>CM077825.1:1980286-3180286 GCA_039720395.1 Liquidambar formosana
GAAAAGGGGCGTCACCGAACCTAATATGGATGAATTGGAATCAATCAACTTAGGGACGAATGAATTGCCAAGAATAGTTAAAATTGGGAAAAACCCTCTCCCCCGTTGAAAAGAAAAGATGATCTCTCTCTTGAAAGCCAACATTATGGCTTTTGCATGGTCTTATGAAGACATGCCTGGCATCGACCCCGATATTGTGCAACACTATATCCCCACTAATTCCCTAAAGAAGCCGGTAAAGCAGAAACTCAGAAGATTAAAACCAGAATGGGCCCTAAAAGTAAAAGAAGAGGTAACTAAACAACTAGACGCGGGTTTTCCTCCAAGTTGTGGAGTACCCCGAGTGGTTGTCGAATATAGTGCCTGTGCCTAAAAAGATGGGAAAGTGAGGATGTGTGTCGACTTCCGAGATCTCAACGCCGCGAGCCCTAAGGATGACTTTCCTTTACCCCATATCGACGTGTTGGTAGATAGCACGGTGGGACATGCACTCCTCTCCTTCATGGACGGATTCTCCGGGTATAACCAGATAAAGATGGCGCTTCAAGACATGGAGAAAACAGCCTTTATCACGCAATGGGGAACGTACTGTTACAAAGTAATGCCTTTTGGCTTAAGAAACGCTGGGGCTACTTACCAAAGAACAGCTACGACCCTATTGCATGATATGATCCATAAGGAAGTCGAGGTTTACGTCGATGATATGATCGTGAAGTCCGTGGATAGGGAAGGGCATTTCAAGGCACTAGAGAAATTCTTAGAGCGAGCAAAAAAGTACAATCTCCGTCTCAACCCACAGAAGTGTGCTTTCGGCGTCACTGCAGGCAAGCTATTGGGGTTTATGATCACTCAAAGAGGTATCGAAGTGGACCCAGGGAAGATAAAAGCTATTGTGGAGATGGAGCCGCCTAGCACTGAGAAGCAGATCCAAGGTTTTCTGGGAAGAGTTCAATACATAAGCCGATTCATTGCCAACTTGACCATGGTTTGCGAACCAATCTTCAAATTGCTTAAGAAAGGTGTGCCAAAAGTATGGAACGAAGAATGCCAAGAGGCCTTTGAGACCATTAAGAGATACTTGAGCAATCCTCCAATCTTAGTTCCCCCACGGCAAGGCGCGCCACTTTTGTTATACTTAACGATCACCGAAACCGCGACGGGAGCTATGTTAGCTCAATATCTTGAAGGGTCTACAAAGGAAAATGCCATTTATTACTTAAGTAAGAAAATGACAGACTATGAAGTGAAGTACAATGCAATTGAAAAGGCTTGTGTGGCACTAGTATGGGCGACGCAGAAACTCCGGCACTACATTATGTCCTTCGAAGTGTTCTTGATAAGTCGCATGGACCCGTTAAAGTACCTGGTAGAAAGGCCAGTATTGTCATTCAGAACTGCTCGATGGTCAATTCTCCTCAATGAATTCGACATCAAGTACGTGAATCAGAAGTCTATCAAGGGAAGCGTCATCGCAGACTACCTAGCCAGCTGTCCGGTGTCATCATCTGCTCCGTTCAACGATCAATTCCCAGATGAGGACGTGCTAGAGATTGGTAGAAAAACTTGGAGAGTATACTTCGATGGGGCAGCCAATAAGAAAGGTTATGGGATAGGAGTCCTGCTGGTCTCACTCGAAGAGGCATTTACACCGTTGGCGGTCAAGTTGGGGTTCGAAGCCACCAACAACATTGCTGAATATGAGGCCTGTATCCTAGCATTGGAAGCGGCACTTGAATTAGGGATCAAAGAATTAGAAGTGTTCGGGGACTCGGCGCTAATCATTTGTCAGATAAAAGGGGAATGGAAAACTCGAGATGAGAAGCTGCTACCCTACCATGCCTATCTGGAAGCTCTAACCAAGGAGTTCTCAGAGATAGAGTTCAACTACCTTTCAAGAAACAAGAACCAGTTCGCCGATGCCTTGGCGACCCTAGCATCCATGGTGGAGATACCTGAAGGGGGAAATGTGAAGCCGTTGGTAATAGAATGCTGAGACAAGCCTGTGTACTGTTGTGCAATCCGAGGAGGGGAAGTGAATGATGGCCGTCCGTGGTTCCATGACATAAAGAAGTTCATTGAAGAAAGGGAGTACCCAGAAGGAGCATCTCGCATTGATAGAAAAACCCTAAGGCGGATTGCAAGTCACTATGTACTTTGTGGAGGAAAGCTATATCGGAGATCATACGACGGGATCCACCTGCTGTGTGTCACCGAGGAAGAAGCCGAGCATCTGATTAAAGAAATCCATGAAGGGACAGGGGCTCCGCATATGAATGGCTATATGTTAGCGAAGAAAATCATGAGGTTAGGCTATTATTGGTCTACCATGGAAAGAGACTACCACGCACATGTCAAGAAGTGCCACAAATGCCAACTGTTCGCCAGTGGACAACATTTGCCTTCTATGCCTTTAACAAGTATGTCGTCACCATGGCCATTCGCGGTATGGGGAATAGATATCATCGGATAGATCAAGCCAAAGGCGTCAAATGGGCATGAATACATCCTGGTTGCCATCGACTACTTCACTAAGTGGGTGGAAGCAGCGTCCTTCAAGACCTTGAATTCCAAGAAGGTAGCACAGTTCATACAGCACAGCATCATCTATCGATATGGGGTACCGCATGAAGTTATCTCAGACAATGGCCAGCACTTTCAGAAAGAAACCCATGAGCTCTTGCAAAAGTACGGCATAGCCCACCATCTGTCGTCACCATACCGTCCTCAGACTAATGGAGCGGTGGAAGCAGCTAACAAGAACATCAAGAAGATACTACAGAAGACTGCGGACTCACACACAGACTGGCATGAGAAGTTGCCATTGGCTCTATGGGGTTACAGAACATCAATAAGATCGTCAACAGGGGCTACCCCTTATTCTCTAGTTTATGGAATGGAGGCCGTGTTGCCAGTTGAATTGGAAGTTCCTTCACTAAGAGTTGCCGTGGAGAGCCAGATAACAGAAGTGGACTGGGTTAAGAGCCGCTATGATGAGTTAGCTTTACTGGATGAAAGGCGTTTAAGGGCGCTGTATCATGTTCAGGGGTATCAACGGAGAGTTGCCAGAGCATTCAACAAGCATGTCAAAGATCGAGGTCTAAAGAAAGGGGATGTAGTGCTGAAAGAAATCAGAGCTCCAGTGTTCGATCCGCGGGGAAAATTCAAGCCAAGTTGGGGTGGGCCATACATTATCAAAGAGATATTGCCAGCAGGGGCTGTTCGCCTCATGGATTTAGATGGAATTGAGTTCGCTCATCCAACTAATTTGGACCAATTGAAAAAATATCATGTTTGAGGCCTGCTAGGTTGAAAACCCGTAAGGGCGGCCTAGGCAAAAGTTAAGGCATAAGAACTACGTAAGACCTGATTCTCCATTCAAAAACAAAAAAAAAAAAAACAACAACAAAAAAAACAAAACAAAAAAAACAAAAAAAAACAAAACAAAAACAAAAAAAAAAGAAGAAGAAAAAACCATGGAGATACGTAGGCAACCCATAAAGTTACCTTGGGTGCGGTCTAAATCAAACAAGAAAATCCCAAATTTGATTTATTATTGGCAATTTATTCAAAACTAAAATTGATTGACATAGCAATTCATTGGTATTAAGTAAAAGAACTATAAATATGCCATAAATATCCTATTCTATTTTCTTGAGCCTCTTTGCAGCTCGCTCCTCAGCTTTCTTCTTCTCTCTTTCATGTCTTCTTTTCTTCCTCAAGTCATGTTCATAAGCTGCTGTCACTGCTTCCATAATATCTTCTCTGCAAGATCCAAGTTCGTTGTTCTTGATAAGTCCAAAAATCCTTTCTCTTCGAGTAGTCTCTCTCTCACCTAAATTGTTTTTCAACCATTCCTTATACTCGGGGCTCATCATATATGGACCATCAGTATTCGTAACTTGGGTTAGTATCAACTTGCTAGGCCATCGGTCCTTCGCCCAAGTCACTATAGAAAGACCCGCGGGCACCACAGGATAGTCACCTTTCAAGGAAGTGGGTATGGTTTGCATGGCGCCCATCTGACGCAGAACCCTTGAAGGCCAATAGAAGGAAGTAGACCTCAGTCCTATGAGTCTCACCATGGTGCATCCAGAAGTCCGCAGAAGCACCTGGTCACTGCAGCCCCATATGAATACAAACCACTTGACACTCCTCCAAGAAAGGGTTTGGTAGTAACCTAGCCAATCTCTCAATGAAAATTGCCCAGGTAATTCAATGCGGCGAAGGCAGTAATGCTGGGGCTTGTATGGTGTAATGGCAACTGGTGACAAGAAATTCAGTCTTTCAAGCAACCACATCTGCAGTATAATGGGGCTACCTCCTAAGGAAACCTTTGGGTCCTCATGGACTTTATCCAAACCATTCAGGGTTTCAGCTAGCACCATGGGAATCAAGTTATGGCCCTTGGCAAGGAGAGGAATCAAGTCACAGATTTGAATGGGAACATGTGGAGTACCAGTGGAAATAAGGAAACGACCAATGAGGCAAAAGGCAAGAGCATGCTTAATAGGAAAGGTAAAATTCAGAATACCTTTACTATCACAAGCTAAAAAAGAGGTTGCCAATTTCATCAAGTCTACCATATGGTCCTTTACAAAACGTAGAGGCATATTGTGAGTGAATCCCAAGTAGATTGGAGAAAGAAGTAAGAAAGCTTGGGCGAGGAGTAGGGAAAATGAAAGGACCTACCGTTGAAACTCCATACAATGCACAGAATTCCTCCATGGTTGGGCACAGTTCTTCATAGTTGAAGCGGAACACATGAACTTGAGGATCCCAAAAATATATAGCAGCAGTCAAGAGGTTCGTTTCAAGCCTCACATGCCTCAAGGAGAGCAATGGATCCAAGCCAAAGCACTTGAACTCAGATTTTGCTTCAGCACTCATAACTCTCAAAAACCCTCCTAAAAATTTGTCTAGAGCCTCCATAATTTCTAATGAATGAATACAAGTAGGTTTAGGAACCTCTTGGATGTGTTTTTATAGGGAAAAGGTCACAAATCCAAGTTCAAATAGGAAAAAACCCATCAGAATAGGAAGTTTCCTATTCAAAGTGGGATTTCCGCTTCGGGCTCGGGTAACCACCCAGGCCTGGGCGGCTAGCCTCCCGAGGCCTGGTGGTCACCCAAGCCACTTTGTTTTGGTTTTGCTTCTCGCTTTGTCTCGCCTTGACGCGTGATCAAATCTCCTTCCAAATGAGATATTCAACACTTTTTGAGCTTAAAATCAATCAAATTCCATCTTGAAATCAATTCCTTGAATTGATTTTATGTTCAAAAGGGTTGAATATATTTCCCCTGTGTCATGCCAACTCAAGTGACAATGTGTTAAGTCACTTTCCTCTTGCACCATGCCTGTTCAATCTTGATAAATTGATCATATATCCTCATGTCAAATCTTGATTTTTCATCTCACTTGGTTGAATGTATTCATCACTTGAATATATTCTTCCATTTCAAAAGTGTATTCACCCTTTGAATATACTCCTCAGTTTCAAATTCTTGATTTTCCATCCCACTTGGTTGAATATACTCATCACTTGAATATATTCTTCCATTTCAAAAGTGTATTCACTCTTTGAATATGCTTCTCAGCTTCAAATTCTCATTCTCTATCATACTTGGTTGAATATATTCATCACTTGAATATATTCTTCCATTTCAAAAGCATGTTCACTCATTGAATATGCTTCCTAGTTTCAGATCCTCATTATCACTTACTTGGTTAAATATATTCATCACTTGAATATATTTCTCCATTTCAATGGTATACTCATCACTCGAGTATACTTCTCAGATATTTCGTCACTTACTTGGTTAAGTATATCCATCGCTTGGGTATATTTCTCCATTTCAATGGTATGTTCATCACTTGAACATACTTCTCAGATCATTTGTCACTTACTTGGTTAAGTATATCCATCGCTTGGGTATATTTCTCCATTTCAATGGTATGTTCATCACTTGAACATACTTCTCAGATCATTTGTCACTTACTTGGTTAAGTATATCCACCACTTGGGTATATTTTTTTCCATTTCAATGGTATGTTCATCACTTGAACATACTTCTCAGATCATTTGTCACTTACTTGGTTAAGTATATCCACCACTTGGGTATATTTTTTCCATTTCAATGGTATACTCATCACTTGAGTATACTTCTCAGATATTTTGCCACTTACTTGGTTAAGTATATTCATCACTTGAATATATTTCTCCATTTCAATAGTATGTTCATCACTTGAACATACTTCTCAGAATATTTGTCACTTACTTGGTTAAATATATTCATGACTAGAATATATTTCTCCATTTCAATGGTGTACTCATCACTTGAGTACACTTCTCAGATTATTCTCTATCTTACTTGCTTAAGTATATCCATCGCTTGGATATATTTCTCTATTTCAATGGTATGTTTATCACTTAAACATACTTGTCACTTACTTGGTTAAGTATATCCATCACTTGGATATATTTCTCTATTTCAATGGTATGTTTATCACTCAAACATATTTGTCACTTACTTAGTCAAGTATATTCGTGACTAGAATATATTTCTCCATTTCAATGGTGTACTCATCACTTGAGTACACTTCTCAGATTATTCTTATCTTACTTGGTTAAGTATATCCATCGCTTGGGTATATTTCTCCATTTCAATAGTATGTTCATCACTTGAACATACTTCTCAGAATATTTGTCACTTACTTGGTTAAATATATTCATGACTAGAATATATTTCTCCATTTCAATGGTGTACTCATCACTTGAGTACACTTCTCAGATTATTCTCTATCTTACTTGCTTAAGTATATCCATCGCTTGGATATATTTTTCTATTTCAATGGTATGTTTATCACTTAAACATACTTGTCACTTACTTGGTTAAGTATATCCATCACTTGGATATATTTCTCTATTTCAATGGTATGTTTATCACTCAAACATACTTGTCACTTACTTGGTTAAGTATATTCGTGACTAGAATATATTTCTCCATTTCAATGGTGTACTCATCACTTGAGTACACTTCTCAGATTATTCTTATCTTACTTGGTTAAATATATCCGTCGTTTGGATATATTTCTCCATTTCAATGGTATGCTCATCACTTGAGTGTACTTCTCAGCTTACTTGGTTAAGTATATCCATCGCTTGGATATATTTCTCCATTTCAAAGGTATGTTCATCACTTGAACGTACTTTTCAGATCTCATTCTCATCACTTGGTTAAATATATTCGTGACGAGAATATATTTCTCCATTTCAAAAGTATGTTCATTCGTAGTGGCTTGAATATGCTTCTCTTGACAATCATCAACCCCCAGTGGTTTAAGTATACTCATGACTTGAGTACACTTCCTTATTTCAGTCTCAGGTTTTCAACCTCCCATCATTGGTGGTATCAGTGTGTGATTTCTCCGGGCTTTTTGGCCAAAAATGGGTTGTTCCTTATCATTGGTTCACAAGTGTAACTTGTTCGCCAATGAGGGGCTTCTGTCACACCCCATTTTTGCACCACCTTACTAGGGCTCATCATTTCATGCATGTTTTTGTTTTGTTTTTGAGTCTAGTCACTTGCATTAGTTTTCTAGAGTCACAAGGACAATGGATATGAATTTTGGTTCAAATTGGAGTTGATCTTGAGGGATAATAAGAGCTTTTGTGACTTGAGGGGCATAATCGTCTTTTAAGTCCCAAACTTTTCATTTGACCTTGGAATGATCTCCAAATTGTCAATTGGAGTTCATATGGATGCATAAGAGGTATTTTTAGTGTCAATTTGGTAAGTCAATGGCTCGGGATTAAAATGGCTCGATGTAATTCAAGTTGGTTAATTGACCCTTCCTTGGGTTAGCTCTAATTGACTCACAATTACCAACCAAATCTTTTCAAATTGACTTTCATTAGTCATCATTTTACCCTCAAAAGTGTTTCATGAAGTTCAATTTTGATATGGCCTGATGATGAGTTTAGTGTGGTTATTTACGGATTATCCTTGAAGAATTAGTGCGAATCACAGTATGAGATTTTTGGTTAAAATGAAAAGAAAATTATTTTATTAAATTAGCCATTTTTATCATGACACTAACACGTGTACGTATGTGATGAGTGTGTGTACGCACATACGATACATGTGCATGCGTGTTAGCGGTCAGTCTCCCAATTTTTATAAAAGACAATTTCCTTTTCCTATTCAGATTAGAAGTCTTTTATCATTATAAAATACCTTTTGATTATTCTCCAAAGAAACCTAGTCCAGGAAGGAAAGGGAAACTCCAGATTTCAGCTATAAATACTCTCTTAATGTCTTTAAACAAGGGAGAGGAGAAGAGGGTTTGGAGGGAGTGAAATTCGTCATAATTCAGCAGCAGATTTTCTGAAAACCAGCAGTCGTATTTTAATCATAACTTTTTCATCCGAAGTCAGAATTTGATGAAATTGGTCTTGTTAGAAAGATAATTCAATTCTCTACAACTTTGTATTTCACAAGCTTTGTCCAAATCCAACGTGTTCATACCCAAAAACGTGATTGAAGTTGCTGCTGCTACAAAGTGACGAGAATCACTTTTTCTTTTCTCTTGTTCTCTTTTTGTGTGAACCCCGGAAATTGGGCCCACGAGGGATTGAAAAGAAAGTGGGTTTGAAAAAGAAAAAGGAAAGGAGTCGCCACCTTATTTTTTAAAGGAAACAAGGAAAACCCAAAAAATCAGGTTGTTTTAGGAAAACAATTTGAATGACTCCATAAAAAAAGGAAAGGCAAAAACCAATCTTTTGAAAACCAAAGAAATCGGGGATTCGGAGGCTAAGTTATGACATGGGAAGGTTCTAGGCAAAGCCTATAGGCACCCATGTCACCTTTTCGGTCTCTCAGTTCATTTGGGCTAAATCAAGATCTTTCCATACAAAAATCAGCAAGTATATCATCACAAGAATTGCATGCATATCATATATTGCATTCATCCATCCATGCATAATAAGCAAATAAAAACAGAAAATAAAAAGAAGAAAAGAAAACATAAATAAACCTAGGATGCTTGGATCCTAGAACGGACTTGAGCCTCACGAAGAGCGCCTACGTACCATGCAACGAAATACATGGATCAAAGTCCACGTAGTTTGATTAGAACTAAGGTTAAATCCTAATGCAAACCTATGGTTAAAACCCTAGGTTTCTTTATTTGATCAAAAGAGTTGAATATGATAGAAAGTTTGATTTTAGGAAAGAAATCCACAAAATGGAAACTTTAATAAAAACCAGAATTTTGTTGGTTAAGGAAACCTCTAATTAAACCATAGGATCATATTAAAAATTAACCCTAAATAGGGAGAAGAGAATGAGTTAAGAAGAAAGGTGAATTGGGGCACCTTCACACCCACTTACCTGAGCGCAATTAGCTCCAAGCATTTAGCCATTTCAGACATAAGCAGCCCTATTTGCCATGGGACAAATACCACACCTATTTGCACCCTTACAAGTGCTCAAAACCATGCAAAAACACTAACATGCAAATCTGGACAGAATAGTATTATGACCTAAAATCATCCACTAAGCATGCCAATAGCAAAAACAGCGAACAATAATAAGTCCTAACATATTCCTAGAACCATATCATGCATAAAAACCCTAAAACATACTAACATGCATGCAAAACTATCATGTTTACTCCATATGAAAAACATATACAGCAAACACGAAGAAAAACCAAATAAAAAAGTCTACTTTATCATGCTATATGAAAACAAACACGAAACAATGACTCTAAAACCCTAAACTCACAAATATGCTTAAAAACATACAAAACATACTTTAATCATGCTAAAACCAAACTAAACAGAAATTAAATCATGCATATTAACTAACTAAAGCAATATAACATGATGAAAATCCTAACTCTAACATGCAATGACACTAATCCTAACACAAGGACAATAGGAGCACACGAATCATAACTATGCATTAAAAACCTAAAGGACAGCCCTAAAGCATGCTAAACAGTAGATAAAAAATAGATATTCCATGTATATTAACTAGCTAGAGTGTTAATACATGATAAAAAAGTCACCTTTAACATGCAATAAGCCTAACCCATATGAGAACCTAGTTTAAGCTTGAATAGAGAAGGAGAATACCTTAGGAAGGGCCTTCCTTGCTGCTGTATGCAATTGTTCGTGGCTCCTCAGGTCTTTAGAGTGAATCAAACCAACACGAATCCTCCTCTTTGTCAAAGTGGTATCACAGCAAAGAGATCAAAACTCACTCAACTTTGAAAGGAAATAGAAAACAAAAAGAGAACAAGAGAAAAGAAAAAGTGATTCTCGTCACTTTGCAGCAGCAGCAACTTCAATCGCGTTTTTGGATATGAAAACGTTGGATTTGGACAAAGCTTGTGAAATACAAAGTTGTAGAGAATTAAATTATCTTTCTAACAAGACCAATTTCATCAAATTTTGACTTCGGATGAAAAAGTTATGATTAAAATACGACTGCTGGTTTTCAGAAAATCTGCTGCTGAATTATGACGAATTTCACTCCCCCCAAACCCTCTTCTCTTCCCCCTTGTTTAAAGACATTAAGAGAGTATTTATAGCTGAAATCTGGAGTTTCCCTTTCCTTCCTGGACTAGGTTTCCTTGGAGAATAATCAAAAGGTATTTTATAATGATAAAAGACTTCTAATCTGAATAGGAAAAGGAAATTGTCTTTTATAAAAATTGGGAGACTGACCGCTAACACGCATGCACATGTATCGTATGTGCGTACACACACTCATCACATACGTACACGTGTTAGTGTCATGATAAAAATGGCTAATTTAATAAAATAATTTTCTTTTCATTTTAACCAAAAATCTCATGCTGTGATTCGCACTAATTCTTCAAGGATAATCCGTAAATAACCACACTAAACTCATCATCAGGGCCACGGGACTTAAGATGACAACCGGTACAAAATGATGACTAATGAAAGTCAATTTGAAAAGATTTGGTTGGTAATTGTGAGTCAATTAGAGCTAACCCAAGGAAGGGTCAATTAACCAACTTGAACTACATCGAGCCATTTTAATCCCGAGCCATTGACTTACCAAATTGAACCTAGAAATACCTCATATGCATCCATATGAACTCCAATTGACAATTTGGAGATCATTCCAAGGTCAAATGAAATGTTTGGGACTTAAAAGACGATTATGCCCCTCAAGTCACAAAAGCTCTTATTATCCCTCAAGATCAACTCCAATTTGAACCAAAATTCATATCCATTGTCCTTGTGACTCTAAAAAACTAATGCAAGTGACTAGACTCAAAAACAAAACAAAAACATGCATGAAATGATGAGCCCTAGTAAGGTGGTGCAAAAATGGGGTGTGACATTTTGTTTTCTATTTCTTTTCAAAGTTGAGTGAGTTTTGATCTCTTTGCTGTGATACCACTTTGACAAAGAGGAGGATTCGTGTTGGTTTGATTCACTCTAAAGACCTGAGGAGCCACGAACAATTACAAACACAAGGGGAGCCACTTCCTAAGGTATTCTCCTTCTCTATTCAAGCTTAAACTAGGTTCTCATATGGGTTAGGCTTATTGCATGTTAAAGGTGACTTTTTTATCATGTATTAACACTCTAGCTAGTTAATATACATGGAATATCTGTTTTTTATCTACTGTTTAGCATGCTTTAGGGCTGTCCTTTAGGTTTTTAATGCATAGTTATGATTCGTGTGCTCCTATTGTCCTTGTGTTAGGATTAGTGTCATTGCATGTTAGAGTTAGGATTTTCATCATGTTATATTGCTTTAGTTAGTTAATATGCATGATTTAATTTCTGTTTGGTTTGGTTTTAGCATGATTAAAGTATGTTTTGTATGTTTTTAAGCATATTTGTGAGTTTAGGGTTTTAGAGTCATTGTTTCGTGTTTGTTTTCATATAGCATGATAAAGTAGACTTTTTTATTTGGTTTTTCTTCGTGTTTGCTGTATATGTTTTTCATATGGAGTAAACATGATAGTTTTGCATGCATGTTAGTATGTTTTAGGGTTTTTATGCATGATATGGTTCTAGGAATATGTTAGGACTTATTATTGTTCGCTGTGTTGCTGTTAGCATGCTTAGTGGATGATTTTTAGGCCATAATACTATTCTGTCCAGATTTGCATGTTAGTGTTTTTGCATGGTTTTGAGCACTTGTAAGGGTGCAAATAGGTGTGGTATTTGTCCTATGGCAAATAGGGCTGCTTATGTCTGAAATGGCTAAATGCTTGGAGCTAATTGCGCTCAGGTAAGTGGGTGTGAAGGTGCCCCAATTCACCTTTCTTCTTAACTCATTCTCTTCTCCCTATCTAGGGTTAATTTTTAATACAAGTCCTATGGTTTAATTAGAGGTTTCCTTAACCAACAAAATTCTGGTTTTTATTAAAGTTTCCATTTTGTGGATTTCTTTCCTAAAATCAAACTTTCTATCAAATTCAACTCTTTTGATCAAATAAGGAAACCTAGGGTTTTAACCATAGGTTTATATTAGGTCTTAACCCTAATTCTAATCGAACTACGTGGACTTTGATCCATGTATTTCGTTGCATGGTACGTAGGCGCTCTTCGTGAGGCTCAAGTCCGTTCTAGGATCCAAGCATCCTAGGTTTATTTATGTTTTCTTTTCTTCTTTTTATTTTCTGTTTTTATTTGCTTATTATGCATGGATGGATGAATGAAATATATGATATGCATGCAATTCTTGTGATGATATACTTGCTGATTTTTGTATGGAAAGACTTTAATTTAGCCCAAATGAACTGAGAGACCGAAAGGGTGACATGGGTGCCTATAGGCTTTGCCTAGAACCTTCCCATGTCATAACTTAGCCTCCGAATCCCCGATTTCTTTGGTTTTCAAAAGATTGGTTTTTGCCTTTCCTTTTTTTATGGAGTCATTCAAATTGTTTTCCTAAAACAACCTGATTTTTAGGGTTTTCCTTGTTTCCTTTAAAAAATAAGGTGGCGACTCCTTTCCTTTTTCTTTTTCAAACCCACTTTCTTTTCAATCCCTCGTGGGCCCAATTTCTGGGGTTCACACTTAGGCATTTGGAAGACTTAGTAAACATGACAAAGCCCAAGGTATAGTGAGCAGTAATTGGGTAATCTTAATGGAACAGGGTTATTTATTCAAACAAGGGACATAGACTTAATAAGTTACACATGGCTAAATGCAGTAAAAGGATTGGTCGACCATAGAAGAGTGTGCTAGGTTGTGTTTGGATTCGATCACCTACATCCAACCGTTTGAGGAAAGTGGAATAACCATCGATGGTGGTGGAGCCTACCTTGATCAATCTCATGGCCATGTTGCGACAAGATAAGGCTGAAATGAAGGAACTCATCACAGGATTAACTCAGGGGCTGGAACACTTAGAGATGGGGGGCAAAGGGTCACCTGATCAACCCGAAAATGAAAAAGGAGTTGACAAGGAAGGAGAAGGAAGTGGTGCACCGAAAACCCACGAAGGTGAACCTCACCCTTGGGATGATAAAGATTTCACAGATTACATGGCTAGCAAGAAGAATGTTAAAGACAAGGGCAGAGTGGAAGACCCTAGGTTCGACAAGCTAGAGGTGGAAAATCAAGAAATGAGAAAATAGATAAGGCAAATGAAGGCCGCTTGGTGTAAGTCTCAAGGGATAGACGACTACATGTTTTCTATGCCTAGTGCCACGTCGGAAACAAGAATGCAGCTACCCCCCAAGTTTAAGATCGTAGATTACGAGAAGTTTGATGGGACCGACGACCCTAAGTAGCACTTGCGTCAATATATGAGCATAGCCAAAATGAGGGGCCTAACCTCGGAGCAAGTCCACTTTGCTTTTCCACTGTCTTTATCTAGGGATGCTTCGAAATGGTATTACAAACTTGACGAGAAAGTGACTGGGCCCTAAGAAGTGTCGACTGAGGAATTCACCAACAAATACAACTACAATACAATGTTGGATGTAACACTGAGGGATTTAGAGATGACAAGGTAGAAACCTGATGAGCCTTTTTTTGAGTTCATAGGGAGATGGAGGGCGAAAGCAGTTAAATTGACAAACAGGCCAGCAGAGATAGACCAAGTCAACATGATTCTGAAAAACCTAACATCGGTTTATTTCGACAAGATGCTAGCCTCATCTGTTACGGATTTCCAGTAACTGTACCAATGTGGGACCCGGATGGAAGATGCAATAAGAAAGGGGCTGATCGAGACCAAGCCCAAGAGAGTGTTTAGGGCAAACAGTGGAAACAATGGAACAAGTGGGGGCAATAGAATTAGGGGAACAGTACAGGGCTAGGCGACAGTATGGAATGTCTAGCAGATCGAGAAAAAGCCCAGAATATTCCACGACTTAGGAATGCCCTTATCCAAAGCATTTGCTAATTTGTCCAGAAGAGGGTATTTTCAAGCATTAGAACCTAGGCCACTCCCCAATCCCATCCCATCTAATTGGAAACATAACAAGTTCTGCGAGTTTCACCAGCGCATTGGACATAGGATCGATAACTGTACTCGGTTGAGACATGTGATACAAGACATTATTAAAATAGGGAAGCTACCACCGCCAGGGGAAGATAAGAAACCTAATGTGCATCAAAATCCCATCCCCAACCACAACGCGCCACCACCATATGCCAATATGATTGAAGAGGAATTTGAAAGCTGAGATCCATCTATACTCATTGTAGCAGTATATTCACCATGGGATGATAGTGATGAAGAAGAGGTCGCCAAGAAAGGGTTCTGGGAATAGGTTAAGGAGGAAACTATGCACCTTACTCGTGCAGGTCGGCATTTCAAACCTGCCCACTTGGAGGGCGACAACCTAGGAAAAGATGTGAATCTTGAAGTTGACATGGAGGAATTGAGACACAAATTGGGAGAAATGGGGAAAGAAGAGGAAGAGGACCAGGTCCTGAAACAATTGAAGAAGACATAGACCAACATTAGCTTGTGGGGTTTGTTGGTGGCTTCAAAAAGGCATAAGAAGATGGTACTAGATGCACTGGCTAAGCATGAGGTGTCCATTAACACTACACCCGAGCAGGTATTGTCAATAATGGGGGTAGATTCTGCTGAGAAGACTTTGCTGACTTTCTTAAGATAGGATCTTCCCACGGAAGGGGTGGAGCATGAGAAGCCTTTGTATGTCACGGTAGAGTGCAAGAACCTAAAAATTCTGGTAGTATTTGTGGACAACGAGTCAGCTCTCAATGTATGTCCGTTGCGCACCGCAAATCGCTTAGGCATAGCCAAAGAAGAATTAACACCATCTGTAGTAACGGCAAGGGGGTATGATAACAACTCGAGGAGCATCTTGGGCACCTTCAAAGCCAACTGCAAATTAGGGCCAGTGGAATCTATAGTGGAGTTTTGCGTGATGGATATCCCAGCTAACTACAACATGTTATCGGGATGAACTTGGTTCCACCCCCTCAAGGCCATCCTGTCCATAGTACAACAGAAGATAAAGATGTCGGCAAAGAGGTATCTTAGTGATTCATGGAGATAGTGAAATCACATAGCAGGTGTTGGGTATCAAGGAGGAAGTAGAAGACTTAGGCTGGAAAGGGTTTGAGTTAGTACAAATGCTGGAGAGGAAAGATGAAGGGAAAGAAAAGGTGTGCCTTGATTTTAAGGTAGGAGTAGGTTACATAGTAGCCCACATCATGAGGAAAATGGGGTATATACCTAGAATAGGGATGGGGAAAGATGGAAAGGGAGTCACTGAGTTTCCCGACTTTCGTTCACAAAAGGATCGAAAAGGACTAGGGTACAAAGGAAAGGAAGGGATCCCAAAAAACAAGGGCACTCTCAACGGAAACTTTGTTAAGGAAGGAGAAGATTTCCTTTTTGTGGCTTTTTAGAGCCATGGGTGGATAAAGCCAGTGGGGAAAGGCTACCGGGTTAGGTCTTTTTCCCAAAAACGTTGAAGATGACACCCTTGTGGGGAAAAGCCGAGGAAAAAGAGGTGCTGGACATAGATTGGGTTGATAATTTGGGACCAGAGGTTTGGGAGTAGTTGTTGTCTGAGCACAACCTGAGCATCATAGTACTAGCAGATCAAGTCCTCGCAGGGGATCTGGCAAGGTTGATAACTAAAGCAAATGGAGGAACCAGCACTTGGACCTAGGAAAAGATGGAAAAGACTGCTATTAGCAATAGAATAAATATTCAGAGTGACAAGATTATTGTTAAGCCTATGCCTATTTTCGATAACATTGAGGCTCTTGGAGCCAATAATGATGTAATTTATCCTATCAATAATGAAATGAATTATGATTTTGCTTATATTGACATGTCTTTAGAAGAATACATTACATTAATGTTCGAAGATCTTGACTTAAATAAAGTAATTAATGAAGATTATGAAAGAAATGTCGAACCTATTAAGAATGAAACTATTAAAATTAACCTAGGCACCATTGAAAATCCTAAAGAAGTACAAATCGGCTCCACTTTATCTATAAAAGAACGTACCGACCTTAAAGCACTATTGTGTGAGTTTTAAGATGTGTTTGCATGGTCCTACGACGACATGCCTGGGATAGATCCGAAAATAGTACAACATCACATCACTACAAGGGAAGGGGCCAGGCATGTGAAATAACAGTTAAGGCAGATGCAACCAGAATAGCTAATGAAGGTTAAAGAAGAGGTCACTAAGCTATTAAATGTGGGGTTTATACGTACGGTAGACCAGGCTGATTGGGTCGCGAATATAGTGCCTGTGCCAAAGAAGGATGGTTGAGTAAGAGTTTGCATAGATTATCGAGATCTCAATAAAGCCTGCCCGAAGGATGATTTCCCTCTTCCTCACATTGACGTACTGGTAGACAATACTGCAGGAAGCATTCTAATGTCATTTATAGACGGGGTTCTCAAGGTACAACCAGATCAAGATGGCGTTGGAAGACATGAGTAAGACAACTTTTACCACCAGATAAGGAATATACTGCTATACCATCATGTCGTTTGGATTAAAAAATGCTGGGGCAACATACCAGAAGATGGCGACTACGTTACTGCATGACATGATGCACAAAGAGGTAGAAGTATATGTGGATGATATGATAGTCAAGTCGGCAACCAGAGAAGGACATATGGATAACTTAAAGAAATTCTTCAAGAGGATTAGGAAGTATAAGCTTAGGCTGAATCCTCAGAAATGCACTTTTGAGGTCACGTTAGGGAAGCTTTTGGGATACTTAGTAACTCACAAGGGCATAGAAGTGGACCCCATAAAGATTAAAGTAATATTGGAAATGCCACCACCAAAGACAGAGAAGGAAATACGGGGATTCTTAAGAAGATTGCAGTACATCAGCAGATTCATAGCTCGGTTTACACTAACCTGCAAGCCAATCATTAGGTTGTTAAGAAAAGGCGAGTTGAAAGAATGGAATGAACGGTGTCAGCAAGCATTTGAGGCCATAAGAACGTATTTGTTAAATCCCTCGATCCTTGTACCCCTACGACCGGGCAAGCCCATGTTACTATACCTATCTGTCTTTGAAGAAGCTCTGGGAAGTATGCTAACACAACAAGACGATCAGGGGAATGAGCAGGCCATTTATTACCTGAGTAAAAAGTTGCACGACTACGAGATACGTTATTCTACCATGGAGAAATCATGCTTTGCACTAGTCTGGGCAGTATAGAAGCTGAGGCACATCTTAGTGACCTTTGAAGTATGGGTGGTAACCAGAATGGACTTGTTAAAATATCTCCTTGAGAAACCTGCGCTTAGCAATAGACTATCACGATGGTTGTTCTTGTTATCTGAATTCGAGCTGATTTATGTTACTTAGAAGGCAATCAAGGGAGGAGCAGTAGCTGGTTTTTGTGCCGAACACCTGGTAATGGGTCAAGCTCTCAAAGAAGATTTCCTAAACGAGGACCTGTTATGCATAGAATGTTCGAAGACTTGGAAGATGTACCTTGATGAGGCGTCAAACTACTATAGGGATGTGATCAGAGTTATTATAATATCACGTGGCGGCTCTTATGTACCTTTGTCCATAAAGTTGAATTTTAAGAATTCTAACAACACCACAGAATATGAGGCTTGCATAGCAGGGTTAGAAGCATTGATAGCTCTAGGAGTGGAAGAAGTAGAGGTATACGGAGACTCCGCACTAGTCATAGCCCAAGTCCAAAAGATATGGAAAACCAAAGAAGAACACTTGAAGCCCTACCAGGACTACCTAGAAAACCTAGCCCAGAAGTTCCATAAAATCACCTTCACCCCATTACCCTGATCCCAAAATCAATTCGCCAATGTTTTGGCCACTCTAGCCTCCCTAATCAACATCCCTGAAGGGATCACTCTACAACCCCTCATAATCCAGCAAAAATGCTAACCTTCCCATAAAACTACCATTATGACCATAGAAGAAGAAATCAATGATGGATAACCCTGGTATTTCGATATCCAAACTTTTTTAGAAAGAAGAACTTATCCAAAAGGGGCAGACAAAAAGGATTGCAGGGCCTTGAGGTTACTGGCAGCTCAATACATCATGTGCGGGGGAAAATTGTTTAAGAGATCTCCCAACGAAACCCATTTGTTGTGCATGAGCAAGGCAGCTGCCCAGATACTAGTTGCTGAAGTTCATGAAGGAGTTTATAGTCCACATATGTATGGGAGGATGCTGGCAAAGTGTCACACCCCATTTTTGTCACCCTAGTTAGAGGTCATCATTTCATGTAGGTTTTTATTTTATTTTTGAGTATAGGCATTTGCATTAGGTTTTTAAGGCATTAAGGATCATGCATATGAATTTTAGTTTGATTTAGAGGAGGTTTCAATAGTTAATTAGAGATTTTGTGACTTTAAGGGCATTATTGTCTTTTAAGTCATATCTTTTCCATTTGACTTTGAAATGATCTCCAAGTTATCAATTAGAGTTCATATTGATATATAAAGTCTATATATAGAGTCAATTTGATGAACTAATGGTTTAAGATCAATTTGGCTCATAACGATTCAGGTTAGCTAAAAGACCCTTTCTTGGTTTGCTCAAATTGACTCATAAGACCCACTCAATTTACTCTCATTTAACTTCAATTGGGTTTTATTTACATCATAAACATGTTTTAAAAGATTGGATTTTGGTTTAGAAAGCATTTGGCTCAACCTTGTGTGCAAACCCTAGCTTTGCGACGGTGGTGCACAGCGGTTAGCCGCCTTTGTAAAACCTAACCATGCACGTATGGTTAAGGACTTTTGTCCTAAAATGTCTAAAAATGTGTTCCTCATCAAACCACGGTCGTTTTAGCTTTTATTTCTTCAAAATCGGACTTAATTTGACCCCCAAAAGACTTCCAGAAGGCGAAGGAGTCTAACCGAGGTATGCTGACGGGAGCCCTCGGGTGACCGTCCAGGGCCAGACGATCAGCCGTCCAAGCCCTGACAGCTGACTGTTTAGGCCGACGGTCACCCGAGGGAATCCGTCTTAAAGTGGGATTCTACCTCTTCCTTCCTCTTTTGACGGGTTTCTCCACCCTTGTAACTTGTTTCCTTCTAAAATTGAGTAACTTTGAGTTGTTTGAGCACTAAGAGAGTTTCTAAAAGCCCTAGTATCATTATTTAATGAATTAATCTTAGGCATTGGTTTATTAGGTCAATCTCCTATATAAAGAACATGATATTCAGCACATAAGGGGGCCAGAAGTGCACTTTACACTTAGAGAAAGAGGGAGCTACGAGATTGGGAGTTGAAGAACATCAAAAGGAGGCTTTCCAACCCTAAGCAAGCAAGAGAACAAGTATTTCAAAGGCAAGGTAAGTTCTACAAGAGGTAAACCATAGTTGTAATTGCTGAAATTAGGGTTTCTCCTTCTCCTTCTCCTTCTCCTTCTTTTTCTATGATAGTTCTAGTGCATGTAGTAGCTCTATATATTGGTTGAATTCAATGCTTTTGTGATGTTATATGTGTGATTTTAAGATGATTCATGGTTGAATATGCTTGATAATTCTTAGTTTACTAGGGTTTTGAAGGCATTATTCTTTCTATCATCTTAAATCATGCATGTTTCATATAGCTTACTTGTTGCGATAATTGTCATGAATTGATTTTTTTCATGAGTTAATATACATGATATGGATGATATTCATGACAGTTTGAGCATGTGTTAGGGTTAGTTCATGTGTTATTATGCATAGTTGTGAAATTAGGGTTTCAATAACCCTTATTTCATGCAAGTTTCATACAGCATGTTTAGGCTAACTTTGTGAGTTGCTGCTCATTATAGTCATTCTATATATGCTGCATATAGTTAAATCATACTAAATTTGCATTCATTATTAGTAGATTTCTAGGTTTTTATGCATGTTAGGTAGGTTATTGCATGTAGGGTTGTGTTAGGGTTTTTGCTTATTCATTATTCTTGTTATTTGCATGATTAATGAATGATTTTAGGCCTTATTATGTTTCTATCCAGATTAGTACTTTATTTTTTTTTGCATGGTTTTGAGCACGTGTAAGGGTGCAAACAAGTGCGATAATTGCCTTATTGCAAATAAGGCCGTTGTTGCTCAAGCTTGCTATTGCTTGGAGAAAATTGCACAAGGTAAGTAGGGTATGAAGTGCCCTAATTCACTTTTCCTAACCTTTCTTTCCCTTCTCCCCTCCTAGGGTTATTTCTTAATACGGACACATGGTCATTACTTGAGGATTCCTTACAAAATAATTTGTCTTTTTATCAAAGTTTCCATCTTGTGGAAGTTGCTTAATTTCAAACTTGGTTTGTTTATCAAATTGTCTATTATTTAAATAAGGAAACCTAGGGTTTTTACCATGAATCCGTATTAGGATTTAACCCTATTCTATTCGAACTACATGGACTTTGATCTATGTATTTCCATGCATGGTACGTAGGAGCTCGCTTTGAGGTTCAAATCCGCCCTAAGATACTAAGTATCCTGGGTTTTCTTTTTCTTTATCCTTTTATCTATCACATATGATTGCTAGTGGAGTAGGATGGATTTGTGATTGATATGCATGCTGTATTTTATTGATTGATATTGATTTGCATGTGATTAAGTTATTAAGTTAGCCCAATCAAATTAAGAGAACAACTCGGGCGATGTGGGTGCCTATGGATTTTGCCCAGAACCTTCCTACATCGTAACTTAGCCCCTGAATCCAATTTTCTAGTTTTAAAGACTTTGCCTTTTCTTTTAAAATGGAGTCATGTGGTTTTAAAAATAAAACATATTTATGGTTTTCCTCTTTTCCTTAAAAAATGAGATGGCGACTCCCTTTTCGTTTGTTGTATTTCACCTATTTTGCCAAACCTTCATGGGCCGCTTTTTGGGGTTCATAGTTTGGCGACTCCACTAGGGATATCGAGGACTAGACTCGTTTAATTTGATTGAGCTAAATTAATTTCTTATTGTTTAAATAAAATCAATCACTTGCATCTGCTTGATTGTGTGCTTTCATTTATTGCATTGTGTGCGCAATTATTGCATGATGACTCGATTGTCCCTCGATGTATCCTTACCAACTGATAGCCTAGTTCAACCTTAGTTTTCATGATTCTATGTGTTGGACGAAGCTATCAAATCTCTCTTGCCTAGTACCCTTGGGTATATTAAATGAACCAATCACATACTGCTAGACCCACGCGACATTCCTGATGTCACATGTGGTTAGGTATAAGGATTGGTACAAGCAAAGTTGAGGACCCTAGCCTACCCTCTTAAAAGAAAGAAATATATATAATGGGCCTTCTAGGACATCATTGAGTCATCCTTATGCACACACTTTGTTGTAATGATATGCTGCCAAATTTTTGTGAGATCATAAGATGTGATGGCATGAGTGCTTGTGTTTGCTTTAACCATGGGTAATAATCAAGACTTAATATTATGTGGCCTCACTCGTGTACCTTTAACAAGTACCTCACCCTTCACCGAAGGGGCTCCCTTGGGGAGGGGAGTGACTAATTAAAGGTGTGTGAGTTGAGACCATTTAATCATGGGCTTTAAAGTACAATAATAGGGGCTTGTATGGAATGAAAGGTTTGATCAAGGGTTAAAAAGTAGGGGCTCATTTATCTTTATGTCCTTAGTATGTCACCTCACCCTTCGTCTTAAGGGACACTTTTAAGGATGAGGTATCCAATTGAGGAGATATCATGTTTGGACCTAGCCCATTAGTTTGCCTACATATGTTGGATTGTCATGCTTGGGGAAAAGGAAACTTTTAATTGTTTTGTAATGGTTAATGGTTAGAACCCAAAGCTAAGTGACTCACTTTCATGCCTTTAATGTGTCACCTTACACTTCAAGGTACCCTTGGGGATGAGATGTCTAACTAAAGGCATACTTTATAAGATCACACTTATCAAATTTAGTGCAGTCATGGAAATCTTGTTAAAATATTTTTGGTCATGACCTAAAAAGGGGATTTTGTTCTTGAAGGAGGGCTGGATTAAACCCGTGGCATCTTTTAGAGGTTAAAGATTAGAGCAGAAACCATCATCACTTTCATGACTGGAGTTGGCAATGCAACATTGGAAGAAATTAGGGGAATGCTTTATGAGATCATGCAAAAGTTGAATAATATCTTGGCGATTGTTCAAGTTATTCCTCAAGCCCAATTCGAGGTTGTGAATCATCATGAGTCTAATTCAGGAGCTATCGAGTCCAAGAGATACAACAGAGCAGATTTGAAGGCCCAAATGTTAGAAAAGAGCCTCGTCAATTTACCAAACTCTACATGCCATTGAACCATGCTTTTTGGAGAGTAGAGATCTTGGGCTTATTGTCACCTCTTGATCCAAAACCCCTTCCTAATCCTTTGCCTCATCGGTTTCAGGAAAATGAATATTGCGGTTTTTATCAGAGTAGGGGACATGACACCAACCATTGTTATAGACTAAGACATGAGATCCAAGACCTCATTGACCGTGGAGTAATCACTTTTCCCAAACCAACCAATAATCCAAATATTCTTCAAAGCTCTTCCATGAACCCATTTTTGGCCACCGTAAACCCAATCTCTCCAACACAGCCATATGCCAATCCACCGAGATCTCTTGCTACAATTAAGCAAGAATTTCCAATTCATGGCCCATATCATTTAGAGGATACTCGAACTCTTACTAGCATGGGGGTTCTTGATTTTGAGGGACTTTATGAGGCTCAGGGAACTTCTAACACTCATGGGGATTTGGATAATGTTGGCAGTGCAAGTCAAGATGATGAATAAGAATGTTTAATTCACAAGGAGAAGATACTGATGCCTTGAGGTTGTTGGGAAAGATAACGAGTTTTTTCTTGGTGCTTACTGCTACACTAATTCTATCATGATTGTCAGTGATAAAGAGTTTAAGTTTTTTGTTTGTTTGTTTTTGATCTTCAAGTTAAATGTCCTTTGAAGTTTTGAGTCTTTTGAGTCTTAATCAAATGTGTTCTCCTTTATTCCTTTAATAAAAAGTTTGATTTCAATAACTCCATTGTCTTTCTATTTTTCTTCTCCTCAATCATGACAATCAAAGTGGCATGAAAATATTTCCTAAGAGGCTCGAAAGCTCTTCCCACTAAAAGAGCAAACATGATGAATGATGAATAAACTATAGTGGACCCTGGAAACTGGGCCACAAGGATTAAAAAGAAATAGTTTGAAAAAAAAGGAAAAGGGAGTCGCTACCTTATTTTTTAAAGGAAACAAGGAATACCCTAAAAACAATTTGTTTTAAGAAAATAATTGAATGATTCCATGTTTAAAAATGGAAAGGCAAAAAGTCTTTTGGAAACCAAAGATTGTGAATTCAGAGGCTAACTTACGATATGAGAAGGTTCTAGGCAAAACCTATAGGCACCCATATTGCCCTAGACGGTCTCTTAATTTAATTGGGCTAAATCAAGGTCTTAAACACACACAAATCATCAATTATCATCAAAAGACAGTATGCATATCATTCATTCATTCATCCACACAAGCAGTTAAATCAAAGAAAAAATAGAAAAAGAGAAAAAGGGAAAGAAAACCTAGGATACTTAGTATCCTAGGACGGACTTGAACCTCACGAAGAGCGCCTATATACCATGTATGGAAATACATGGTTCAAAGTCCACATAGTTCGATAGGGAATAGGGTTACAACCTAATAGAGGCCTATGGTGAAGCCTAAGTTTCCTTTTATAGATAAGAGAGTTTCCAAAGATAAATGATTCTCAAAAGATCTTTAGAAAATATGGAATTTCAAGTAAGGATAGAAACTTTCATTTGAAAATGAAATTTTTTATGAATGGAAACTATAGAGATTTACCATGTTCTCCTATTAGGAAATAACCCTATAGGTGAAATGATTATGATTTTTCTTTTTCTTTTTCTTTTATTGTTTTTTTTTTCTTTAAATTTTGTTCGTGAAAAAGGCTCTTTGGCTGGTGTGAGTTTGAAGAGCCAAATTGAAATGGTGATCGGCTAGCTGGACTAACGACAGTTGGTGACGGTGGTATAGGGGTGATGCATGTGGTGAAACTATAGTATTATTTTTTTATTTATTTGTTGTTTGATTATAAAAAATAAAAATAAAAAAGAACTCAAAGTTTAGTATATAGAGATATAGCAATCCTACGGAAAATATAGATTAGTTTGGCTATGAAAAATTAATTACAGTTAATAGTCATTTTTAGTTAAATTAATAGTCATTACAAACCTAAAGAGGAGGTTCAATTCACGGTGGAGCCCATAATTAATTTTGTGGTTTAAGGCCACCCATGGGACTTAGCCACACTGGCACGTACACTGTTTAGCAAAAGTAAGGTTTATGGTATGGCCAGTTGAGGTCCATTATATTAGTATTTCTAAGAGCAATTCTATAGATTCCGTCATTTTATCACCTCTTTCTCCACATGGTGATACTAGCTAGAATAAGAGTGTAAAAATGTAATGAGTGGTGATAAAAGTGACAGGTTGAATAGCATTTTCTTATATTTACTTTTGATACTTATTGTACTTGTGGGATTGGTTGAACAATCAGATTTTGTGTGTGCTTCTTAGAAATCATCGTTTCAACTCTTCATAGAGATCGTTTCTTATGTAGATATAGGACATCTCACATGGGCCATTAAGGAATAGTTTGAATCAAAATCTCGCTAGGAGTAAGGCATAGGATACCTCTAATAGTTAATAATAATTTTAAAAAAATGATATATACTGTTCCATAAATAGGCCTTAAATATGGTAGCACGAGAATGAAGAAAGTTTATTCTATATGCCGTGCACATTGTGCTCTTCTGTGATATTTACCTATCATGTGTTGATCACATGACAAGTATTTGTGAGAAAAGATGCATTTTGCCTGACACATGAAATAATTTCTCAAGATTGAGGTAGGTCAAATATATATCATAAAAGGAAAATAATGAAATGAAAATTTAGTAATGATAGTTAAATCGTGACCACAAAAAATAATAAATTATGAATTTTTTTAAAGAAGGATCATTGGGACCCAGTTCATGTGACCTTGCATAGCCCGTCTGGCCATGGTTCTTGTCTTTTACTTACAGGGAACTCAAAATTTTCAAAAAGGGCGAAAGGGAAAAAAACCGTGAAGACCATGTGAACAACAATTATGACATATCCCAAGTTCGTGGCCATCATTGCACAAAATGACCTAACTGTGCGGACTTTGATGTTAATCGTTTTAATTTTAATTTAAATTATTATCCCAAGCCCGGAAGTTGATCAAATGGTATACGAATTTTGTCGGCAGCCACCATCGGAACTGCCCATTTCTTGGCAGTCCAGATCGATCTGTGATCATGCACAGTCAGATATGAAATTGGAATTAATCAAACATGCATAGCAGGTCGGAGCATCGGCCTACCAAGATGCAGTCAGATGAACTGATTACAGATTAAGAAAGTAGAGTAATAGGATACATTGCTAATGGGCCCAGAAGACTGCCCAATCGGTGGATGGTTAGAATTTAGTGTTGTACATATTTGATTTAAAATTAATTAATTTATATTTATTATTATTTGTTATTTGTGATTTATATTTGTTATTTATTGTATTTAATTAATGTATGTCTAATCTACATTGGTGTTTTATGTCCCTCCTTTATTTTATACTGGCCCGTAATGTGTTATTTATTCATTGACTTATATTGTGTATACCTATAGTTAGGACTTACATATTGTGTATACCTATAGTTAGTACTTATTAGCTTCTATATTGTGTTGATGGTTAATGTATTTTAAGAACTTGGTATTTTGGTAATGATTTATTTTGGGCTCATTGCATAATGCATTATACCAGTACGGCAGTATGAGTAGTCTCGACGTCTTGTGCCCCAACATTATAGATAGATATTTCTTTTGTTTTTTTTTTTCGTTGCAGCCAGCTACTTGAAAACTCATCACTTAAATTGAGTGAGGTCGCCATGTCCTTTGAATTTGTCGTGTATATTATTTGATGATACCATTCGCCGGCATGACCAGCATTCAATCTTTGTCCTCATCTGGATCTGAGATCCCTTACTTGAATTTCGTAGGGTTGACCAAATGGTAGGTCCTAAATTGAATACATTTGAAAGTTTAGATACCTAATTAACTCCTTTTAAACTTGGAGGTATCAAATTGAAACCCACCCCAAACTTAGGGGTAGTTTTCTACATTTTACCCCTTTTGCATTTATGGGTTAGCTAGAAATAAACCGACCCAAACTTTGCATTTATGGGATAGTTTAGTTTGATTTAGTTATGTATAAAACTTGGTTGTGTGTTAAGAAAATGAGACCACATCTTTTCGTTGGTCCAAAATTAGGTTGAGGAATAAACTGAGGAATCAAAGTTATGCCCGAAGTAACAATGCCTTTTCTATAGAAATCCACTCGACTGGGTAATCGGATGAGGATCTTTTCATTACCCTATTGGACATTCAATAGTTTTAATCCTTAAGCGACATGTTAACCATCTTAATTTATTGGCGTCAACTTCAAGGGGTTAATTTAGTGGCAAGTCGAACCTTTATTAAAGCCTTAAAGAAGCATAGATTGAATGTTTGAAATCTCACAAAAGCGAGTGACACAATCCATCAACCTGGCAAGCTAGTTCAAGTGCTAAACTGCCAATTAGTAAATAAAAAAACGCTTGTTCACATCATTAATAATTTAATAGTGCCAAGGAGACTTGATTTCTAGTTGTGAATTTGAGTGTGAATTCTTTTCGCTGAAAACTGCATTGACCTCTCTTATCTCTTCTACTTTACGCTAAGACTTGGGCGTTGTAGTATTTCACTATTCCTATATGGTTTATATTTTTAATGTTAAAAATATAAAAGGTTTTCTTGAAAAATAACCGCGTTATCCATTAGAAAATATCATATTGAACAACTTTGTAGAAGAGAGTTTTTTCAAAATATGTCGTTTAAGTGAATTTTTTGGCCATTTTTCATGAAAATTCTATAAAGATGAAACAAAGATTGTAAATGAGCAAAAAAAGGTCCACTTAGACTACAAATTTTGTCCACACGCCAACGATGAGATGAAAACCACCCCCATTCAATGGTTAAAAACTTTATTCTATAAACTTATTCAAAATGATGTTTCCTAATGGACAACGTGACTAGTTTCCATAAAAATCTTTTTTATTTTTAATAAAACTTTAAAATGTATAAACTAAATAGAAATGCAAAGAAATTTTTTGTGGTGACAATAGCTCACCTCATAATGAAATAATAAGATGGTTACGGCGTGTTTGGACGTCCTGTGATATCAATTGCACTTTTGTGTTTTATGTGTTAATTATATTTTCAGATCCATCATTGTAAATTAAAGTAGATCGTTGGGTAAAATGGCAACCATCAAAAAATCTAATTGTGAAAATTCTTAATTAAAAAAAAAAATAATAATAAGGAGAAGAAGATGGAAAGAAAAGACAATTTCCATTACTGAAAAAAATTGCACATCAACAAGAATTATTGTTTCTTGATACCATTTCACTAATCGACCTTTTTCCAACATCAATTTTCTTTTCCCATAATCTTTAAATTTCAAATATTAAACGGTGTAATTTTCTCTAAAATCTTTCCATTGTAGGTTGGCCGGACTTGATTCATCTAGTAGGTTGTTCAAGGAGTTATGATTGTCAAATTATCCGGATTTTATTGTTAACAATTTCAGCTTTAATTTATTCGATTGTCAAAGGGCAAGAAGATGATTGAATATTTGTCAACAGGCCATCGCAGAAACTATCCACTTCCAAATTCCGACCAAATTCTTTAATCATTGTGACACATAAAGAAATAATTTTTATTTTGGTTTAAGGAAGTCATAGGATCCATGTTCTAAATGCTAATATGCCCAGAAGTTGGCCTGCTGGGTGGATGGTCAGAATCAATGCGTCACCTGGGGACTGATTTGGTGAGGGTGGGAATACAATATGAAATTATTTTGGAAATAATCTTTTTTACTTTGAAAAATAAAAATTGCTTCGATTTTTCCTCAGTAAAGATTCTTTCAAAATACTCACCAAATAATGCCAAATAGAATTGCCAAGAAGGGGAAGGAATGATTAATAGGCATAGCATGGGACAAAAGAAATGGAACAGTTTTGACTCCTAATTAAATAGGAATCATAGAGTAAAAAAAAAAAAAAAAATTGTTCCAAAATTATAAAAACTTAAAAAAAACAAAAAAAAAAAGCTTAAGGACCATTTGCTCATACAAATGCGAATTAGACTATTAGTGTATCTACATAGTTTGAAAGCAGAAATCCACCGTGTTAAATGAAAAAATTCAAATTGATATGTAATATATCACAAGAAGGATTGAAATTTTGGGGTAGAAAATCGAAAGTTTAATTTTATGGAAAGAAGTAAACAATCAAGCTGACTGGATCAATTCGTCTGATTGAAGTGAATCAAACTTTCACACAGCGAAACAATAGAAAATGATTTTGATGAGTCTGTATCCTTGGGGACACCCAAACATTGGGAATTACCCAAAAACACAAGGGCATGTTTGGGTGTCCAAATCGAAATTAGACAATTCTATAAATTTTACATAATATCAAAGCCACAAATCTATAATCTTGAATTAAAATATTTAAAAAAATGTTAGAGCCATCCCTATAATTGTTCGATGATTAAGATCAATTTCTAAAAATACATGAAATGCCACTATTTTGAATTTTAACTCGTATTTGTGATGATGACCATAATTTTCTTGAATTTATCAATTCAAAAAGTGATAGATTTGTGTATTTGATCCTATCTAAAATACCTTGAATTATCTAATTTCAAGTTGGACGCCCAAACAGGCCTTAATTCACTTTTGTTTGTCAAATCCAGCTACAAACACGTGCTGAGAAACAATTCTACCCAATGGGACTAATGGTAACAATGTGGACTATTAGCTACTCTGGTACATATCTTGCTTACCACAATACTCTGAAATAAGCAGTAAGCGTAGTTCAGTTTTCTGATTAAGTTAAAAGCTCACGAGCAGGAAATTGTCAAGGGTGAAACCCACAATACTCTTATATTAGACTTTGGAACAGTCGCTAGACGAAACACTTGCTTTGGAACAGTCACAAAAAGTTATGAAACTTCTAAATTGGATGCTTAAAAAACTTCTAGACCGTAATTGGAGGCTCTGCTACTAATTCTTGCGGATGCGGGTAATTCCTTAATTATCTGTGCTAGCAAAAAAAAAAAAAAAAACAGGAGGGTCTTTGCCTGCAAATTGCATGCTTTCGGGTAAGCACAAGGTCAATCTGTTCACACTGAACTACTGTGAAGAAAGTGGGTAAATGACGAATCCAGATAAAGCATGGATCATTGGGTCCCAGTTCATGTGACCTTGCATTAGCCCGTTTGGTCATGGTTCGTGTCTTTTTCTTACAGGGAGCTCAAAATTTTCAAAAAAGGAGAAAAGGAAAAGAAAAAGCGTGAAGGCCATGTGAACAACAATTATATGACATATCACAAGTTCGTGACCATCATCGCACAAAATGACCCAATTACGCGGACTTTGTTTTCAATCCTTTCCAGCTTTAGTTTGAATTATTGTCCCAAGGCCCTTAAGTAGATCAAATGGTTACGAATTTTTTATCGGCAGCCATCATGGGAACAGTCCATTTCCATGTTTTGGCAGTCCAGATCGATCTGTGATCATGCACAGTTAGAGATGAAATTGGAATTAATCGAACATAGCTGGTCGAAGCATCGGCCTGTCAAGATGCAAGTCAAATGAATTGATCATTGATTTAAGAAAGTAGAGTAATAGGATACATTGCTAACGCGCCCAGAAAACTGCCCACTCAGTGGATGGTTAGAATTTAGTGTCGTAAATATTTGATTTAAAATTAATTAATTTATATTTATTATTACTTGTGATCATTATTTATTTATTTATCGTATTTGATTAGTATAGGTGTAACCTAAGTGTTTTATGTCCCTACTTTATTTTACTTTATGATTGTAAAGTACTAAAGGTAACTCCACACTACTACTTGCTATACCATTATGATGATTGAAGGTTTACTCATTTTATTTATTCATCCATATGTTATGTGCAGAGAAGAAGGGATTCGAGAAGAGTTTGTCTATACTAAGATTTACAGCACTTATATTTCCATATTTGGTATATACTTTGAGTTTTTTTTTCATATATTTAATGAATTATATTTCGTTGTGGTACTAATTAGTAGTGGATTTGAAAATAATTTATGTTAATTTATTGTGGTCTATAAAAAGTTGAACTTAACATTTCAAAAAATAGATAAATAAATAAAAAGACTCACGAAATGATAGTAAAATCAAAACTCTCCTTCGCCTAGAATCAACCTTGAGAATTACGATTAAATGACATTCACTGTCCATGCTAGCTTAATGGGAGATGTTAGGTTTTCAATCCAATTCGTGGCCCAGTTAACAGCTCTCAATAGTCCACCCAAATCTAGGGTTCTTGACAGGCCACGTCACCTAGCAAACTCATTCCCACATTTCTGTCTTACCTGACTACCTTTCCGTTACTTTAATGGCAACGCAATAGGAAAGACACAAGAACTCCTTCCAAAACTGAGGCTCTTTCCTTATTTGCTTTCCTATCAATTTGGTAAATTAATTCTTTCTACCCAAAGTTGAAAAAAAAAATACAGATCCATATTGGTATAGGTTCTGGTGTTTGTCTTGAACTGGATTTTGATGTGTTCAGTGAGAAAGATTGGTTCGAATCTCTTCGGAAAAAACTTGAATCCCTTCCCAGGTATGTGGAGATTTGCAATACAAAGCAAATGAATTGAATGACATCGCATTTCATGTGAATTGAATAATCTTTGTATTGAGAGCTCATAATTGTCTCTGTTTTTTTCCCGTTAAACTAATCAGTTTATGTAGACTTGTATTGAATTGTGTTTGATTTTGAAAAAAGTTGGATTATTCAGATAGCTGTTGCTGTGCATTAAAAGTGTTCGACAAATTGTTGTAACCGAGCATCTTATTTATTTTTGATTTTTTATGGTTTGTTTTAGCACCTTCAATTCCCTAACTCTTTCTTGCTATGAAATATGTATTCACTTCGTTTGATTATGTCGTATAAATTTTATCATTGCAGGTTCCAATGGGCGTGGAGGTTCCATTTGATCATTTGATCAGATGGTTTAGCGGGATATTAGCTACTTCTTCGCATAAAAAAAAATTTCTTTGGTATCATATTTTAGAAGTTAGCAAGTATATTGCAAAATTAATCTTCCCCTTTTTCTTTAGTTTTGGGGTAATTCTATGACACTTATTAAGGTTTTTAGAGTACCATCCCACTTATCATTTGAAGTGGTTTACTTATCATTTCAACTGACTCAAAATAGTCAACTTATCATTTGAAATGACCCACTTATCATTTGAAATGACTTTATGGGCATGGTACCCAATTTTTTGTTATGGTACCATAAGATTGGCTTTAATTTTGAATCAGCAAAAAAAAAAAAAAATTCTTTGTAGTTTTGATTTCTTTGTTTTTTTTGGATAAAAGACTGAGAACTTCATTGATAATAAAAACAAAACAACAGAGAAGGCAGGGAGCTCGAGCAACAACAAAAGGAAAACATTCCCAGGAACAAGAGCTACTCGCACCGCTCCAACCAACCACTAATCAAACTAGCAGAATCTAAACTGATCAGCCCGATTACAAGATTCAAAGCTTACCTCTCAACTCCCCTTAGATCTCAAGCAAAAAAAAACAACAAAGCATAAGACAAGTAATAGGAAAGATAATGCAGAGAAAAACCCAAACCTAAAACAAATCAATAGGCAAGGGCGTCAAGGTTTGTAGCTTGGGGATTAATCAAGCGAACACATCGATAATCACTCATCCTGCACAATGAAGGAAAATTATTGTTAACATCACCGGACATGCGCCGACGACGAGCAAACGGCTGAAGTGGTTCAAGTTCCCCTTGTTGCCAACTTGCCACTGTCGCTTGCGACTCGCTATGTTAATCCTCTTGTTTCCTCCCTGTTGCCGCCTAGTATCTCCCACGAACTCTTGGTCAGAACCATATTTCTTTTGAGTCTCAACCACTTTTTCAGCTAAATTTTTTCAATGGAGCAATCCTTGCTACAGTTTTTCGGCGGAACAATCCCTTCTTGCTAAACTCCTTTTTTTTTTGGGGGGGATAATGATAAAAATTACTGATACTATTTATCTAGCGCTATTGTTCATGGAGTCACCCAACATTACTGTTCACTTGAGAGCCCGTATGCTATCTTCACCACTACAGCATAGCCCTCTTTGATTACCTACTTGTAGCGCTTTAGACCGTCGGATCAATCATCTCAAGCTACTCTGCCCAATTATCCAGATTTTTCTCTTTACATAATCCTTTGAATACTTTCTTTCTAAAAGTACCCTTCGCTTTCTTGAAATTTGGGGTTTTTTTTTAAAAAAAAAGTAATTCTTGAAATTACAAACGTCAATATAAAAATTCAAAAAAGGTTATGTTTTGACTTTTCAAATTGGACAAATATTTTGAGACAATAAAATTAGCAAAAATAGTCCATCTTTGTGAAATGGAGAGAGTATCTTTGACTCTTGGAAAATTTGGGCATCCCAAAAATATGACCTCTTTTTATTTATAATTTTTTTTTTTTTTTTTTTTTTTTTTGTGGGTGAGATTAATCCTTACAAATGCCTTAGAGTGCGTTTGGTTCACGGAATGGGAATGTGAGTCCTGGGAATGAGGCATTACTTGGAAATGGGAATGTTATGAATATTGCACATCCCCACGTTTGGTTAGTTGGGAATAGGTAGTAGGAATCTTTTGAACATTCCTCATTCCTATGTTTGGTTGGGTCAGGACTCAGGAACATGATTCCTAATAGGATGAAATTCTTACAATACCCTTTGTCATTAAAAGGGCAGATGGTGTTTTCAAAAGTAGATCTTGTCGATCTACTTCACAGAACCCTGATCTTGGAGAGGGGAGAGAGAGAAAAAATGGAAGATTTCTAGGGTTTGAGTCGATTTGGGGAGAAGAGGTATCGGTTCGGGTGGTTTAGAAAGGGTGAGAAAGTGTTTAAAATGAAAATGAATCAACATGGGAAAGAAATAAAAAACACTGGTTCACATGTTATAGTCGACTATAATGATGATATAGTCAACTATAACAGACAGAAACTAAGGTCTGCTGTTAAGCCCTGTTATAGTCGACTATATCATCTTGTAGTCAACTATTACACAAAAGATTCAAGAAAATAGACGAAATGGTAGCTGGTTTTGGAACTCTACCCTTGCGTGTTTTGATACTAAAATCCATTGTTGTTGTTCAATCTCCAAATCCCAAATCCACCTCGTAGAGCAATATTCATGGAGCATAAACAAATCCCCAATCTCCAACAAGCTAGGGCCAAGCACAAATACGATCCAACCCTAGGGCAATTTTTTTGAAGAAGGCTTCGATGGCTTCGATTATGAAGGTTCACCGTGACTAAAAGGGTTTGATTAGCAGAAGGTTTTGAGCATTAGAGAGCTTCATCCAACAAAGAGTAGAGCTTTGATCTACAGTGGAACAAATCTCAAATCCACAACCATCACCGTCGACCATTGCCTATACCCACAACCACCGCCAATACCCTTTGTCAAAACCACTCGCTCATCATCGTTGACCACTACAATACCTACAACGTCGTTGGAGTTCCGTCGCCAGCAATCAAGTTCATGTCGCTGGGCTTCTTTGCCACCATTGTGTGTAAGAAGAGCAAGGGCAAGTTTGCTCTTTTTTTGCTGTGGATTGTGTTTTTGAGGATGAAGAAAGGGACATGAGTAGAATTAAGATTTGTTCTTCCTCAAACACAAGGGCACGCTTGGCATTGTTTTTTTTTACTTAAACTCATTCCGATTAAACAAATGCAAACCCACCCCCCTGGTTTTCAGTTGCCTAGCCCTGGTGGGAATCTCAGCCTAGCGGGCATGCAACTTCACTGAGGATGGGTCCGTCCCAAATGTGGGAAAGGGGAATCAAAATCCATTCCCAGGCATGGAAACCATGAACCAAACGTACCCTTAGTGGCAAGGATAAGCCTAGGAAACCTATTTTGACTTTTCAAATTGGACAAATATGTTAAGAAAACCAAACTAGTAAAAATTGCTCATCTTTGTAGGATGGAGAATATAATTTTTTGACTCTTAGAAAATTTGGGCATCCCAAAAAAATGACTGTTTTTTTTTTTTTTTTTGGTCGGTGGGTGAGATTAATCCTTGCAAATGCAAAAGTGGTTTGGTTTTCTGGGCTTCCCATTATGGGAGGTATCCACAAATGATGGGCATCGGGTAAGCCTAGAAAACTGTTTTGACTCTAGGAAGTGGATACCTCCCATAAAGGTATTCAAATCTAAGACCTTGTGGAAGGGATTAAACCCTGGCCTTGCACCTGCACGTGGGCCGGCCTCCTAGGAGATGGAGCAGGGAATTGGATGAAAGGACTTTTTTGGTAATCTGGGTATATCCAACAACACCACTACATGCAGATTATGGGCAGAGGGCCTATCCGTCGCTCGGGATATGGATATAAGAAATCTAATCGTAGCACAAGCCACCATCGATCTTTAAAATTCAGCCAATATTTTCAATCACTCAAATGGTGCGCTAATTAAGGATTGTATAAAAGAAAAATTAGTAATAACCCGAATTAGAAGATTCGTCAAACTTTTCGCGAAGAAAATCAGTGTGCTGATTTCTTAACTAAAGTAAGCGTATAAAATCTCTTGTAATTTCTTGTTTTGAATTCTCTCCCTTTGGGATTGTCTAATTTGTTGTGTGTGGACCCAACGGCTGCCGGTACCCCTAAGCCCTAACCCTTTGGGCTCCATTTAAACCACCCTCCCCCACAACACCCCCTTCCAAAACAAAACCGAAAAAGAAAAAAGAAAAAAATACCACATAGATTATAATGAGATCTAGAGGAAAACAAGGGGCACCATCAATAATGCATGTCCCATTCTGTAATTACCTTACTCCAAAAGGTTGCAACACGTTATCATGCCTCACCCATATGCACGCTTATTGTGGGTCCGACATTACATTTTCTCACATGCACTAGCTGGAATGCTGGATAGCCTGGACTGAGAATTCTACTTTATCCTATATAATTGTTATTCATTTTTAATTATTTATATATAATAATGGTACCAAAACCTAGATTCTGTCAATCAAGATTAATAATTCTAAACGAGGAAACCAAAAAAAACAAAGCATGGTTCATTGGGGCCCAATTCATGTTACCCGGCCAATTTGGTCATGGTAATGGTTGTAATTTCATTACAGGAAAAACTTGAAATTTAGCACCCAAAATATATTAAAAAATACAATTTAAGCTCAAATTGTATACAATTCTTATACACACGTAAGCTAGATCATCATTGTGCCAAATGACCAAATTACATATTTTTTATTTTTTATTTTTTATTTTTTTGGTTTGATGGTCAGGGTAATAAAAAAAAACATTAAAAAAAGGAAGGATTAAAAGGCATAGCATTGGCCCAGATAAAATGGAGAATCAGAAGGTAAAAATGATCTGTTCCAAAACTGTAAAATGTCCGATTGCATTCTATTTAGCTCCAATATAATTAATGGTGCAGTATGTACCATAGTGGCAATAAACCTACCTAGATACTCAAAAACTCCAACTACACAAGCTTACACTGAACAGAAGAAGTAATTTTAACAGTTCCTCTCATCATTATATGCATTGCTGTGCTTGTTGGTCCACAATCCAAAACTAGCAAGAAAGGGTAGAAATTGCGAGTTTTCAATGTCAAAAGACTCAAAACGTAAAAGATCTAACAATCTAGTGACAAACAACATCAATGTGGACTATTACTCAAGACACATCTTGCTTACAACCATACTCTGTACATAAGTAAAAAATTCCGGGGCAGGAAATTTTTGTGTGAATCCCACTTGAAAACAGAAGTGCAGATATCATATGAGATTTAAAAATGCATAGTTGCCAATGTTTGAATTTCAAGCTAGTTCAGAATTTTCCTCCCTATCAGTCACCACCATCTCCCCTCTGTTTGATCTTCAATTTTCCTCCTACCATAGTCACTTACCTGCGAATATAAAAAGGAGCTTATATTACAGTTTAACAGTAGTATAAGAGGTAAATTAACTTGTTGCATCATTGGATTATAGTAATTGTCTATATATCTGCTTCGACATGCGACTTAAATGTTTGCTTCATGCTTGGACACCAATGCACAATAAATACTTCAGAAAATAGATAAGAGTAATCATTGAATTTCCCAAGCCATAGTTAACAGAAGCCCAGGAGGAGTCTATAGAAGAACAAATGAAAGGACATATAAAAGAACAAATGTGAAAGCCAATTGCAACGATATGCAGTGGTGTCTAATTACCTTCATGCCCAGTAATCGAGGATGTGCTGTTCAATCAACTAGTAGTCTGAAGTGAAATAGTTCATGACTCCTAATTATTGGACATTATCTTGGCTCACACAATACAGTTTCCTTGCTAATAGGTATGCAAAACTATGATAAGAGTAAGAATATTCAATTTGTTAATCAATATTTGAATCTCTCTATGATAGAAGAGATTTTTTTTTAATCAAAATAGTTGACGCACAAACCATTCTTTGAAAGGAGCTAGACCATGGAAAAAGATCCAACTTGAAGATCGTTTATATGCAAGATCATGTTATTTATGAATTCATTTTCATATTTCGGGCCAAAATAATGAAGTATGATTTTCTTTAATCAAGCAACTAATTAAACCATTAAGTTTCTGCCAACAAATGATTCTCATAGAGTCAAAAGAAGCAAAAGTAGCCTGAAAGATTCTGAGCAATTAGATAATGTTGGTGTAATGCTAGAATGCCTGGCAAAGTGGCAAGGGTGAAATACTTAGAGCTCAAGTGGATGGATTACGTTCTTGAAATAGACATAGCAGCAAAGAATTGGAACAGTGCCAGTAAAACTTGAATTGGAATCGTCCCATTTGAGGATCTCCACCACGCTACTTCTTTAATGAGTTGGTAAAATGGATTTCAAAATTTTGTTTTTGAACTTTATCATCCAAGTGCTGTGCTTAAGTGAACTTTTTCATCCAATGTTGGGAAAACCGAAAATAGAAAATGCATTGCTCAAGTTAATTTTTTAGAAAAAAAATTGTTTCATCCATGTGTTGTGCTATGAAAGCAACAACAAAACAAATCATGCTTATATAGAAAATGGAAGATTCAAAAGACAAAATTAGCAGTCATGGGCTAAATGAGAGCTATAATATAGCTTTACAAATGGTGGCTCCCTTGAGCAACCTCCTTCGCCTATTTATTGAAATCAAAACCAATTCAAAAGCATTCATAAATATGGATTTGACCAAAATGGGTGATTATTGCTTAAAAATCCTTTAGACTCACAAATTTAAGTATACTTGATTAAAAAGTCTTAGTGTAAGGTTTTTTTAGTCATGGCCACTATCTTCATGAAATGCAACTACACTCCAACCAGACCGATGAGTCTTGTCCCAACAAGCTTCAATAGCTCCACTCTTAAGTATGACCATCCACCAACAACCATTGCAGAACAAAAATCAACCTATCATGGTAAGAATTGAAGAACTATATCTAGTGCTGCTACCTTGACAGGTCAGTATTTTTTTAGGATAATTAGTTTAGAGGGTGGACTGGACATAGTAAGTACCTAATTATGGGATCTTAACAATGATTACTAAAAATGCATCCAATGTGGTGAACTAAAACTGCAAGAAATATAAATTATGCCATGAAATCTCATGGTAAGGCATCTGGGGAAGAAGGGTGCGATGCTGAGAGTTTTTAATTTAATGCATTCTAATCATATAAATCATTTGAAAATTGTATCTTGTAGGATCACATCAAGATAGATCAAAGTCATCAACAAGAAGCCCTTAAATATATATATATATACACTACAAAACGTCTACGGAGTTCATGAAAATTTTCACAGTTCTGACTAAAAACTTTATGTAACCGTTATCTGTCACATGCTCTATGAAATTCTAAGAGGAGGTCTTAATGGATCTAATGGACTAACTTACATGCAACAATGAGACACGGGGGTCTACTTAGAACAATAACAGAACTCAAATGTACCTTCAATCCTCGCTACCAAAAATTTGCTTCTAGGGAATATTGTATTTGGATAGCTTTGTTTTTTCATTTCTTCCTCTCTAAATATTCATCAAGATGCAGCAAATATTTCCAACTAGAGGCATTCCTTGACACTGAAAAGAACAAAAAGTATTACGGAATTCAACCCAGGTCCCTGACCTTTTATCTTGAATACCGATTCGTTGATAGAAAGCCATGTACTTATATTAGTAAATTGATGAACTTCTTCACACTTGCAATCATTTCAAAGACCAATTAATACAACGTTCTCTGCCCACCTACAAAGGAGAATAGTAGAATGTGAACAGTGAATAACTACAAGGATCTTTAATTTACTTCAAAGTGAAACACATACTATTCCTAATTAAAAGTCAAAGAACCTACCATGTAGGACCTTTATGACAAAGTCATCTCCATGGGATAATCACAAATTTATATCCTCAAATTGTCAGTCGAGGATAAATCATAAAAAAAATCTCTTTAGCAAGTTTTAACAGCCATTCATGTTCTGTTTTTTTTCTCTTTTTTTTTTTTTTTCCCAGTGAAGCCATTCATGCCCATAATCATACGGTAAGATACTTTTACTTGCCAAATATACATCCATGGTCCTCCAGACTTCACAAAAATGTGAAACAACCCTGCCACAGAAAAATAATGAACTTGTTTAACCACAATAAGATATTTCGTTAGATAGTTCTTTTAGAGAAATTAAACTCACTTCTGACACTTCAAGAAAGCACTTAAATAGCTTTTCATAGACACATAAATAGTAAATTTTAGCACAGTGAGGAAGAATATGATTTGGACACATAATGTGCTTTGGATTGCAACATGTAGTGTATTTTGAATATAGTAGTTTAATGATGCATTAGAACTTAGAAGTGCTCAGAGAGCAAAGAAATCAATGACCGTGAAATTAAAAATTCTGTAAACCTTAACATCAAGCTGTTTAAATTTAATGGTCATTTAGGTATAAAGCAAACCTCACTTTGCAACTTAGGATGAACATTATTTCAGAATAATAATGCATATGCATCTTGTTTGACAATGACCTCATTAACCAACTTCACAATCTGTTTGTCCAGAACAAATTGCACGGTTAAACATCATCAATGGTTTAGAAATAATGGAAGAAAACTTAAAATTTCAATTTATGGGGTTGTGTAGTGTAGTGTAGATAATAAACAAAATAAAAACCAAAACCAAAACCAAACTTAGGTAGTCTCTGGTGAGCATCTTGGAAGTATCTGCTTTTATAAGCGAAAGGGGAAATTTTAGTTTCTAAAGCAAAAAAGTACTGAGACAATGCTAATCTAGGGAGTTTTATTTCCACTCCAGAACTATATTTAACACAGATGAGCTCCAACAATGAAAGCAGTCATTCAAAAGGAAGGGCAGATCTCATGATTAACCAGAAAACATGTACAGTTAACGGAAATTGATAATCATTGATGGTTCAAATTGTCAACTAGCTAATAACATAACTTACAGGAACTATATGCAATGTGACCAACATTAGTAAACAAACCTTACAAGGACTTATAAAATGGGCTTTTCATTTTACAAGTGATAATTAGTAGACGATAATTATCTTGACTAACTTAGTGCTCATGGAAAGAACAATATTAGTATCATACTGGGATAATTGTTTTTATTAAGAAGATCAAATTCAAAAAATCCAAAAACCAAGAAATAGGCCAAATTGTATGACTTATTGGGGAAATCTATGAAGAGATAGAGTAGGATTGAGAATCAAGGAGAAATACAAACCCGTGGAAGCCGAGGAAGATAACTTCGATCCCCAATTGTTTGCTCGATTGCAACTATTCTTCATCAGTATTAGTCTCAAATTCAATAATTATAAGTTTCAATGTTTCGGATGTGAGCAATCTTTGGCCAATCCTTTCCCGTCTCCTTTCGACATGTTTTCGATAGGTAGGGACAGTTCCCAATCTTTAGCCGTTGTAATGCAGTGAGACAACGCATCCCTTCTGGGAGAGACTTTAATTCACTGCAATTGGAAATTTTAAGTTGCCGAAGTGATGTGAGTTTGCCAAACCAGTCTGGTAAAGTCATCAAACCAGGGCAGTTTTCAATTTCTAGAGTTTCCAGTGCGGTGGAGTGTTGAAGCACTTTAGGGAGGGCCGCCAACTTTGGAAGATCTGAAAGTTCCAGCGAACGAAGGCTTACAAGGCGAGGCATATCATTATCCTCATCTGAAAAATTAAGCTCCGGGCAGTACCCAATCTTCAGGTGCTCTAGAGAAGTGAGATTTCCCAACCATCTCTCTGGATACCTTAGGTATTTGCAGTGGCGGATTTGCAGGGACTTTAATTTGGAAAATGTGAAAGAGGTTGCTGCTGCTGCTGTTGGGCTTACTGTTGCCGCCATCTTCATTGACGTTATTAGATCCCAACTGACGTCATGCAGCTTCAGTTTTTCAACATTTGGATGCAATGGCATGATCATCAATTCCCGGCAATGCCTAATAGTCAATTTTTCAAGACTGTTGAGTGATAACAATTGTTGTGTTGGTCCCTCTGCTACTGCCTCTGTTTTTGCATTTCCACGATCATTAACTAACCTTGTCCATTCCTTCAAATGGGGCAAGTCATGGAGCTTGACTTTTTTTAAAGATGGGAGCCATCCTTTGAAGGAAGAAGAAAAAGACGAAGAAGAGTTACTAATATTATTGTGCATGAACTTCAGGGAAGCTAAACCGAAGAGGTGGAGCTCCTTAAGACAAGGGAGATCAACAGACAGTGGAAAATAGTCCCACCTTGGGCACAAAAATAGGCTAATTCGAACAAGACATGGGAGCGAATTTCGCATATTCAACATCCAACTTGGAAAACAAACACCGCCATACCCATCTATTCTCAAATCCTTCAGATTAGGGTTTGGTTGGAGGGCTTCCAAGGATACCACGTCTCCATTACTTTCTTGCAAGTTTAATCTCAAGGTTTGAAGGTATTGTTTCTCCTTCAAGTATGGTTTCCTGGACTTCACTGAAGTGGCCGCGTTTTCACGGATTTCAATCCCTAAATCACCTCTGAGGTTGTTTAGGGTTTCCAGCTCACTCAGATCAGCTCCTAGGCCCAAAACAAATAATGACAAGGTTTGAATACAAGTCAATTGGCCAATCCCCCACGGTATTCCCTTCAATCTGCTACATCCGAAATTGTCAAGATGTCTAAGACTTTTCAATTTTTTAATATCTCTGGGCAATTCCGTAAGACGAGCACACGAACGGAGTTTAAGAGTCTGTAAATGTTGCAACCAACAGACAGAATTTGGGAGCGCGGAAATGTCACTGTAAGACAAATCAAGATACCTTAGGTATTTAAGGTTGCTAATGGGAGTGAGCACATTAGAAGACGTTAAGTTTTGAAGCTCCCATATTTGACGGCTCCCAGCGAAATTGTCCCTCCAACAAAAACCAACTAAACCCAGCGCACGCAAGGAGTCAAAAGCAGAAGTAAACACAACGAAGTCGTCTTTTGAGATGCCTGGATATGGGTCTATAATATTCGTAACCGTGCTTATGAATGTACGCAAGTTCCTCGCATTGAGAATTGAGGTCGGAAATTGGCATAATGGTTTTGAAATTGATGCATGAATAACACTTTCAGAAATCTTAGTCCCATCAACCTCATTCCTAATAATAGAGTAGTTGTCCTTACCTGCAGCTGTTTTTGCAAGGTCATGCATCAGATCGTGCATTTTGCAACTTGTGATATTACCATATTCATCCATTTCCTCATCTTCGAAGAAGTTCCGATTCAACAATGTCTTAAAATACTCTTCGCCAATATCCTCCAAGATTCTCTTCCCTGAAGGCTGAATGAATTCTTCTTCTGCCATCCACAACTGAATCAATGTGGTCTTCTTAATTATGTAACCTTTTGGGAAGAGTGCGCAATGAGCAAAGCATTTCTGCAAATGGGATGACAAGTGTTGATAGCTAATTCTCAATATTGGCAAGATGTCGGTATCCTCTTCGGCTAGTTCCCAGAGTAGATTTTTAACTTCCAACCACTCAGAGTATGTGCACCTGTCAAACAATAGGCGTGCTACCGTCGTTATTGCCAAAGGATTTCCCCCACACGTCTCTAAGATCTCCTTTCCAACAGGTAGCAACTCCAAGTTTTGTTCCATTAGTTCGGTCTTGAAGGCCTTTTGCTTAAATAAAGACCAACTGTGGTCATCGGACAGACCTTCTAATTTGTACGGTTCACCTGTTGAAACTGATGTTCGAAATTTAAGATAAAAAATTTAATCAGTAAGAGAATTACTACACAGTACACACACTAATTGGGGATACAACATGAAATGACAATTTTCATAGCATTTTTAAGACAAGCTAGTATCCCTATAATGGGGACAATTTTGTTGTTTCACCAACATATGGTGAGGGTGTATATATTCGTAAAATTATTATTTCTGTGAGTATTAAAGGTATTTTATACATTTTCCAAATATGAGGGAATCAAAGTACTTGAAAACAAAATAGACAAATGCAAAGTGTTTTTGAGTGAAAGTTTAGGAGTTGAAACTGTTATATATATTTCTCCTAAATTTTATAATGCCTCTATTATTATCATTATTCTATTAATATGACATGCATTTTAGCCGCATTTTATGCTCTATATTGCATAATTATATTGTTAATGTAATTTATTTTTAAGTTAATATTTGTACAATATCTGCATCATGGCTTTACATATTCATTTATGTTGACTATGCAAGTTACAAAACCTCACAATATTACAATAATATAGGCAATTAAAATTTCCAGCATATAATTGTAACCCGATATTATAATTATAACTTAAAATATGCCATAATGAATATTATTTGTTCAGGAATAATCCCCGCATTAGAATATATAATTATTCATTTTCTTTTCAATTTTGTTTTTATGCAATAACACAATCATATTTAGTACATAATCTACAATCAAATTCAATTGATAATCTCATATCACATTGATTGCAATTAAAAATCAAAGAGCGTAAAATTTGTAATTAAAGAATTCAACAATTACTGATAAAAAATAACAATCAACCTAGAAGCTTTATGTTGTACGGCACCAATTTTAAGGTGACTAACAATTACATAAAAAGGTAAATTTGATCTCAAATTCTAAAAATTACCTCCATAAATATTTTTTATTTTTTAATATATATTAAACCAACGAGAATAGAATATTTAACTTTCACTTTCAAATAGGATACACGAAAAATGATCAATTATTTACCTATCAATATTGTTAGCCTAAAGGCTTTCAGGTAAGGGTAAATTCGAGATTTTGACAATAACAAAAGATTGTTGTTGACACGAATGGTTTTAGGGATCAATTAATTCAAGGCTATAAATGATAAAGTGTTCTTTGTAAGAAGGAGGGAGAATCTGTGGATCATTTATTTCTCCACTGTGACATCTCGATTGATCTTTGGCAACGCCTTTTTAATCTTGCCAACTTGAGCTAGGTTAGACCTCAGCATAGTTACAGTTTGTTTTTTATTTTATTTTATTTATATCTGGAAGTTCCAGATGTTTTGCACCTGACTAATCCCCCTGGACACATGCAATCCCCCCGTCCCACATGCACCAGGCAATTACAGGACCAAAGTCCATAGGGGTACCTTGAGGGGGAGTGGTGGGAATGGAATCCAAGACCTCTTGCATAGCAAGAGAGCCTTGGACCATCATCTGGTCCACCCCTCAAGGGTAGCATAGTTACAGTTTGTTGGAGGTGGAGTTTAGAGGTTTTGGTCGATCCAAGAGGGCGAAGGTCTTGTGGAGCAGTGTGGTGTTGGCCATCTTTTGGGTTATTTGGATTGAGTGCAACTCCAGAATTTTCAGGGACTTAGTTGAGGAGATGGATGGTATTTGGGACAGGGTGTGCTTCCTTGCGTCCTTTTGGGCTTCTGTGGATAAATCTTTTGAGGGTTTTCCATTGTTTTTTATTACTAGGAATTGGAGGGAGATTTGTGCTTCGAAGCCTATGAAGAGAAGAGCTGTTGGCAGCCACTTTTACCCTCCTTGAGGGGTTCTGTTCTTTTCTTTGGTTTCTGTTTGCTTGCTTTTTGGCTTGCTGTTTTGCTTGAGTGGGTCTTTACCGTTTCTTTTGTTGTTTTTTTGGCTTCTTTATTGGACTTCTTGTCCAATTTGTATTCTTCCTTGTGATTAATACAATTTGTTTCTTATCAAAAAAAAAAAAAAAAAAAAACAAAACAAAACAAAATACAATACTTTTCCAACTACACTTTGGTTGAGTCTTTGGATCTTCTAGATTTTTGTAGAAAAATCAAACGTCTTTGATTTCTTGAGCGTTTTGTTTTAGTCGTTATCATTAATTAATTTTCATACTCTTATTCTAGATCCAGTTAGTTGCACCTACTCTTGAAAGGTTTACCAATTAAAGGTGATAATTAGGGATTTAGACCCACCCATGAATTTATGGTGATGAGAGTTCTTTCATTTACATTTCTTTCTCATGTTTCATGAACTATATATTTCTATTTATAAACACTTAAGGGTGGATCTAAATCCACACCCTTTTTCTTTTGTGCTAAATCCACACCTCTTATTCTTTATTTTCACACGTCTTTCCTCATTTTTACTCATGGGAGTGTGCATTTAGACCCACATTTAAACCAAATAATTTGAAAATTTAGAAAATGGCAACAAATGAATAAAAATTTCCCATGATTCGGCTTCTTAGTTCTTGCCAAGGCACTCTCCCCAGTCCTCATTGATATATAGCTAGATGTCCAACAAATAGTGAAGTAAATAATTAAAACCCTAGCTAGCAATAAATAAATAATTTAATAAAGAAAAAAAGTTACATTGACCTCCCTTGAGGTTTGATAAAATGACACTGACCTTTCCTGACGTTTAAAAAATTACATTGATCTCTTTTGAGAGTTGAGATTTAATAAATTTAGCACTCACCTCTCCTCTATCCATTAACCATTAGTTTGACTAACGGAAATGAATGATGTCATACATAAAACCCACAAAAAGCCAATATAACCCTTAATTAACGAATAATGAATGAAATAACTAAATTAATTCTAAAATCTTATTTAAAGACAAAAATATCCCAATATAGGCATTAAATTGCATTTTGCACCTATATACACCTTTATTTATTATTTAATTGTTTTGCTACATCAAAAAGGGAGCCAAAGCCCAAACAAAGAGGGGGGAAAAAAAACACTTGTGGAAAAACAATTATCCTACTTTGACTTTACTTAAACCAATGGCTTTCGAGTCTTTAAAACACCTAAAAACTAAGATCAAATATGAGAGATGGGAAAAAGAAAAATGTAAGCAACTTAGATTTTATTTAGACTATGGGTGATTTGGACATTTTACATACTCCTTAACGGAAAAAGTAATAGAAGGTTTGTATAGTTTTGGCCTAACCTCAGAAAAGGTCAATGTGATTTTTGAAATGTCAGGAGGTCAGTGTTATTTCGGCAAACCTCAAGAGAGGTTAGTGTAATTTTCCCATAAATAGGTTTTAGTTGGACCTTGCTTTATTTTTTATTTTTTAAATTTGTCCATACTATTTTGATCTAGTGAGTTTTTCAGTCAAATATAATTGTAGCATTTCAATTATATATACTGTTTTGGTAAAAGCAGACTATACAAAATAATAATTAACTTGGAAAAATACAAAATTAAACAAGCATAAAATTAGAAACAAAATAATATAAGCTTGAACAATATGCAAAAAACTAATTCAATATGATTACACCTAATTATACACTACTATACATCATAAACAATATGATCCAAAATACTATTTGTCACACTAATTGTAAGGAATTAGAAAATGAGAAGAGAGTCAGTGTCTAATCTTCGTAAGTATTGAACACATACGGGCGTGCAGGTTGGGACCCATTTTTTACTTTCAAAAACGTCAACCGCCCATGAAACCACGAAAATATAAAATCCTAAATTGCTACCCACCCACCCTATTGGTTGAATTCGCCCATATGTCATTAGATGGGTCGAATTTGGTGGATTTGTTGGTTTAAATGGGGTTATGAGCACCCCTAAGTCCTACTGAGGACTGATTGTCATCCAAGAAAAAAAAAAGGCTCCCTTCAATTTGTCCTACAATGATAAGTCATTTTTTCTACCTTTTTTGTTCCAAAATATTTGGCCACTTTGAATTAAAAGTCAAATCATAATTTTTTATTTTTTTTTTTTTTTTACACTTTCCTACACTACTCTTTGTTATTTCAAAAATTACTTTTAACACAAAACCCAATATGTAGTAAAAGATACTCCCTTCGTCTTACAAAAATAAGCCAAATTTGACAAAACACGTAGTTTAAGAAAATTTATTACTGCATTGACTTTTCCCTTTTTAAACTCTAAGTTTCCAAAAGTATCATTTTTTTCTTGGTATTGGTTTTGTGTTGAAAGTAATTATTAAAACAACTAAGGGTAGTATAGGAAAGTTAAAAAAAATAATGATTTGACCTTTCGAAATAGACTAACATTTTAGGAAAAAAAAAGTTGCAAAAATTACCTATCTTTATGGGACAGATGGAGTAGCAGTTTTAGAAAGAAAAAAATTCAAAGAGTGATAAATCAAAGCAATTGGCTTTTCTTAATTTGCGTGTTTTATCAAAGATGACCTATCTTTCTGGGATGGAGAGAGTCGTCATGTTGGAATTTCAATAATGCCATTCAGTCTAAGTTACCTTGCCAATGGTAGGAATGGCAACGGAGCGGGTTTGAGATGGGGCACCCTTATCCCAACCCCATCCCATTGAAAATAATTTCTTCCCAAACCTATCCCAACCCCATGTTGGGTTGGGGCGGGCCGAGACGATAAAAAAATGCAAGGCGAGACGGTTTTTGTCAAGCCATTTACATTGATAGAAAACAAATTCTATTTTAAAAGGGGAAGAGAATATCAATCATAAATCACACATTTCACTCATAGATTTTTGCTTATTTATGGTTTTGATTAAGAAAATACTAAAAGAATTTAGACATAAACATAAAATCATGAAGAAGAAGTAACTAATGGTAAATGTGAAATTCAATAAAACATGAAAGATATTTTAAAAAAAAACAATATTTACACATATATGGGATGGGGCGGGGCAACCTTAAACCATATCCCGTCACAAATTCGACACAAGCTTTTATTTTCTTCCCAAACCCACCCCTACTCTATTTACTTGCTCCCTAAATCCGTCCTAATAGGGGGCAGGACGGGGTAGAATACCTGCTTTGTCGGGTTCATTGCCATTCCTAACCAAATGTTAAAATAGCTAAATCTTAAATGCATCTAGGAGTCAGAAATTTGGGAAAATTACCCATACATTTGCCTCTTTGACAGTAATTCTCTTGACTATTGACTTGAAACAAACTGACTACTAACTTTACTATAAACTACTACAAACAAGAACAAGTTTGTAGTCAAAACCTTTTCTTGGGAATTACTCCCAACAAGGCGAATGCATAGAAATTTCACAAAAGCTTGCCGCGGAAACCCTCAAAAGTAATTACCATGAGTCCATTAATGGGAACAAGTCAACAACTGATTTTGACTAAGAATAAATATGAAAAAGAAAGATCAAATAAACAATACTCCGTATAGATGATAAAATGAAATTGTAAATCAAATAAGACAACAGAACCTGTATTGCTCGTAATTCGTCCAACAGCTTTATCACGCGTGGTTACTAGAATCACACTTCCCCTTGCACCGCCCATTAACAGATGCTGGAATGCATTCCATCTCAACTGATTAGTCTCCCATACATCATCAAGGACCAGCATGTATTTCCTCCCATCCAAAAGTTTTCGAAGGCGCTGCTCCAGTAGATCCCTCCCTAAGTTTGGTTCGCATTCCTTTTCAGTGGCAGCTCGTATAACCTTCTCTACAAGCGTTTTCTTATCAAAATCAGGAGAGGCATCGACCCATATTTTCAACTGGAAATCCTCTTCATTTTGATATATCAGTTTGGCAAGTGTGGTCTTCCCCATCCCACCCATGGCAACGATGGGAATAATTGACACATTGGCTTCATTGCTAGTAGAGTACTCCTTTATCCGTTTTCTGATCGCCTCCTTATCCGCCTCTCTCCCTGTAGCCTGGGTTTTGACGGCCGGGGATTTATACGGCCTTTTATACCGATCTTTCAAATCAACACCGGAAAAGTCGGCATGATCTCTTGCGGCATCATTTAATCGCTCCCTGATCGTTTTCATTTCGCAAGGCAGCACAACATAAAACAAAAGGGTTGAGAAGAAATTGAGTACCTTATATGCCATGTTTCTATTAGCATCGACTCGCTGTTGCACTTCAGTGACTCTGTTCGCCAAGTCTCGTCCATCTCTGAGTATGTCCTCAAGTCTTCTAAGCCACTCTTGCTCAGTATTGGTCTTCTCCAGTATGTCCCGTATGTCCGAAATGGTTGCTCTGATCATGAACAACGTGTTCTCCAGTTTACTCCACTCCCTTTTGAAACAACACGCAAATTGGAAGTATGGAACACTGTGGGAAGCAATGAGGGAACCGAATTGGCTCAAGATTCCATCTACCAAGGTAAGGGCAAGAGATGCCATTTTTCTTCCTGACTACGGTTCAAGAGTAGCAAGAGAAATTACAGCTATGAAGATGTGAAGAGGCCAGAGCTTCCATGTCTATTTAATGGGCCAGATTATTGCCACCACTCAAAATACTCTAAGCCTCTATTATTTAAAATAATTTGTTAAATTCTTTATATTTAAATGTAAATTTACTAATAAGAACATGTTTACTACTTAAAAACTTAAAAAATTTCCCATCTCCACCCCATTCCACCCCCAACTCTAAAAAAATTATACCATCTATAGATTTCATGCTCTCACAAACCCTAACAACCTTGACACTAAATCCATATTTACATATAAAAAAATTAGTGTTTCTCATATTATATTGAATAATGGATAAGAAAAGCATTGATAGAGATGATATTAGCAACTAAAAGGTATGTATTTATACACTTTTTTATCGAGTTTAACTTAAGTTTGTCGTATGCTGAATTTCGTCTTGTTCGGTTTCTCGACTCCGAACATGTTTACAATGTTTATTTCTATAATACCGAACTCTTTTAATGCATTCCGACTTCTAAGTCCGAAAAAAGTTATTTGATTCCATTTCCCAACTCCAAACAAATGGATATTATTCAGTTATATAACTCCAAACAAATGGATATTGTTCACCTGTAGGAGTCCGAACAAGCTTGTGTTGTTCCGTTTTAAAACACCGAACAACTTAACTATACAATAATTGAGAATTATTCGTTTATGCAACTGTGAATGGATTTTGAATATTCGTATTTATAAGTCGGAACAAATAAGAAATATTCGGTTTTAAAGATCCGAACGTTTTTATATTGTTCTTTTCTATAAAGCCGAACATATATACTTTGTTTTTATTAATAGGTCCAAACATATATACTTTGTCCTTACTAATAGGTCCGAATAAATAAGAGATGTTCGGTTTAAAGTAACCGAACAGTTTGGTGGTGGGGTGGAAAAATGTTTAGAGAATTTTTTATTAAGGGTATTTTAGGAAGATAGGGGGGTGTTTTCAGTAAAATTTGAGGGGATTTAATTAGTGGGCCGTTTAGAGTATTTTGAGTGGTGGCAATAGCTTGCCCCCTATTTAATTAAGTTTTGATCATGTGTGGGATATCCCGTTCGATCACGATCTTCCGTGAGCGAAGCGCATGAATGCGTGCGTGTTGTTTCACGGATGGCCATGATCGAACGGGATACTCTGAGATCGATATCCTGCACATACTCAGTCCTCCTATTTAATTATTTATTATTTTAATATGAATAATACGTGGTTGGATGAACACTTTCCTCCAATGACGTAGCAATATTAGATGAACACGTCCTTGCACATGGTTTAAAAACTCATTTTGCCTAAACTCTCTTGAACGACCTAACAGTCCAAGTCAAACCGACTTCTTGAACAACCTCCTCTCATATGAATCAAGTCCAACCAAACGATTCATGTCATTGCTATGGAAAGATTTTAATTAGAAAACGAATGAGATTAAAACGTTTAATACGAGAAATTTAAAAGATTACGGGAAAGGAAAATTGATGTTGGAAAAATTCAGATCGGTGAAATTAGGGGTGCAACATGGTTCGGGTAGACCTGAGGAATAGACTGGTGTGATCAATTCGGTCCAGTCTACGGTTTAAGAGATTTTAGAATCGGATTAAACCAAATTCCTGAATTCCAAATATATATATATATATATATTATCATATTATACTCTATATATAAGTATTAATCAATGAATAACAATACTTATTCATTGAATAATAATATTTATTCAATAAATTTCTTACCTTTTAAAAATAAAAATAAAAAAGCCAAGAACCGGACATTTTTTCTAATCCAGTCCAATGCTTATTTCGGTTTGGTTCCGGTTCAAATTTTAAAGTCCCAAATTAGCTCGATCGGTCTAGATATACTCCTAACCCGGTCCGAGTTACACTCCCAGGTGAAATGTGAAATGGTATGCAAAATGTCATTCTTCTTCGCAGGATTGGCATTCACGGTCCTCCCTTTCAACTTTCAGTAAAATTTCAAACTACTTGCAAACCTAGGTGAGTCCATGGTGCACGTTGTTAATCTCGTACTTTACGGCTTGTCCACAAATGTTTAGTAAAAGAAGGATCGTGCTATGGCCATTTTGGATTTCTTATTATCTTTAAGCGTGGTGCTAGATGTGCGAATTATACTAATGTAGAAAAGTTATGAAAAAAAAAAAAAAAAAAAGACAAGTGTTAATAGTTATTGTCGTCACAAAAATTCCTTTGTATGTACTCCCACTTACTTTATATTTTTAATGTTAAAAATATAAAAGGTTTTTATAAAAAAAAATCGTGTTATCCATTAGAAAATATCGTTCTTAACAACATTAAATTTGTATGGGGAAAATTTGTATGGGGAGCCCTCTCCCAACATTAAATTTGTCAATTATTTTTTCTTGTCATCTTTAAATTTTCACCATTAAATTTGTTTATGTAATTATATTTTAAGGGTTTATTTTATTTTTAAAATTCTTACCATATAAGTGACAGGATTCAGGAACATTTGGATTGTTAGTTTGGACTTGGTACATGTAATAGGTTGTTTAATTAGGTGAAGATGACCTAACCAAATTTATTAATGAAGACCAAACAACTTGGCCAAATAGACGGGCGACCACACTTTATATTGTAATCACAATTTATATTATTTGTTGGAAAAAAAAAAAAAAAGGCCTAGCCTGTTTTTGAATTTGCAAACTGCAGGCTGAATATTGATCACTTGGCCAAAATCATATCTTAAATTCTTGATAAGTGATAATGATCTAATTTTAAATCATTAGTGGGACTTGTTCAAGGTTCTTTTTTTTTTTTTTTTGCATTCCCAGATTCATGGCGAAATTGGGAATTCCTGATTTTGATTATATATCACTAACTGCTTATGACTTTTAGTTGGCTCTGTTGCTTTAATATCTGATTGTCATTGTGGGTAATTTTAATGTAATTATTATTTCAATTTTAATTTGTTTGAAAATTGAGTGCAATCTATTAGCCCTCTCTCTAGGTTGTTTTGTGAAAATCATATCTAAGGCACCAGATTATATATATATATATATATATATATATATATATATATAGATATATATATATATATATAGGGGTAGGGATCAGATTACACTCGTGTAAAGCTTTTTACTCTTATACCTCTCAATATCTTTTTGAGAATAATATTTCGCCAATCCAACCATTGGATTTGGTCCTCTATTCATGCACGTCATGTGTGTCAAATTTCAAGCAAATTCGATATCAGGAAGTGATTGATTTGTAAACTCACATTTTTTAAAAAAAATAAAAATAAAACTATAATTTGGGGCACTTTATGAATAACATAACTCCTAATATCTGATCTACTTGAAATTTGACATGCATGACGTGCATGAATAGAAAATCTAATCCAACGGTTAGATTGAAAAAATATTATTCCCATAAAAAAATATTAAAAAATGTAAGAGTAAAAAATTTTATAGATATATTAAATTTTTATGAGTTCCATCACTGTTAAATAGGGTAATTACTTATTATTATGAAAATTCAAACGATGCGAACTGGTGGGCTTAAGGGTTAGGCACATATGATAGTGAATGTTGTAAAACAAGACTTTTTTGGAATATTTCTAAAACTAATATCTCATTGCTATAATGTAATGTAAATAGGAGTATCTCATGCAAGTCCTATGGGACCAACTAAATACGCCCAAAAAAAAAAAAAAAAAAAAAAACATTCTATCACAAATTTTTACTCCCTTTGTCCCATATAGATAGGTTATGTTTGACAAAACACGCAATTTAAGAAAAATCATCATTGCATTAACTTGTCATTCCTTAAACTCCATCTTTCTAAAAATACCCTCGCCTTTGCGGGGTTAGTTGAGCGGTCAAGCATTGGGTGTAATTTTCAAAGGTCATCGTTTCAATTCCTCGCAGAGATCATTATTTGTGTGAGTATAAGGCATCTCACGCAAGCCATTAGGAGAATAGTTTGGATCAAAACCTTGACGAGAGTAAGGCCTGAGATTCTCCTAATAGTTAATACCATCACATACTTGTATTGGATTGGGTAATAACAAAAGATAGCATAAAAAAAGGGTGGTGATATTGCCAGAGAGCAAACTATTCATCCACGGTTCTGTACAGTGTATTGCCTATTTTGTCCTTCTAAAGTCAAAAGGAAAATAAAAAAAAAAATAAAGAAGCCTTTGTTCCATCTCAAGCATAGGACACAGTGGCCGTCCCCACTCTCCTTTTGTCTCCCTCTTTTCCTCTCTCACACTGACGCCGCCGACCCCAAATCAAATCCCGACGACAACATCCTCTTCCTGCAACCCAGTTATCAACTCCTTCTCCTCCGAAACAAGAGCATATTTTTCTCTTATATTTCGTTGTGAACGAACAAACTTCTTAGCTGAATCGAAATCAAGAGATTTGTGAGGGTCTACATGACAATATGACATTTGTCGCAAAAGTTGAGGATGGTGGATTCGAGAGCGAGGTTGGAGATGACTATGGAGAAATCAGGTGCAGCAGCCGTCTATGAGGATGGGGTAAGGCTTGGTTTTAGTGAATGACGAAGACCTGTAGAAGGAAACTTCACATGTGCTTGCCATTGCAATTTGCTAGAATGAGGTTAGAGAAGCCGCTCAAAGGACTGGATGCAGAGATGATAAAATAGAGGTAGAAGTGGAAGTGGCTAAGGTGAATGCCAAGGAAATAGGGGCTTATAGTAGCAATTATCGCTTTTTTTTTTTCAATTTTTTTTTTTTTGTGTGTTGGACAATGATTCGTTAAATCAAGTTTTTTTGTGATGTTTAATGATGACTTTATTATTTGAAAACATTTTCATGGAATTTATTTTTTTTTTCTTTTGGGTAGTCTAACCCTTGGGCTAAGCTCTTATTGTACCCCTTAAACTAGCTGCTATATGGGACTATGAATATACTTCATCCCTGACCTCACCTATAAATTAGATGAAAGTGCGTTACGGAGAGGTGTTTATGGGGTTTGGTTTTGTGCTAGTGGGGAAGTGGAAGATTTGCTGAAGTAGATGGGATCTCATATGGAGAGGTGTTAATGGGATCTCACCCATAAATGAGATGAGAGCTTTGTCGTGGAATTACGTCTTTTTGAGCTTTTGATCTCAGGTAAAGAAAAATTCAAAAGAAGAAGAGAATACAAATGGGTAAAGAAGTAGACGTTCAAACTTGCCATGGTTGCAAAACAAAAGCAAGGGTGCGTGGAGAGAGGAGAAAGAGAGAACAATTACAGAGACGAGAAGAAACAGAGATTGAGGAAAGAGAAAAAAAGATTTGGCTATCAACTAGTCTTTTTGACTTCTAAAGGGTAAAATAGTCCATTTGAAGCATTATAAATTTAAGAGGCGTGGAAGAAGAGATTTATTCTGTGGCAATATCGCCACCTTAAAAGAATTCAAAAAATTCATGACTTGACTTGTCAAAGTCGACTTGTTTTGCAATTTAAACTTTAGAATGGTTATTAAAATAAAAAAAAAAATACATACTTACATTTTTGCGTTGCAAGCATAACAAGAATAACTGTTTCTTGATACCATTTCGCAAATCTACTTTTTCCTAACATAATTTTCGTTTCTTGTCATATATTTTAAATTTCAATATTAAATTTGTTATTTTACTTTAAAATTCTTTCCATGGCAAGGACATGAACATTTGGATTGTTAGGCTGCACTTGGTTTGATGATTCATATATTTAGGTGAAGATGTGAATGTGTTACCTAAACAATTTATTAACGAAGAGCAAACAACTTAGTCAAATACAAGGCCAACCACCCTTAATATCCTAATCACAGTTATTAATTATTTGTTGGAAAAAAACATACAAGGGCCAGTTTTTTAATTTGCAAATTGCAGGATTGAATATTGGGCCAGTTATAAAATGAGAAGAAAACCACCACAACCTAGACCCTACAAACCGTCAAGCCATAGGCGCAACAAAAATAAAAAACAGGCCAAAAACAAATCAAAAAAGACAGACCAGATGAGACCAAGGTAGAGAACACCTCACGGAAGGTAGAGATGACTCCCAACTGCTCTACTCTTAGCAGGCTTCAAAGCACAAATCTCTCTTTAATTACTAACAATCAAGAACAAAGGAATACCCTCAAAAGATTTGTCCACCAAATTGAAACCTACAAAAAAGCAAGAAAGCACACCCTATCCCACAAGCCATCCAACCCCTCATGGGAATCCCTAAAAATTCTAGTATTCTGATCGATCCAATTAAATAACCCATAAAATCAGCTGGCCAAATATTGACCCAACCGTCAATTAATATTGAATTAATAATGAGCTGTTATTTATACTTTTAAAATAAATAAAAAAAAACAAAACAAAGGTTTTTTTTTTTTCTTTTAATTTGCAAATTTAGGCTTAATATTGTGTTAGGCTATGTGGAACCTGGTATTTCGTCTGACCCTGGTTTACATCACTTGACCCATCTCAACCTTTGATGCGTACAGTTTTAGATGGGATTTTATGTGAGGCTTAGTCCATGTATGCAAATGTTTCCAATTGCATATGCTAGCGTGAAGGCAAAGACAAAGGATAGCTAGTTAAAAATCAATTTTTCTAAAACTTATGTTTGAAACCACTCAAGTCTCACGGGACCAACTAAATATGCCAAAAATATTATATTCCCTGTTCCTATATTATGGGCCTCCGTTATTTTTTAGGATGTTTCAAAATTATTGTTACATTCCAAAAGTTCATGATTATTTTTATTTCATTTCCTAAAATACTCTTAAAAAAATATTTTCTCTTTTTTCAATATTTTGTACACTTAAGAGAAAAATTGGAATGTCAAAATGTATATATTAATGTGAAAACTTTTACTAAGATTTCCTAAAAAAACATATGTTTTTTCAAAGGGGACAATCGACATTACTACAGCCAATGTCACAGTCACCCCACCGTCATTCTGCATACAAGGTTTGTTAAATGAGGACAAGAAATAGTTGTTTTGCAATTTAAATTTTAGCATTACTATAAGAAAAAAAAAATGCATATATTTTTGCGTTGCAAGCATGCACGACCAAAATGACTTTTCTTGATACCATTTCACAAATCTATTTTTTCCAAACATCATTTTCACTTCTCGTCATCTTTAAATTTTCACCATTAAATTTGTTTATGTTATTATATTTTAAGGGTTTATTTTATTTTTAAAATTCTTACTATATAAGTGGCAGAAACATTTGGATTGTTTGTTTGGACTTGGTTCATGTAATTAATATTGGTTGTTTAATTAGGTGAAGATGTGAACGTGTGACCTAAACAAATTTATTAATGAAGACCAAACAACTTGGCCAAATACAAGGGCCACCACCCTTTATATTGTAATCAGAATTATATATTATTTGTTGGGAAAAAAACAAAAACATAAATGAGTTGAAGATGTGAACGTTTGAATTTGCAAACTGCAGGCTGAATATTGACCTGGCCAACACCATATGTTAATTTCTTGATAAGTGATAATGATCTAATTTTAAATAATTAGTGGGACTTGTTCAAGGATGATTTTTTTATTTTTATTATTTTGTTTTGCATTCCCAGATTCATGGCGAAATTGGGGATTCCTCATTTTGAAAATGAGTGGAACGATCCCACCAGAAGCCTTTGTGATTCTTCATCTTGATGTAGGCTGTAGGCAATCTTCTATATTGCAAAAAATAATTGGTTATCTTGGGGGAAAACCCATTTTGGATTTCACAAACACTGATTGTAATATGAATAGATGAAGAACTATCTTAACCATTTTTTTCTGATTAAACACCAGTTCATTCCTTGACCTCGCCAAAATCATAATTTCCAAAGATGTGATAATGATCTAATTTTTAGTGGGACTTCTTCAGGGTCTTTTTTTTTTTTTTTTTTTTTTTTTGAAGTACTATTTTTTTTGCTTTCCTAGATTTCATGGCCAAATTAATTGCATGGGATTCCTGATTTTGATTATATATCACTAACTGCTTATGACTTTTAAGTGGCTCTGTCGCTTTAATATCTAATTATCATTGTGGGTAATTTTAATGTAATTAATATTTTAATTTTAATTTGTTTGAAAATTGAGTACAATCTATTAGCCTCTCTCTAGGTTGTTTTGTGAAAATCCAAGGCACCAAATTATTGATATATATATATATATATTAATTTTTTGTGAGTTCCATCACTGTTAATGGGGTAATTACTTATGATTATGAAAATTCAAATGCTGCGAACTGGTGGGCTTAAGGCTGAAACACATATGATAGTGCGGTTATGTTCTCATTAGCATGTGTTGATATAATTTATATCAGTACCATGCATTGGGGGTTGTATCCTTTGCATTGGTCTAATGTACCTCATATCCCACTAATGCATATGGTACAATTCCCAATGCGGGTATTAATATAACTTATATCAACACGTGCTTACTTGATTATCATTCTATGATAGTGAATGCATGCTGTAAAACAAGATTTTTTTGGAATATTTCTAAAACTAATATTGCGCTGCTATAATATTATGTAATGTAACTTGGAGCATCTCATGCAAGTCCTATAAGACCAGCTAAATATGCAAAAAATATTATATCACAAATTTTTACTCCCTCTGTCCTACAAAGATAGGTTATGTTTGATAAAACACACGATTTAAGAAAAATCATCATTGCATTAACTCATCATTCCTTTAACGTCATTTTTTCAAAAATACCCTCACCTACTTGGTATTGGGCTTTGTGTTGAAAGTAATTATTGAAATAACAAAAAGTATTATAGGAAAATTCAAAAAATTCACGGCTTAACTTTTCAAAATCAACAAAAATTTTGGACAAAATAAAGTTACAAAAATAGCCAATTTTTATGAGAAGGAGGAAGTACATTATTTCATAAGGTGAGACTTGTTAAATGAGGACAAGATCGAAATACCACCTTACAGTTAACTTGTTTTGCAATTTAAACTTTAGAATAGTTATTAAAAAAAAAATTACATATATTTTTGCGTTGCAAGCATAACAAGAATGACAGTTTCTTGATATCATTTCGCAAATCTACTTTTTCCTACCAAAATTTTAGCATATTAAATTTGTTAGGGATTGTTTGGTTGTCCAATTCGAAATTAAACAATTCAAGAAATTTTACACAGGATTAAAGACATAAATCAATCACCTTGAATTAGAATATTTTAAAATGTTGAAGTTATCAGTATAATATATTGATGTTGTAAAATCAATTCTAAGAAAGTCATGAAATGCCACTATTTTGAATTTTCACTTTTATTTGTGATGGTATCTTGAATTTTTTAATTCGAGATGATGGATTGTGCCTTTAATACTATTAAAAAATTTTGAATTGATTAATTTTGAATTGGGCAACCAAACAGGCCTTTATTTTATTTTTTTAATTCTTTCCATGAGAGGGACATGAACATTTGGATTGTTAGGCTGGACTTGGTTCGATGGTTCATATAATTTGGTGAAGATGTGAATGTGTTACCTAAACAATTTATTAATGAAGAGCAAACAACTTGGCCAAATACAAGGCCGACCACCCTTAATATCCTAATCACAGCTATTAATTATTTGTTGGAAAAAAACATACAAGGGGCAGTTTTTTAATTTGCAAATTGCAGGATTGAATATTGACGGAGCCAAAATCATATCTTAATTTCTTGATACGTGATAATGATCTAATTTTAAATCATTAATTAGTAGTTGATGTAACGACAACGAAGCCCACCTAGTATTGTATCTAGGGTTGGTTGCAATTTGATCTGGTGCAAATCGAAAACCAAACTCAATTATTTAGATTCGTTTGGTCTAGTTTTAGTATTGGCCTTACGATGAAATGACATATATTAATTGTCCATGACAACTTATTGGGAGAGGTTAAGATTTCAATTCAATTCATATGATGGGAGGCTCCATCACTCCTAGTGCTGGCATTGTGCTAACATTGGATCCAATTCTTTCTACCTTGACTTGTAGTGAATTAGAAAGAGTACTTCATACTATTTTGAACTTTTAGAAATTTGGGCATCACAAATAGCTAGTGACCACTTATTGAGGGTCCGATATTACATCATCGCACATGTCCTCGCTGGAATGCTAGATTGAGCATTTTTGTATTATATAGGATGGTGGTTAGTTGAGCACGTGCTGATATAAGTTGTATCAGGTGCATTAATAGGTAATAGGGTACATTGGGTCAATGCACAGGGTACAGTCCCTATTTTATGGTGCTAATATCAGTGCATGCTCACCTGACTGGACTATATATATATATATATATTTATAATGGTATGACCAAAATCTAGATTTTCTTTATCAAGAATTCAAGATTAATAATTGTAAATGAGGAGATTTGATGAACCATGGCTCATTGTGGCCCTGAGGCCCAGTTCATTCGATCTTGGTCTATTTGGTCATGGTTCTTGTATTTTTCTTTTTGGGTCTCCCCTCGGAGCTCCATTTCTTGGCTTGGTAAGAATATTTGGTCACACACATGACACGTGCTAATGGGCTAAGAAGTTGGGGTGGATATATATATATGTATATATATATACTAAGAGAGAGTTGTAGCTTCACAGAAGTTCTTAGCATTAGTTACCTAAAAAACAAAAATTCGTTCTTAGCATCCCAACTAGATAGGTACTCCACAACTCCCTACCATGTGCTGGCAACTATAAATATTATCAAATAGTAAAATAAAAAGAAAAAACAAAAAGGATGAGATAAGAAAAGATGTCTCTCTTGGTGACTTGTATATACTGCATTTTAGCTCTCAAAAAACCAAAATGAAAATACTAAGGAAATATTCTATTTGATTGTCATTTTGGAAATGATTTTCTTGCTTTGGAAAATAATCGAACACATTTGTCGATTATTAAAGGAATTCATATATTTAAAAAAAAAAAAAAAAAAAAAAAAAAAAAAAAAAAAAAAAACCATTGAATGTTAGTGCTTCACACAACCTTAAATTGACAAAATAATTTAAAAAGATTTTTTTTTGAAACAAAAAAATGAGTAGAAAATGGTCAGTGCAAGAAATCTTAGTTTCATGTGCATGGTCCACTGTTTTCTTTCAGTGGAAGTACAACCAATTTTTGTTGGTTTCTATGATGCAGTTGAGTCATATCAGCAAAACTGAATCAAATTGATATGTGACATATAAGAAGAAGAATTAAAGATCTGGTGTAGGAAGCAAAAACAATTAATTATGTGGAAAGAAGCAAACAATCAAGCTTATTGGATCATTTGTTTGATTAAAGTGAATGAAATTTTTAAGCAGCAAAATAACAGAAAATGATTCGATGAGTCCATTGATTGGGACATCCACAAATTTAATTTCTTTTGATAAATCCCCAACCCCGAGAAACCTGTATTGTTACACAAAGCCATAAATTTGAATTTGAGGTTAGCCACCTTTCTAATTTACCACTGTGTATCAAATCCAGCTACTAAACACACTACCAAACAAATCTACCAAAGGGATATTGGGTTTTGTGTTAAAAGTAATTATTGAAACAACAAAAGTTATCATAGGAAAATTCAAAAAATTCATGACTTAATTTTTCAAAATCAACAAACATTTTGGACAAAATAAAGTTAAAAAAATGGCCAATCTTCGGGAGAAGGAAGGATTACATTATTTCATCAAATGGGAATTGTTAAATGAGGACAAGAAATATGACCTCACAGTTAACTTGTTTTGCAATTTAAACTTTAGAATAGTTATTAAAAAAAAAAAATTACATATATTTTTGCGTTGCAAGCATAACAAGAATGACCGTTTCTTGATATCATTTCACAAATCTACATTTTCCTAAGAAAATTTTTGTTTCTTATCATCTTTAATATTCAATATTAAATTTGTTAGGACCTGTTTTGTTGTCCAATTCGAAATTAAACAATTCAAGAAATTTTACACAGGATTGAAGGCATAAATCCATCACCTTGAATTAGAATATATATTTTAAAATATTAAAGTTATCACTATAATTGATGTTGTAAAATTAATTATAAGAAATTCATGAAATGCCACTATTTTTTTTTTTTTTTTTTTTTTTGATAAGAAACAAGTTGTATTAATCAAAAAGAATAATACACATTGGACAAGAAGTCCAACAAAGGAGAAGTTGAAACAAAACCCAGCATAGCTGAGACCCCAGCCAAAGAGGTGAGGTCAAACAGAGAAACATAAAGAAAAAAACAAAAGGCCAAACAAACAGCAAAAAAGCCAAGAAAGAACACCAAAAAAGACAGAGCTCAAGGAGGGAAAAAGTGGCTTCCAACCACCAAACTCTAAACAGTCTTCGAAGCACAAATCTCTGCCCAATTTCTCACAATCAAGAACAAAGGGATACCATCAAAAGAATTGTCCACCGAAGCCCTAAATGCCACTATTTTGAATTTTCACTTTTATTTGTAATGATATCTTAAATTTATTAATTCAAGATGATGGATTATGCCTTCAATTTTATTAAAAAATTTTGAATTGGACAACCAAACAGGCCTTCTTTTATTTTTTAAATTCTTTTCATGGTAGGGACATGAACATTTGGATTATTAGGTTGGACTTGGTTCGATGGTTCATATAGTTAGGTGAAGATGTGAATGTGTTACATAAACAATTTATTAATGAAGAGCAAACAACTTGGCCAAATAGAAGGCCAACCACCCTTAGTATCCTAATCACAGTTATTAATTATTTGTTGGAAAAAAACATACAAGGGCCAGTTTTTTAATTTGCAAATTGTGGGATTGAGTATTGACCTGGCCAAAATCGTATCTTAATTTCTTGATACGTGATAATGATCTAATTTTAAATCATTAATTAGTAGTTGATGTAACGACAACGAAGCCCACCTAATATTGTATCTAGGGTTGCAATTTGATGTGGTGCAAATCGAAAATCAAACTCGATTATTTAGGTTAGTTTAGTCTAGTTTTAGTATCGGCCTTACCATGAAATGACATATATTAATTAATTGTCCATAACAACTTATTAGGAGAGGTTAAGATTTCAATTCAGTTCATAAGATCGGAGGCTCCATCACTGCTAGTGTTGGCATTGTGCTAACATTGGATCCAATTCTTTCTATCCCAACTTGTAGTGAATTACAAAGAGTACTTCTTGCGATTTTTAGCTTTTAGAAATTTGGGCATCACAAATAGCTAGTGACCACTTATTGAGGGCCCGATATTACATCGTAGCACATATCCTTGTTGGAATGCTGGATTGATTATTTTGGTAATTACTATATATAGCACACGTGCGTTGCATGTGGATATTTTTAAATAATATTAGTTATACAAAATAATAAATACATAAAGATTCTATATTTTTTCATAAAAGATAAAGTTTAAAATTCAAAATTACATTTTTGTTTTTTATAATCAAAATTGTCAACGAAAGATTAAAAACTTTTTAGATATACATTCAAAATTTTTTTTTTCTTCATAAAACGGAATATTTAAAGAGTTTATATTCATATATATTATCATACAACTTGATAGATGCTCTAGAAAAAAGAATTTGAGTAAGAATCTAACTTTAATTTGTTAGGAGTTTGAGTTAAAATCTAACTTTCATTTGTTAGCAAATGATAAGAATGTTTATTATGTGTTTCAATTAAAGGAATAGTAGATATGTTTTTTTTTTTTTTTTTTTTTTTTTTTTTTTTATAATTTTTAAATAAGAATATATTGGTCGTTCAAAAGTTTTTATGAGATTCAGTCTTATATAGGTAGTATAGATATAGATATAGGATGGTCAAATGAGACGTGCTGATATAAGTTGTACCACGTGCATTAATGGGTTACAGGGTATATTGGGTCAATGCACGAGGTACAATCCTTAATATATAGTGTTGATATAAGTTATATCAGTACATGCTCACCTGACTGGGACTGTATAATGTGTGTGTGTATATATATATATATATATATATATATATATATATTACGATATGACCAAAACCTAGATTTTCTCTATCAAAATTAATATTTGTAAGGGGGTCTCTATTAGCACCCTAAGACTTGCTTTTTATCCCCACTTATTTTACATTTTAATATTTTATGAAAAATATAAAAGTTTTCGTGAAAACTGACCGAGTAATGTACTAGAAAACTTCATTGTGGGCCTGAGGCCCAGTTCATTTGATCTTGGTCTATTTGGTCATGGTTCTTGTATTTTTCTTTTCGGGTCTACCCTCAGAGCTTCACTTCTTGGTTTGGTAAGAATATTTGATCACACACATGACACATGTGCTAGTGGGCCAAGAAGTTGACCCACTGGGTGGATCTATATATATATATTTTTTAAGAGAGTTGTAGCATACTAGCACCACGGAAGTTCCTAGCATTAGTTACCTTTTTTTTTTGATAAGCAACTTAGCATTAGTTACCTAAAAAACACAAAAATTGGTTCTTAGCTTCCCAACTAGGTAGGTCCGCAACTCCATACCATGGGCTGGCAACTATAAATGTTATCAAATAAGTAAAATAAAAAGAAAATACAAAAGGATGAGATAAGAAAAGATATCTCTCTTGGAGACTTGTATATACCGCATTTTAGCTCTCAAAAAACCAAAATGAAAATACTAAGGAAATATTCTATTTGATTGTCATTTTGGAAATGATTTTCTTGCTTTGGAAAATAAAAAATTGCTTTGATTTTTTCTCAATAAAGATACTTTCACAATATTAACCAAAAAATGCCTAATAGAATTGGGAAATAAAAAAAAAAGGGGGAAGGAAGGATTAAAAGGCATAGCATAGCCCAAAATAAAATGGAGCAGTTTTGACTCAATTAGGAATTAGAAAGTAAAAATCTTTGATCCTGGTTTGTGAAAACCAAAAAGAAATACTTAAGTGTACGATATCAATAGAATACTTGCCTTCTATGGTATCAAAGGAATCAAAGTTATTCAAGCTAAAGTGCTAAAGTGCTAAACAAATGCTGTCATCTTGATTAACCTGTTTAATCATCTTCCCAATTGAATTCCAAAGTCATAGCATAATAATAAAATAAATAAATAAAAACCTCGTCGAACACATTCAGCGATTATTAAAGGAATTCATAGATTTAAAATAGGAAAAAAAAAAAAAAAAAAACTATATGTTAGTGCTTCACACAACCTTAAATTGACAAAATAATTAAAGAAAAAAAAATAAAAAAGAGATGAGTAGAAAATGGTCAATATGCAAGAAATCTTAGTTTCATGTGCATGGTCCACTGCTTTTCTTTCAGTGGAAGTACAACCACTTTTTGTTGGTTTCTATGATGCAGTTGACTCATATCAGCAAAACTGAATCAAATTGATATGTGACATATAAGAAGGAAAATTAAAGATCTGGTGTAGGAAGCAAAAAAAAATTAATTATGTGGAAAGAAGCAAACAATCAAGCTTATTGGACCATTTGTTTGATTAAAGTGAATGAAATTTTTATGCAGCAAATTAACAGGAAATGATTTGATGGGTCCATCGGTTGGGAGATCCACAAATTTCTTTTGATAAATCCCCAACCCCGAGAAACCTGAATTACACAAAGCCATAAATTTGAATTTGAAGTTAGCCACCTTTCTAATTTACCACTGTGTATCAAATCCAGCTACTAAACAAGCTACCAAACAAATCTACCAAAGGGACTTACTCTGACAATGTGGATTATTACTCAATACAATCTTGCTTACAAAAATACTCTGTACATAAGCAGTAAGTCAAATTCTGGGATAGAAAATTGTTCAAAGTGTGAATCCCACAGTGAAACAGATATGCAGTCTGATATCATATGCAACTCAACAATGCATATTTTCCATTGTTTAAATTCCAGCCTAGCTCAGAATTTTCCTCCCTATCACAGTCACCACCATCTCTTTCTCTGTTTGATGATACTCCATTTTCCTCTTACCACAGAAATTTAATGGCAAGGAACAAAAATGAGTTGATATTCTAGTAGAACAGTAGTATCAAAGGTAAATTGACTTGTTGCATTAGTGGACTATACTAATTTTTTGTACATCTGCTTCAATGTATGATGAATCAATTGTCTGCTTCATGCTTGGACACAATAAATACTTTAGAAATAAAGATTAATCGCTATGACATTTCCCAAACCATAGATAACAGAAGCCCCTGAGGAGTCTATAGGTGAACAAATGAAGGGATATTGTTTAAAAGAATAAATGTGAAAGCCAATTAGAAAGATATGCTGTCCAATCTGCGTGCCTAAACTGAAAAAGATTATGATTCCCAATTGACATCATTTCATTTCTGACATTATCTCTCCTTACATGATACAATTTCCTTGCTGACATGTATGTAAAACTATGATAAGAGAGAATATTCAATTTGTTAACCGATATTTGGATATCCTTATGAAAAAAGAGATTTTTATCGAAGTAATTGATGCGCAAACCATTCTTTAGAAGTAGACCAGTGGAATGCCTGGCAAGTGTGAACTACTTAGAGCTCAAGTGGGTGGGTTATGGTATTGAAATAAACATAGTAGCAAAGGATTGGAAAAGTGCCACTAAAACTTGAATCGGAATGATCACATTTCAAGCTCTCCACAACCCTACTTCTTAATGAATTAATAGAAAGTGCATAGCTTTAGTGATTCCAAAAGAAAACTCATTTTTCTGCTGAAAAAAAAGAAAGGGTTAAACTTTACAATTGTTTCATCCAAGTGCTGTGATATGAAGGCAACAAGAAAACAGAGCATGCTTGCAGAGAAAATGAAAGATTCCAAAGACAAAATTAGTAGTCATGGGCTAAATAATGATTGTAATATAGCTTTGCAAATGCTGCCACCATTGAGAAACCTCCCTGACCCTATTTACTGAAATCAGAACCAATTCAAATGCATTCAAAAAAATGGATTTGTCCAAATTGGTGTTATGTACTTAAAAATCCCTTAGCTTCACAACTTCAAATATACTTAATTAAAAAGACTCTCAGTATGTTTTAATAGCCTTTCGTGCTCATATGTATCGGATACTATTGCCCACCAACTTATATGCATACATGAGCCTCCAGACTTCACCAAAAAAAAAACCAAAAGAAAAGAAAGTGAGACAAATGAAATAAGATATTTCATTGATAGTTCTTTAAGGGAAATTAAACTCTCTTCTGATCCTTTGAAAAAAAAAAAAAAAAACAGGGATATAAGAGGACTCTAGAAAGTGATACTATATTTTATTGGCATTTTTGTACAGAACATACTTAGAAAGAAACTCAAAACTATTTTTCATTTTTTCACAATATCTATTCCCAGGCCAGCACAGTCACCGTACTAATTGGCACTATAAACACTTGGCCAATCAAGTTCATTACATAAAGCATCCAAAATGTCATTACACGTCCTTAAAAGCATCCAAATTGGCCAAAAGAAAAAGAAAAAGAAAAAAGAAGCTACAAGTATGCATCCAAAGCGCAAAAGTCTGACAAGGCATCAACCATCCATCCCTACAAAACATTGCAAACACATAGACTTAGTGTAAGAAAGAGCAACCTGGTGATAACCACAAGGAACAACAAATTAAATTAAATATGCACAGTTAATTCATAACAATCATATGGGCATTGAAGATGAAGATTAAACGTTTTTTTCTTTGGGACTGTAGAACATAGCTGTGTTAGTGTGTGTGTGTGTATTTGAAAATTGAGAATTCTATTGCTAGTTACTAGAAAAAAAGTTGATACAAATTACAAACCAAAACAGCTCCCAAAGGAGAATACCAACAAACCAAAATGAGTTCAAATTTAATAGATAGTGCTCAAAACTAACCACTAGCCAGATCAACAACCTAACCTTAATTAGTGTTAAACTTGGACAGAGAAATAAAACATCTAGGCACGCACAATGTACGCTTAAAAATAAGGCGCAGAAGTATCTAATCAGCAGCCAACTGAAGCATTTGCAATTCCAAAAAAAAAGAAAAGAACCTAGACCAAACCACAACAAAATCTGACTTCAATGGAACTAGAACTAATCAAATGAGCTATTCATTCCACCTTAACAGCAGAGACCTACAACATTCAATAGTGAATCCAGCATACATTCTTCATCTTATGCTTCCGAAATCACAACAAAGTGACTTTTACAACAGATCAAACTAGCAAATAAAGAAACTCCATAGGTGAATCCATTTCCAACAAACCAGCAACCATAAAGCGTGCTCAAACAACAGCAAGAACATCTTAATAAATTTAAACACCAGCAGAAAGAGAAAATTCGCATCAAGGTAACTATATAAGGGCATCATCCAAGGCACAATAGCAGTTAAACAACAGCTTAACAAGCTATTGCTAGAATAATCTGGCAAACAAAAAGGAACCAGCCATCATCTAATGGTCAAAACCGATGCCAAATCGGTTGCAGATACAAATAACATCAGTTGTTGATTGTAAGAATATCACTTGAGTTAAAAGAATTAATATTACTAGCCTTGCAAAAAGAGCCAATGCTGTCTAAATTCAAATTAGAAGTGCTTAGAGAGCAAAGAAATAAATGACCATGAAATTAAAAATTACGTAAAATTGGATACTGCTGTGAACCTTTACAGCAAGCTGTTTAAATTTAATGGTCATTTAAGTATAAAGCGATTCTCACATTGCTACTTCGGATGAAAAAAATTTCAGAAAAATAATGCATATGTATTTTGTTTGACAATGACCTCATAAACCAACTTCACAATCTGTTTGTCCAGAATAAATTGCACGGTTAAACATCTTATCATCTATGGTTTAGAAGGTTTTTTTTTTTTTTGGGTAAGTATGGTTTAGAAGATTATGATGCAAAAAAACTTAAAATTTCAATTCATGGAGTTGTGTAGTACAGATAAAAAACAAAAGAAAGGGTAATTTTTGGTTTTGAAAGCAAAAAATGCACTTCGACAATGCTGATCGATCTAAAGAGTCTTATTTCCTCTCTAACTTCATTCTAATATGTTCAAAGTTGTTACCAAATTGAAATTTTTGATGCCAACTTCCCTCTTATTTTTCAGTAAATATCCATCCTCAAATTAATTGAACATTGAACTGATTTCATTTAAAACAAAATCTTGAAGAATTCACCCCTGAAAACCTTCTACAAACAGAAGTATCTGTGTTTGTAGAGAGCCAACATAAAGTTGTGAGCCAGTAATCAAATGATTAAAAATGATGCAATTCAATGACTTTTAAGTACCCCTGAGAAATTAATGATAAAGAAAAGGTCTTAGGAGCACTGAATGCTTCATGTATACGGATGTACTACAGGCAAAACTGATGTAGATTGCAGCATTTAATCTTTTCTTAAAGTACCAGAAAACATGTACAATTAATGGAAATTTTATAGATTATAATCATTGATATTCAAATTGTCAACTAGTAACATACCTTACAGGAACTATGTATAATGTGACCAACTATATATCCTGCCAAGTGCCAATCTTAGGGCTCATGGAAAGAGAAATGTGACTCAAAAATCTCCATTACCAAACAGAACAAACCTTACAAGGACTTATAAATGGGCTTTTCATGTAAGAAATCACAGGCAAAAAATAAAACTGATGCGAGTAAGAGACGAGATCATTTTTTCTAAGTGGAGCAGCAAATTGATAATAAAATAAAATAAAAAATAATTGAGAAATTGGATAAAAACTGTATAACCTATATATGGAGAAATCAATGAAGAAATAGAAGAGGAATATTGCCTGATTATGTATGAAGAATTGAGAATCAAGGAAAAATATACAGACCCGTGGAAGCCAAGGAGGAATACAATGATTGCCCGTCAATATTAATCTTTGGGATGTGAGCAATCTTCGGCCAATCCTTGCCTGTTTCCTTTCGACATGTTTCCGATAAGTTGGGACAGCTCCGAATGGTCAGTTGTTGTAATGCAGTGAGACAACGCATCCCTTCTGGAAGAGACTTTAATTCACTACAACCAGAAATTTCAAGTTTCTGAAGTGATGTGAGATTGCCAAACCAGTCTGGTAAAGTCATCAAACCATGACACAACTCAATTTCTAGAGTTTCCAATGCAGTAGAATGTTGAAGCACTTTAGGGAGGGCCACCAACTTGGGAAGAGTTGAAAGCTGCAGCGAATGAAGGCTTGTAAGGCCAGGCATATCATTATCCTCATCTGAAAAATTAAGCTCTTGGCAGATCCGAATCTGGAGGTTCTTCAAGGCAGTGAGGTGTCCCAGCCCTTGAGGCAGAGACTCCAGTTTAAGGCAAAACTTAATCTCCAGGCTCTCTATAGAAGTGAGATTTTCCAACCATCCCTCCCGTAGAGACACTAGGTCGTTGCAGTTGGAGATGTGCAGGGACTTCAATTTGGAAAATGTGAAAGAGGAGGGAAGTGAATAGGAGGTTGTTGCTGTTGTTGGGCTTATTGCTGGTGCCATCGTCATTGACTCTATTAGCGCCCCACTGACACCATCCAGCCTCAGTTCTTTGACATCTGGATGCAATGGCATGGATATCAATTTTGGGCATACTTTAATAGTCAATTCTTCAAGACATTTGAGTAATATTCGTGGCTCTGCTGGTGCCTCTGTTATTGTATTACCACTGTCGTTAACTTCAACTACTCTTCTCCATTCCTTCAAATTGAGCAAATTGGACAGTTCGACTTTTTTTAAAGATGGAAACCATCCTTTGAAGGAGGAGGAAGATGAAGAGTCACTAATATAACTGTTAATGTACTCCAGGCAATATAAATTGGACAGCTTGAGCAACTTGAGACAAGGGAGATCAGCAAACAGTGGAAGACGCACACAACTTGGACAGTCACTTAGCACAATTTCAACAAGATATGGGAGCGAACTTCCCATATTCAACATCCAACTTGGAAACCTAATACCCCTGTACCCATTTATTTCTAATACCTTCAGATTAGAGTTTGGTTGGAGGGCTTCCAACTCCTCATCTCCACTACTTTGATAAGTCTTCCATTGTAATCTCAAGGTTTGAAGGTATCCTTTCCCCTTCAAGTATGCTTTCCCGGACTCCACTGAAGCAGCTGCATTTTGAAGTCCTCGAATCGCTAACTCACCTCTGAGGTCATTGAGGCTTTCCAGCTCACTCAGGCCACCTCCTTCGCCCACAACAAATAATGGTAAGGTTTGAATACAAGTCAGTTGGCCAATCCCACATGGCATAGTCTTCAAACTGTCACATCTGCCATTTTCAAGATGCCTAAGACTGATCAATTTTTGAGTGTCTCTGGGCAATTCCGTAAGAGATGCACAAGCAGTGAGTTTTAGAGTCTGCAAATGCTGTAGCTCACAGACAGAATTTGGGAGCGTTACAATATCACTGTGAGACAAATCAAGATACCTCAACTCTTTAAGCTCTCCAATGGAATTGAGCATATCAGAAGATTTGCTCGACTGTAACCCAAATAAACCCAGCACACGTAAGGACTCAAATGTGAAAGCAAACTTATCAAAGTCTTCTTCAGATAAGTTAAGAAATGTACGCAAGTTGCTCGCATTGACAATTGAGTTTGGAATTGCTGTTAGTTGTTTAGCAATTGATGCATGGATAACACTCCCAGAAATCTCAGCCCCATCATCACTTACAACAGAGAAGTTTTCATTACCAGCAACTGCTTGTGCAAGATCGTGCATCAGATCATGCATTTTGCAGCTTACAACATTACCGTCGGCATCCATTTCTTCATCTTCAAAGAAGTTCCGATACAACAACGTCTTAAAATACTCTTCGCCAATATCCTCCAAGATTCTCTTCCCTGAATGCTGAATTAACTCTTCTGCCATCCACAGTTGAATCAATGTGGCCTTGTCAATTTTATAACCTTTGGGGAATAGTGCGCAATGAGCAAAGCATTTCTGCAGATGGAATGACAAGTTTTGATAGCTAATTCTCAATATTGGCAAGATGTCAGTATCCTCTTTAGCTAGTTCCCAGAGTAGATTTTTAACTTCCATCCACTCCAAGAATGAGTCCTTGTCAAACAATAGGCGTGCTACCGTCTTTATTGCCAAAGGATTTCCTCCACACTTCTCTACGATCTGAGCTCCAATACTTCGTAACTGCGGTTTTTCTTCCATTAGTCCGGGTTTACATATCTCTAGCTCAAATAAAGACCAGCTGTGGTTGTCGGGGAGACCTTTTAACATGTGCGGTTCTCCTGTTGGAAATAATGGTTGAAACCAATGAATATTTAGCTAGTAGAACAATAATCAAACACAGTAATTTAATAAGAAAATTGGAATTTGGAAAAGTCTTTATGGCATATCCACGCACATGTAATGCCCTTTCCTCTAAGGCTGCGTTTAGTGTGAGGGAATGAAATGGAATGGAATGAGAATGAGGATGAGAATGAGAATGGAATAGGAGTGGATATTCTATCCCAATATTTGGTAAGGAGTGGGAATGGAATGAAAAAGTAAAAGTGAGATCTATTTTTAATGATTTTTACTCATTGAAAGGAGGGAATAGCCATTCTTCTTAATTTGGAAAAGAATGGCTATTCTCTCGTTGGAGGGAATGGACCTTCGCAAGGGAATAGCCATTCCATTTTCTTGTACAACCAAACATTCACTTTTTTTCTGAAGAATGGAATTACCATTCCATTACCTCCCTCGTTCCCTCATAACAAACATAACCTAAGAATATACATCTGGTCCTTTTGCACTCGATTATTGATGTACCTCTCTCGTGATATACTCTATCTGTCCCACTTAGATTGATAACAATTTCTATTTTGAAAAGTTCTAAAATATTTTACTCAAGACAAAATCTTTTATACTATCCCAATGTGTCCCTTCTAATATTTAAAATTACAATTATTTCAATCATGACATAAAATAAAGTAAGAGAATAAAATTAGAAAGTTAAATTTAGTAAGTCACATGACAATGCATTAAATAGTTCACCTTAATATACGTGCTTAATCAAAGTGGTTCAAACAATTTGAGACGGAAGGAGTAACATTCTTCTAAAGAACCTTGTGTAGATTTTAAGACTTTTCATGAACTATAAATCATTAGTACGCTAAAACATAATAAATTTATAGCTTACAAAATTGGTGGATCATGACGAGATATAGGTACTCCAATACATAGGTCAACACAAACACACGGCCAGTTTATTAATTGTGTGAACTTTTCCAACAAGAGTACGACTTGATTATTAAATAAGTAACACCACATGACATTGTGTAATCTATTTGAGAATTAGGTTTTATTGGGATTAGAAAGTATATAACCTGATTATCGCTTGAATTAACCTCTTTACCTACTTTTTTTTGTTATGCACATAGGCTATGGTGTACATCAAATACCAAAAAATATAGAATATATAACGAATCAGATATGTATTCATATATACATGTCATATATGGATTAAATAGGTTTAGGATTGTTAACTTGCATGTAATCATGTCAAATACAATACGATTATTAAATGGACCTATATTTTAGGAGGGTTTATAAGAAGGGAGAAAAGTATTACAATTTGATAATTTAGAGAGTAATTTGTTAAGTTTTAAAATTAGGGGGGTTTTTTTTTATAAAAAAAATAGATCTATAATTCAAGAGGGTTTCGTGTAATTTACCCTAAATGTATATAATATTTACAAGTGGCATGTGATGGCAAATAAGCTTAGTACATTTCACTAGCAGTAAACCTGTGCAATGAATGGGATGAAATTTAATAGAATGCATGGGATGCAATTAAATATAAAAAACAATATTAGAATATGTTTAACAAATAACATGAAACTCATATTCAAATTCAAATTCAAATTTAAAGAAACACCTTATATTTTTTTGGCCGGTTATTAATAATTTTGTTATAATAATTGCGTCACTAAATTACGAGAGGGGAAGTATAATTTAGTTATGATTGGATATAATATTATTTTTTGTTTTTATTGGTTTAGGTTTCTTTATAAGATAATTCCTAAAAAGTTATATAAGTGTAGGTTTCTAATTATAAAATTATAAAAAATAATTTGAAATTACAAAATTCTTTTGAAAATCAAAGAATGCACCATGTGGCTACACAAAATAGACAACTAAAATTTTTGCAAAGGTAAATTTGGTTAAGCATACTTTGAGATTTGAATTATTTACTTTTTATGCAATAAGCTAATACAATCATATTCTATAAAAAATATCTTACAACATGTGATTGCAATTAAAAATCAAAGAGCATACAATCAATAATTAAAAAATAAAAAAATTATTAATAAAATAAAAACCAACCTATATATATTTTAAGATAGCTAACAACACATGAAAAGGTAAATTTGGTTTCAAAGGCTAAAAATGACCTCCATGAATATTTTATATTTTTAAACCAACGTAAACGGAATACGTAACTTTCATACTAAAATGGGATTCACAAAAAATGATCAATTATTTACTGTCAATATCACTAAAGTTTATTAATTTTCATGTACTATAAGTTTAACATAAATCCTACCAAAATTTCTTTAGTAATCCACCATACCCCAATAGAAATAATTTCTTTATTTAATTTATCAATCTTTTTTAATCATTTTTTATATAAATTTACAAGTATTAAAATTATAAAAGCGAATTAAAATTATTTTCATGTTCTACTTGATCTCATCAAACTTTTGCTACTAGTTATCTCTTTTAAAACAATAAAATTTATAAAGCTAACGGAGAACCCGTGCAATGCACATGATAAAATATAAAGAGAAAATTATACTCTAATATATTCATGGATATACAAAAATAACATAAAATTATTCTTATACACATGGAGTAACAAATAACATAAAATTTAAATTCTAAAATTCTAAAATATGCATGGATATATAAAAATATATAGGAAAAAGTAGAACAAATGACATAAAATTTAATCGTAAAATTAATTGTACATAAAATTTCTAAAAAGAATTGTACTCAAATGAAATATCTTAAATCTTAAAAAACACACTATACACAATATCTTTGGGAGAGACAGAACAAATTACTAATTTTATCAATTTATTTGTCGGAGCTTTTGCAAAAATGATATGGAGTATTGTAACAAAAAAATAAAAAAGTTGATGATGATGACCCATTTGAGTTTCTTCTCACACTTTTACTCTACTTTCAAATTTATCACTAAATATATGAAGCCTGTAATAATTCAAACTTATTAAAAAATTTATGCTTCAATTCGAAGGCATATGTTCATGAACATATGTATAAACGCTACAATATTAATGCATGTGTGTCAATGTATACCTATTTGAAGTGCAAGAAAAGGATGTTGGGAGTTTTTAATATGCAAAAGTCATGTGGGTTCTAATTAATCTCCAAAAGTCTTAATTGGGAAACCATGCGAAAGGAGAAAACTGTCAAATTAAATAAACAAAAATGGATAATATGAGCCCACCAAGGATGGTTTCCAATATTGTGTTCCTTGCATCCACATAGTGAAACACATATTAACAAATGCATAATGGGTTATAGTTTTATTTAATTTTGAGTCTTTTACTAGTTGTGGAGTACAGTCTCTATTCTGGGTTTATGTTTGTCTTCATGTCAAGTCAAGATATAAATGGAAATATAAGTTTGTTCATGACCAAATAACCAAAACATGCACTCTTCTAGTGTACAATTATGCAAGACCTGTCTAATGTCCGTGTGATTAATAGGCTATTTAATTAATTAATGCATAGTTTGCATCATTATTAATTGTTTTGTCGGTTTTCGTCATGCATGGGCATAGCATGTTAATGGGCGTACATATTCATTTGTTTTCGCCCACATGTAAAATCATGGCTTGTAAAATTTTTAAATTTAGTACTTTTTTTTAAATGAACATTGAGAATAAACTAAATTAATAGAAATTCCTACATATTTTCACTAAATTGTTGGAAATATTGGTTGAAATTTCTATAATATTTAGTTAATACTGTGCAGGAAAATCATAATAATAATAATAATAACAACGATCAAATAAGATAATTACTTATGAAGATTTAGGGTTTATAAAACCATATATGTATTATGGATTGAGGCACATAATGTGTTTTCCTTTGAGAAAATATGTTTTCCTTAGGTTGCTGATATTTCTCTTTCAAAATACAACAGTTATCCTACTATGAAATTGCCTTTGAAAATTTTGAAAGTAATTCTAGAATTTTGTTCAGATGAAAACAACTAGGCTACACAAAGGGCAAAAAAATATTCCCACGATCCGTCTCTTGCCACAAGTTCTCCTCATGCAATCCCCATTAATTGATAGGAAAATACTACTTCACTCATCTTTTGCCACCCACCTTTACCAACCCACCTTATGTGTCGAAAGTGTATAGGTGAAAGCAAAAATGTGGGGACCATCATGGAATGAGGAGAAGCTGCCACATATGGATGGGTACGTGGGAAAATGTGGGTGAAAAAGCATAGTCCTAATTGATATATATAGATGTCCAATTAATGAGTAATAAATTAAAGTAAATAGAAAAAACCCTAGCAATAGAAAAATAGTTAACAAATAAAAGGTCTAGATTCTCTATTTTGTTATTCTCTACAAAGAAAGATAAGCCAGTAAAAATTAAAATAAATAAATAAATAAAACTTTATTACTTTGCTCCCTCAATAGTTAATAAATAATGTTAACCCGTGAAGATAGAGTAGATGGTAAAGGATTGCGGCTCAGGAACGGTAAATATTGAGTTCGATTCTCGTTTCCTTCATTATCGTATGCACGAGCTTGCGAGTGGTTTATGTAAGATGGGGATTAGTCTGAGACCAATTACCTAGGATACCCTCTTTTGACCAAAAAATAAAAAAGTAATGAATAATGTTAAATTTTCAATAATGCCATGCCACCCTGCTCCCTGCATAGGTTTAAATAAATAGCTAAATATCTTACACATCTAGGAGTTAGAAATTTCAGAAAGCTTGCTATGGTAACCCTCAAAGGTAATTTACCTTAAGTCCCATTAATGACAACAACTGATTGACTAAGAATAAATATTAAAAATGAAAAATCAAATGAGATAAATAGATCAAATAAGATTGTAAATCGAATAGACAACAATATAGAACCTGTATTGCTTGCAATTCGTCCAACAAGCGTATCACGTGTAGTTACTATAATTAAACTTCCTCTTGCACCGCCCATCAACAGATGTTGGAATTCCATCCATCTCTGACGATCGATTGGTCTCCCATACATCATCTAGCACCAGCATGTATTTCTTCCCATCCAATCTCTCTCGAAGGAACTCTTCCAATTGTTGATTGTCTAATTTTGGGCATTCTTCTCCGGTGGCTCTTGAAATAACCTTTTCTACAAGCGTCTTCTCATCAAAATCAGGAGAGACATCTACCCACATCTTCAACTGGAAATCCTCTTCATTTTCGTACATCACTTTGGCGAGTGTGGTCTTCCCCATCCCACCCATGGCAACGATGGCAACAATTGAGACATTGGTTTTATTGCTAGACTCCTTTGGCCGTTTTTTGATCTCCTTCTTATCCTCTTCCCTCCCAATAGCCTGAGTTTTAGCATAGGGGGTTCTATACGTCTTAAAAGTCTTTTCTTTTGAAATAACGTTGGGAAACTTGGCGTAATCTTTTGCAGCATCATCTAATCTCTCCGTGATCTCTTTCAATTTGTAAGGCAGCATGATATGAAACCAAAGCTTTGAGAACGAACGGAGTACCTTTTTTTTCTTCTTTGGATGATGTCCGTTGTCTGCAATGTTTCTATTAACATCGGCTTGCACTGGAGGTATTTGCTCTACAGCGGCTTTGCCCAGCAAGCGTTGTCCATCTTTGAGTATCTCCTGAAGCCTTTGAAGCCAATCTTCCTCAGTATGGCTCATTTCCTGTTTCTTCTGTAGGTCCAAGATTATTTTTTCGATCCTGGACAACGTGTTCTTCTGTTTACGCTTCTCCTCCTTAAGACAACACAAATATTGAATACATGAGACACTATGGGAAGCCCCGATGGTACCCAATTGTTTCGAGAATCCCTCTAGAGCGGGAAGCACGACAAGAGCTTCCATTTTTCTTCCCTAGACAGGATATGATCTAAGAGTAGCAAAAAGAAGTTTAAGGCTACGCAGATGTGAAGATCAGGGAGAAAATGATCAAAGGTGTACAGCAAGCCAGATAAGATAAAGACTACTTATAGTTGTGAGCTAGGTTGATTCACTCGCTAAGCGTCTATTGACTCCCTCTGCATTTATTATGTGCTACTATATAGAAAAATGCAGTTCCTTTCGTGTCCCAATAATGGCCTATGCATCATTGCCTAATCCAAGATTAACCTGGTAAATTTCTGACTATCCTATGGCTCTTATGGTACAAATGGTCTATTGAGTATTGATCTCCATATTCACCACCCATTATTGCTTTTAGCTTACCCTTGTGATGATTTTCCTTAAAAATACTCCTAGAATCTCCATCTCGATAAATCAAATAGAGGATTAAAGAGTTGTGGTTTTATCCTTAAACTACTACCTCACTCTTATAATGTGATGTACATTAATAGGGCCTTTCAACTCCCATGGAACAACCAAATAGGCCCAAAATATTCTATTGCAATCTTTTATATTATTGCCCATTTTGCAGTGTTTGTTAAATAAAGATAAGAAGTAAGGGCAATGCTATATATAGCACCATAATATTATTATTGGAAAGAATAGACAAGATTTTTTAATCTACAAATTTTTGGCTGAATATTAACCTTGTGAAAATAAAATCTTTATGATATGTGACAATTGGCTAAATTTTGAATTTAACTTGTCGAAGTTTAAATTCGACTTCTTCAATGTTTTATGCATTCCAAAATTCATGGCCAAATTGGAACTCTTGGTTTTGAATATGGGTGGAGCAACGCCAACAAAATCCTTACTTTGCCATGCTTATCTGCTTGTGCCCAAGAAATTTATGGCCAAATTGGAACTCTTGGTTTTGAATATTGGTGAAACAACCCCTATTGAGATATGTAGAGTTTGATGACATTGGTCAGCAGAATTGGCCTAGGGGTTTGGGGGACAGATCCCTACCCCTAAGAGGGTTGAACACTTCCGTACAATTTTGGGGATATTTTAAGTATTTTCTTATGGTTCTATGTTAAACTTAATTACTGCGGGGGGTTATTTGTGGTGGTTTGGCCGTCTAAAGGCTTGTAACTTGTATTATCTTTTCTTTTCTTTTTTTTTTTTCTCAAAGTATAGTGGAATTGTGTGTGAGCCATGGACGTACATCAACTAGAAGAAACCACGTAAATCTTCTGTATTCTTGCTTCTTCTTCAATTCTTTCTTTCGTGATATATAATTGCTGTGTGTGTGATTGAGAAGATTAATTTCTCCCAAAAACTCCAACAAAATCCTTACTTTGCCATGCTTATCCGATTGTGCCTAAGAACTTTACAGGAAGTTTCTCAGAATGTCCAGCAATAGAAAAAATATTTATAAAATACGAATATGTTAAGGTAGGTGATCGAGTGGCAAGATAAGAACTTATGTAATTAAAATTCAATGCAATAATGACAAATTGAAGGCGGCACCCATGGGCCGTGGTCCATGGAGGACAAGATGAGAAATTTGTCTAATTAAATTATATAGGTCTAAAAGAATAAAACGTATAAGACATGAGCGATGGAGACGAATGACTAATCTAATAAAACTAATTATATGATCAGCCGGCTAAGTTTTACTTGGTGAAGCTGTAAACGTCTCACCTAAACAATTTATTTACAAATTAAAGAGTAAAAATATTGGCCGGCCAAATATATAATGACCCAACGTCAATTCGTGTTGTATTAAAAATGATCAATTATTTACCAGAAAAAACAAACAAAGGTTTTTTAATTCGAAATTTTTTGACTGAATATTGACCTAGCCCGAAGCAAATCTCTACAATATATGATAATTGTCTAATTTTAAATTTACTAGCGTGGCTTCTACGAACATTTAAGAAATCACAAATTCATGGACAAAATGGGAATTCCTGATTTTGAATCTATACTACTATATAAAGCCAATTTCCTTTGTGGTTGGATTGCACCTAGAAATATTAAAATACCCTTACAAGTTAATAAAGTTAAGAGATGATTTGATAATTTTACCAACTTTTAAAAACCCACCACAATCTGTTTCTCCTTAATTCTCTCTCACACACAAATGCAGTTTAAGAAACTTGGAAACTGACATAGCATTTCCACTGATAGAGCTGAAACTTGAAAAGATGTGTTACACACGCATCGCGTGTGCTCGATTACTAGTATGGATGGAATGACTCGAACAAAAGCCTTTGTTTACCAACCTTGTTGCTGGTACGCATGCAAAAAACTGATTTTATTTATTTTACAGATCGTTTCTAATTATGAAAAATGAAAGGAGAAAAAAAAGTGTTACAACATTAGAATTGCCCATTATTTGAAATTTGTTTATATCATTGTATTGCTTTTTTAAAAAAAATTATTAAAAAAAAATGAAAAAACTTTATGAAACAAAATGTTGAATAATTGAAAAAATGTGCATAAAATGGAAGCATCATAGATAGTTGAGTGGCAAGACGAGAACATATAATCATCCTTTTGGATTGGTTCTTTAGATGTAATTCTCAACATGGAGGGACTAAGATGGAGGATTTGTTCAGAAAAATTAAGGTTCTATGGTATGTCCCTAGTTATGGGGCTCCCATTCTTTATATTTGTTCAGGAATCCCAAATTCATAACCCCTCGCAGCACCCTAAATCTTTTTTCATTTTGAAGTTAGCCCTTCCGATGATTCTGTTAATTTAAGATAAGCATAATTTTCTTCGATTCATGATTTCAAAATCATGGGCATGCCACATGGTCATTGTTTTGAACTCATACATTAATCAACAAATTTCCTTTTTCTAGTTGGGCACGAAGCTAACTTCTTTTGAGCACAGAGCGCTACTGTTGACATGACGGGGCAGTTTCATTGCAAGTGCTTGCAAATTAAGATATGGACTATTTAGACTAGTGTTTGAGTGATCTGACAGAGCCAATACTTCTATATATATTCCCATTTCCCAACAGGGGCATAGGCATCATTGGCTAATCCAAGATTAGCCTGATGAACTGTGAGTAAAAAAAAGCCACTCCATTTTTAATTATTCCACTTTTCTTACGGAGTATTACATTGCCCTTTGTGATCGTCCTTCAAAATACACCCAATTGATTCGGGCATACCTAACATGAAAAGTTCAATGCCTTCATCCAGATGGATCAATCTAATAAGGGGTTTTTTTTTTTTTTTTTTTTTTTTTTTTTTTTTTTTTTTTTTGGATATTAACGAGCAGGCTAGGGGTATTTTGGATTTAATTCCTGATGAGATTTCAAACCAGACTATTCCTTTAACAACCCGTGTGAGACACACCACACTTACACAAACTCTGCAAAGAGTCAAAACAATGACTTATAGGGAACACACCAAAAACCTAACTGCTCCGCCAAACACTTAAGGACAATCAAATAAAGGTTCTAATTAAACAATGGTGATTGTAACTTGTTAGGTCGTTGCTTTCATATTGAGTTTGCATTAAAAAAATGTATTTTCTTTTTTCTTTTTTGGGTAACTATTAGGAAATACGTTAATAAATATATTTTCATAATGAGTTTCTGAACGCATGACATTTCTGGAATCCCAAACTAATATTACATAGTTAGAATGTAATGTACAATAGACTCTTACAATTCCATGGGACAAACAAGAACGCCCAAAATTAATTTTCCACCACAAAATTTTCTGCCATCGGCCGTCTGTCATTTTGCATACGGTTAGTTAAATAAGGATATATAAGAATTAAGACCATATAAGACCATTTCACAAATCTACATTTTTCCAAAATAAACTTTCCTTCCACAAAATCTTCAAAATTCATGCATTTTAGTTTTATTTTTTATTTTTATTTTAAATCCTTTCCATAGTAATGACATGAATTGTGACCCTCATTTTGAAATTGGAAGTTATCGCTGGATTGACGCCACGTGACAAAGGAGAAGAAGGAACGGCTTGAATTCTCTAGTAGCAAAGCAGTTGAGACAACGAAATTTGAGAACTGCTTTGCTATTAACTAATTCGAGCCGTCCCTTCTTCTCCCTTACCATGTGACGTCAATCCAACGGTAATTTCACCATGCATTTAAAGTCCCAAACTTCAATTCACCAAATCCAGGATCCCCCATTTTGTAGTATGTATTATTAGTGCAGTAATAAAGCTTCCCATTTCTTGGACCAAAAAATGCTTCCCATTTCAAATCAACCCCCACCCCCAACCAACAAAAAAAAAAATTAAAAAAAAAAATGTTTCTTTTCAACACACAAGGTGTGTGTGCCAATAACTAATGGACATCATTGTATTAAACTCAATATTTGAATACAGCAAGAACTTTTTCATAGAGGAGTAAAGGATCCCAACCAGGTTGGCACCCAAAGCTCCTCTTCCCAAAATTGACTTCCCTCCTGTGCCGTGGCTTTTCTCCAAATATAGTGAAAAGATGGGAAGCCCCAAACTTCCCCTAAACCTTCAATAATCATATTATTCTTTTTATGTTCCATACTTCCATTGTCCAAATTTGTATATTTTCAAATCTGTGAATTTTTTTTTTTTCAAATACCAAAAAAGTAAAGAATTTGAGGGAAGATTTTTTTGCAAATAACATCTATGTTCCATTTTGTCCAAATTTGAAATTTTTTTTTCCGAAAAAAATAAAGATTTTGAGGAAAGATGTGATTTTCTCATTGGAGTGAATATTCACCAAATATTATTTTTTTAACCAAACTTATTCTCAAATTTGGGATTAGCATCACCCTTAATGTACTATATTAGAGGTGATGGCACTGGCACACATAATGTAGGTGCATTCACAACACCTTAGGCCATTTTTTACTTTTTAAAGTAAAGAACTAAAAAATTTTTATAGTTTTTTATTGTGTAAAATTTTGATAATTATTTTTAAGTTGAGAAAGTATGAATTTTTTGCCCTTAACTTTTATAAGTGACTTCTAAAATTTTTTAGACTCAAAATTTTCATTCCTTTTTTTTAAATGATTTTGAAAATAAAAAATAAAAAATAAAAAATTATCCAAACAGATCCTTAGATTGTTCCACTTATAGGATAGAAGGGTAAATAATAGGTTGTGACTTGTGAACTTGGATTCAAAGCAATATGGTTTTAAATTTTTTATTTATTTTTCATTTTAATATGAAAGGGCTGACTACGGACTGTGAGACGCAACTTGCAAATGTCGTTCCATCCACCATTAAAAGCAAGATTTCCTTTATTTCCCGCACCCTCCAATTAAATCTCTTTAAAAAAAGATGCTCTGTTCACCTGAGCAACACTTGATACTTTTCTCCTCAGGCCACGAGACGCAAAAACAAGCCACCACCGTCCGATCCCTCAAAACCCAATCTAATCCCTTCATTTCAAATCCCCGCTCCAATTCAAATTCAAACCACAACAGATTCGACCGTTAGCCCCTCTTCCCCTATAAACCCTATCCATACCCTTTCCCTGACCTCATTTTCACCCTTTCTCTCTCTTTACAATTCAAAGACACCATCTCTGTGTGTCTCTCTCTCATCCACCATGGCCGTGGACAAGAAACTCCCCTTACAAACCAGCAGCAATGCCAACGTCGCCGCTTCCACCGCTGGATCCACCGCGCCGGCGGGGAAAACCATCGAAGAAACCTACCAGAAAAAGACCCAGCTGGAGCACATCCTCCTCCGGCCCGACACCTACATCGGTTCGATCGAAAAGCACACTCAAACCCTCTGGGTCTACGAAAACAACGAAATGGTGAACCGATCCGTCACTTACGTCCCCGGCCTTTACAAGATCTTTGACGAGATCCTCGTCAATGCCGCCGATAACAAGCAGAGGGACCCGTCGATGGACTGCGTGAAGGTCGTCATCGACGCCGAACAGAACTGTATTAGTGTTTACAACAGTGGGGATGGTGTTCCGGTGGAGATTCATCAGGAGGAGGGTGTTTACGTGCCGGAGATGATATTCGGGCACCTGTTGACGAGTAGCAATTACAACGATAACGTGAAGAAGACGACCGGTGGGAGAAATGGGTATGGTGCAAAGCTTACCAATATTTTCTCGACGGAGTTTGTGATCGAGACCGCCGATGGGCGGCGGCAGAAGAAGTATAAGCAGGTATAGAGGTTTTGTAATTTCAATAATGGTTTTTGGTTATTTTCCTTCATTTTTTTTTTTGGTTCTTGATTAGGGTTATCTGTGTGATTCTTGATTTTTGGCTTTTTTGTTCAGATGGAGATTTTTAGGGTTTTGTAATTTTTATACTGGTTTTTGGTTATTGTCCTTGATTTTTTTGGTTCTTGATTAGGGTTTCTTTAGGTTTTTATATATATACACGAGAGTTAGGGTTTTAACTTTTGAAGTGTGATTCTTTATTCTTATTTTTTTATTTTTGATTGGGGTTTCTTGAGATTTCTCTCTAATTAGAAACATTTCTTTGATTCAGACTATGTAATGATCTTTAGATGCTGATTTGAAGGGTTTTGCATATATTGAGATTCAGGGATTTATTTCTGAAATTGCGATTCTTGAATCCTGTTTTTGATTTTTGATGTGGCCTGTGGGATTTTTATTTTTTGGGTTTTATACATAATTACAATCATTTCTTGGATTTAGGGTTCACATGTTTATTCTAGGATGCTGTGTTTGTATCTGAAAATTGCTTGGCTTATATGTTGTGTTTGTTTCATCTACAAAGGTTATAATATTAGGGTTTATGTGGTGAACTTGTTGCTTCAATGGCCTGTGATCTTTCTTGTTTACTTAGAAATCAGCATAAATGGATTTAGTTCTTGTTTTTATGTTACAATGGGTCCTTGTAACCTCTATTAATGCTATTTTCTGCTAGTTCCTTCCTGTGGTTCATACCCTAGATTTGGTTGCTGTGGAAACATTTTAAGAGCGAAGAAAATTAAATTTTGAATGTTATGGTTTCTGCTGCTCTGGTTTCAAAATTGAAAAGCTCAAGTAAAATGTTTTAGTTATCGTGTATTGACATTTTTAATTATTTTTGTTTCTTACACTTTTTTAGCAACCAAACAGTGGGTGAAGGCTTTATTTTGGAAGTTCATCTTTTTACTAATTGTATGCATTGGTTCCCCTGATTTGAAGGTTTTCTCTAACAACATGGGGAAGAAATCTGAGCCCACTATAACTAAGTGCAAGGAGGGGGATAATTGGACAAAGGTTTCGTTTAAACCTGATTTAGCGAAATTTAACATGACCCATCTCGAGGATGATGTGGTTGCCTTGATGAAGAAGAGGGTGATCGACATAGCAGGATGCCTTGGAAAGACAGTGAAGGTTGAGCTGAATGGGCAGCGTGTTCCTGTAAAATCATTCCTTGACTATGTTAATCTCTACCTGCAATCTGCCTCCAAATCCAGACCAGATTCCCTACCAAGGTTTTTCGTATGCACTTTTCGTCATAATTGTATATATTTTAAATGGCAAAGTCCTTATAGTATTCATTGATATGATCAGGATTGTAGAGAAAGTTAATGAGAGGTGGGAGATTTGTGTGAGTCTAAGTGAAGGGCAGTTTCAACAGGTATTGTAGAAGATGTTTGAATCAAAATATTTGAGTTAATTTGAATTGCAATATATATTTGCTCTTAAAACTTATATATGTTAATTGGATGGGGTGGTTTTATCAGGTCAGCTTTGTGAATGGGATTGCTACAATCAAGGGAGGGACTCATGTTGATTATATCACCAACCAGATCACGAACTATGTGATGGGTATCGTAAACAAGAAGAACAAGAATGCCAATCTTAAAGCCCATACCGTGAAGAATCATTTATGGGTCTTTGTCAATGCCCTTATTGACAACCCTGCTTTTGATTCTCAAACGAAAGAGACTTTGACGATTCGTCAAAGCAGTTTTGGGTCTAAATGTGAACTCTCACAACAGTTCCTGACTAAAGGTTTGTAGCATTGTTACATTATTTGTTAGTGTGGAAATATTTCCTTCTGCACAAGCTAGAATTTTATGCTTTTTGATTAATGGTGTTGCAGTGGCTAAGTCTGGGGTGGTGGAAAGTCTCCTCTCATGGGCGGATTTCAAGCAGAACAGAGATCTTAAGAAAACTGATGGAGCAAAGAGACAGAGAATCACTGGGATTACTAAGCTGGAGGACGCTAATGATGCTGGTGGGAGGTACTCCGATAAATGTACCTTGATTTTGACAGAAGGAGACTCAGCGAAGGCTCTTGCAGTAAGTGGTCACGCTTCATGTAGTAGTTCATTTATAGCATCATTACAACTTAGTCCATGACATATTTGGGTTTATACAGATGGCTGGGATTTCTGTGGTGGGCCGAAACCACTATGGTGTATTCCCGTTGAGAGGTAAATTGCTCAATGTGAGGGAAGCCAACCATAAACAGATCATGGAGAATGTTGAAATTCAGAGCATCAAGCAGATTCTTGGACTACAGCATGGGAAGGAGTATGACAGTGTTAAGTCTTTGAGATATGGGCATTTGATGATCATGACAGATCAGGTTCAGCACCTGAAACTTTTGCTTCTGTTTTTATCTTTTCCTTATGTCCTTACTGATGGTGGATAGATGCATGCTCTGTCGCTGAACACTTGGTTAACGGAAGTTCAATCTCTTTCGGTGCTGTAGGATCATGATGGCTCCCATATCAAAGGGCTATTGATCAATTTCATTCATTCTTTCTGGCCATCATTGCTGAAAGTTCCGTCTTTCCTGGTTGAGTTTATTACGCCTATTGTGAAGGTTGGTATCATTTAGTTAGCCAGTCCTTAATCAATTCAATTTCAATTTTAATGAAATTTTTTCTTGAAGGAAAATTTGTAATTTTTAGTATCATTACTGTACAGGCAACTCACAGAAATGGAAGGGTATTATCCTTTTATTCCATGCCTGAGTACGAGTCATGGAAGGAAAGTTTGGGAGGGAATGCAAGTGGCTGGTCTATAAAGTACTATAAGGTCTGTCTGTTCAAAATATAAGCAGGGAACCAAGTAGAGTACTTGTGATTGCTCTATATGTACTATCAGTTCCTTGTTAATCCTTCTTACTAATGGTTTTTCTTATCCTGCCAGGGGTTGGGGACAAGCACGTCAAAGGAAGGCAAGGAGTACTTCAGAGATCTTTTCAAGCACAAGAAAGATTTCATCTGGGTTGATGAGCAAGATGGGGAAGCGATAGAGCTTGCATTTAGTAAGAAGAAGATAGAAGCACGGAAAAATTGGCTCCGACATTTTGAGGTTGGTAGTCATGAAAATTTATTTTCAACTGCATCAGACACCATATTTAATGTTTCTTCTAACTGAACTTTCCTCATCTTCTGGTTTTGCAGCCTGGTACTTACCTTGATCAGAAGGAGAAGCTCATAAAATACAGTGACTTTGTCAACAAGGAGCTTATACAGTTTTCCATGGCAGATCTTCAAAGGTCAATTCCATCAATGGTGGACGGCTTGAAACCTGGTCAAAGGAAGATTCTTTTCTGCTCTTTCAAGCGGAACTTTGTCAAAGAAGCAAAAGTTGCCCAGTTTTCTGGTTATGTTTCTGAGCATTCGGCTTACCATCATGGTGAACAGAGTCTTGCCAGTACCATTATTGGTATGGCGCAGGATTATGTGGGCAGCAACAACATAAACCTTCTTCAACCAAATGGTCAATTTGGCACTCGTCACCAGGTGACATGAACGATATATATCACTCGCAATGTTTTTTTTTTTTTGTTTAATATGTGTTTCCCGTTCCTAAGTGTATTATAATTCATTCCTCTACAGGGAGGCAAAGATCATGCGAGTGCAAGGTACATATATACTCGGCTTTCTCCAATCACTCGGTTCCTGTTCCCCAAGGATGATGATGTCCTTCTCGACTACTTGAATGAAGATGGGCAATCTATTGAACCGTTTTGGTAAGTTCTCTATAAATACGGGAGGAAGGAAATAAAGGAAGTGTGGATTATGGAGCTAATTTACTTTTTAATACAGGTACATGCCGGTAATACCAACGGTTCTAGTCAATGGAAGTGAAGGAATCGGGACGGGGTGGAGCTCTTACATCCCAAATTACAACCCAAGGGACATTGTTGCAAATGTTAGGCGCTTATTGAATAGTGAAATGATGGAGCCTATGGATCCATGGTACAGGGGATTCAGAGGAACAATTGAGAAAACGGCGACAAAGGAAGCTGGGGTTAGCTACACTGTTAGTGGAATTATAGAAGAAGTTAATGAGACCACCCTTAGAATCACAGAGCTGCCCATCAGAAGGTGGACTCAAGATTACAAGGAATTTCTGGAATCCATCATGACAGGAAATGATAAAATTAAGGATCCTTTTATTAAGGTAAATTTTCTCAATTTCTTGTTATTTAACAAAATTATCAGGTTGATTTGTTCACACTCAATTGACATAAAATTATATTTTTTGTGGTTGCAGGATTACAGGGAGCACAATGATGACACTACCGTACATTTTGAAGTCATCTTATCTGTGGAGAACTTGATCATGGCGAAGCAGGAAGGTTTGCTGAAGAAATTCAAGCTCACCACTACAATCAGCACAAGTAACATGCACCTGTTTGATCCAAAAGGCGTGATTAAGAAATATGATACCCCTGAACAGAGTATGAAATCTATATCATTGGTTAGCTTAGGTTCATCATCTATCACTATTTCCTGATATTTTCAATTCCTTTTCTGCAGTTCTTGAGGATTTCTTTCACTTGAGGCTTGAATTCTATGAGAATCGAAAGGTAAGTTTGGTCCATGTCCATGTAGGGAAAATAATAAAATAAAGCTTGAGGTTTTGGCTTTTTTTGGATGTTTAGTGGAAATGACTATTAACTGAGTTTAAATAATTTCATGCAGAAAGTTATACTGGATAATCTTGAAATGGAGCTGTTAAAACTGGAAAACAGGGTTAGATTTATACTTGGAGTTGTGAAAGGGGAGATCATTGTGAGCAACAGGAAGAGAGTCGATCTGCTTCTTGAGCTGCAGAGGAAAGGTTTCACTCCTTTCCCAAAGAAAACTAAAACTGTTGAAGCAGTGGTTGCTGGGGTAACAGATGATGCGGAAGAAACAGAAGAGAATTCTGAGAAAGGAGTGAGAGCAAGTGATTATGAGTATCTACTGTCAATGGCTATTGGAACCTTGACACTTGAGAAGGTTCAGGAGTTATGTGCTGATAGGGATAAACTCAACCAAGAGGTTGATGATTTGAGAAAGGCAACTCCAAAGTCTTTGTGGATGAAAGATCTTGATGCTCTTGAGAGGGAACTTGATGTATGAGTTACTAAGTCATCTCTTTTCTGATCTATAATTTTTCATAATTGTTGCTCTTTCCTGTCTGACTTTTCTGTGTAACTCAGGAGCAAGAAAAAAATGAGGCTTTTGCGGAGGCGACAAGAAAAGAGTTCAAAAGCAAGGTAATGAGCGAAGCTGGAATGAAAGTTTCTAGGCAAGCACCGAAAAATCCACGCAAGAATAATAAGAAGGCCAACAATGCAGAACCTATTTCTGAAACCATGGAAACATCTGCTAGTTCTGCAATGGAAACAGGTACGCTTGGAATGATTAATATTTTTTTTATTTGATTCTATATGTATGTTTCCTTTCATGTTGGATACCTCGATATACATTATCATTTAATTCTGGTAATATTCTCATCTACTTCATCAGAGAATGCTCCTGAGGTGGTGAAACCAAAACCAAAAGGCAGACCAGTTTCAAGGAAAGCTCCTGCTAAAATGGTCTGCTTCATTTGTATTATACAAAAGATAAAGTTATTTTAATTTAAATAAGTCCATTCTCCCCTGCACGGGAGCTCTTTAGAACTCATTATATTATATCTCATCAGCAGGAGAAGCCCACTTCAGTTTTGAATGATGACGATGATGAAGAAGTGCTTGAGCTAAAAGAACGACTTGCTGCTTATAACCTTGAGTCTTCCCCTGATCAATCTGCAGGTAGCTTTTATTTGCTTACAGTAATAGTGCATTTTCTGTTTCCTCTATGCAATACTTCCTTGGACTAAGCAGCAAAAAAAAAAAAAAAAAAAAAAAAAAAAAAAAAAAAATGTGTGAATTGTCAATAAAAACAAAAGAATAAAATTTGAGAGGAAAACTAAAACAATGCTGAGGAAGGAGAGAGAACAGAGCATTTGGGTTGGGTGCCCCTTGAAAATTTTCGTGGGACTGATTCAATTTTTGTGTGGTCACTGGGTCACTGGTCATTTTGGAATCACAAATGGTTCCATAATGAAAATATTGCATAAAAATGTGTCGTCATAAAAATGCTTCCAATAGTTTTGAGCTAACTTTTTTTACTTGCTTTTACCCAGCCACGGAAAGTGAACTGACCGAAGTACCAGCTAGAAAGAAAGAACCCAGCAAAAGGGCTGCTGCCCAGAAGAAGACGTTGTCTACTCTTACAGAGATTTCTGATGATGAGGATGACATCGATGTCAGCGACGAAGATTTTGAGCTAGAAGTGGTAACTGCCCCAGAAGTGGGAAAGAAGGGACGGAGAAAACCAGCTGCAAATGCGAAGGCAGCTAAGCAGCCGCCTGCAGCAAAAAAGAAAAGAGGGCCAGCCAACAAGCAGCCCCAACAAGTAGGGGGGCAGAAGCTTTTAACTGCAATGCTGAAGCCTGTAGAAAATCTGGGTATATCACCAGAAAAGAAAATGAGGAAGATGAGAGCATCCCCATTCAACAAGAAAAGTGGTTCTGTGTTGGGCAGGATTGGCAAGGAGGACGAGGCAACAGGAAGTGAAGAAAAGTCGGATTCTGCTTCTGCTTCTGCTTCTGCTTCTGATATTTCTGGAGAAATGAATGTAGTGACGGCAAGGGCTAGACCTCAGAGGGCGAACCGCCGTCAAGCAACATATGTGCTGAGTGACTCTGAGAGTGACAAGGCTACTGATGATTCTGAATTTGATGAAGAAGATTAGGTTGGTTTGTTAGTTCTGTTGACGATAGACTAACTGAAAACTTGAATTTGAAATGGGAAATTGACTTATTTCCCCCTCGTGTAACATTTTTAGTATTCGTTTGATTTAGTAACCGAGATTTGTAATCAAGGTTGAAACTTTGATACGGTATTTTTAACATCTGCTAGATCAGATTTTAATGTGAATAATTCTCCGAATGCCCATTGGGCAGCCATATTCCACTGTCCTTTGTGTTGAAATAGGAGAAAAACTTCAATGTTAACTGTGATAGGGCTAGGTGGTATCACAAGCCAATAGGGGGTTTGTAAAGTAGGATTGTCAGTATACTTTTTGGCCCCACAATTTCACTTTGCAAGCCCCCTATTGGCTTGTGATACCACCTGGCCCTATCACAGTTACATGGAAGTGTTTCTCATTGAAATAGTACTATAGAAAGCCTTTGCCTTTGAACTCATAGGATAGCACTGCTACTGTATATGAGCACTACGACTGTGTGATTTGAATATGTACTGCCACTCACACTCCCATGGCTGATTAGGTTACTGTGAGTTCAATAGGACGAGCAATTGGGATATTCTGTTAAATTACTATGCAAAATACCATTACATCCAAGGTGAAATGGGGATATAAATGATGAATTTGGTTCGCAACCATACTTAATATTTTTCATTTCTGGTGTTATTTCTTGGAAACATTTTTAGGATCTTGTATCATAATTGCAGAATCTATGATGGGCCCAATGTAGTTCTTAAAAAAGGAAGTAATTCCTTGGGTACTTGTTAATATTTTAGGTGCAGTAATCTGAACTCCATAAGGCCCAAGTGCCTTATTTCTTTGAGGACCCATATGGCCACCGCCCTCTTGGTCTACCCAATCCTTTTTAAAGCTAAAATATCTCATTAGATAAGGCCTGATTGAGTGTCTATATTTGGTGGGCCTCTATTGGCACCCCAAGAGTTGCTTTTCATCCCCCACTTAGTTTATTAGAAAACTGATCGCTTAGTTTATTAGAAAACATCATTTTGAACAACTTTTCAGGGGAAAGTTTTTTCAAAATCTATCGTTTAACTAGATATTTTTGCCATTTATAGTCTTCTCATCATAAATGACTAAAAAGTCTACTTAAACGATGGATTTTGGAAAAAATTTCTTTCAAAAAGTTGTTCGAAATGATGTTTTCTAATAGACAATGCAATCAGTTTTTATGAAAATTTTATATATTTTTCATAAAATCTTAAAGTATAAAATAAGTGGGGGATAAAAAGCAAGTTTTTGGGTGCCAATAGAATCCTCCCTATATTTGTGAGGATCTCTACGAGCCCCATCCTTTAGGTCCCATAGTATCTAATTCTTAAATTTAGGAATCACATTCCAAAAGGTCCAGGGGCTATAATCCTTTCTAGGCCCATATGGACTTTCTTATTAAAGTATTAGTACCTAAATTTTATTTGTAAATTTCATTTCATTTTTAAAATTTTAGGAAAAATAATAGGAGTTTTCAAGAAAACTGATTGTGCTATTCATTAGAAAACATCATTTTGAACAACTTTATAAGAGAAAATTTTTTCAAAATCTATCGTTTAAGTCAACTTTTTCATCATTTATAATTTTCATTTCCGTAAAAAAGAAATAGAAATTGTAAATGGCCAAAAATCCTCCTAAATGACAGATTGTGGAAAAATTTTCTTCTTCAAAATTGTTCAAAATAATGTTTTCTAGTGGACAACGCGCAACTATTTTTCAAATAAACCTTTATATTTTTCATAAAATTTTGAAAAGTGAAAAAAAGTAGGGTTTACAGATAAAGTTGAAGGGTTGCAATAGCCGCCCTCAACTCCATAAGGTCTTGTCATTTTGGATGGATGTGTTTAGGTTATGTTCCAAGAAAAAAAGGAGCCCTCAAGGTTTTACGTAAAATATAAAAGGTTTAACGAAAATTGCCACATAATGATAATACATCATTTTAAATAACTTTGTAGAAGAAAGTTTTTCCACAAATTTTCGTTTTAGTGGGCATTTTGGATTTTTACAAAAAAAAAAAAAAAAAAAAAAAAAAAGCCACTTAAACGACAAATTTTTGAAAAACTTTTTTCTACAAAACTTTTCAAATTTCAAAATGATGTTTCCTAAAGGACAATACAGCCAATTTTCATAAAAACATTTTATATTTTTCATAAACCTTAAAAAACTATAGAGGGTTGGGGGTGCCAAGTAAGTCTCCGGGTAACTCCAAAAAAAAAAAAAAAAACAAAAAACAAAAACAAAAACAAAAGTGGGCTTTTATTGGCATCCCAAGACTTGCTTTTCATCCCCAACTTATTTTATACTTTAAGGTTTTATGAAAAATATAGAAAGCTTTTTTTATAAAAACTGATCGCGTTTTTTATTAGAAAACATTATTTTGAACAACTTTTTAAAACAAAATTTTTTCAAAATCTATCATTTAAGTAGACCTTTTTGTCATTTATAGTTTCGCATCATAAATGACTAAAAAGTTCACTTAAACAATAGATTTTGGAAAAACTTTCTTCCAAAAAATTTGTTCAAAATAATGCTTCTTAATAGATAGCGCAATCAGTTTTTATGAAAACTTTATATATTTTTCATAAAATCTTAAAATGTAAAATAAGTAGATGATTAAAAGCAAGTCTTTGGATGCCAATATAGAGCTCCAAAAAAAAAAAAAACTCCATGAGGCCCAAGTGCCTTAATTCTTTCCAGCCCATATATAAACCACCGTCCGTCCGATCTATAAGTCCAAGACGCCTAGTGCCCAGCCCTTTTGAGTTCAAAGATCGCATTCCATAAGGACGAAGTGGCTTGAGTTTGAGCCAAGGCTTCTTAGCCTCTGATTAGTGATCGCCAGTCCCCACTTGTGCAAAGGGAAATTGGGTTCAAGCATATGGAAGTAATAGAAGGCCTCTATTGGCACCCAAAAACTTGCTTTTAATCCCCCACTTCTTTTATATTTTAATATTTTATGAAAAATATATAAGGTTTTTATAAAAACTTATCGCGTGTTCTATTAGAAAACATCATTTTGAACAACTTTTTAAAAGTAAGTTCTTCCAAAATCTATCGTTTGAATGGACTTCTTAGTTATTTATGATGCAGACATTATAAATAGCAAAAAAGTCTACTTAAACGATAGATTTTATAAAAACTTTCTTCTAAAAAAGTTATTTAAAATGATGTTTTCTAATAAAACACGCCATCAGTTTTTATGAAAATCTTTTAATTTTTCATAAAACCTTTAAGTTGAAAATAAGTGGGGGATGAAAAGCAAGTCTTTGGGTGCCAATAGAGTCTCCTGAAGTAATATTGACATTGGGCCTTTATTTTTTTTTACACACTCTCCAACAAAAAAAATAAAAATAAATAAATAAAGGAGGGAGAAGAAAAATGGTGCCTCGATCAAGTCTTTCAATGCCCCTCTTTTTTTTCTCTTTTCTTATTAAGTCCAAGCGTCTTATTTAAAACCCATAAAACCATAAGGAGTGTGTGCGGTTCAAGCAATAAGGAGTGGATTTGGGCCTTTGGGGTACCATTGTTGTTTGGGGCTTCAAATCCATATTTTTATAGTGAGGGCAGCCATTGTAATCCCTCAACTTTATTTGTAAATACTACATTTTTAATTTTCAAGATTTTATAAAAAATATAAGGGGTAAAATACAAAAAACCGCCCTATATTGTTACCCCTTTTGCAAGATACCCCCCTCTAAAAAAAAAACTCAACAAAAAAACCCCCATATTGTGCTAGGGGGGTACGCTGTTAACGGCGAGATGAAATGACCGTTATGCCCATGTACGGAAAAATAATAAACTATTAGGTTTTGACATTTTTAAATGGTTTTAAAAAACTACTTATGCAATTACCCTTTTTCCCCCGACTTAAGGGTCAAGCAAAACCATGTTCCCCCTGTGTTCAGTCATCCTCAAACCCATTCACTATCACGTTAGACCTCATACACCCGCCATCGCCGTCGTTGTCCAACGCCGGTCATCGCATCCAATGCAGGCGGTTGTGTGATTACAGTTCACAAGAGAAGATAAGGAAAAAGAAGGGAAAAATTAATAATAATAAAATAAAGCAAAAGAAAAAGAAAAAAAATGAAGCAACGTTTTGTGTGATTACTGCTCAAAATGTAGAAAAGAGGGTTGCAGAGGATGAAATGGACAGATTGCTTTGTGTAACATTTGTGGTTAAGATATGAGAATTCATATTTAGTGCAATATGGATATTTGGTCTGCAGTGACATACTGGTTGTATGTCAATCAACCCTTAGCTTTTTGAAAACTATTGGATCATTTCACTGACCTTTACATGTTCTCCTGGGTTTGTGTAGGTGTAAAAATTGCAATAAAGTATAACCACGTAGTATCTAGATTTTTCTTTTCCTTTATCTAAATCTCTTCTTTGTAGTCAAGTAGATCCAAGATTTTTAAAAAATTCCAAATATTTGTTTTCATGTGCCATGGAAATGAGAACATCTTTTACAAATTAGGCAATGTCCTTGGACACAAGGTTATTTGCGTGAAAGTGGGCTGTTCGCGAGCTGGGCTGTGCGCGAGAGAGAGGGGTTGTGCGCGAGCGAGATGAGCTGTGTGCGAGGGAGCGAGAGAGGGCTGAAGAGTGATACTAGAAATCCACCCCCGACCCCTTGCAACTCAGATCTTAAAAGAAGAGGATGAAAGTGAGGGTATTTGCGTCTTTCCATTGAGTTTGGTGAGGGTATTTTCGTCTTTTCAGAGTGCTGAGGGTATTATAGTCATAAAATCAAATTTTCTTCGTCACATGCCAATCACGTGAGGTTTGGCTGTTAACTTTGTGAACGGAAGGGGGTATTTTTCAACCCTAGACAATATGGGGAGTTTTTTGTTGAGTTTTTTTTTAGAGGGGGGTATCTTGCAAAAAGGGTAACAATACAAGGGGGTTTTTTGCATTTTACCCAAATATAAAAGGTTGTTATAAAAACTTATCGAGTTGTCTACTAGAAAACATCATTTTGAACAACTTTGTAAAAGAGAATTTTTTCAAAATCTGTTTGTTTTTCGTAAAATATGTTCGTTTTTTGTAAAAATGAAATAGATTGTAAATGGCCAAAAAATGTTCTTGAACAGTAGATTTTGGAAAAAAACTTATTCTACAAAGTTGTTCAAAATAATGTTTCTAGTGGACAACGTTTAGTTTTCATAAAAACTTTTTATATTTTTCATAAAACCTTAAAAATTAAAAAATGAAATGGGATTTACAAATAAAGTTGAGGGGTTGCAATAGCCGCTCTCCTTTGTATTGGGGGGCAATCGTTGCTTTGGAATTGGAATTTCACTTTGAATCAAAGAATATACAAGGGAGGTTTGTAGATCTCAAAATTTGAGATATTTGCAAATCTCACTTGACTAAAATGAGAATGACAATGTATTGCTTAGTTCTTCAATTAAACTCTCAAGGCATCCACTATGATTCAGAGTAAAGAGGTGCTTTTTTGTTTTTTTGGCCAAATGATAAGAGAACACACATTCACACATGCCTCCACGTAGAATCGAAACCAAGACTTTCGCAAATCCCACACATCTGGGACATGCCTTTAAACCCAAGAGTCATTGGTGTAAAGAGGAGCTTTTAATTAAGGCTGAAAACAAACTAATGCTGAAGAAGCCTTGGAACAGGGCGCATAGACCGGGACCATATGGAGAGTAATTTGTGATAGTAAAGAGGAGCTGGCTGTGGAAAGGCATTGAAGTCTTTTCCTTAGGTTAAGGTTAATGTAGGTTTTGGAGGTGTTTTCTGTGATCATGCAGGTGATTTCATTGCAGTTTGCTCTACCTTTGTTGGTTAAGTTACTAATAAAGTAGCTGGTTTGTAGGCCTTGAAAGGCCGATATATTATAAAGGTAAGCCTTTCGCTGCATTTGGAAGGCTTCCATATAGACACTAACTCTTTAGTTGTGTTTAAGATTTTGAATTGAAAGAGCACGGTCAATGGCCATTTATCTTCAGCCACTTTTCTTGGACTCTCTGAATATAAATCTAATGAATGAAACGCTTGGATCCTCCGCTTGCCCTTAGAAGTGTTTGGGTGATCTTTAAGACTATCTTAAAGCTGTTGGATGCTCTTCTATGCTAATATGTCACAATCTTAAATACCTAAGTACACCTGAGTAAAAGCAGACGATCCAAACTCATGAATGAATTCTAGCCTATTCCTATTGTAGGGACTAAGGAGGCAAATTTAATTTGTAGTGGACCTTTTGACCAAAAATGCAGCAAAATCATGCTAGCTCTTTTCATGTTTATTCGATCCACCTTAAATGCGGCAATACTTCTGATTTATAAGTTCTTCCTTTTGACCCAACAAGTAGCCCAACCAGACGGTCAAAGACTCTGGCTCCTTGACTAAGTTAGGATCGAATAAGAACACCTTAACTATCATCAAAATAGGGTTTGTGGGTAATCTCGTATCTCCGCAGGATTATTTCTAAACTCAAACCTGGCACCTTAGTTGACAACAACTAAAAAATAAAAATAAAAAAATATAATCCTTTTGAGGAAAAGGGCATAAAAGAAGACGAAAAAGGGTAAAAGAGGGGTCAGAGAAGTTGATGGTATAAATGGTCAAGTGAGAATTCCTATAAAAGTAAAGGCATTGAGTAATTAAGGCTTGGGGCTGAAATTCATGTTTCATTGTTTTGTAAGTTCGAGTAATCAAGGCTGCTGCTCATGAGGTAGGTAGGAAAGCTATAAGTGGTGAGGGTTCCTCATCGTGGTCGGATGACCATCAATCCCTTAATGGTTGGCAGTTGTCTTAGCTGCAGCTTTGAATGCCGTATCGTGCTTTTGATTAGAAGAAAAGGACGGTTCCCCATGTTACATCTCTCGGAGCTCAAATGCCAAATTCACCCGTGGCCCTGTCAACGGATCGGTTTCGGACCGGGTCAAGGCATTTTCAAATCCGATCTGATAATGAATAACTTCGATCTGATAATCTTACAGAATATATTAACTAAAAAAAAATTAGCATTAATTTAAAGGAAAAAAATACAATCTTTTAAAATTTTTATAAGCATAAGAAATAAATTTTAAATTTGGGAATAAATTTCAACAGTTTTATTATATAATAGCCATAAGAACGATAGATATGTTACAAACTTACAATTAATAAAATATGTTATTTAATTCATATCGGATCAGCTAGGTAATATCCATATTTGATTTATTAATTAATAGATATATCGGATTTGGATTATTAAGAGATTAATGAATTACAATTCGCTTACCATATTCTAATTATCGGATCAGTCCATTAACAAGTCTACTCACCCGTCAATTTTATTGCTTACAATTTACATGTTAAGACTCTATTCCGCATAGATGGCTTGATTTTATCTTGAAATAAGGACATAAGGTTGGAGAGTTTGGAAAGACAATCCTTACATGTGTCATGTGTGTGTGTGTATATATATATATAATACTAGTATGAACCCGTGCGATGCGCGGGAATCACAAATAAATATGAAGACAACCAACAAGGGTCCACACATTTTCTTAACTTATATCTTCCACCCAAAAAACAATATAGATAACATGAAAAAAAACTGTATCCAAGCTTCAAAAGCAGAGGTAAAGTGGAGTACATACAAAGCTCCTCGCAATAAGGCTATCAAAACTTGTCACCTGTTGCTTATAGTAGGATGTTAAAAATATTCAAAGTGGTCCCAAAAGTTGATGCTAATCACAACTAGTACTGCTACCACGACCAGGAGGTAAGTTTTTTCATGTTTGAAATTTGAAAAGGGAAAAAAAAAAAAGAAGAAGAGGGAAAGAGAGAAGGGAGTGTGTATGAGAAAAAAAAAAGGAAAAAAAAGAAAGAGAGTTGCTGACATCATGGTGTGGGCCCAAAGATGAGGAGAAGGTAGGAATTTGGAGGGAAGGCTTATTAAGAAGCCATGTCATTATAATACTGATGTCAGCATATATCTCTTAATTATAATATGTAATAGATAAGAGAAAATGTCTACCACTAAATGTAGATTAAATCTAGCAATAATTCTTTCCAAAGAATATTTTAAATTTCTCTACAAAGAAATCATTTTATCATTTTTTTTTCAACCTCCAGTCCCCCCCCCCCCCCCACCTTTTTTTCTCTCTCTCTCTCTTTCGTTTAGAATATTAAAAAAATGGGGCAATTCATTTTATCGCAACTAATAATACCATCACATTCACAGAGGAGTCTGGATTTGGTTTCATGCACTAACGCGGATGTTAGCCAACATTAAGAGGGTAATGACTTTACTCATGCTTCAAAGAATTAGTAGAATACTTTTTCTTTTCTTTTTTCTTTTTCTTCCTTTTTTTTTTACGCCAAACAATCAAAGCAGGCACACATATTTAAATAAAATCAAAATCAAAACTTTTGCAAATCCATGTCCTGCACATTGAAATGGAATCAAAATCTTGCAAACCACCTGTCTTTATTGGAGTGGACCGCCACTAATTAATTGGTTCAAGGCTCGTTGGCAGTTGAACTGATAACTTGAATACCTTGAAATAAAGAAAGGGAAAAAAAATTAAAATAAAAAATAAATCATCTGATAACTTGAATACCTTGAAAAAGGAAAAAGAAAAAATATATATATTTATGCAGTTGGAAAAAGAAGATGCCAATGATCATATATTGACCCCCAAAAGAACCAAAAAACAAAAAGAAAAAAAAATGACGATGATTCAATGCAACCGTAAAATAATGAGAAACTGAGAAAATACTTTTGAACCCAAGCACAGCGAGTCAACTCACCTCCATACCTCCACATTTAACTCGCCCTTGACTCGCCCATGCCCTTTGCAACCTCTCTGAGCACAAACTTCTGAATCTTCCCAGTCGAAGTCTTGGGAAGTTCATCCTCGAAAACCACCGTCTTAGGCACCATATAGTGCGGCAACCGAGCCCTACAGAACTCCATTATCTCCTTCTCCGACGGCCGTTGTGTCAACCCACTATTCAAACTCACAAACGCACACGGCGTCTCGCCCCAAAACTCATCAGGCCGAGCCACCACCGCCGCCTCGTTAACCGCTGGATTCGTATACAGCACCGACTCAACTTCCACGCTGCTCAAGTTCTCACCACCACTTATGATCACATCCTTCGATCTGTCTTTGATCTCCAAATACCCATCTGGGTGCATCACCGCAACATCTCCTGTATAAAACCACCCGTCATCTCTCATGCATTTGGACGTTCCTTCCGGGTCTTTCAGGTAACCCAGCATCAAACACCCGCCCCGCAAAACGATCTCACCCAGTGACAACCCGTCCGGCTTCACACTCACTCCTGACTCGGGATCAACGACGTCCACTTGACTCATCCCAACAGTCCTCACTCCTTGTCTCGCCTTTAGCCTCGCCCTCTCCGCCGCAGGCAACCGATTCCAATGAGGCTTCCACACGCATGACACCACGATCCCTGCAGACTCAGTCAACCCATACCCGTGACTCACTATAAAACCCAGTGACTCCGCTCGCCCGAGTACGGGTGCGGGTGGTGGTGACCCGGCTGTTAGGATCTGGACCGGGTTTTCTAATCGACATGATTCGTTGTTGGGAGATTTTGTTAGCATGTTGAGCACCACAGGTGCACCACACATGTGGGTGACACCGTGTCTACGTATCAAGCCGTAGATCAAGGCAGCATCGAATTTACGGAGACAGATGTTGGTCCCACCGACGGCTGCCATGCCCCAGGAGAATCCCCAGCCGTTGGAGTGAAACATGGGTAGGGTCCACAAGTAGACCGGCTGTTGGGGTACGGACCAACCGACGAGAGAATCGACGGTGGCGATGAATATTCCACGGTGGCAATGAACTGCCCCTTTTGGCGACGATGTCGTTCCTGATGTGTAGTTCAAAACCATGGGGTCCCACTCGCTCTCGGGTCGGACCCACTCGAACCCAGGATCACCATTCTCCACCATGCTCTCGTAAGTATCAGGGAAATCAACAGTCGTTGATTCGCTCGAGACCTCATCGTCCGTGATGAGGACGAGAGCTGGGGGTTGCGCGTTTGGCGGGAACAACGAAATGGCTTCGAGGACTAGAGAGCGAAGGAGGCAATCGACGAAGACGAGCTTTGATTCGCTGTGACGGAGGAGGACGGAGATGGTGCGCGCGTCGAGGCGAGTGTTGATGGTGTTGAGAATGGCACCAGCCATGGGGACTGCAAAATGAAGCTCGTAAATGGCGGGGATGTTGGGGGCCACCACGGACACCACGTGTCCTCTCTTGATGCCGTTTGATACGAGTGATGAAGCCAGTTGGAGGCATCGACGGTGGGTCTGCGACCACGTGTATGTGGTGGTGTTGTATACGACGGAAGGGTAATCGCCATAGACAGTAGCAGCTCTTTCCAAGAAGCCAAGAGGGGTAAGAGGTGATGAATTAGCAGGACTTGGCTTCAGCTGATCCATTCAGATTTATACACAACAGCGATCTCTCTCTCTTTCTCTGTCTCACTCTATAGGTATCCTTTATCTAGCAGGTGTAATGGCATAACACATTGTGCAGGCATTTAAAGCTTCTGTACAGCACTTTGCCGTGCCCAGCTGGGAGAACAAATGAATTTCCTCATACGGCATGGAGCATTTCTAATGGGTTAGTTGTGTGGGAAAATCCCGTGCCCCGAAGTCAGAACAGGAATGGTTACACGTGAAACGGACAGCTCATTATCCGTCCTCAAGTCGCACAACGGTCGAGCTACACCAATGTCCACGGCCCAATCCCTTGTTTCGTCTGCACAACACCTTGCACCCGTGGCCTAATCTCCACTACATTTCATTACACTAGTTATTGCACACGTGCATTGCACATGAATTTTTTGTCAACAATAAAATGATTTAAAAATCATTAATTATTTTTTCTAAATAAACATATAAAAGATCAATGCTTTTCAAGATCTTTTTAGCTTGAATAGGGATTGACTCTTTTCATGTAGCATAGCCCCTCATCTAGTGGTAATTATCTCTTCAATATTATCCATATTGATTAAATATAAACTTAATTTACTTAAGAAAGATTATGCGGCCATTTGTTCTTTAACATTTAATCCATATCAAGTGTGAAGATTTGAGATATTAAGAAATTATTTATTACTCCGTAGAAGGTTTTAGTCCGTGTACATCAAATAATCCGGAAAGAAATGCTAATATATAATGACACATAATTATCAAGAATCTTGACAAATAACTTATTCATTGTCCACCAATTTTCTACACATTTACAATAAGAAACATATCAATGAAGAAGTAAAAAAGAGAATAAATGGGGAAAGTATATACTTAATCTTAGAGATAATTTAATTTGGTTAAATTGTTAACCATATGGCAAGTCCATTATATCGCAGAAATTATATGGAAAAGAATAGACTAAATTTATTAATGAATTAGTAGTTTATATAATGTGATTTACACATCAACAAATTCTAATACATTTTGGATCACTTAAAGAATAAGTACATGCTCAAAAAAATAAGAGTCCTAACACCATATTACTATCATGGGATATTATTCCACTTTATCAAATGAAATTTTACTACTACCTCTCTTCAACTTCTTTGTATTTTTTTTTTTTTTAAAAAAATTTTTTGGCTGAAGAATTTATGAATCCCCACTTTGTAGCGAGACATTCCACAATGCATCATTGGAACTCAACATCCCATTAATTGAAACAACCAAAGATAACATAGCACGAAAACTAATATGAGGATTCAAAAAATAGGAAAAATTACAAATAAAAAAAAAGGCAAGATGCCTCATTAAGAACATTTAGAAACCTAAGGCCCTTGTTCTCCGGTCCATCCCTCAAATCACCCATAAACAGTGTAGTCTTGATAAGGGAATTTTAATCTCCAAGAAAAAATCAGAAAGAGAACATAGAGATTGAGCATTTAAAAAATAATAATAAAATAAAATACATACCTCTTACAAGGGATTTTTTATCAGCAAGAAAAAATTAGAAAGGGAATGAGCATATAAAAATAGCTTTTCAATTCCCATCGGATATTTTCAAGAGCAATTTTTCATCAAAAGAAAAAATATAATTAGATGATTTACCATGTAACATAAAGGGTTTAGCATTCAAAGACAAAAGCATTTTAGCAAATTGCTTATGAAACTCTACTAATCAAATCAAAAGTAAATGAAAATACTCACAGCAAAAATAAAAAATACAAAATCAAAAGCTTGAATAAAAAAAACTCTAGGAAAGATATATAGAATTTAAATGAAATATGATTGCATAAAATTAATTTCTCAGAGGAACAAAATTAAATAAAACCTAATGTGATTATTAGCATTCAAACCAAAACCCAACTCAACAAATTTCCAACAAAGTACCATATATATATATTATAGTTTGTAGAGCAAAACTTATCAGAGAAGGGAGAAGTCGCCGTTAATGGAAAAGTTGGAGAGAAGGTTGAAGCTACTATTAATGGAAAAAGTGGAATTTACAATCCGGCTGTTTATTTATTATATACGAATTATAGTTTCCGTTTCCTTAGAATTCCTATCTGGGTTTGGTTTTATTTAATTATTATACGAATTATAGTTTCCTTAGAATTCTTATAATTAAGGTATGTGTTTTATATTGCTATATTTCCTATGTATGCAGAAGGGTTGTTGTATAGTTTTCTTAGAATTCTTATTAGGATATGTGTTTTATATTGTTATATTTCCTATATATGCAGAAGGGTAGTTGTGTATTTAAAAATTAAAATAAGAGTATATTAGTCAATCAAAAGTTTTTCTTACATTCATCTTTTTATAGGTAGTATAGATGTGTGGAAAATACCTTAGGCCTCAAGTGGGAGAGAACGGGTGCAATCAAGCTAAAAATGAGAATAATTCCACGTAACTCCCGCCCTACTTAAATATGCCAAGTTAACCAGCCCGATCTATGAAGATCAAATTACAGGCCAATCGTCATGCGACCCGAAGTCATTTGGATTCCAGAATGGGCTAGGCTTCACAAGCCAACTTCACAGTCAATTAAACACATGATTAAACCGCCTCCACAGAAGCCGAACAATCAGTTATTAAACCACGGTTGGATCTCAACCACAGTCATTTTAACCCTAATTGGACGGTTAGGAATCTAACCAGAGTTAAACTCAACCTAGGCCGTCATTTGACTGAACCATGGTTAGATCTAGACTTACCTATAAATAGAATAATACAGACCATAGTAAGGTATGACCTAACCCTATACACAATACCATTTTCTCTCTCTCTAGCTCTTATAGTCACTTAACTTAAGTATAGGAGGGATTTTGGCCGGACCCATTCCGGCCGCCCCCCGACTAGTGCGTTTGTTGATTACAGGTCCGTTATCGACATGAAACAGCTCCACACTTACACTGTTCATTTACAGTCGGATTTTCTGATCATGCCATTGCGCTGTTTGTGGGAAACTATCGTGACGATGGCTTCACAACCTCCGACCACTGCTGGTCGGACCAAATCATAAGCTAACTTCACCCGAATTGACACCGTAGTTAGCAATGATCTGGAAGGAAATCGATGGCACATTCCCAAGCGGTAGCTCTTATGTTTCTGTCGCTACCTGATTCCGTATCACCACCAGGGGCTCAACATTTTCAAGTTGCCTCTGGGCCTTCCGATGCGCTTCTCTCACTCGATCAACAATCGGACCTGAGAGCGATTTACAAGCGAGCGATTATCGACAACCCAAATGCTGTCGCCGTCACGGAACTTGTGATCGCCATACAAGCTCAGCTTCACGTCGCCCAACTCAAGTGCTTGGCAATGGAGTAGGACTACTACAAGTAAGTTCGCCGTAACATATTACTAAAAAAAGCACAAGTGGTGGAGACGCCAGTCAAACTAACCCCCACCATTGCTCATGTCGTCAGAAGAGCTCAACTCATGATAGACCACTTTGCCCTCGTCAAATCGAGGCTAGTTCGGGAAACCGAGCTCATAGTAAAAAAGAGTTGTCTTCTACAAAAGGGAATAGAAGGAGTCAAGAGGAACGAAAACGAAAATTTCCAAAGACCAGCTTCAAGTATTCGGTTTGGTTACGGCCAGGGAGATCAAAAACAAAATTCGAGGTCACAAACATTTTGGAAATTGAGCTCATGGTTATGATCGAGTTTGGTATTGCTCTAAATTGTTAGACCATGAGCATTAAGGCAATTTTCTCTCCAAGGGAGTAGGAGAAAGAGTCGTCCAAAAGGCATCGAGCTCGTCATGAAAAAGGAGCCAGATACATTATGAGCACGACTACAACCTGATCTACCTTCACGACCTCAATACACCTTACTCCGATTCAAAAAGGTTATTCTAAGATCACTTTTACCTCCTACTCGCTTTCCATAGATCCCATGCATTATTTAAATTATTATTTGCAAAGCACGTTATTATATTTGCAGATGAGGGGTTCTTATGCAAAATTTTCCCCATGAGCCTGGGGATGTAGCACTTAAATGATAGGCCAAGATCGTGGAACAATTCATTGATAGTTGGTCCGAGCTCCTTGAGACTCAGTTTATAATGAGTTGCAAGTTTGCAGAGACAACGCAAAGCTTGTATAAGGTGAAAATAATTCAGCTGTTTGAAAAATAATCGAGTCCTGATAGATAAAAGGAGAGGGCGAACTCAAAAATGAATCAACAAGAACTCAGAATACTACAGGGCAAGAGTTCAAACTCGGGGATCTGGTACTCAGACAAGTCAACTGGGGCACAAAGAACCAGGCCCATGGAAACTCGAGGTCATCTAAGAAGGACCTACGAGATAAATAACATATGAACAAAGGATCATATATGCCAAAGAACATTGAAACCGGGCTTAAAGTCCCAAGATATGTCAATATCTCAAATTTGAGGGCTTAATTCCGAAGTGCTCGCCTAAGAATGGGCTTAGCTAATTCTTGCCCAAGAACGGGCTCAATTTCAAAACGCTTGCTTAAGAATAGGCCCGAGTTGACTCTTGCCTAAGAATGGGCTCAATTTCAAAATGCTCGCCTAAGAATGGCCCGAGTTAATTCTTGCCTAAGAACGGGTTCAATTTCAAAATGCTCACCTAAGAATAGGCTTGAGCTTACTCTTGCCTAAAAATAGGCTCGAGCTGACTCTTGCCTGAGAATGGCCTCAATTTCAAAACACTTACCTAAGAATAGGCCCAAGCTGACTCTTGCCTAAGAATGGGCTCAATTTTAAAACGCTCGCCTAAAAATGGGTCCGAGTTAATTCTTGCCTAAGAACGACCTTAATTTCAAAACGCTCGCCTAAGAATAGGCCCGAGCTGACTCTTGCCTAAGAATGGGCTCAATTTCAAAACTCTTGCCTAAGAATGGGCCCAAGTTAATTCTTGCCTAAAAACAGGCTCAATTTCAAAATGCTCGCCTAAGAATAGACTCGAGTTGACTCTCGCCTAAAAATAGGCTCGAGTTGATTCTTACTTAAGAATGGCCTCAATTTCAAAACACTCGCCTAAGAATGGGCCCGAGCTAATTGTTTGCCTAAGAACGGGCTCAATTTCAAAATGTTCGCCTAAGAACAGGCAGAGCTAATTCTTGTCTAAGAATGGGTTGAATTAAAAAACGCATGCCTAAGAATGGGCCCGAGTTAAACCCTTGCCTGAAAAATGGGCTCACTCGCCTAATACTAGGTCCAAACCGATTATTGCTTACAAACATCCTCAAAAGAATGAGCTAAATCCAAAATAGCTCATCTGAAAGTAGCCTGATCTGAAAGATGGACATCTAACAGATTCATCATAGACAAGTATAAAAGTGTTACGCCGAACTAAATGAGTCAAAATGCTAGCAAATATATTCACATATTGAGATAATCAAGAAAGATACAAGCACCGAGGTTAAAAATCAGGCCTTATGGTTGATTACAAAATCCCTGAGCTCTCAAAAATTGCTACTGTTCAGGTAAAAGAGAAGGTCTGAATCACTTCTGCGGCTAGACTCCAGTTTAAGGAATAGATTGAGATTGATCCTGCACAGTCTTATACTGCACAAGTTGAGGCTGAGGCTGCACAAGCTGAGGCTGAGATTGCAAAAGCTGAGGTTGCTAAACTTGACGCTGCTCGACTTGAAGAGGCACTTCCTGAGTCTTGGGAATCAATGAAGTCTGAACTCGTGGAAGCTCTCGCCTCTGGAAAGGAATCTCACCAACGTCAGAAAATTGGGGCTACACTAGCTCAACTAAGGTATCCCAGGCTAATCGATAAGTCTTGTCTAGCATCAGGTCAACTTGGTTTGCCAGTTCCTTCCCTGCCTCATCAACAACAAGGTCAAGCTCTTTGTCAAATGAAGCCTCCAATTGCTTGTACTTAACCTCCCAATCTGCATAGTTCTTCTGCAGCTCCATGTTCTCTTTTTTCAGTAGATCTCTCTCTTGCTCCATTTTCTCGCTTTCACCTTTCCAGGCAGCGCAGGCGTCCCTTATTTTCTTAAATTTGACTTGAGCCATCTCAAACCCCTTTTGGTAACCATCAATCTCTATGTGAGCAGTTCTAAGCTCAGCCTTTGTCTTTTCTAACTCCTCTAGGGCAGCCTTCAAATTGTCAGCACTTTCTTGAAGACGCTGCTCATAGAGAGCCTCGACCTTCCCTACCTCAAGAGCAACCAAGTTCTCTTGTCAAGTAAGATAATCACCCATAACCAATACCTGTTGGCAACCTTGGAAGGCAATCAATTAAAGCAAGCAAATTTAGAATGTACAAAGCGAGACGAAGGTCGAGAAAATAAGAAAAGAAAAGTTAATAAAAGCTAAGGACAATAATTCTCACTCTCAGAAGATTATGGAAGGCTTGGTGAGACACTTCAGTTAAGGTTATTCTTAAAAGAATAGTCATATTCGCAGGGAATCTGATGGCATTGCCGTAGCTCCTAAATGAAAACTTCGAGTTCAAGGTTCCCGAGACCGTGCAATCCATAGGAACCAGAACTTGCAAATGGCCAATAAACCTATATCATGAGGATCAGTGGGAATGAAGCATGGCTATCCACCTTTTGTTTTTCTTCTCTTTGAAGCTTACCCAGTTGAAGTGTTAGATTGGACCTTTTGATCAAATCCTTGAGCTGGCAAGCCCTGAACCACCAAAATATCTATGTCATGCGCCTTTACTCAACATAATTGGTGCAGAACTCAATGGAAGCTCTGAAGCAGATGAAGCTGCAGAACCCATTTCTTGACCTTGAGGACGAGAACTTGAGATAAATCCAAAGAAGGACGATCAAGTGGAATCTTCCTTGAAGTGGCAGTTTGGGAATCCGAAGAAGCAACTTCATTGCATGCGACTTGAATGAAATAGTCCAAGCTTAAAGGCCTCTTGGATTGAGGAGGCCGAGAACAGGGGACGAAAGCATTCATTTCCTTAGAAATAGTCTTCTTAGCACTTGGAGACCTGGGTAGTCTTGATACCTCAACCCCGATTGATTCCTCCTCAGAGCTTAACTCCACTTCTGAGTTGGATCGCTCCACCGACACAGAACGATTATTGTCAGGACTAGTTGATTTTTTACCACCAGAACGCTTCACCCTCGACCTGTCAGATACCTCTTTTTCTTGTTCTTGTTGAGATTCCTCAGGAATGGGCTTCAAGTGCGAGGGAATACTAGCTTTGGCCCAGGTGCTGTACTGCTACTCATACCCAAGAAGCGTGTGAGCAGTATGGTAAAATTCTGACTCACTATGATTAAGTATAACTACCAAGCCCTCAAAGTTGACAATCTTAGAAGGATAATTGACCTCTGGAGCTGCATAACATGGGCATAGTGAAAGAAAAACTTTAATTCGAATAAAAGGTACATGAAAATTAGAAGCATGAGATAATCAAAGACTTTAAAATAAGTAAGTACTTTGGACTCATGTAGGTTCCCTGGACTCCTCGGACACTTCAACTCTGGATCAAACCCGTTAAAAGGGTTGAACAAGTAAACCACATGAGAGTAGGCACCCAGGTTAGAATTTGGAATATGGGTCACAAGAGGCTCTCTTTTTACTTGAGAAGAAAGGTGTGTGGGAATATCTCTGAATCGAGGGTCCAGCTCGGGATAGAGAGCTCAAACCAGAAATGCTGACACGTGGCAAAGGCAATGCAACCAAGCCAATTACAACGCACGTGATCCACCTCGCACGATCCAATTCGGGCCAAAGGGTTAAACCACAACATTTGACACGTGGTTAATGTAGCATGGTGGGACCTGTTGCAAACCACGTGATCTTTCAGCTTGGGGCCTTACCTTCAGCTCAGGACACCTGTCCTATGACTCATACTACAATCCAAATCCTACTACAGTCCAAAACTGTCATAGCAGCTGTAATTCCTGACACAGCGGTTATCAGGAACCATGGTTCCATGCCCAACCACGATCAACAAACTATGGTCAGATGGTTATTGGTAAACCATAGTCAGATCTGACCTAACCAAGACAGTTATCTGACCTCACATGATCAGTCCGTACAGGTGAGTATAAAAAGAATACGATGCAGCCAAATGTGGTAAGCTACAGTATCCTAATTCTCTGAGATTCATCTTCTTCCTTGCCTTATTCTCCCAAAATAGCTTCTGACTTAAGCTTTGGAGGGGGCTTGGCCAAAACCCACCTTGGCCTACCCTCTGACTCTTTTTCCAAGCTTGTGATTGCAAGTCCAGGCGAGAGAGCAAGCTCCGTCATCAACATTTAGTTCGGGGAGCAGTTTTTTACCTCGTACAATTTGGCACCGTCTGTGGGAACCATCGCGATAAGATGGCTACACCACCTCCGCCCACCTACGGGCGAACAAGATCTAGAGCAAACTTTACTCGCATAGACTAAGCAGTTAGAGGCGATGCTGGGAAGCGAGCAGAAACCCAGCCTTCATAGGCAAACCCGCCATTACCTCCGGTGGGAACCAGTCAGCTTCCTTCGATTCAGCAACATCAAATCTCCCCAGAGATGTCTGCTGTTCTACATTCTCTCGATGACCAGCCTGTTCTGAAGGCTGCATTTGATAGGGCCGTGACAAACAACCCTAACCCAGCAGCGGTGGTGGAACTGATTGCAACTATGCAATCTGAGATTCAATCGGCGCAGCTCGCAAAGCTAACTGCAGAGCAGAACTACCATCGCTACCTCCAGCGAACTTTTGCCCCTCGCGGAGTCAATGTCGTCGCTGAGGAGGCTAGCCAAACCAGTCCACTCCGTCGCACCAGGAACTAGGAAAGCTCACCCAGACCTGGAGTCTCGCACCACCACCACTGCAGCAGACATGATGACGAGCCACGATTAACTGGCCCAGAACAAAGGCACTCAGGAAGGGGAGATAGACAACATCATGAGTTGGTGCAGCGATCCCCTGAGCGCAGTTCAAGGCGTTCAGGTCACTCTCGAAGGTGGAGTGAGGACCATCCTAGACCTCGTGCTTAAATGGGCTCTAGGAATGAAACTCACAGAGATGAGGGACGACACCATAGGTCTCGATCTCCTGAAAGAAGAGGAGAGAGGAGTACTGAGGGAACAAGTAGAAAACATTCTCGGTCACCCAGGTGTAAGAGAAACGAGGAAGAAGCCTCTAAGAGACACCGGGGTAATCAGAGTAGAGGAGAAGAGAGACCAGGGAGCACTGCTGTGGCTCAAAGCCCATTCACGAGGTGGATTCAACAGGTCCCAATCCCATGAGGGTATTCCGAGATAACTTTTACTCTTTACTCTCTTTCAATAGACCTAGACCATCATTTAAATTATTATTTGTAACGTATGTCGTTATACGCTGGAAATGAGAGTTGTCTCTGTAAGATATTTCCTATGAGTCTGGGGGAGGTGGCTCTCAAGTGGTGGGCCAAGATTCCAGATGAGTCTATTGACAGCTGGCAAGAACTGAGCAAGCTGTTTAAGAAAAGGTTCATCACTAGTTGCAAATTCCCGAGGACCATATAGAACCTATACGAGCTGAAACAGAAAGATGGGGAAAGACTTCGGGAATATTCTCAAAGGTTTTGGGAGGTTTATAACGAGATTAACGACCCGATTGAGAAGAATGCCAAGGATCTATTTCGCCTCGGGCTGAGGAAGCCATCACCTCTGTTTAAAGAGCTGACAGTTAATCCCCCCAAAAACCTAGCCAAATTACTCTCCATTGTGGCCAACTATTCAAAGCTAGATGATTTCTATAGCCCACAGCCTACCAAAGCTAATGAAAAAGATGATAAGAAGAAAGACTCAAAGCCTCGTAGGGATAGTCCCCGAGGAGAAAAATCAAGGCCGCCTACCAATCCAAACGAGGCCATCTTCACTGTATTTACTCTCCCCATCTACAAGTTAATGAAGGCACTGGAGAATGGGGACTTCTTTCAAAAACCTAGACCCATGCTCGCAGAGCCCGAGAAGAGAAACAAAAGGTTGTTCTATAGTTATCACAAGGATCATGGCCATAAAACAGAGGATTGCAAGGTTCTGAAGTACAATCTCGAAGCCTAGGCCAAGGAAGGAAAGTTGAATGAGTTTATAGCCCAAAGTGAGAAAGGACAGCCATCCGAACAGAAAAAGCTTGAGAATAGAGCTCCCCAATCCACACAGCCAAAGATCCTCGGGAGGATTGACATGATCACAGGGGGATATGAAGAAACTGCTCTATCAACCAGCCAGCTCGGGGCACAGTACAGGATGGCTTGCCAAGACGCCGAGGTCAGTGATATCGGGAACGAACCAGTGCTACTACCTCAAGGTGAAGGAGAAACTAGTGAAAAACTGCTATTCTTTGGGGATGCGGAGTCTGACGGGACAGTGCGTTGCCCCCACAACGATGCTCTGGTCGTTCGCATGCTCATAGGAAACTACGATGTGGGCAAGGTCTATGTGGACAACGGGGCATCTGTGAATGTGATGTTCCAGAAGTTATTTGGTCAACTCGGGTTAAAAGACTCTGACCTCAAGCCCTGTTATGTCAGCTTAAAGGCTTTTAATGGAAATATGACTTTCCCGCTGGGGCAGATAACTCTCCCAGTTCGAGCAGGGCCAGTACAATCTATGGAAACATTCGTAGTCATCCAGGAAAGGTCCACTTACAATGTGATACTCGGGCGACCCTGGATCCACGCCATAAAAGCTGTCCCATCCTCCTATCACCAATCCATTAGGTTCCCGAGCCCAGAGGGAATCATGGAGATAAAGGGAAATCAGGCAGCAGTCAGGGAGTGTTTTCTGGCAGAGTATGTAGGCCACTCAGCACCCTCGAAGGACAAACTGAAGTCTAGAATTCCACGCCTTCCCAGCTCGGGAACTGGCAAAGTTAAAACCCCAAAGCAGGTACCAGAGCAAAAGAAAAAAGCCAAAGTCGATGAGATCCCCTTATAGCAATGAAAGGGAGAATGGACTGGGGTAGAAGAAATAGCTCTGGAACCCGCGGATCGAACAGGAGAAGAGCTTGTAAAGAAGATAATTAATCCCGAGGATCCAGAGAGGTTTTTCTGGATTAGAAAGTCACTAAGTGAGACTGACGCAGCAGAGTTGTTCAAATTCCTAAAAGATAACATCGATGTATTTGCTTGGTCGCCCCATGAAATGCCTGGAATCGATCCAAGAATTATCACTCACGAGTTACAGGTTAATCCGAATTGCAAGCCAGTGGTTCAGAAGCAACGAAGGTTGTTTGACGATCGAACTGAGACAATTTCTGCCGAGGTAGATAAGCTCCTAAAAGTAGGATTCATCAGAGAAGTAAAGTACCCGAGTTGGCTGGCCAATCTCGTGTGCGTAAGAAAGAAGACGGGGGATTGGCGTGTTTGCATTGACTTTATAGACCTTAATAAGGCATGCCCGAAGGACAGCTTCCCCTTGCCCAAGATTGACCAGCTCATAGACTCTATCTCGGAATACGAACGGCTGAGTATCTTTGATGCCTTCTCGGGTTATCATCAAATTCCCATGGCAAAGCACGATCAAGAAAAAACGGGGTTTATTACTCCTAGAGGGACATACTGCTACAAGGTAATGCTATTTAGATTGAAGATGTTTAAAGGACTAATTGGCAAAAACCTAGAGGCATACGTTGATGACACTATTGTTAAGAGCAGTTTAGAGAGAAACCATTTGGCAGACTTGACTGAAGCTTTCGCCCAACTCAGGGAGTACGGGATGAAGTTGAACGCAAAGAAAAGCTCATTTGGGATAGGCTCGAGAAAGTTCCTGGGCCACTTAGTTTCGAGAAGGGGGATCGAGGCAAATCTAAGTAAGATTGAGGCAATAAGAACTCTACGGACACCAACGAAAGTCAAGGATGTTCAACAGTTGAACGGCATGGTGGCAACACTCAGCAGGTTTATCTCAAGGCCATCAGACAAGTGCCACCCTTTCTTTCAGATACTAAAGAAGAGCACTAACTCGGTATAGGATACAGAGTGCCAGGAAGCTTACCAGAAGTTGGTTGCTCACTTAGAAACACTCCCAACCCTGACCCACCCTCACCACGGGGAAACTCTTTACCTCTATCTTACTGTCTCATCCCATTCACTCAGTGGCGTTCTACTTACTCAGCGAGAACTTACCCAAAAGCCTATCTATTATATTAGCAAGACCCTATTAGATGCTGAAACTCATTATCTACCCCTTGAAAAACTAATCCTAGCCCTTGTCACAGCCTCCCGAAAACTCCAACACTACTTCCAGTCTCATCCTATCACGGTGCTCACCAACTATCCACTAAAAGATGTCCTACGCAGAGCTGACTTGTCAGGACGAGTCTCGAAGTGGGGGGTAGAACTAAACGCTTACGACATTCACTTCCAGCCCCGACCTGCTATTAAGGGGCAAGTATTAGCCGATTTTATTGCCGAGTTTGCAGATCCTACTTCCAGTTCAAAACAGACAGAATTAAAATCCTCTCTACCTGAACTGGGTGGGGATGACAAGGTAAACAGTGAAAAGAAAAAGAGATGGGAGCTCAAAGTGGATGGGGCATCAAACGCGAAAGGTGCAAGTCTGGGAATTATGCTGACAGATCTCGAGGGAGAGATCATCAAGCAGGCAGTTAGGCTTATGTTCCTAGCCTCAAACAATGAAGCAGAGTATGAGGCAGTCGTGGCTGGACTTGGGGTGGCACGAGCAATGGGAGCAAAAGAATTGTCAGTATACAGTGATTCCAGACTCGTGGTTAATCAGCTGAACAAAGAATACGAAGCTAAAGATGAAAGAATGACTGCGTACATGCACAAAGTCTGGGAATTAGCTGCCGACTACACAAGCGTTGAGTTTAAGCACTTTGTGAGGGATCAGAACAGACATGCGGATGGGTTGGCTGCTTTGGCTACAGCATTGGAAACGGATAGTCCTCGCACCATAAACGTGGAAGTCCTATAGAAACCCAGCATCGGGACAGAAGATGTCATCTCGGACATTCAGTCCATCTTACCGAGCTGGATGGACGAGATAGTTGCCTATCTACAAAGAGATGAACTACCCGAGGATTGCAATCAAGGTCACCGAATTCGACCTAAGTCAGCTCGATTTTGGTTATCTCCTTCGGGCTCTCTTTACAAAAGGTCTTATACCGGGCCATATTTGAAGTGTGTACACCCAGACCAAGTGCTAGACCTGTTGACTGAACTGCACGAGGGGTCATGTGGGGGTCACGCAGGGGGGAGATCACTAGCCCATAGGGCAAACACCCAGGGCTACTGGTGGCCATATATGCAGAAGGATGCTATCAGGTATGTGAGGAAATACCCAAAGTGTCAGATGCTTGCCGACAAGATACACCAGCCAGCTTAAGAGCTGCATCCCATATCCAGCCCGTGGCCTTTCGCGCAGTGGGGGTTAGACCTCGTGGGTTTATTGCCCGCAACCTCAGGAAATAGGAAGTACCTGTTTATCGCAACAGACTACTTCACCAAATGGGTAGAAGCCATTGCGCTTGCATCAATCAAGGATTTCGACATCATCAAGTTCCTTTGGGAAAACATTATCACACGCTTTGGATCCCGAGAGCCTTTGTGTCAGACAATGGAATTCAGTTCGATAGCAAAAGAACCTAGGAATTCAGCGCTGAATAAGGGATTCAGTGGTGGTATTCTAACCCAAGCTACCCACAATGTAATGGCCAGGCAGAGGCAACGAACAAGATTATAGTCGCAGGGATAAAAAGAAGGTTGGATAATGCGAAAGGGGCTTGGCCTGATGAGTTGCATTCAGTATTATGGGCATACTAAACTACTCCAAGGAGGTCCATTGGAGAAACTCTATTCTTGATGACCTATGGAATGGAAGCAGTTAGACCAACAAAACTGGGTCTACCGGGTCTCAGGACAGAGTTGTACGACGCAGCAACGAATGATCAAGTTTTGTCCAGAGATCTAGATCTGGCAGAAGAAAGAAAGGAAAGATCCCGAATTAAAATGGCATCTTACCAACAAGAGCTGAAAAAGTACTACAACCGAAGGATCAAATCAAGGGAGTTCAAAGTTGGGGAGTTAGTACTCAGACAAGTAAACTCTGGGACTAGAAATCCTGCAGAGGGAAAGCTTGGGGCGACATGGGAAGGTCCCTATGAGGTCATCCACGTCGGGGGCACAGGATCTTATAGGTTAAAGAGCTTAGAGACTGGACAAGAACTCCCGAGATCGGTTAATATAGCTAATCTAAGATTGTTTTACCGTTAGTGAAAGTTGTAATTACATGCAATGATTATTCAATATAAATTCAAAGGTTATTCAGAGATATTATCGCTTATTTATCGTTCGAATTAAAGGCACTTGCCCAAGAATGGGTCGAAGTCATAAACTGCCTAAGAATAGGCACAAGTCTTGCCCAAGAACGGGTCCAAGCAAAATCTGCCTATGAATGGGCACGAGTCTTGCCCAGGAACGGGTCCAAGCAAAATCTGCTTAAGAATAGGCACAAGTCTTGCCCAAGAGTGGGTCCAGGCTAAATTAGCCTAAGAATAGGCTCAACCTAATGGCTTGCCCATGGATGGGTCCAAGCAAATTATGGCTAAAAGCACCCAAGTCTATCCCTATCCTAATTGGAATCCAGAACCAGATTGGGTTTAATTAAGCGTGCCAATGAAACGGAAAATGTATAGCAACAAGGGACTTCATCCCGAGCTCACAGTCAAACATACAGCCAACACAAAAATAAAGAACAGACATACATGATAAAGAAAAAGATATATTTCATTCCAAGAAAAAATATTACAAGTGTAAGGACAAATTAGGGCACTTGGCCACAAACAAGAAAAATAAAATAAAATCACTCCTTCCCCGAGTTAGCCGCCACAGGATCAGCAACTTCAGATACTTGGGCCGGAGTGACAGAGGTAGGAGGGGCCGCAGGAGCTTGAGGAAGATCAAGGACTGCTTCTGAGGAGTTTTCCGTTGCTGCGGTAGGTTGGTCCCCGTTAACAGTAGCCAGAGTCTCATCAGAGGTGCCAACGACCCTCTCAGCTTCAGTGTTGGCATTAGGCTGGGATGTGACCTCGGGTTCGTTCTCTCCGGGCTCATCCTCACCCACAACCTCCACATCGGCATCCCCGACATCACCTCCCTCAGGGTCATACTCCGGGGGTACTTCCCTCCTTTCGAAGGGAATATTAGTAATGCTAGGGAATTGGGCAGAGGCTAACTCGACCAAGGTTTCCTAGGCGAATTTATAGGTAGCCTCGAGCTCATTGGTCAACTGCCTAACGAGAGAATCCTTCACACTCTTCCTCTCGTCGCCTACTACCTTCTCGACAGAAGCCTTCTCCTTCTCCAAATCAGCCTCCAGGGCCCGCACCTTCCTTGCCAGGTCCCGTTTCTCCTGAGCTAGCTCGTCCTGGTTCTCCTTCACCTTCTTCAGCTCGACCTCCAGATCCACGTAGTCCTTCCTCGTGAGCTCGAGCTGGATAATAGCGCTCTCCGCGTTGGATTGGTGAGTTCTGCACTCAGTCTTCCATTTCTCAATTTCCGACACGGCAGCAGAGCGGTTCTTCTCTGATTCACGCAGTTTCTCCTCGAGCTCACTCCGGACCTTAGCAACCTCTATCTCTATTTTGTTGTCTTCCTCGGCCAGAAGGTCGCCAGTGAGCAGGATCTGTTGGCAGCCCTGTAAAGACAAAATCGAGTTAAAAACGAAAGTAAAAGGTTAGAAAGATTACTAAAAAGATCAGCAAGTTATGCACATCAAGACGTACTCTGTACAGGCTAGTGAACCCGAAACGAATTAGCTTGGGGGCGGATCTCCTCCTGAAGTGCTCCATATCAGCAGGGAGCCTCATAGGATTGCCCAAATACTTGAAATTGTAATCCACAGAAAAGGAGCTTGAAACAGCCTCATCTATGGGTGCTGGGAACTGAGTATATCCAAGCAAAGGAGTTAGTCAAGACGCACATTAGAAACTCATAAAAAGAAAAAGAGAAAAAGTTCAAGGAATCAGACTCTCACCTTGGGGAATTGGGCGACCACGTTAGCCCTGCTGGCAGTGCCTTCCCCAGCAGCAGAAGCAGCAAACACACCTCCTTGCCCGTATCTTAAGACGGGAGGCTGCTGTTGGGGAGCTGTGGGGGGAAGGGGCCTCTTATTCTTGGGAGGTACCACCTGGGGGGCTTTACCCTTCCCCATGACCTCAGGCACCTCGGGCCTGCCCACATCCTGCCCCCTCATAGCGCTCGACATTAGCTTACCACTATTGGGGTTAGTGGGCTTCCTACCAACATTCTGCCCTGCGCCCTGGGCAGAGACAGCCTGGCTGGTCTTCTGCTGCTGCTGCTTCTGTTGCTTCTGCTGCTGCTTCTGCACAGCAACTTTCTTTTCTTAGGTCTCCTTCTCGGCCGCCCTTCTCTCGGCAACCAGAGCCCTCAAGTTCAACCCGAAGTCCTTTTTGGCCCTCTGGTTGCTGGAGTCAGTTCTTTGTCTTTTCGGGGGTGGAGGATTGGAGCTTCTCCTCTCCATTGCTTGAGAGACAGTCTCCTCCGAACTAGAGCTCTCAATAACAAAGGGGGCGCGGCGACTCGTCTTATCTAGGGCTCTGACTTCTTTAGCACCCTCTCCTTCAGCCTGGAGCCGGATTCCCCCTTCTTCTTCTTCTTCTTCTCCTTCCTCTTCTCCTCTCTCCACCTCTTGCTCTACCACATAGGTTAGCTCGTCGTCATGCTGCTCCCAGTGAGGGTAACTCGCTTTCCCGTAAGTCTGGTACCTCGCGTGGTAGTTGAGTAAGGTGTGGGCCGCGTGGCAATGCTGGTTGACTTGGTATTCCAGCAATGTCTGGATGTCTTTTTTCCTCAGCTTGTCAGTAGGCTCGTTGGCGTGAGGAGCTGCTGGAAGGAAACAGGACATAAATGTCAGAATGAAGTCTAACACCTATCTCGGGGCTATATAAAACGAAATAAATGTGGATCCCGCTAAGTGCTTATAGCAAGAGCCTTTCTCGCGAGGAATGATGGGTTCATCTGGAGGTAGAGTCCCATCCACAAGCCCATATATGAAGATGACGTGGTCGTGAGCTCTAGGATTGGAATCTGGGATGTGTGTGACAAAGGGTTTTTTCCTGGACTTGAGGGAAAGATAGTGGTCACGCTTGTTTTTTAGGGCGTAAATTTTGTAGTGATGGAGTATCTCCTGCACTCCAACAGATGTCCCTAAGATCTAGTTAAGGATATGAACTCCTAGGACGATCCTAAAGGAGTTTAACCCTAGCTGTGTTGGAACTATGGTGCAGTAGAGGAGGAATTCATTGAGGAGGTCAGGAAAGGGGACTCGGACTCCACCCTCCATGAAAGCAGCAATGGGGACAGGGAGGCCTTTCTGGGCATCTGACCTATAGATGTCCTCCCCGGGCTCAGCAAACCGAAAGCTAAACTTCTCGTCTTCAAAGCCGTACAAGGCTTTAAACTCTGCTATCCTTGCAGGGTTGTTCCTAATGTCATAAAAGGAAGACATCTGCCAAGTTGAAAGGGGAAGGTTAAATCCAAGAATAACTACCTATGCCCACAATCCCCGACCTAAACTTTGAAAGTCAAGTCCTGACAGGTATGCCATCCTTGTCTTGACAGACTCCAAAATTTTTCTAAGTGTCAACTCGGGAAACATTAAACTCGGTGTTGGAAAAAGACAAAAGAGGAGACCAATGGTCTCCATCTTAAATTTACCCTGAGATGGAGTTTTCAAATCCTAAAAGGCAGGAAAATTGGTATCTTGACGATTTGCCCCAAAAACCAAAGGAAAAACCCTAGGATCGTGAAACAAACCCCAAAAACAACACTAACAACCCCAAACAGAGAAAATAGAACCGAACAAATTGAAAAATAAGATCAAAGAAAAAGTTATACCGTTGCAAAGATCAAACGGCGGTCAAAAAGCAATCTCGTCAAAAAAGTAGGATGGCGCGATGTCAAGATCCTCAAAGAACCACTCCTGGAAGGATGAACGAAGCAGAACAAGTCTCCCAACGAGGAACAATGTCGGTAGAATGAATCGCAAGACAATGAGCAGGCACAAAATAGGTCTTCTCCGACAAGCAAACGGCGCTAGTAGTAGATTCCGGTGAAAAAAGCAGGAAGCGCGGAGTGTTCTTGATAAAGACAGAAAGTAAAGAACAGATAAAGTAAGGAACACAGAAGGTAGAGAGAGAATGCAAAAGGTAAAGTAAACAGTGATTACCTTTCCCCCCAAAGACATAATGCTTCTGCAACATTAAATGCGATGAACGGCGGATGAGACAGCCCCAAGGCACATGACGTCAGCGCCTTGAAATACGGAAGGGCGTAACCGTTTTCTGCCAGCTAAGCCCTAGAATGCCAAACGGCATAGGAGCACAGGGTAAAACACTTAGCAAAATAAAATTATGACAAGTCCCAACTCAGGAATGTCATAATTGGGGCAAGTTGTGTGGGAATATCTCTGAACCAAGGGTCCAGCTCAGGATAGAGAGCTCAAACCATAAATGCTGACACGTGGCAAAGGCAATGCAACCAAGCCAATTACAACGCACGTGATCCACCTCGCACGATCCAATTCGGGCCAAAGAGTTAAACCACAATATTTGACACGTGGTTAATGTAACACGGTGGGACCTGTTGCAAACCACGTGATCTTTCAGCTCGGGGCCTTACCTTCAGCTCGGGACACTTGTCCTATAACTCACACTACAATCCAAATTCTACTACAGTCCAAAACTGTCACAGCAGCTGTAATTCCTGACACAGCGGTTACCAGGAACCATGGTTCCATGCCCAACCACGATCAACAAGCCATGGTCAGACGGTTATTGGTAAACCTTGGTCAGATCTGACCTAACCAAGGCAGTTATCTGACCTCACATAGTCAGTTCGTACAGGTGGGTATAAAAAGAATACGATACAACCATATGTGGTAAGCTACAGTACCCTAATTCTCTGAGATTCATCTTCTTCTTTGCCTCATTCTCCCAAAATAGCTTCTGACTTAAGCTTTGGAGAGGGCTTGGCCAAAACCCACCTTGGCCTACCCTTTGACTCTTTTTCCAAGCTTGTGATTGCAGGTCCAGGCGAGAGAGCAAGCTCTGTCATCAATATTTAGTTCGGGGAGCAGTTTTTTACCCCCTACAAAAGGTAATGATGGGATTTATCCGTATGAGGGATCAACTTATAAGGAGCCATAATCTCCCGAATTCTAATTTGGGTCATGAGTTGATAGTTCAATTTATATATCCCCATGATAATCCTATACGTGTTGATACTGATCTAGATTGGGGCAAGATTGGTGTACTTAAAAAAATTAACCAAAAGAGGAGAGAACGGTACTCAGACTCCTCCTTCAAAGAAAGTGGAAGTGTGAATAAGTAACCTTCCTTAGGAGCCCTCACCATTCTCAACACAACGAAAGGTGATTCGGTCATTGAAACAGAATCGAGCCGTGAACTCAGCGAGCTTGTCAGGCTTGCCCTTGATGTCAAAAACAGTCATCTGCCAAGACGGGAATTAAGTGAATTCTAGTTCAAACTCTAACCTTGATAACCAGTACGGGAAAACACTTTATGAATTTAACGTGCATTCTGGATTTAACACGCTTCACCATGGGAAGAATGGCTTAGCACGGGTTAAAATTCAAATGGGTATAATATAATGAAACCCAGAACGAGAATTATTTCGAGCTCTATGTCCGGGTAGAAAGGGAGCATTTCTAAACAGTTTAGAGTTTGAGAACGGAAACCAAATTCCCACTCAATTCTAGAAACCCAAATCCCGATCTGGGATTCAAAAAACCATAAGGCTAGAAAGTCACAAGGTACGATCTTCTTTCTAGGAAAACATTTCATTTGCAAAAAATAATTACGAATGATTGCGAAAAGCAAGAAAGAGTAAACTTACATCTCTAGTAAGAAACGACAGTGAAAAAAGAAATTGAAACTGTGAAACCCTCTGTCAAAACCAACCTTCACAATAAAAATGAATAAAGAGTGGCGGTACCGTTCCAGTGAAGTCTGATTTTGCAACGGCAAGTTGTCCTTGGCGATGGAACTTTCCGGTCAAATCTGGATTTGCAGCGGTGATTTCTCCTCGCAAGAAGAAAGGAAGATTTGGGAGATTTTTTTATAAAATAACAGTATAAATAGAGGAAATAAAGTGAAGGCAATGCCCTTTTACTTTCTTTTATGCTTTTCGTACACAACATTAATTGCTGACATAACAATAACATAAGTGACATCATCACTGCCTTGAAAAACAAAGAAACAGTACGAAATTCAGAGCAATGACATTGACACCAGCGGTTAAACAGCGATACAGTGATAAAAAATTATGATTCACCTAAAGTCAGGTCAACCATAATTGGGGCAATTGTGTGGGAAAATCCTGTGCCCCGAAGTTAGAACAGGAATGGTCACATATGAAATGGACAGCTCATTACCCGTCCTTAAGTCGCACAACGGGTCGAGCTACACCAATTGTGAACACCACGTCCTAAACCACATAGCTCGAGAATACGCATTAGCCTCAAAGGACTAACACGGAGAGGAGTCGCCACCCAATAATGGGAACGAGTGAACCCTAGTAGGGTCTAGCTCGTCATAACCAGAGATTCGGGTTCGGAGCTAGGGTATGCAGCTGGGAAGGTGTTAGGCACCCAGCCACGCCTGGTCGAAACCGGCCCCCACACATGATTAATGGCTTTAATTAATTTAATGTCTAATCAAAATTGACCCCATTCATTCAACCACAGCAGCACGCAAATCATGATGATATGATACAGATAAAAGCACGAAATAAACATAAAGAAAACAAAGTACGAATTAACTAACTATCAGAATAACTACAATAAAGAAAGAAACTGTCTGTCAATGCCTTATGTGCGTACGCAGTATTAGTTATTGCGTACGCATACCATATACTGCATATGCAATATAATAGTTGCGTACGCACCCATTGGCAATTTATGTCATCTCGCAAAACTCACTGTATACCGTCAGAAATCGTATATGTGAGTTCCTACAGATTAAAGTCCGAAATCACTTCTATGGTAACACAGGAAATTTTCGTACCAGCAAATCATCATACAATTAAGCCCTAGTCTATTACATGATGCTTATACAGAAATATACGTGAAGCCCTAGGTTCTCTTATGGAAAGAGTCCACTATGTGATGACATGCAATCAATATCATGCAGTTAACGTGGCATTTATGGTAACATATTACTTTATTGAATATGAATTTTCATGCTTAGTAAGTAAATTATGCAAGCAGGATGCAAATATTACCCTCAGGGTTCTCCATTCTGATTCCTTTAAGAACTACTCCTTCTGAACCTCCAGAATTGCAGCCTCCTGTATTCTCTTTTTGTTCTTATAGCTTTCCTTCTCTCTTTGATTCCAGTCCCCTCCCAAAAAAGTCCTCCTCTTTAGGTGTCTAGTGGGTTATATATAAGCATAGGAAGTAGGATTAGGGGTCTCTGCTTTTTTCCCCGAAATCTAGGTCTCCTAAGCATGTTGTAACACGTTCCTTGAAAAGAGTTCTGTTCTAGAGGGCAAGTGGCCCGAAAAGAAAGGTTCTGGAAGCATAAGCTGCGTACGCACCATAATCCATGCGTACGCACCTCCATTCATGCGTACGCATCTATGTTCGTGATTTCACCTTATTTCTCAGCTGCAATTCTTTTGGCTCATGTAGGCGAATTCCAAAGTTTCTCAAAGTATATGAACTAACCTCATCATAGGGTGTTTCCAATCCGACTCATCGGGTGCAAAATGGGGTGTCTACACCAATGTCCATGGCCCAATCTCTTGTTTGGTCTGCACAACACCCTGCACTCGTGGCCCAATCTCCACTACATTTCATTACATGTGTGGAAAATACCCTATACCTTAAGTGGGAGAGAACGAGTGCAATCCAGCTGAGAACGAAAAAAAATTCCACGTAACTCCCACCTTGCTTAAATATACCAAGTTAACCAGCCCAGTCCATGAAGATCAAATTACAGGCCAATCGTCATGCGACCCAAAGTCATTTGGATTCTAGAACGGGCTAGGCTTCATGGGCCCAACTTCACAGTTAATTAAACACATGATTAAATTGCTTCCACGGGAGGCTGAACTATCAGTTATTAAACCACGGTTGGATCTCAACCACAGTCATTTTAACCCTAGTTGGACGGTTAGGAATCTAACCAAAGTTAAACCCAACCTAGGCCGTTATTTGACTGAACTATGGTTAGATCTAGACTCACTTATAAGTAGAATAACACAGACCATAGTAAGGTATGACCTAACCCTATATACAATACCATTTTCTCTCTCTAACTCTTACAGTCACCTGACTTAAGCATCAGAGGGATTTTGGCCGGACCCACTCCGGCCGCCCTCTGACGAGTGCGTTTATTGATTACAGGTCCTTTATCGACGTGAAATAGCTCCACATTTACACTGTTCATTCATGGTCGGATTTTCTGATCGTACACTAGTTATCCAACTCCTTTAGCTATTTTAGACAGTCAAAGTATTTTTTTTCCTTCTACAATGGGTTAGCTATTTTAGCTATCTTTATTTTGAGTAGCTACATTTAGCTAGCGAACATTCACTAGCTAAATTATTTTTAGTTAAAAAAGTGACACTTATCCTCTTTAGCTTTATGCATCATTTCCTTTTTATCTCTCCACCAAATGATTAAAAAAAAAAAAGGATTATTAATAAAATTTTTGAAATAACTCAAAAATAACTAGTACCCTTGGAGTACCTACTTGGATAGCTAACTAGCTAACCATTTTCAAAAATATCATTTTGCTAGCTAAAGTAACAAAAGAATAGCTAGTACCCTTAGAGATGCTCTTAGACTGGTTTTCCCTTTTTACCTTTTTAATTTTCCATGACTCTATGCTAGAGAGGATGATAAATTTAATTAAGCGAGGGATGATAAATTTGACCAATAGCAGACACCAAAAAAAAGGAGTAAGAAGTTAAATCTAAAACTTTTTATTTCAAAAGGAGTTACAGTCTGGTGTAAAGTATTATACTATGCAAATCGCATAACTGGTGCGTTGCTAGCCATCAATCGTACGTTATTATTATAATACCAAATCCTATTACCTTCTTAAGACATTGGTCCACTCTTTATAAGAGCAACTAAGAGGACAATTAATAGTTATTTTTCAGCTATTGTAACTAGCAAAATAATTTTATTTTCTTAAAAAATAACTAACTAGTTATTCAAGAGAGCAGTCCAAGGACAATTAGATAGCTATGGGGTCACATAGCTAGCCTCTTAGAGTTGCTCTAGGATTATACATTCATTGTTATTTTTCGATCAATAAAGTATTTAGACATTCGATTTAATCAGTACTAATCTGATTAAATTAAACTACTATAGATTTCGTAAGAGCTAATATCCAATTAAAACGATTATGGAAGCTCGCTCCTATTAATAACGAACTCTTTTACTTGAGTTAGAATTCGGTACTGAGCACGGTACCGTGTTGAGGTGATGGCAGTCCTTGGATGGACTTTTCGACAGCTAAGATTGGAAGATCAAAAAGTTGTCATTTTGGTCATTTTAGTAGCACTTTTTTTATCTTTCAATCTTAACCATCCAAAAGCCCATCCAAGGGCTGCCATTACTTGAGCACGGTGCTGAGTTTTAACAACTCAGCATTAATGAATCCTAACTCTTTCTCTTGGTATATATATTGTACAAATCTCTAAACACATGTTCCACCATTTAGATGGGGGTATCTTATAAGAGATGCATTATACAAAATTTCTTTAGTAATGCTAGATAACACAATCACAATATCCCATCAAAGTTTGATTTAAAGAACCCTTACAAGCTAACTATTTATTTATTCATTTATTTATTTTGGTGAAAATGATACTAAATTAGCATTAAACAACAGAAAGTTCAAACATTCCTGGTGTAAGCAATGTCCCAACAAGCTAGCTAGATATCCTCAATCATATAGGCACACATTTTTTAATGCGAAAGCGAAAGATAATATCTAGTTAAATTAAACTACTATAGATTTCGTATAAGCTAATATCCAACTAACACAATTATGGAAGCTCGCTCCTATTAATAATGAACTCTTTTACTGGCATTGTACAACAAATCTCTAAACACATGTTCCACCATTTAGATGGGGTATCCTACGTACAAGAGATAAATCATGCAAAATTTCTTCACAAATGCTAGATGATACAATCACACAATCCCATCCAAGTTGGATTTTAAAAACCCTTACAAGCTAACTATTTATTTATTTATTTATTTATTTTTGGTGAAAATGATACTAACTATTTATTTTATTTTATTTTTTTGGTGAAAATGATATTAACTATTTATTTTATTGTTTTTTTTTTTTTTTTTTTTTTTTTTTTTTTGGGGTGAAAATGATACTAAATTAGCATTAAACAGCAGAAGTTAAAACATTCCTGGTTAAGCAATGTCCCTACAAGAGCTAGCTAGATATCCTCAATCATAGGCACGCATTTTTTAATGTGAAAAAGAAAGATATATTAAAGAAAGAAGAAATGCTCAGCTTCCCATAATCCAACCTGGTATATATGCATCCCGTGCAGACGAAAGGGTTGGGGCTCATCTCATGTGAGTCTGGTACACATTACACACCTATAGCATGCCACCATGTCATGCATATTAAGAAAATCTAGATTTATTTAAATTATTATGGAATTATCAATGCGTGGAGTTAACATGCCATGGTAACTCCGATAGTAAATGATTCTCAGGAATTGTAAGTTTTAAGTTCAAGTTTTTGCTCTCTCACTATCGAATGTCCGAATTTACAAGTGGTTTGTGACTTTGTGCATCACGAGAGGATTAGTTTAGGTCTAATGATTTCGGATACTCCTCGTTTGACACTAAAATAAAAAAACAAAATTATTTATTTTATTTATTTATTGTTTGTTTGATAGAAATTGATAATTTCAGCCAATTATTAAATTAACTTATCCAAATTCTAAGATAAATATTTCATATGGCCCTTGACTCTCATTATTAATATGATGGGTTAAAGTGCTGCTTCGTCTAGCTAGTTCTCTTATTTTGAACGAATCCACCTCTTAGACATACTTTATGCTGTTCTTGACGCGGTCCAAGTCGTCTTTCCTCAGGCCAAATCTTATCAGCTTGACTTATATTAAACTATCACCCCCTTCATATCCAATTAATGACCCTAACCTTTCAACTTAATTCCATATATCCAATATTGTAATTAATGAAAAAAAAAAAAATTCTTACATTGAAGTTAAAATTCCCCCTCACTTTTGAGGTAAATATTTACTTAATTAAATTATCAGTTTTACCCTTTTTAGTATAACTAGTTAATGCACACGTACATGCATGCATGTGGATATTTTTGAATTATAAAATATTATGCATATTAAGCTTATTAATTCATTATTGATAAATACACTTGAGATCAATAAAATACGTGACGATTGATTTATCAAATATATTAGAGTTCAACAGATGATGATCAGGTGAGCACTTATATCAATACCTGCATTGAGAGTTGTATCTTGTGCATTAGTGAGATATGAGGTACATTGGACTAATGTAAAGGGTACAATCCTCAATATATAGTACTGATATAACTTATGTCAATACGTGCTGATAGAAATGTAACCGAGAGTTCAACTATTGTAATTATGATCGATGATCATAAGAGATCAACTATTTTATATAAAATACAATCTTAATCTTCTTAGAAGCAAAATTTCATGTGCAGGATTTTTCACATCAGGCACTCAACTGCTGTCCGGATTAAGTCTGCCCAACTGACACTCCTAATTGTCAAAAATCGACCTAAAATCAATCATTAAACCTTCCATCATTAGACCCAATAGGAATTAGGAACAAACAACCCATGGATATGCTTTCTAGAAATTTGGCATGTGCTCATTGTAAACCCATGTAAAGCCAAAGCCAAAAAGATTAATTGAAAAATCACAGAAACACCAAACGATAAGGGCCTGTTTGGTTGTCCAATTCGAAATTGAACAATTTAAGAAATTTTACATAAGTTGAAGGCATAAATCTATGTCTTGAATTAAAATATTTTAAAATGTTATAATTATTATTATAGTTGATGTTGTAAAATTAATTCTAAAGATTTCATTAAATACAATTATTTTGAATTGCTGCTTTTATTTGTGATATAAACTATCATTTTATTTGAATTTGTTAATGCAAGATGATAGAGTGTGCTTTCAATACTATGTTAAATTTCTTAAATTATTTAATTTTGAATTGAACAACCAAATAGGCCATGATTGATTAGAAAGGAGTTTTGATTTAGATGAATACAAAGAATTCTGGATTTTCAAAACAATTGGAAAACGTTTCGTGTTGGAAAGCTTAAAGGAAGAGAACATTTAACAAAAAAAAAAAAAAAAAGAAATAACAGTACTTTCTAGATATTTGGCATGTGCTTACTAGAAACCCATGTAAGGTCAAAGCAAAAAAAAATAATAATAATTGAAAAGCCACGGAAACACAAGATGATAAATGATGGATTAAAATGGAGTTTTGATTTAAATGAATAAAGAGTTTTAGATGCTTAGAGTTTCTTCAAGCTAGTTTTTTGTGGACCAACCCACCATTTGAAAGGGGCAATTAAAAAAAAATGGCAGCCATCCTCACCACGTACTAAAAGTAAAAATTGCATTTCATGAATCTTAATTTTGATCCTATACCATCATTTACGGTAATTTCTTCAACGTTTTTTAGTGGACCTATTCAAAATGATGAATTTGTAACTTCAATACCATGTAAATATATGAAATTACAAAGACAAAATTCAATTTCCATCGGACAACCAATACTATGGGCATTGTTTGCTTGAACATAAGGCATCACCACCATTTACTATTTTTTACCATAACACTGATAAACCAATATAAAGAACATGATATTCTCCCCAATCTTCGTGGTAAAATATCCATCAAGGTCAACGAAAATATTTTATTTCCCCATCAAATTTTCCTAGAAATTTTTTTCCATAGTTACAAACCAAAGCTAAAGCTCCAGACTCCAGTGATAACCTTCATCATTGGCTCGTTCCAATATTTATAAGTATAAATTAACATTAAATGAATTAAAGCCTAGGCCTCCATCATTGGCTCATTCCAACATTTATATTAGATCAATCTCTCCATTTTTCTCTCCCTATTTTTATATTTATTTTTTCACAACTGAATGAGTCAACTTCATTTTATCTTTTTAAAGAAAGAAATAATATAAAGTACGGAGTAAAATAAAACAAAAAATTCATTCAACTAGTCATAACCGTTCCTCTAAAATCATTGAAGATAATTTTCTATCGACTCCTAGAAAAATTATTTTCCCAAAATCACGTTATCCATAAAATTGGGTCAACTATAAGATTTGCTTGCGGGTCAACTACAGTTAACGGGGGGCAAAACAAAGCCGGCGGCCAAACACTTCGTCAACCTTTTGGCTCGGCCTCCTTCCCTCCTACGTGGGGCTGCTCAAATGTATGACTTATTTATTTATTTTTTGTTAGGTCAAATGTACGACTTTTTATGAGGAATGCCATTTTGCGGCAGTCGATCCAAAGGGCAAAATTTATACGGGTGATTATGACCGTCGGCAATGTCAACCGTGTAATTTTAAATAAAAATAATAATAATTTATTCACATTTATACGCGCTTTTGATTGTCCCACGATCCAAGTATATTTATATTGGGTTTTCCTAAATTTTGTCCAGAAGACAAACGTTAAACTGTATTTAATGAACTAATCATTTTATCATAAAATGTATTTACACAATTATCTAAACATTTGCATTTTCAAATTCTTGATTATGGCGTTTGGCCCTTATCTTGAAGGTGGTTTCTGTGAATCATTCGGGTTCTTTTATTGTAACTAGCTGAACCTAATTTATTGGTTAAGCTTTTAATAATTTAGTTAAGATGTGGGCCTTGAGAGATAAATTGAGGTTGAGTCTGTGGCTGCATTTGGAATGCCTACATGTGGACAATGACCCTTTAGTTGTGTTTAATATTTTCATAGGAAGAGCATAATCACGCTACGCTGTCGCCGCCTCCTACCCTTAGCAAAAAGAAAAAAAAAAAAAAAATCCATCTTCTCGGGTGTAGCATGTTATTCTTGAAGCGATCCAAGTCGTCTTTCTTCACACTAAACCCAATTAGTGTAATCAAGATTAAATTAATTAAGTCCTCCTTTATGCATGGAAGAAAATTCCCGTTGAACAAGATTTTCTCCAAATTCAAATGTCTAGATTAATTTAGTGCCGCCTTCTCCTTACAGCAACATCATTGCCTTATTGCAACGTTCTCCCTCTTTTTCTAACATACGTCCAGCTGAAGATGGCGAGACCACAATGAAGCAGCAGCTAAGGCACTTTGGTCAACCTTTGTCTCTGTCTTCTTCCTCCTCGCAGAAAAAGTTTAAATTCATAAATTGTATGACTTTTGTGAGGAATGTAACTTCATGAGAGAGCGGCAGCATATACCAACTGTTAGGAATGTAACTTCGTGAGAGTGGCCCCATTTTAAGTTGTTCAGAATAATATTTTCTAGCAGATAACGTGGATAATTTTGGTAAAAACCTTCTATATATTTCATAAAACCTTAAAATAAATTAAGTGAGAGGCTTAGAGTACTTTCTGGTGGCAATAACCTCCTTCAAATTTGTTTCTATTGTTGGAATTAAAGGAGTTGGTTGGGGACAGTGTTGGGAGATCACTTGGGGATGATTGGGACGGTTGGGTATGGTGAAGGCATACTAGGAGGGTATTTTAGACAATGGAGTAAAAAACCAAAAAAGGGTATTATAGGAATTAACAATAAAAATGATGTGCATTGAAAATGGAACTTGCATGTTAGCAAGCTAGGGATCTTTTTAATTAATTCTAAGATGGTTTTTTGTCGAAGTAACAACTTGTTAGCAAGGGATCTCCCGACCCACTAAAGTACAGGATACAACCTCCCCTACAGGTGTAAATTTAAGTTATATCAGCATGTGTTTACTTGATCATCGACCTTTATATATTAGATTTGAGCACACGTGCATTGCACGTGAATAATATTTACATAATAAAAAATATATAAAAATTCATATTCATGAATTCTCAAATATGTGTATATATAAAACATGCATATATATAAAACATGAAAATATAATTATTTGTTACTTTATGTTGAAAACATAAACCCCGTTTCAAGGACATGTACATATATTATGTTCTTAATATATATGTGTTTCATTAATTTAGGTTATTAAAATAAACGCTCAACAAAATAGGTCAAACTTCCTTCCATAGTTAGGAGTCATGGTAAGAATAAAAAGTTGGTTAAGAGATATCCATAGTAATGGAGGTTGAGTAGAATTCATGAACTGAACATCATTATTTTTCTTTCTTCTTTTTTGTTAGAAAATAAATATTTTTAATCGTTTAATTAAGGGGAAATTGGCGATTAGTCCAATTTTTGGTAAAATATTGGCAATTAATTAAGTAAGAGTTTTTCTAAGTCAATTAATCAAAGAGACTAAACTTATTTATCAATTAGTCACACATTTTTTAAAAATGCCTGGTCTACCCTTATTATTACTAAGGGCACTCCCTTTTTTGTTATTAAGGGCACCCTATGTAACTACCTTAGCCTTTTAGTATTATAATTTTTAAAAGCTTATAACTTACAATAGACATATCCGTTTAAAAAAAAATTTATATTTTTGAAATCTACTCGTCGATATTTTCGAAAAAAGATCCATATTGATTAGGTAATTATTAAAAAAATTAAAATCGTAAAATTTTACTACTTGACACAGTCTAACGTAATACTTCATAAAACAGTAAAATTTTACTACTTTACGAAGTAGTAAAATTTTACTACTTCAGTAGTAAAATTTATAATGAAGTAGTAAAATTTTACTACTTTATATACGAAATAAATTTTACAGGGAATTTTACTACTTCGAAAATTGGGCATACAGGTGTACGACAAGGACCTGGTTAGTTTCTTGCAAAAATGAAATTACATATTCAAAATAAAAATGTTTTGTTTCATAAACCACAAAAAGTCTTCAATTAAAAATGTCAAAAACATCATCTTTCATGTAAAAAACTGATCTTGATTAGCAAAATTTTGTTCGAATGTAGAAATTAAACATAAACGCCAGAAGCAAGTGGCAAGAACATGGATCCAAAACCCAAGAAGTGCCACTACTCCTGTTGTGAGCTCTTTGGCTAAGCTGCGATTTCGCCGAGTAACCTCAAAACTGATCTTGATTAGTAAAATTTTGTCCGAATGTAGAAATTAAACATAAACGCCAGAAGCAAGTAGCAAGAACATGAATCCAAAACCCAAGAAGTGCCACTACTTCTGTTGTGAGCTCTTTGGCTAAGCTGCGGTTTTGCCGAGTAACCTCAAAATTGATCATGATTAGCAAAATTTTTTCCGAATGTAGAAATTAAACATAAATTCTAGAAGCAAGTAGCAAGAACATGGATCCAAAACCCAAGAAGTGCCACTACTCCTGTTGTGAGCTCTTTAGCCAAGTTGCAGTTTCGCTGCGGTTTCGCCAAAAAGAAGTTACTCATTTGCTTCATAGATGAAGAATGAAGCGATGACGATGAGGCCGATTGCGAGCATGAGAACAGATAGGGTTGGGTACCAGCCGTTAGGGACAGGGCTTGATATAGGTTTTACTTGCTTCATAGACTGCGAAAGGTCGTCGTTTTTTAGCAGAAAGCCATTATTTGGATTGATTGAAGGGTTGAGTTTCATCTTTATCATGGAAATGGTTTTTGAGCTCTATACGTGGTTGAGACTTGAGATAAGAAAGATCAGAGAAGAAGGGAGAAAGAGATGAGGGTGAGGGTATTTTGGTCAATAGCGACTTAAATGGACTAAATGAGTTTAAAAAAACATCCCTTGACTAATTGCTGAATAAGTACTATTTGCTTGACTATTGGCCAAAACCCCCATTAATTAAATATGGGGGGCAAATAAGCATTTAAAATTCATATGGGCACCATATGGGCACACGTGCGTTGCACGCGAATAATATTTAAATAATAAAAGCTGTATGAAAATTCATAAATTATATAGTTGCTGCCATCGACTCTTAGAGTCGGTTTCTTCCATTGCCGACATTGCTGAACGTTCAAAATGATTGTGAGAGAAACTTCAAGAGAGAGAGAATATAAGATCAAGAAGGGCTGGAAATTTCTAAAGAAAGAAACAAGGACGAATGAGAAGATAACGGAAGAAGGATCTAGAGAGAAGAAGGAAGAGATAAAGAAGAAAATGAGAGAAATCTGGAGATTTCTAGAGAGAGTGAGAAGAGATGAAAAAACTAGAAAAATCTGGAGAAGGAAGAGGCAGTGGTGAACTTCTTCAATATAAAAACTTGTCTAGATCTAGTGATTAATAGACAAGATTTGCATAAAATAAGAATGGAAGTATTCGAGGCCAAACCTTATTGAAATTCCATTCATCAATTGTCATAAATATATTTGTGATTTCAATATGTACCTATTGGAGACGAAGATAAGTGATACCCTCTGCCAGCACAATACTCTACAATGCGGCACCTATCCACCATCGAGAGAGACCTTGAAACGTACACCAAAATATTATAGCCCTCAAAATCTCTCTTAAACTTTTCAATGTCCTCATACCTCTCACTGTTAGAGGGTAATATGGTGCCATTCTTGGATCTTTTATCACAACGCCAAACTATCAACCATTTTCACAATTTCCATATATTGTTTTGCCGAAACATAATCCATTACGTGTGTACTAGATAAGGATATGCACTCCTCTAATTCCTGAGAAGTAGAAATCAAATGCAAAACCTAACCTTTTCCTCTACTATGGGGATGCACTACAAGAAAATGGCTTTTAACAACATATCATCAACAACCTTTTTTTCAAAATGTTGTTGTAGTGGGACTTTAATAGCAGTTATGGTAAAAACGTTGTTAAAAATGGCTAATCTAGTTTCATTAACAACATTGGTTCATAAACGTTGTTAATACATTCTATAGCAACGTTTTTCTTAACGTTGATGATTTATGGTGCTTCCACAACGCTTTTGTTAATGTTGTTCATTTTATAGCGCTTCCACAATGTTTAATAAACGTGGTTGACTCTAAACAAGGGGCGGGATTTTTTTTTTTTTTGTGGCTTGCCCACTTATTTTTTTGCTGCTTTCGTCTCAATGTGCTTGAAAGCCCCCAAAAAGTAAAGACCATCCCCTCTCTCTCTCCTTCCCTTCTGGTCTATCTCCATCTCGATCTCTCATCTTGCCCCCTCTCTCTCTCTCACTGTGCTCCGTCGTCGTCCATCTGCGAAATTTTTGGTGAACATTTTTTTGCTTCCCGCTCTTCTTTTTGTTTTCGATTAGGAGCTCTCCCTATTCGAGAAATAGATTTTCCATTCCGCATGATCTCTCTCTTCCTCTCAAATCTAAAGTCTAAAACTAGGGCATGCTTTTTCTCTTTCTCAAATCTTGCCTTTTTCATTTCTTACGCTCTCCCTCCCTCTCTCTCTCTGTCTGAAACATACACAAATCTCATTTTCTTCTCCATTCTCCACTCTCGACTCTGATCTCTGGTCTAGATTAAGATCTTATTTCTTAAATTTCTCTTTTTTAAATCACTAATTTTTTAATGCTTTAATTCTTTTCCCTTCCTCTACTCACCTGCTCATCCCTAAGCTTACTCAAGAAGACTCACGTATAGGCAAGGACGACGCATCCATGTGCAAGAAGAGGACTCATCAGTACTCTTCCTCATCACCAATTTGCAACACTAGAAGCAAGACCATCTTGCCATCTTCACCTCTCTGTTATCACACTGATAGTAATTCGACGATTGTTCACAACGATGCCCAGCCAAGGTTCGTTCTTTCTAATTTTTCTCTCTGTTTTGTTTTCCATTCCCTTTTGTATCTTAGAAAGATTGCATTTTCTTTTTCTTTCGTTTCTTTCATTCTTTGAATTGGAACTCTGTTTAGTCGCTGAGAAAATGTGGATTAAAGAAAAGAAATTGATTTAAGCTGAGTTGAGTTCAGTCATCTAATTTTTGAAGACCAAAATAATTGGAAACAAGCATTTAAGCATGTCACAACCCAAATTAATTAAGCTATGATCAATAGTAATAAAACAAGCTTTATTTTAATAAATCTTTTGATAAAACATGGATGACATGTGTCAAAATCTCAACCATTTTAAAACTTTTCTCAATTTTCGGACATGACTCATCCATAGATAGGACATGCCATCATGAAAACTTATTATAAAATCCATATATAAAAATTTCCTGCCATCCATGAAAGTGGTGTCATCCCATGCATCGCATTCCACTAATACACAACCCTAAATAAAATAAAATTACATCCTTAAAAATATTACAAGTCTGTAGACCATTGACCCAAAATAAAATTGAATTAATACATATTCTTTCTATGAAAATACATCAATAATTAACTTAGGCAATTTCCAGTTAAAAGCATCCCCGTGTAGAAGCATAACTCTACTTGAAAATAATCTATGAAAAACATTGAAATAGATAGGCGTGAGTTCGACGATTCAGTAGATACAATTTAACATAGCAAACTAAAGCAATGATATAAATAAAACCAATTATATCATTTAAAACAAAATATACTAACCAGGTATATTACAAACCCAAAATAAGTTATAATCCATAACTTAAAACAAATAATGCATAATACCTAATGCATGTGACTCATGTCCAATTTACATTAATTCCATCAATTACTGACCACTCCCATAGGACTCTTCGCGCGGAAAAGGAGAATTTAAACCTAACCTCCAAGAGGACAACACTACACCCTCGCAACCTCATAAGGATAGAAAGTAGCTTCTTCTTTGGGACAACACAGCACCACATCCCTACCTAGGATCGCAGTAGCCTGAATTCGAGAACTCAAGGGTTCCTACTTGGAACCGGAAAGTACCCAGGACCAAAAGAAAGGAAAACACCGCAAAGTCCTTTGACTGCAAGTAGTCCAATTCCAATGACCCTTTTTATGCAATACTTTTACCCAGTATTCATTAAGTCCATTTAATGCATGATTATACCCAACATGCAGTGTGATAAACCATAAAATGATTTTTTATCTAAAATCATCTCCAAAATATGCTATATAACCCATAATCAAATAACCTCATAATTATACCAAAATTATAATAAACAACATAAAATCCCATTATGATTATAACCTTAAAATTATAATCGAAAACATCAATTAAATATGAAAATTAACCATAAAATCCATACTTCTATATTCCATAGAATGTATAAAATAAAACCAAGCTCATAAATAAACATAATGTCCAATTTATGTTACCAAATACCCAAAATTCCATTTCAAGATTTATTCCATAAGTCATTTATATACATATTCTAGGCCCAAGAATACCAAATACTATGATAATATATGCCATATTATCATGTCAATAGTTTAAACCTATGTAAATTGCACCAATCTCAACCAAATGTATGGAAAATGTAACCTTGTGTGACGTGGCTGTGAAATCCAAGCCCTAACATGCACATGTAAGCTCCCAATCCAAGCTCTAGCTCCTAAATGCCTTAGATGATGAAGATAATGGAGGTTTCAACTCCAAATCACCATAAAAAATCACAATATGCATAAATAAATCCATAAATGTAAGAATGAGATGATAAACCCTCAAAAGAATACAAACCCTAACCCTTAAGTGTGAGAAAATACCTCTAAAATGCAAAAGAATTGGTGAGGATGAACATTCATGCCAAATCCCATGAAATCCAAACTCAATCCATCAAAAGCAAGCTCCAAGAACATATGCATGAGTCCAAACAGGAAACCCTAATTCCAAAATGCAAGAATGAAGCTCCCCTATGCCATCCAAGAGTGAACCCTAGTTGGAAATAGAGAGAGAATACCCAAAAATGCATAAACCCCATGTAAATTGAGGAATGAAACACTTTCCCTCTCAACCAAAAACCCATTCTCTCTCCCCCAAGTTCTCACTCTCTCTCTAGCTCTCTCCCAAGCCAAAAACCAAAAATAAAGGCCCCAAGATCGGGCTTGAAGGGATATATAAAGAAGTGGGGGCACATGCGTCATTTCACTACTTAAAAACATAGATTTTGGCCAAACCCGAGTGATATAATTGACTACACGCAATGTGTAATCGACTACACATTCCAGAATACCACAATTGACCCATATAGTCGACTACATCATGACTTGTAGTCGACTACATGTCACTTGTAGTCAACTACATCCACTTCAGCACATACCATGCCTTATTTCATTAAAAACATTTAAGTAAATTTTCTCCATTCTTTTATTCTTATTTAATGAAAATAAACAAACCCCCATTTGAATCCAAATAAAATAATAGAAAAATCAAATTCCCAATATATCAAAATCTCATTTTTCAGTTTTAATACAAAATCCGTCTCCCGACAGATTTTCCTAAAACAAACATGTATGGAACCCAATCCAAATATGCTAATAAATTCCCATAAAATCACTAATGTCTTATAATATTATAAACTTCCATTATCGTAAAAAATTATCTTTAAAAACGAAGTTTTATGAAAATTCCCTTTTTCCCAACACTTTGCCAAAGTTTAGCAGCTTAAACCCTTAAGTTGCAAATACGGCCAAATGCGCACTTAAAATACTTGATGCATAAAAACAAGCATCAAAACACTTCCAACATCATAATATCATACACATGCATTACCCTTACATGTGGTCATCCGACAATCAAGGGATTAACTATGTTAACTATAGATTAAACCCTTAATACTCTACTTAAAAATTATGGATGTTACAAAGTATTTCCTTTTCCATTCCTTCTGTTTTCTCGGCAACCAAATAGGAAGAAAAGCCAAAGCCTTCTGCTTCTGTTTTCTTATTTACATTGATGAATCTTGTATTGATTTAATTCTCGATCGCATTTGTATTAATATTTGGGTCTTGTTCTGCTTATCATGTTTTCTTTGAATAATCAAAATTTCATTTTTCTAACCACTAAAAATCTGTAGTTTTAAGTGATTATTAATTTTTTATTGTTATTTTCCATGACCATTGTTCCTCAGGTGGGTTCTTGAACTCATTGTTGATTTATTTCATTGTTTTGTAAAAATACGAGAATAACACCATCTAAAGGGCTATGCTGCCTTTCCTCTTGTGAAGAATGATATGTTTTTTAGTGTACAACTGTAAATTGAAGTCTTTCAGTTAAACTTCTTCCTGAGAATAACATTATTTCTATTGCCAAAAGGAAAAAATAATAATAATAAAATTACTATTGTAATTATTAAAAAATGTGTCAAAAAAAAAAGTTTATTCCATTAGAATTGAACTAGGCCCAGTTGTAAGGAAACGGAGTGTGCCAGTGGTGACAAATGAGCCATTGTTAAGTGTTATTCCATTGTTGATGCACTGTTTTCTAATAACATCCCAAAAGAGAGAGTAAATGTCGAGATATAGAAACTTAGTTGGATTAGGTGTCCACAGGATGTATATGAAGGAAAGTAGGCTTGCTTACTCAATCGAGTCCTTTGATCTCTGAAATCTAAAATTGTTGAGTACTTTTTTTCACTTTTTTGCTTCTAGCGTTTATATTTGTAATATTATTCCACTTTGTTAATATATATAATGGTTAAGGATCCATATCATTGTTATAATTGATGGATGGGAATTACAAAGCATTCGTTTTTCTAATGTTCCGTTCTTTTGTCTCCTTGGATGATCTTTAAGTTTGTTGCATTTAAATATTTTACAGTGGAACTATATGGAACTACATTAGCAGCTCATGTAACTTAAAAAATGCAAAAAGCAGGGTTAAAACTAATTCAAATCTCATATAATTCAGACAATCTTGGGAAAGGAAATGAATGTTTCATGGAACAAAACTAAATTGAAGCCTTTGGAGTATGGACACATGCTTGATGAGAAAATAATTGCGTGTGTTCTTTTAATCCCCTTAGTTATAATTGGTCAAGTGAAGAGAAGCTGTACCATTTTGCAAGAAATGTTGTTGTGGTGAGCTCTTATTTTCTGTATGTTTAATTTAAACATGATAAATTTTGCTTTCTGTAATTCAAACCCAATCATAAATTAATTTTCCTAAACCCATCAAAGATTGGATTTTTTGAAAGCTCATGTCTTTCGCGCTAACATACTACCGCTGTCAAGGATTGAGTTTAATTATCAGCCAAGAAGTAAACTGAAGAATGCATACATGATCAAAGGAGAAAAAAGGTTAATCCAAATACAAAGTTTCATAATTAGAGGCAAAAGAAGGGAAAATCGTAAAAAAAATAAAACTAAATACAGAGAATAAAAACATTAAACACAAAATCAGCACACAGTGGAGCAAAAAATCAGGGAATAAAAAAATTTTGAACGCACCTAGGTTGGAATGGTAGAACACCTCACTCCATCCTGTCACCATGAATTGTGAAGCCATGAAGAGAAAAACGAACTGAAATATTTAAAAACTTGCCATATATATATATATATATATATATATATAATGAAAAGAAAGAAGAAGTAGAGGAGGAGAAATGAGATGGTATTGTTTGTAAAGGAAAGGGGATAATTGGGCAGAGGCTATTCTTGTTTCTTGCTTTCTTTCTTTTTTCTTTTTTTTTTTTTTCTTTTTTTTTGGGTACTCTAGGCTATTCTTGTTTCAATAATTGATGCCATACGCCATTGGAGAATATATTAGTAGAAAAAATTGGTGGCGTTTGCAAATGAAAGGGGTCTAACAAAGATGGAAGTGGGGAAATCCACCAACCATTTTAGTATAAATAACTTCAAGAAAAAAATTATTATGATTGAGCAATCAATTGTATAAGCAAATGGTACTTGTCCAGAATTTATTTGCCTGGTTTCTAGCCCAGTGTACTTCATCATCTTAGAAGAGCATTGTTTGATCAATAATAATCTCCAAGTGTGAGCTCATCCTGTTCTTGGCTCGTGGCCATGTTTATGTCCTAGTATTTTTGTGGCCTTAATTAGGTCCCCATGGTATGCCAAAAAATGAGGATGTTATTGATTCAAACATGCTCTATGTATTTGAAGATCTGTCTTTTAGCACAGCACACATGTATAATATGTATTTTTGGCTACAGGTGAGGATGCAGTTGGGTCAGATTAGGAATCGGCGGTCAGGTGACGAGGAACATGCTTCGAGAGGGGGATATGGATGCCTTTCTACAAGGTTTAATTCTACAAAGTTTCTTTTTTTTTCCTCAAATTATTATTATTATTATCCCTTAATCCAATGGTAAAGGGAATATATATATAAAAATAGAGGTTCGACACACCTATAGGGAAGGAAACTTTGCTGCTGATTTTTTGGCTTCTAAGGGTGCTACTGGGGGTGACTTTTGCTGCTCGTTGGAATTCCTGGAGCAACCTGTTGACTTACGTTTCATTGTATTTTATGATCATCTTCAGTTGGGTCATTTGCGTTTGTAATGCTTATCTTTTTTATTAATAAACCTGGTAGGGGTCTGCCTTAACCCCCACCCTCCTAGCACGGGGTGTTTTTTTTCCAAAAAAAATATATATATATATATATATAAAATAGAGGTATTGACTATAAAATCTATGTTAAAATATGATTCTTTACTTGTGTTTGTCTATTTTTTGTTTTGTCTCAATTGATGTTTGGGAATACCAGTGATGCTAAAACCTAGCCATGGGGCAGGCCATCTTTTCTAGGTTATAGGGCTTATCTACTTGTATTATTTTGTGTTTCCAAACCCAAGGGAGAACATGCATGGAAAAATAGTTTTAAATTAATTAATGCAACAAAAGGGCTTTAACCATGCATAATATATTTTCGGATTGAATATTACCTGTATTTCCAATCTACAGCCACCTATATTTCCAATTTTCTGCCTCTATGTAAATATTTACCAATGAAATTGGACACAAATCTATACATGTGCCAAGGTTAAGGGGTTTTTGGTATTGGACTCATGTACATGCAGTTCTATTAGATATTAGAACTTTGTGTTTTTTACTCCATCTGTATTCTGTAACTTATTGCAAGCTCCCAAAGGTGGTATAGTCCAAATAATTACTTAATTAGGCCCAATTAAAAGGGATAGAAAAAGGAAAAAGAAAAGAAGAAGGAAAGAGAATTTACCATAAACTCCAATTCAAAGTTTCAATTTCATAAGGTCGCCTGGGATAGTGGGATCCATTATGTGTGGCAAAAATAGCCTTGAAAAATTGCTCACAATTAAGAGTCAGTAATTGAGGGGGGTTGGATTTTTATTTGTTTTAGGATTCTATTATTTGATTAAAAATAAAAAATATTTTTTTATCTCAAACAAAGGGAAAAAAGTATATATAATTTTAAATAAGGGTAATATTGTTGATTAAAAGCTTTTCTGCTCAAGAGACTTTTACAAATAGTATAGAGATATAGATATAGATATAGAAAGATTATACTAGGTATTATGCTTAAACATGTTTATTTTTTAATCTTTTAATTTTAAATAGTATTGTTAAAGACTTAAATATTTAATAATGCTTGAAAGGTAACATTTCGATATTTACTATTTCAGACTTTTAATCTTTAAACATTAAGTTACAGATGGATGACTGACTCTTATAGCTTAGACGTTAACGTAGCGTAGAACATCTAGCAAGATGGTGAAGAACTTTTTATGTGATTGTAGCTATGAGACAAAGTTATTCTAGACTTCACATGTCTACACATCCAGTCACACCAATGAAATATTTCATCACACAATTAATTCTTAAGCATGTGAAACAGTAAACCAATTAAATTTATATTCAATTAATAGATTCTTGTAGTAGGATTCTGTTCACCACCAAAAATAATCTGCCAGTAGGAAGTGGCTATGGTACCGTTTGGTTGCACTTATTTTAAGATATTTTTTACTTTTGAAAGCAAAAAGTTGTAAAAGTAAAAAACATTGTTTGGTTAGAAGAACTAAAAAGGACTTCTAGAAAGCAAAAAACAAAATATTGGATTTTAAGCAAAAGCAATTAAGATTTGCTTTTAAGAGTTATTTTTATCTTTCGGATGAATTTGACCTTAACTCCAAAAGTTTGCGACTGAGAGAGGTTGTGCCTATCCTAAGCTAAGCTTTTGTTTGGGCAATGATGATTCAATAATGTTTCCTATAACATCCAAAAGATTACCGGCGAAATTAATTTTACCAAACACGCTTTTGTTTTTGTTGCTTCTATTTAAAAAGCAAAAAGCAATAAAGGAAAAAATGACTTTTTGTACTTAAAAAAAAAATTCTTTAAAAAATGCAACCAAATGGTACCTATATGTCTTTGCCAGCAAAAACAAAGGTTTTGCAAAACAAGCCAATGGCATGAAGCCACGTGGCAGATCTGAACCAAATTAGTAGGGGAAGTCCACTAAGACTAACGGTTTGAGGAAAAGAATAGGTTTGCTATTTATTTGGCACATGATCATGTTTTTCCAATAAAATAAAAGCAAAAATAGGCCAATTAGGGATGGCCATATGTTGCAAATAGTGATAAACATGTGCAGAATCCTTGTTTAGGTAGTTACTTCAAAATCTTTCAAATCTTAGAATTGATAAGCAGAGGTTTGTTAGGATTTGAACACATGTTAATAATTGGTATATAGGATCAATTAAAATTAAAACACATATCTATTTGCAGGATTTTAGGAAGAAAAGAGAAGCCATTATCCCTCTATTTCTGTCACTTACCAAAATTCTAGCAGAATTCTAGGGAATTTTGAATTCAAATAAATTCAAATCTCTTTCCCGGGATTCTAAGGCAGATATGAAACGTGGAGGGAAGAGAAAAATGCTGCTTTAATTCGTTGACATGGCTCAATATCATTGGCTCGAAGATCTATGAGAGAGAAATCAAATAACTGATGTCGGATTACTTTGAAACAATCAGATTGCATTCAGGAAAATTGGTACACATGTCTAAAAATCATTGGCCCAATGTCTAAACCTCTACTTTTCAAGACAAACCAATAGCATGAAGCCATATGACAAGTCTGACCTTAGTTAGTGGGATGAACCCACTAAGGCAGACGGTTACAGTTGATAAGGCCATATATGTGGTTTCCAGCCATGTGTCAAAATGGCTTAAATAAAATATGAAATGCTAAAAGCAAGCTAATTAGAACTTGCCACATGTCCCATTTAGCATTTAAAATGGAGAGAAACATGTGTTCACTCTACGATAGTTATTAGCAATCTTCAAACAATTTCAAATCCCAAAAGAGAGCCAATAAAACATAGCCATGTGTCCACATTGATTTAAATAAGTTTGAATAATAAAATGGACCAATAAAAGAGGGACACGTGTCCCATTTCAGTATTTTAATCAAGTTTTCCCTCTTTAGGCAGTTATTTTCTACAGAGTATTTTCCCAGCAGATTTTGAGTTGTTCTGAATTCAAATTGAGATTCAAAATCAGTCCACAAAATTAAAGGCAGCCACAAAATCATGAAGAAAGAAAGGAAATGCAGCCCACAATGCTGATGAGGCATCATCCCATTGGTTCAAGAATCTGACAAAGGTAACCGCTCTTTGCTTCTAGGAAAGAAGGAAAACTACACTACTAGTCACAACATCATTGGAAGATGCAAAGATAGATGGTTATGGGTCAAAGGGTCTATAAAAGAAGGCCAAGGCATCAGGAAAAAGCTCTCCTCAAATCGTCAAACTATTCTTGCAGAATTTTATCTTTCATTTACTTCTTAAGTTTTCAATATTGAACCTTTAGATTTTAAGTTAGGAGTAGAATTACCTTTAGATTATCCAGTAGCATTACTTGTAATCACTTCCCTTGTTTTTCTTCTCCTTGTTCAAAGATTGACTTTAACAGAGTATTTCAATGTCTACCCCTCTAGAGGTAATTGTTATATTCTGTGATTTTTTTTTAATATAATTAGATATTTTAATTACATGCAATTCTATTTATTTCATAGCAATAAAATCTAAGTTCGTTTGACACTCTAGTTGGTGAAATTTTGTGAAAGTCCTCTTAATTGAGGCAAATCGAACTAAAACGGTCACCTGATCTTTATTTGGCTTTCTACAAGCCATTTTGTATTTTGAAAAGTTGAAGGTTAAACTTTTTTGGTACACCCCCTTTACAATTTCAACATTGGCAGTGCCTTGAAGATTCTAGAGACCAATTAATTGGTCGAATAGATTCATAAAAATAATATCATATTATAAATTGTATAAATAGCCATCATGATAGAGTATGTAGGTCTAGAATCAGTTCCAGGCTTCCAGCAAATTAAAAGGATACATTCCATGCTAGTATCCTCATTCTGGAGCATTGGAGTTGTGAGGTCCACCATCGTCTTGTTCCACCAGCTTGTGTCCTCCCTCGTATTGCAATTTCCCCGAGCCAAATCTTCTTTAGTAGGTTTCCTTACCGATCTGATTCCATCAAACAATATAAGCTGAATATAAAAAGAGTGCAGCTGCCCTCAAGAACTAAATCTAGGGCCTTATAAATAAGACTCCCTATTGATGGGCCTTCACCATGCAGCCCATGTTTTAAGTTAAATGGGTCCTGTAACTTAAACCTATGGGGAGCGGCTAATGCAACCCCACAAAACCTTAAGTTGCCCCACCCTGTTATCTCCACCCCAAAAAAATATATACGCACCCCCCAAAAAGTCTAACCTACCCCTCTTTCAAATAACCCTAACCCTCACCCACCCCACTCCCCCCAACAGCCCCGTTCCGGCGACGGCGAGGAAGACGAAGACCGGCAATGGCAACGGCGAGGACGGCGACGGTGACGTCCTCTTCTCCTCTTCTTTCTTTCTTTATTTCCTCCTCTTGTTGGTCAGATCTGTGCGTTTTCCGGCAAGGGAGGGTTTTTTTTTTTCAAAACCTCCATTTTTTCAGGCAAGGGAGGTCAGATCTGGGAAGGAAAGAAAAAAAAAAGCAGAGAAGAAGAGGGAAGAGGAAGAAGGGAGAAGAGGGGTGCAGGGTTCCGGCGAGGGGTGCGGGGTTCCGGCGAGGGAGGTTTTGTTTTCAAAACCTCCATTTTTTCCGGCGAGGGGTGCGAGAGAGTGGTTCTGGGAAGGAAAGAAAGAAAAAAAAAAAAAAAGGCAGAGAAGAAGGAGGAAGAAGAGGGGTGCGGGTTTCCGGCGAGGGGTGCGGGGTTCCGGCGAGGGAGGTTTTGTTCTCAAGACCTCCATTTTTTCCGGCGAGGGGTGCGGGAGAGTGGTTCTGGGAAGGAAAGAAAAAAGAAAAAAAAAAGGCAGAGAAGAAGAGGGAAGAGGGGGAAGGAAGAAGAGGGGTGCGGGGTTCCGGCGAGGGGTGGGTGCCGGAGAGAGTCGCCGGTGAGGAGGGGTGCAGGAGAAGGAATGGATGAGGGTTAAGCCCTTTTTGGTAATTTTCCATAATAATTTTTTTAATTAAAAAAAAAATGGGGGCAACTTTACCCTTTCGGGGGTTGCAATAGCCATTCCCAAACCTATGAGTCATGTGACATGACTTTGGACTTTCTTATCCATAGAATCGACAGCCCTGTAAAGCGTAAAGTGCAAAGTCATATTAATTTTTACTTTATTTTTTATTATTTTATTTAAAATTGGAAAAATTAGTCTAAAGTACAATTTTAGTGAACTTGTAAAAGCAAAAGTCCATGTGGGAATCTTGTATAGGCATAAATCTAATTTTAAGTAAAACGTGAGTGCTTTATAAGGGTGCTAATTACATAAAATCTATATTACCCTTAAGTTGTTATTTTTTGTTTTTTAATATTAAAATGACATAATTTTTAACTTATATGTCGTTTTTTGATAAAATTTATATTTTTATAATTTACTTGTCGAAAGTTTCGAAACAAGACCCATGATAATTATAAAATTATAAAATAAAAAACTAAACAATTACATTGACTAAATATGCTATTTTAAAATAGTTACACGTAACTATTTTTTAAAATTTTAAATTAAATTGTTTTAGTAGAGTTTAAATTAAAATTAATTGTTTTAGGAGTAATTTTAATAGTTATATTATGAATAAAACAATTACATTTAGTATTAGTGATTTGAAATTTTTTGAATTTAAAAGAATGTAATGCTTTTAAAATAGTTACATACCATATGTGGTTATCATTTTTCAGTCAGGATGAAGAGGAGGAGAAGAAGAAAAAAAAAGAATATATATAGGTATGCTTGGTTCAATCAGTAAGTTTGATAAGAGAATGGCTGGATTTGAACAAACAGTGAAGATAAAGTCTTTTTCAACGCTTATTGAAGTGTATTTGTGTTTATGGTTATATTTGTGAATTTAAGGCTTTATAAGTTTTTTTTTCATAGACTTATGACTGTACAAGTACAATAATATGAACTTGTAGCCAAAGTCCCCTTTAAAATTTAACCATTTAAAGGTTTGATTCATTTGTTTTTGCATTTGACCTATAGGGTGGAGTGATTAATTTTGAATAAACTTTCAAATTTGGCATAGCGATTTAAATAGCCAAGTTTAAGTAAACCTTCAAATTACAAGATAGGCCTTCATTTTGTATATCACATAAAAATTTTAACATCTCTGTTGGAGTTGCTCTAACAAAGAATAACAAAACGTTGGTCAAAGTTTTCAACAACTAGAAGATGACGGTGGGAAGCTAACCAGAGAAAATCCCTTAACTTTGGGTAGTTAAAGGGGTATTTTTGTTCGAGCATTGTTGCTTTTAACTGCCTGAGACAGAAGATTACATAGATGCGGTTTTTGGATATGATTTCTTATTCATTGGAATAGAGTGACAGATAAATCATTTAATGGGGTTTTTGTATATTATTTTTCTAATCAAACTGACGAACACTCCCCTTCATAAAAAAAAACTTATATGTACGTTTTGATTAAGTCAGCACGTGTGCAACATCATTTTTTAGGGTTGTACCCTTCTCATTAACCTAATGTTTTCTGTAATTTACTAATGTATGAGTACAACTTTCAATGCGGATATTGATATAAGTTATATCAATACATATTTACCTGATTATCATCCTATATTATTGTGATATGACTTATATGGTATTATAAGTCAATCAGAGTAAAATAAAGGGAATTTTGGCCAAAACCCCTATGTATAAGAGTTCTAAGATAATAGAACCTACTTAAACTAACGTTTAGTAAAAACCCCATTTGACAGTAAAATGACCAATAGACCCCTATTTTTAAAACTTCACTTAATTTACGATAGTGCCATAATACAGAACCGGGTGAAAAAGGAGGCTCTTAACCTTCCCACGTTCCATTATTTCCGGCGGAAATATAGAAACGTACGAAACATAAAAAGCTTTCCAAAAAAATAGGTTTCCATCAATATACACAGCACCATATTTCATTCTAGGGTTTTTCCTACACAAAACAATCATCCCCCCAACAGAACCAGAGGATTTAGAGAGCACGGACTGAAGAAAAGCTTCGAAGAACTAGGGATTTCGACTGTAGAACCAAAATGCCGAAAAGAAGTAAGTAACTATTAGGAACTTTTTCCCCTGTTTAAATCCATAATCTAAACAGTAAAATGGTGTGTGTTTACATTTAAATCGTATGATTAATGTCACTAAATCTGTATGTTTTTTTTTTCTGATTTGTTCTTGTTTAAATGGAATATTGCTGATAATATTACAAATTATATAAACCCAACAGTGAATCGGTCCATATTAAAACTCCATTTGGTGTAATTGTTATGCAAATAGTTGGATTCGTAAAGTGATATTGAATAATGACACTGTTTGTGGGGTTTGTAAGTAGTGTTTTCGCGCATGAAAACCCCATTTGGTCTTCGTTCTTGTGTCGATTTGAAAAAATAGGGATCCAACTGTATATTGGTGCTGTCGGTCTCCACAAATCGACCCAATATTGAATTAACTTGTACCAGACATATTTACACTTCAAACAGCATCACCTTACTGTTTCACATTAAGTATTGTGTCTTTCTGAACTTTGCTTCGGTTTGGTTATGAAAAATACTCTTCCAACATAATCTTGGTACTGTTGTTTCATATATTATGATTACCTGTTAACATTTGTTCCCAATATTATACACTTTCAATAGCATTACCTTACTGTTCACTTTTATTATTTCCTTCCTGATTTTGTTGTTGTGTGGTGCTGGAAAACTATTGTTAACACAGTAAATTGGTACTGTTGGTTGCTATATCATGATTAATTTTGATAAATGTTTTACATATTACACACGTCCAACAGTATAAACTTACTGTTTTATTGATAATGTGTAATGTTTTCCTCTATAATACATCATTAGACATTCTAACAGTATATTGATACTATTGTGAACCATGTATTTAATATTAAATATTGTATTGTTTTTTTACTAGCAACATTAAACTGGTACTGTGTAATTATATGCAACAGTAAACTGATACTGTTTGTTATTATTAATTCATTAGAAAACAGCACTGAAACTGACAAATTCTGACTTTGCTATTGCTAATCATAAACAAGTTCACATGTTGGCAGCACAAGCAAACAGAAGAAGTCAAGGACAATAACAAAAAACCAAATGAGATCCAACCTATTGACCATCTAAAAGTTGGTTAAGCACAATCATTGGGGATGGACCGCAAGCATGGTCGCCAAGTTGGGCCAGACAAACAGCAACACCAAATGCAAAAGAGGCAATCACAATCAAGCCGCTATCTATTACGTATCCAAAAACAAAAGGGAGCAAGAGAAACCAAAGAGGAATGGCAAGAAGTAGTGAATATTGGTTTATTGTACAAAAGTATAGTTACATTTGAATATCTAACATGGGTTTGATGATTTTTCATTATTAATATGTCATTTTTTATGTTATGAAATCATAATAAAAGGAAATTTGCGAATGATAGTACAGATTTCTTTCGCAAAATATAATTACTGATGTGTACAAGATTGCCAACAGGTGAATTCAGCACAATAACTTGTAATGTGGTAATGGTTATTGGAATGCATTTGCAATAGTACCACTTTACTGTTGATAGCTTAAAATACCAAGACCATGAACGTAAATGCATTAAATATGAACATCATTTTACCACATGTCTAACAAAGTAATCGACATCGTGGGTTCCTATTGAAGATTATAAGATTGGAAAACATGTCAAAGCATCATAAATAAGTTGTACTCTAACTGTAGTTACCATTATTCATTTTCCAATAGTATCATTTTACCGTTGACAGTTGAAAATACGAAGACCATGCACTCTTAAGCATTAACTACTTCCAGTTAATGAACTTCATTTTCACACATATCCAATGAAAAATTAATATGGTAGTGGCATTTGCGTGATAAAGTTAAATTAGTGTTGTTCGTTGTTTTACATTATGAACAGTATCACTATACTATTGTAAGTTTGAAGTAACATTTGACACATACTTATTGGCATCGTATACGCATCTAAAATCATATATTCCAACGTGTATTAGGAACGTAAACAATGTCACTCCGTGTCTATAAAATTGGACATCATCAAACAAACTTGAACAAACTCAAAACATTTAAAACTACCAAAACTTATAAAAACATTCACAAAATTATGCTATATCGGTTCTTGACATGTCTTCTTATTATAGGTTTTGAGCCGTCCGCATCTGCCACATTTTATTTGCCTTATCTTCTCTCCTCTGGAAGGTATCCTTTTATTCTTTGGCCTCCTCGCTGGTCGTCTCGTGTTGGGTGGAAGTACAATTTCACAATTTTCTTCGCTAACACCCGCTTTTAAAGCCTTGGAAATGGGATGAATAGATTGACTGGAGTTACATTATGTGCTTGATAAAACAAACCCTTGAATATCATCAAAAGATATGTGCGCATTTGTGGGCATAATAGTCGTCCTCCTGCCAAAAGTACACATTAAACATATGTTCTCGTCCATTGCTATCCAAATGTGTATATTAACCTGAATTACAACGCAAACGGTATCAATTTACTGTATGAATTTAAACAAAACAAACACATATGTACCAAAAAGATAACAGCATGTATAACATTCTCTCAACAGTACCACTTTACTACTCATAAGGCATAAACATATAATAAACCATTGACAGTATCATGATACTGTTTACAGCTCATTTTTAATATACACCTATTTCCATCTAAAAATCCAGCAAATCAAATCGTGTGAAAAATACCACCTCCAATACAGTTCATCGTACTTAAAAATCTTTGAACTATTCATCCACTTGTGTGATATACATACAAGAAACAACTCAAAATGAAGCCCAGTCTATGCTCGAATGACAAATGCATACAAACATGTACAAAATCTCAAAACTAACAAAAAATATATGTATATAACTGACATATACAGCAGCGGTATCCGTACATTGAAATCCACACACACCCCCAACGATATTTCACAAACAACCTTCAATACAATACGTTGTTCTTTCCGAAATCAACACTACAAACACGTTCACAACTGATTTTGCACATGCACTCTAGATAAATCAACAAAATTATGGGAAAAATGACCGAAAGAGATGAAACGAGGAACACCTTCGAACCCGAACTGAATCTCGTGCAATTGCCTGGAGAGAGAAAATTTTGGAATTCAAATTTGAATTCCCTTCATCAGCGCTGGTTAGAAGAGAGAGAAACATGATGGAGCTGAAATCCCTCACCCACGATATGATATCCCTCCAAAAAAGGTTACACTTGTGTATCTTAACATGGAAATCTAATTTTTCCATATCTGATATACAAGAGATACGGAAAGGTCAAAATAAGGGTATAATTGGTATACAAAATCACCTATTTACCTTACCACAAATAAAAACTTAAAAAAAGGGGTTATTAAATTACTAAATTTTAAGTAGGGTTTTTTACTAAAGGCAGACCTCTAATAGGGGTTATTGCTAATTTTCCCTAAAATAAAATAGGAAATCTAAGTATTTTTTGGTCTTATTATTTTACTTCACTTAATCCTCGTTGCTCCGTGACACCCGCGTCAGTTACATGGAAAACTCACTCCTCCCCCTTCAAAGCGAGTTTGAGTTAGGATCGGAAACACCAGACGCCCTTTATTTAAAGGTCTTTTTCCTAACACAGTCTTCATCTCGGTCTCAACGTATTTTTGCAATTGAATTGGTCCCAGAACTAACCTTACATCGTAAAATTTTGAGCATTACAGGAGAGGGCTGAAGCAGGATTATTGGTGTATTTGTGTGGTAATTTATTCAAAGCTTTGTCCATTATGTCTTATGATCAGTACTTGTTTTATCACTCTGTTTCTTCAACGTACTCTTCCCCTTTCATAGAAGGAAAAAAAGGGTTCAATTTCAGGATATATTGTTCTTTTTCTCTGTTTCCAGAACTGCGAGTTCCAGGGGAGAAGGAGCGGGAATTTCGTTAATCCAGGTTATATATATATATATATATATATATATATATATATATTTTTTTTTTTTTTTTTGTGGTAAAATATATATTTTAAATTTTATTAAAGAAGAAAACTTATTCTCGATTTCTATTAATTTTACTTGGATGATTAGCAGCCACTAGCCAGCGAAACGCTATATATATTATTTTTATTTAAAAAAAAAAAAAAACTTACTGTCGATTTTTTTGAACTTTTGTTTGGATGATTATTAGCAGTTTACACTGTAGATGCTTCTATGTATCCTTCCTCTTTTTGTCTGTTCTGATTAACTGGATAATTTATTTTTTTTCATTTTTTTTTTCTTTAAAATTTCTTTATGCCTTTGATATTAGATGGCCTTTCATTTTACAGCTCTGTAGAGTCCGGGGTCCAACCTTAACCAGAATGAATAGAATAGAGAACCATTTGAAGGTATTGACAATTGATGAATGGAATTTCAACAAGGTTCAGCTTCGAATACTTCCATTCTTATTTTATTTATTTATTTATTTTTTATCCAGATATAAGATTTCTTTTAATTCTGAGATGGTTTTTTTGTCGCATGTACTTTTAAATTACTCTTAATATCCATGATTATTTGATTGAGTTGGGAATTAAAGAAAACATTGCTATCTGAAATTAACATGATTTAATGTCTAGGACAATCATCCCAATTTCACTCGTATGTCCTCATCATCATCACCCTTACGATTGATTTCTTGTTCAGGAGTTTATGTTTCTTTGAACAAAATCGATGGTCATAATAGCAGCCATGAACATGTTGCCCTAATATTTCAGTGGACCATGTTGCCCATTTGTTGTACCCTGGAATTAATATGACTCTTGGATAAGAACATGTGAAGATAAAAAAAAATAATAAATAAAATTATTACTAATGAATAGTTCAATTCTATTCTAACATGCTTGGTATGTTTTGTTATACATAGAGTGACGAAACTGGCGTGGATCTAATCAATGTGTTGACGGATGATATTCTCTTGCACATTCTATCATTCCTGACCGTAAAAGATGCTGTGAAGACGAGCATATTGTCTAGAAGATGGAGATTCCTGTGGGCATACATATCCAATCTCAATTTTGATCATCTAACATTTCTCAGTAGGGGTCCTCCAATAAATTTTCAGTACAGAAGAGAAGATGGAGATATTGTACAACTGAACAGGTTTAGATTTATAAGACAATTGGATAAATTTTGGCAACTATACCAGGATCCAAAGATAGACTCCTTCAGGGTTTCTTTCCATTTCCATCCAACATTTGCTCGTTATGTTGATCAATGGGTAAGTTCTGCAGTTAAGATGGGAGTTGAAAAGCTCGATATCAGATTTTCTGATAAATATTTTTACGCATCCCCTAACAATATTGTTGAGGAGGAACGCTATTATTTTCCATGGCAGCTTTTTTCTGAAAGAAAAGTGCCCATTTTGAAGCATTTGTGTTTGGAAACATGCAATTTGAAGCTGCCTTCAGTTTTTGATGGATTCAACTTTTTGATGACCCTTTATTTGGAAGACGTAATTTTGAATGAAGGAGATGTGGAGAATATCTTATGTAATAGTTTGAATCTTCATAAATGGACTGCTAAAATGTGTCTTGCCAAATTACTTCAGGGTTGTTGGTCCTTCCCTTCAGCTGAAGCAGTTAAATATTTTATCCTGCCACACTGAGGGAAAGTTTGAGTTATCAGCTATGAATCTCATGTGCTTAGAATATTCTGGGAGTGAAATTTGGAACTTCATTTTCAAAGATGTTCCACAGCTGGTAAAAATGTATGTTAATGTCACTGATATAGGGGGTGTTTTTACTCAACTTGCAAAAGATCTTCCTCGCCTTGAGAGTATGACAGTTGTCATGACTAGTGCAAAGGTAAGTTAGAAACCAAAATCTAACTTTCTTGCTATTTATGAAGTAGTGTACGTAACTCTGTATTTAGTTTTTTTTTTGTTTCAAAACTTTCTTAGGCAAGAAGGTTACCACCTTTACTTCAATAATCTCAAAGCGTTGGATGTGATCGTGTTGCTGTTTAAGGAGTATGATCTTTTATGGATGACTTCCAATCTGAATGGCTGCCCTTTACTTCAAAAAAGCTTCATTTGATGGTAAGTTGTCTTTTCTGAACTTTTAAAATTATTTAATGGATTTCTTCCATTCTGAATGGCTGCCCTTTATTTCAAGAGCTTCATTTGATCATAAGTTATCTTTATCTAAACTTTAAAATTATTTTATTTTTATTGGCTATGAGCTTATTATTTTCATTATTGTCTAGCATTTACAGTACATACAATGCCAAACTTAACATTTATAAATATGTTTGTGCAGTATAATTAGTTCACAATCATAGGCATATATAGTTGTAACCCAGTGAAGATTTTGGGAAATTGTTGTGACCAACATTCTGTGTCTATTTTGATTCCTTTGAAGCACAACACTCATTTTATGTTTATTAAGGGTTGTGAAAGCTTGATTTTATATATAAATATATGATTTATGTTTCCATTAGGTATAAAATTTTATTGAAAAACTATTTGTTAATTTACTATATTTTAATGAAAAGCTATTTGTTTCCATTAGATGTTCAAGCTTGGCTTGGTCATCGGTGAGTGACGTTGAGGCTCGGGTTGAGCTTTGCAAAACCTGGCTTAGCTCGACAATTTTTTGGCTGAGTTGAGCTTGGATTGGCTTCATTTCCTCTGTTTTTAGTTGGGAAGAGATTTGTAGAAGAAAGAAGAAGAAGAACTGAAGAAGAAGGAAACCTAATCTTAAAACAATGGGAATTTCAGCTCTGGCCTGCTCCTAGATCTGAAACTCAAGAAGAAAAAATCAGAAACTTCCAAATCCTGTAGGAAAAAAAACCCACCCTATTTCCTAACTTTTCAAGAAGCAAATTCCATCTAAAAGTGCAAATTATAGTGAGATAAGTAGGGTGGGGGTCGAGTAAGCCATTGGGAGAAGAAGAAAACTTGCATTTTTTCCAAATCTGAGTGTCAGCAGACTTGCTGGCCTTGAATGCCACCTAAGCTTGCTGTCGTTAAATGACTGGCAAGGAGAAACATCTCTCTTTAAACCAGAAACACCCTTTAAATTTTAAATGCAAAGGCTCGTGTTCATGAGCCTATCTGAGCTGACTTTGGGTCTAGGGCTTGGGTCATTATTGAAACAAGCATTCTAATGGCGTTTGAGCTAGGCCTGTTTAACAACTGAATGAGCTTGAATGGGGACACATGTTGATTCGAGCCTGTTCATGAAAACTCTGTTCATTCGTGTATAACTTAATAACAATAAAAGTACAGATAGAAAATTTTGAACATGTGCAACCCAATGGGTGGTGTGTGTGCGCGTGCGTATTGCATATAGCTGGACCCTTGAGTTCAGGCTTGCAACTAAGATTACCCTCTTTTGTGGTCCACATCATTTATGCTGAGTAAATTCTATGTTTTCCTGAAAAATATTAAATCTAGAGAAGGAAATATTTAGGGGGAATTATAGATTGGTCGGCTACGGGTAAATGATTACAGTTAGTAGTCATTCTTAGTTAAGTTATTAGTCATTTACTAGGGAGTTAGTAGTAATTTTTATCGAATTGCAATTATTTTCTCATAGCCCGACAAATCTAATTTTCCCCAAATATTTATCCCGCAGTACATGGTTACATCTCCAAAGAAGTTGAAGCCATCCTGTGGTGCTTTTATGGTCTAGTTAATCTCTAGCTAGTACTTCAAATTAAGAGGGAATTTTGTATGCCTTCTATTCTTCATAATATTTATCTTTTGTGTCCTAGTCATTCTACTCTAGACTATTATTTGCTAAACATTTTTAACCTGATTTTTAAATTTTCAAAACTGAATCCAATTTTAGTCTTGTTATTCTATTCTTTCTTCTCAGTCCCATTAAGAACTTTTTTTCAAAAATGTGCATTCAACTTTAGTGTAAAGCGTGTCTGTGGTTCAATAATCTTCTGCATTTGAAATATGTTTTTCTTCATAAAAGAGCAACCCAGGAGCCTATTCCTTTTCTTTAAACTCATGTGTAATGCTTTCAACGAAGTTGTTGTTGCTGATGCTGTTTTTTTAGATAGAGGAATCAATATTGGCATCTTACTGTAGTGTTTGCACTTCCCATTTCCCATTTTGTTTTTTGTTTTTTTGTTTTTGTTTTTGTAAGAAATGATAACTTTATTAATACAAAAAAAACGAAGGTATAAAATCGTATAGCGAAGGAAGAGGATTCCTCCAACAAAACCACTAAACTATACAACCATGGACAAAAATGAAGATTCAAATCACGCCAATGGGGCCTTGAGTCTAGTGGCATGTCTTCTTCATAAAGGTGGAAGGGTTCCAGGAGGTCATAGGTTCTACTCTCCTTGGGTGCGTGTGTATCTTACCTAGCCAAAAAATATTGAAGATTCAAATCACCAAGATAAAACAGCCTCATTGAGGGAAAAAGTGCCCTCTAAAAGACTGTAAAGTAGAAGCACTCTTCTTATCAAGCTCGTCAGTTTTCCAGTTGATCAAGCCACTCAAAACGCCTACACCGGGAGGAAGTCCGCTACATCTAGAACAGCCCTCAAAATACTAGCAAAATTCTAAGCATGGAGACTCCTGTTTCTCACTTTTTTGATAACCATAGAGGAATCCCTCTCAACAATCAAATGAGAAAATCCCTATCTACAAGCTTCCCTCAATCCTTCCTATAAGGCCAATAACTTAGCTTCTAAAGCAATCCTCTCTCCAATAAGAAAAGAGAATTAACAGCTTTCCTTCTAGAATCTCTAACAACCTCTCCAATTTACTATTAGCTTGGATCCCTAAGAGTGCATCCATCATAAGTAAGTTTGATTAAACTACTGACTGGAGGACTCCACATGGGAGAGATCATCTTCCTTACTGGCGGACACAAAGCAAGCCCACCCCTCATAATTCTTTCCGAGGAAATAGCGTTGAACTCTTTAGAAACAAAAGCCCATAGAGATGGAAGGCTGTTCCAAACAATCATCCTAGAAAAGAAATTATCCTAAAAAAAGCTGACATTTCTTTCTAAACAAAGGACCCAAAAAATGGCCCTTCTCACAAGACCATAACACCTTGCCTCTTCCTATCTACCTAAACCAAGAAGGCACATGATCATCAAAGAAACAACATCCCAGGGAATAACCCAATTCACTCGACACATCTCAAGAAGTTTGTTCCAAATCCAAGAGGCAAAGGGGCAATGGATGAATAAATGATCAACAGTCTCACGATTGTTCTTTCAGACAAATATCTGGGATAAGGGCTTTATTGGGATAAAGATATAATAATAATAATAGCAAGGGTGGCGTGTTGGAAGACTAAACATGTTTTGAGATAAGATCATTGGACACATGTTTCTAAGAATGTATTAAGTAGATACATGTTTGTGATTAATAAGGTTCATGTATTGGTAGTTAATATAGTTCATGTATCTAAGTTAGTTCATGAATAGGTGTCTAGAAAAGTGAAGAGTCATTAGGAATGTATTTATGATGGATGTATCCACAAGGTCTATATAAAGAGTATGTACAACGAGAAGTACAAGAGAGAAAGAAAGAAAGAAAAAGTAAGAAAGTAAAAGGAAAAGTTTGAGTGGTTCCTAGATTTTGAGTACTCCCCATTCTCATTGCCGATGAATACAAGTTCCTGTATCGGAAATCATTGCATGCCTTAAATTTATTTTTTATTTTTTATTTTTATTTTTTATATGTGCCTTCTAAATTTCTCTTCTATCATTATTCTACCATCATTTAGCTTGTGTAAAAATAAAAATAAAAATAAAATAAATAAATAAAATCATGCAGGGTTTAACTTGCCCAAGCCAATAAAACTAAAGAATTTTGGTTTGGAGAAATTGATCCCGACTCTTAAGACTATCATTGATCGTTTAAGAGAAGCATCCAAAATACCAAGGAGATGTGAAATGCCATTAAGAATTGTCTAGTTTTTAGTGGATGTAGCAGTGTTGAATTCCAGAATATATATAGAGAGAAGCCAAGAAAATCAAGTTGCAGATTGCATAGCTATTCTTGGGCATGTAATTAGGATTACAGATAGTGGAAAGGCAACTTTCCCTTGGAGTTGCAGTCGGGGGTGACCCATGTTTTCATGGGCAAATAGGCATCCCCTTCATAATTCTACTGGCCATATTATATATTTTATGGACCCTCAAAACATATTGTTAGATATAAATATGTAAGAAATTTTAAATAAATAAATAAAAATCACACACACATTGATTTCAAGCAGAGAGAAGCAAGGTTTTCACTTCCCTGAGTGCAGAATCCAACAGCTCTGTGGGCTCCTGTCCTTGAAGGTAACCAAACAGTGACCTCTCCACTGTGCCTCCCAGAAATTGTTCTTGGGCGTGGAGAAGTCTTGTGGAAGGTTGTGAAGTCCTAAAAAGAGTGGCAGCTTGGAGACTTGCAGGTGGGCACAGAGTCCATGTATGGAAGGAGAGGTGGATGACAAAATTTCCAAATCCCCTTGGTCCAAAAAATGAAACAGCAGGTGCCCAAGTTTCACATGTGAATCAGCTCATAAACCCAACCTCTCACTCACGGAACACGGCCCTCATTTGATCAATGGTTCCTTCACTTGGCAGCCCAACAAAACCCACACCGGTCGAGTAATAATCATTTGCTTGAATGGGTGGCCTTCCTCTGCTGGTTCATTTGCACAGGGAGTAATGAGGCACTCTTTGACAAAACCAACCTCAACCCTGCCCACACCATTCAGCTAGCATCCCGAGTTGTGGAGGAATTTATCAAGGCCCCCATTTCACTCAGTGCTCTATTCAGTCCATCTTTCCAAGTCCCCACTGCTCATACTTCCTCTGCAGTCTGCATCTCACGGAAATCACCCTTAAACGGCTGAAATTTAATACAGACGGAGCTTGGGGGGCATCTTTAAACAAAAGTGCTTATGGGGTTATATATAACTTATATGCCAGAATGCACATGGGGAATTTGTCTCAGGTAGAGCTGGCAAAATCCAGTGTTCTTCGGCTGAGATGGCAAAGGCTTACGCTCTTAGAGAAGCCTTTTTTTATGGCTCTGGACCTCCAGACTCCAAAGCTGTTTTTATGGCTCTCGCCAGCTGGTTCCTGGACAACTGATGCAATCCCGGTTGATGTCAAGGAGGCTGCAGCTGCCATTCCCTTTTATGTGTTTGCCTGTGTTCCTAGAGAGGCCAACTCGCCAGTTCATCGCCTAGCTATGAATGCAACAAGGTCTACTCTCCCTCACCCCTCGTGTGCGATCTTTCCCTCTCAATTACAGTAGATTCAAGTGGCAGACGCAAATCCTTCTCCTTTTTCATCTTAGTTGTCCTCTGTATCAAAAAAAGAAAAAGTGCAGCATTTGCATATTTCCTAAACATGTTTGGTTATTGGACGGTTGACCTACCTCTACAGTCTGAAATATTTTTTTTGCCACCATAATTAGTTTTGGTATTGAATCAAAATGATAATCCTGAATTTTTGAAAGATCGCCATTTTAAGTTGAAAAAGCCCAAACTTGGTTTAAAGTTAAGATTAATAAAAGTTCATTCATGCCGTGAAAAAGACCCTCGTAACAAAAGTTTATCAAATCTTATAAAGTTGGCCTGTAGTTCAATTAAAAGGGCTGCAATTCACTACTTTGTGCCTCATTGTTTCCTTAACCATCCTAGAACCATTGTCTGACAGGGCTCCTTCATCCTATCTAAGGGGAAAAAAAAAATTCAGAAGTAAGCTAGGGTATTTTAATCCAATCTCAATACAAAGAGAATCTATGAAACCACACGATCCCTCAAAAGAAAACAGAACATCCAAAGAAGTCTGAAGAATCTTCAATTAATTCAAGTATAAAGACAGCTACCAAAATTTCTGTAATATTCTCTGCTTTGATGCTGAGAAGATGACGCAAACATTAATGAGATAAGCTTAGCCGCCAAATGGCAGACAGGGGAATTACCTCCCTAGCTCTGAACTATTAAAAGAAGGATCCTTCGTTTGATCTCAAAAAACATATGCTTTTTTAAGAAACAAACTATCATATATTAATTTCCATCATAATCAGCACTAACTTAACTGGATATCGTTAAGATATATCTCAGATATGTCAGCAGAAACACGAAATAAAACAGAACAAAACAAACTATGAATATTTGACACCAGATAGTATGAATCTGACTCTCAATAGGTGAGAGTAGAGAGGGAAAAACCCTATGCATTTATAGATGTACATGTCACAAAGAAGGTAACAATGTGTATTAACAATCAATGTCTTTGATAGTGGGATCTGAATACGAACAAAGCAAAACTATATAAATAGAAACATGAACAGAAAGTAAGCTCCAAATTTACAAACCGAGTCTTGAAATTCCAATCAACGGAAGTGCTCAAAATTATGGCTGTATCTACTGAGATTGTAGCTACTGTTGTTGCTGGCTGAGATACTGATTCTTTGGGATTTAATTTCTGGAGTTTTGAATTCTTGTCTCCATCACAAAACAACCAGTCTATTAACAAGCATCATCAAACTCCCTTTAGATGTAACTAACTTTGAAGTAAAACCCATATGAAAGCAGAATACCCTTGGGTTGGCATGTAATAAAGTGGCCACACTATGAATCACCGTACCCTTGAGATAATCTGCAAACACCCAACAAAAAAAAAAAAAAAAACCCTCATTAGTTGTTTCAGTTTTATTGAAACTAATATTTTTAGTTGTTTCAGTTTTCACCAGACAAATAAGTAAACCATCCATACAACCAACTCTAATAATTGTGTGAGGCTCAGCTGACCGGAGGTTTTTGCCTTATTGGGTTCATATAATGACAAATAAGATCTCATTTTATTTTCATTTCTATTCCTACCTTCTCCAAGCAACCAAACAAAGCATTCGCATCTGACAAGCTTTGATCACTCACATTTCATTCTGGACTTTGAGAGTTTCAACCTGCATAAATAATCACGAAGAAAAACATCAGCTACTCGACATGAATAAATAAATAACTAGAGAATTTGAAAAGAAATAAATCTTAAATATACAGAGCGATAGTGTTTAAACTATTGTAAAAGAACAACTTCATGCTATCGATGGTTTTTGTTTCATTGCTCTCTCCCATTTTTATGCCTTTTCAGAGGTTTATGTCAAAGGCCTATATAACTAACATGAAAACAATCCACTTCAAATACAATGACAAGCTTCTTCAAATTTCTGTAATTTAATCACTGTCACCTAATCTACACTGGATGACAAAATTCGCAGAAGAATATGTGATCACTGTGGCCTACTTAAAATGCAAAGAACCTAAATAAGACATAATGGAAAATTCATCACCTAAACTCCGCATCATCTTGATGCTACCGTGCTTTTGATTCTAACCTACAACGCTACAATGATAGCAATTAAAGAAAACTGTTTAGAGTGGTCAATCACTAAAACAGTTACGGGAAAACAAACAAGAAAATCTAATCAATCGCCAGTGCACCTATTTTCATTGGCCAATCTATTTTTCCAGGACCAATCAGATTCATCGTTAGGCAAATGTAACAGGTTTCCCTCCTAGAGGTTGATTGAGAGACTCTCTCAAACATGATCTGTTTAAGTAGCAGAATTCCATTTATTAAGTTTACCTTTAAGGCTTTACAACTGTTTATCTATGGATAAAAAGGAAGTAACCCAAAACATGACATACAAAAGGGATAAATATAAGGATGGGTAAGAGATAGGTATATGGATTCAGCATATGCTTACATTAGAGATTTGGAACAGAGTTGTCTTCAAGTCTAATAAAGTTGAGGAAAGGAGAAGGGAAACAAAATGAGAAAATGAACAAGAGACAGCGTCATGGCATACTGGCTGTCAAAAGGCTCCTCCTAGTATAAATTGTTAGTGAAAAACCCCAGCATAATTCAAAAATAAAAAGAGTAGTGAGAGTAACAAACTGGAGGCACCAAAATATGTATTATAAACAAAAATGAAGCAATGGGACCTTCAGGTAGAAAACATTTGATGGCTATCAGGCTATGTATGATCACCAGTAACCGTAACCTAGACGAAGGCAAAATTAAGAAATACAAACAATGTTATTCAAAAGAAGAAAAAATAAAAATAAAAATAAGATTTTAGGCTAAAGATAAATATATTAATTTATAAATGAACATTGCAAAAATTTGAAAATTTTAATGAGTAAATGAACTTTGCAAAAATTAAAACATTCTGCTGTCTAGGACTCACCAACCCACATAAGTTGCCATCTCTATCTCATACACACAATGATGTGAACCCTGTTATACCATAAATTAGAGCTTTTTTTAGCAGAAAACTGTAGTATGTGAAAAAAGAATAAATTAAAACAAGGGTAGTGAAGTGTAGGGGCACTTTTAAACTCATTAAGATGCACACCAATTCAATTGATTAAGCAAACAAAAAATTGAACTTAAAAATAAATAAATAGGGGCACTTTTGAACTTAATTTTTAGTCCGAAAGTAAATAACGTTTTGAGTTTGTTTAAGAATCACATACCTGCGAGTGAATGAACAAAACGAGGGAAGAGGGACAGTCACTGTAGTATTATGTTTCCGGGTCAAAGATGAACCTGTCATGTATCTGGACGCGAGGGATGTGGGCAATCTTGGGCCAATCTCGTCCTTTATCCTTTTTACACCGCTGTTTTAGCAGAGGACAATCCGAGATATGTAGTTGCAGAAGCGAGGGAGGCAACCCCTCATCCGGAAAGGATTTGAGCTTCGGACAATCAAAGATCCACAGAAATTCAAGAGAGGTGAGGTTTTGAAACCCCTCTGGGAAGGATTTGAGCTTAGGGCAACACGAAATAGACAGTGATTTAAGAAAGGTGAGGTTTTGAAAGCCCCTTGAGGATAGGTATTTTAGATTTGGAAAATCTCTGATCCTCAGGCTGGTTAGAGAGGTGGGCAGAATCATTCCCTTCTCCTCCTCTGGAAACGACACCAGATCTGGACATCCACCTGTGCAAGGCAATATAGACAAAGATTTAAGAGAGGTGAATCTGTGCAATCCCCACTCGAACAGGGGAATACAGATGTTGAGCTCGTCAATAAGAAGTTCCGTTAGGTTGGTGGGGAAACCCTCTTCTGGAAAGGATACGATGCCTGGACATCCTATTATATCCAATTGTTGAAGAGAGGTGAGGTGGTGCATGCCGTCGGGCAGGGCCTCGAGTTTCTTGCAATTCCAGATCTTAAGCTCTCTCAGTGTGGTGGAGGGCATGGGCAATCCTCCATCCGGAAAGGAAACAAGACTTGAGCACCGTCCTATACTAACAGAAGAGAGATGGGTGAGGTTGTGTAGGCCTTCGGGTAAGGATTTAAGGCTTTTACAGTCGCTGATAGAAATGCGTTCAAGACACGTGTTAATGTGAAACCTCTCCGCTACTGACTCCAGCTGTTCACAACGGCCAATTACGAGATTTTTAAGGGAAACGGGTAACTCACCTCTTGATGATAAGAACGTGAGATTTGGGCAATACCATATATCCAATTCTTCAAGGAAATCATGGTTGCTACAATGCATCAGAGTTAGGGATTTCAATGCATTGCAACTATCAATCCTTAATTCTCTCAACACGGATGGCAAACCTGTCTCTGGAAAGGACACTAGTCCCGGGCACCTCTCGATCTTTAAAACTCTAAGGGATGTGAGGATACGCAAACCTTGTAACTTCTCAAGACTATCACACGATTCTAATTCAAGAGATTCCAGTTGACAAGGTAACCCCTCTTGCTGCTGCCGCTGCTCTACTTCTTCTGCTGCCAAGGACACAAAATTGGGACAACCCTTGATTTTCAAATGACGAATGGAGGTGAGGTTTTTTAGCAATCCCGCTTCTTTCTGCCACAAAGATGTCAACTCATTCCAACCAACAATCTCAACATCTTCTACTTTTGTTAAACCTCGCAAAAAATCTTCTGTTAGACACGTGAGCTTTGAGACATCTGAAAGAACCATCGACTTCAATGAGTTGAGGTCGTCCGTGCTTCTTTGAACCACCTCTTGGCAGCCTTGGATGACTAATTTTTTGAGCTTTGGGAGGCTTGGAATTGAAACCACCAATTGTTGGCATCCATTGATGATCAGTTCTTCCAAGGAGGGAAGATGGTCGGGTAATTTTCCTGACAATTTGGGACATTTTTTAATAGAAAGCTTGTGTAGACGATGGAATGCTTCAACCTGTTCATTAACTCCAGAAAGAGACCACTCCTGCCATTCTTGCATATCCTCAAAACTGAGAGTCTCTAATGATGGAAAAGTTGTTGGACAACCTTCGCCATTGAAATCAAGACCCACAATCTTTATTCCATTCATTCTTTCAATACAAAGATCTTTGAGCAAGGTTAGTTGCCCGAGTGGTGGTAAAGATGTGCATTGAACACAATTTTCTAACCTTAAAAGCACCAAATTAGAGAAAGAAGGATCTCCTAACCAACTTGGAAGTGTTATACCACCGTAGCACTTGATGGTGAGCTCTTTCAACTTCTTATGAGGTTCTAACATGTCAAGCACTTCTCTTTCAACTCCTTCATCTCTTGAATCATTGAATTCAAAATTCCATCCCATTGTTATCGCATCAAGGTCCTGCTTACCCTTTAAATTGGCCTCCATTGCATCCCGAGCAACAATCACATTCTCCAACCTTGAAATAAAGAGTGAACCCCGAAGCTGCTTTAAGTTCATCAACTCTTTTATCCCCGATCCACTGTTCTTGCCCACAATATAATTTGACAATTTTTGGAGACTTGTCAAATTACCTACTTGCGGTGGCATCTCTTTTATTAAATTTGAATTTGTAATATCGAGAAAACGAAGGTTGATCAAATTCCCCATTGCTGTTGGTAACTTCTTGAGACGATAACAACCTTTTAATACCAATGTCTGTAAATTATAAAGAGAACTCGTTGATTCAGGTAGACATATGATACTAGTATAAGAAAAATCGAGATACCTCAAGTGCTTCAATTCACCAATTGAATTTGGTAACTCCGTGATGCAGTACTTTCTCAAGGATAGCACCCTTAAGCATCTTAACTTTGGCAACAAATCGCAAGAAACATAAGTAGTTAAGTAGGCCTCCAACCAAACTGGTGTCATTAGCGCCAGAAAGGTTCGTAGACTTTTAGCTTCATTAAAGGCCTCAAATTTTTTTATTCCATCATAATTGCTACCAATGTAAGATGAGTGACGAACCTTTTTGGAAATTTTGGATTTCTTTTTACCCTCCAGCATATCCTCCAACCTAAAACATGTTTCTCCTGCTACCCATTGAGCCAAATCACTGATTAGGTCGTGCATCACAAACTGTGACTCATTGCTACTTGATGTTTGAAAGAATGACCTTGACAATAGATTGCGAAAGCATCGGCCTGCTATGTCTTCCATTTTCTTACTTTCATCTTCTTGTTGCACCAAACCTGCCGCCACCCATAACAATGCCAATTCTTCCTCTTCAAATTCGTAGTCTTTTGGGAATATCGAGCAGAACGCGAAACATTTCTTCAAATTTGGAGGAAGATGATGATAGCTCACTCTTAAAGCTGGAATAATGTCACATTTCTCTGCTGGCAAATCCCATATAGCACTTTTTAACACATCTTTCCATTCATCAATGTTTACATTAGAGCGCAAGAGGCCTCCAAGGGCCTTTGCTGCCAAAGGCAAACCCCCACACCTTTTCACTATTTCTTCACCAATTTGTTTTAAATGTGGATGCGCATTGAAATCCCTTGTTCCTAACGCATGTTGGGTAAATATAGAAAGACAATCATCAGTAGATAACTCATTCAGTGGGAGAGGTGGATTGCTGCCCCATGTTCTTGAAACACCTTCATTGCGGGTTGTGAGGATAATTTTGCTTTCAGGAGCCCCTGCTTTGAAAGGGCTATATAGAGTTGTCCGATCCTCGTACTTCTCATGCCAAACATCATCTAAGACGAGCAAAAATTTCTTTTTCGACAATTTCTCCTTCAATCTCTCTTGAAGAGAACTCAAACTGTTGAGATCAGAGGTCTGCAAATTGAATGACTCTAGAATTGCTTTTGTTACCCGAATGAGGTCAAACTCTTCAGAAACACAAACCCACGCTTTCAGATCAAAATAACCCTTCACCCTCTCATCATTGTAGACAAGGCGAGCCAGAGTTGTCTTGCCAACACCTCCCATGCCGATAATAGTGATTACACTGAGTTCACCATCGTCTGCTTCACCTCTAAACAACTGGTCAAATATTGCCGCCTTATCATTTTCCCTGCCGTAAACATGAGATTCAGTTAATAAATGAGTCGTCTCCCGTCTTTCTCTTGTTCTGTTAGACGTCCGTCCATCATTCTCTCTCAACTCCAACTGGCTTTTCTGTGTCACCATTTCATCTAATCTGGTAGTGATATCCTTTATCTTGGACTCCATCTCATAATTAAACATAACTACACTTGGTTTGAAACTAGTACAACAAGTAGGGATGAGGCTTCGAATCTTACTGGTGCCAGCTTGAGATTCGGCCATCAAATTGCGTCCCAAAGCTTCGGTGGCAAACTCGTCCAATATGTCCTCCAAATCGTAAGCCAAATCTTGGAGCTCCTCCAGCCAAATGTTCACCGCCCGGTTTGTGATCTGCTTCTCCTCTGCATCAGTAAGCACTGCTTGAATTTTCCTCAGCATCGTGGTCCAGTTCTTCACGGCAATATGGATCCCCTCGCGGCCCGCAAAGTAGCTGATGAAGTCAGACGAGAGCAACTTCTCAAACAACCCTTGAATGGTTGCAGATAGAAAGATCTCCGCCATGTTTAATTTCTCTGTGAAAAAGGAAGGAAGGAAGGGTGGGTTAACAAAGTGCAAATCAGAAGAGAATGGCTTTGCTGTGAGAGCCTGAGCGATTCCAAAAGTGGTTTTGCTTAGACTTCAGATTGCGATGGTTGTTGATGAAGCAATTACAGTACCACAGACCTCGCACGGAAAGAGAATATGTGGAAAAGTACTGCATTGAGTGCCTGAGAGTGCTAAAACTCTAGATTCTCATGGTTGTTGATGAACATCGCCACAGTGATGGTGGACGTCACACGGAAAGGCTGTGGAAAAGTACTGCACTGACGAGTGGCTGAGAGGTGTTGGACGGTTCCATAGTGGTGGTGGGCCTCACACGGAAAGGACGATGCGAAGAAAGTATAGCATTGGGGGATGCTGAGACCGAGTCTTCGACTCTGTTAGGGGGGTTGGGTGGAATAATTGATATCGGTGGGTCTGTCTGCTTGTCGGACGGTGCCATAGTGGTGGTGGGCCTCACACGGAAAGGAAGATGTGAAGAAGGTATAGCATTGGGGGATGCTGAGACCGAGTCTTCGACTCTGCTAGGGGGGTTGGGTGGAATAATTGATATTGATTGGAATTGGATTCAGTGCTGAGTTTGGAAAACTCAGCACGGTGCCGAGCTCATCTCGGTCGTTTATTTTGGTTCTGGACAACTGAGATTGGAAGACAAAAAAATTATTTTATAAAGATATTTTGGTAATTTTATCATCTTTCAATTTCAACCGTCCAAAACCGAGATGAACGGCCGAGATGAGTTCGGCACCGTGCTAAGTTTTGCAAACTCAGCACTGAATCCTCTCCCTTGATATTGGTGGGTCTGTCTGCTTGTCGGACGGTGCCATAGTGGTGGTGGGCCTCACACGGAAAGGAAGATGCAAAGAAAGTATGGGAACGGCTATTGCAACCCCGATACTCTCCTCCCATATTTTTTTAATTAAAAAATTATTTTTCAAAAGGATAAGGCTATTGCCATCACATAAAATACTCTAAGCTTCTCATTTAATTTATATTTTTAAGATTTTATGAAAAATATACAATAAATTAATAAAAACTAGTCACATAGTCTACTAGAAAACATCATTTCAGATAACTTTGTAGAAGAAAGTTTTTCCAAAATCTATCATTTAAGTAGACTTTTTGGCAAATTTTCATGGAAAATGAAATAGAGATTGTAAATGGTTAAAAAGTCTGCTTAAATGATAGATTTTGGAAAAAATTTCTTCTACAAAGTTGTTCAGAATGATGTTTTATAGTGAACAATGCTATTAGTTTTCATAAAAACCTTTTATATTTTTCATAAAACCTCAAAAAATGCAAACTAATGGGGGCTTTGAGTACTTTATGTGGTGGCAATAGCTTCACTCTTTTCAAAATTATCAAAAAGGGTTTAAGTACCCTCACCTACCCAACCCCACCCCGCCAGCGACAGCGAGGCTCCAGCATCCCATCCTACACTACCGGTTACCGGTGACTCTCTTCTTCTTTCCTCCTCTTCTTTTTTTTTTCCCCTCTTCTTCTCTTCTTCCTTCCTCTTCTTCCCAGACCCCTCTCCCGCACCGGCAGCCCTCACTCCCTTCCCTCCCGTCGAAACCCTCTTCTTCGTTTTTTTTTTTTCTTCTTCTTTCCTTTTCTTTTCCTTTTCTTCTCTTCTTCCCTCCCGTTGGCAGCCTCTTTTTTTTCTTTCCTTTTCTTTGTCTTCCCTCCCGTCATCAAAAAAAATGGAGGTTTTGAGAAAAAAAACCTTTTTCGCCGGAAAACACACAGACCAGCAAAGGAAAGAAAGAAAGAAAGAAAGAAAAAAAAAAAAAAAGAAAGAAGAGGAAAAACCTCCTTACCGTAAAAAATGGAGGTTTTGAAAAAAAAAACCTCCCTTGCACAGATCTGACCAGCAGAGGAAAAAAAAAAAAAAAAAAAAGAAAGGAAGGAAGAAAGAAAGAATAGGAGAAGAAGAAAGAAGAGTTACTCGCGCCGTCCACCATCCGCCGTTGCCATTGCCGTCGCCCTTCTTCACCGGGAGTGGGGTGGGTGAGAAGGGTTAGGGTTTATTTATAAGGAGGGTATTTTAGTCTTTAAGAGGGGTGGGTATATAAATTGGGGGGGGGGGTGTGAAAATAAGGTGGGGGCAACAAATAGCTTTGGGGGGTTGCAATAGCCCCTCCAAGAAAGTATAGCATTGGTGGATGCTGAGACATTGTTAAAAGGGGATGAATAGCCCAGAAATAGAGTTTCAAGATTGGTTATACGGAAGGATTAGTTTTAGCTGAAATATTAGCGATATGGTCTGAGATACTTTTAATCTGTTAATTAATTAATTTTTTTTTTAAAAAAAGATTGGTTATATAGAAGGTGTATACCGTGAATGTGTAATAGACGTATGATGAGAGGGAAGTAATTTACACGCCTCTAAATTTTAATTCCAAAATGTAAACAATATTTTTCAAACGTAGATATATTGTCCATTGACTCCATTCAAATAAAATTAATGACGTAAAATTTTACATCATTGATCCCTATGATATTAAAAATATATTTAATTTAATTATACCAGTTGATGTTGTTTTTGCGGATAGGGTTGAGGGGATGGAACCTCATTTTGTTCTCTTTCTTAGTTTATAAAGTGCTTATTTTATCCAAAAAAAAAATAAAATATATATATATATATATATATATATATATAATTCTAATTTTATTAAATCTATTTCAATATTCTCGATCAATATATGGATCAGGAGTGGGAAAGAATTGAGGGAAAAAAACCATCTCGCAACGATCCGAAATTTTTTTTTCTTTTTCTTTTTTTTTTTGGATAAGAGATCCGAAAAGTTATATCAATTAACAGTGCCAACGTAAGAGGGCATTGTTATGGCTATGCAGTGTTTCTAGTTTCTACAAAGAATAGCGATACATAGAACCACTATTAAAGGACCAAAACATAAGATCACTGACTTGGCTGAATCTGATTAGTCAGTGGTATTAACATCGTTAGTAACTAAAAAAGAACTTAAAATGAGAAACCCTCAATTCCCAGTTCAAAAAAATGCTCTCAAAATTTATATAAACGGGATTATAAAGGGTTTCCTCAAAATTGTTGTGATCTTCTCCTTCTTTTTAGCAATTCCCAAAAGGAATCATTGACTAATGCTTTGAGATATCTCCGCGTTCGAGTTTGGCAAAATATTTAGATAATTAATTAACCATGACAGAGCATACAAAATCACAAATCAATTAATGCAAAATATTCAGATAATTAATCATGACACATCATACAAAATATGCATCAAGATAATACAACAACTCAACCATTCTCATGACAAATCATGTAAATTGGGAGTTTTATCAAATAACAATGGGAGTTCCCCACAGCCCACCACTAAACAAAAAAAAAGGTACATTTTTAGAACCATGAATATTCAGATAATTTGTCAATTTTTTTTTAAGATAACAGTAGAAATTCCCTTCCCCCCTACATTGTTTTCCCCTTATTAGTGCCATAAATATTCAGATAAATTAGGATTTTTTTTTTTTTTTTTAGATCACAATGTGATGTTTTTAAGATAACACCGAATGATGTTTTTAAGGTACATTTTTAGAACCATGAATATTCAGATAATTTGTCAATTTTTTTTTAAGATAACAGTAAAAATTCCCTCCCCCCCTACATTGTTTTCCCCTTATTAGTGCCATAAATATTCAGATAAATTAGGATTTTTTTTTTTTTTTTTTAGATAACAATGTGATGTTTTTAAGATAACACTGAATGAGTTTTATCATATAACAATGGGGAGTTCCCCACCCCCCACCACCCAAAAAAAAAAAAAAAAAAGAAAGACAGATACGTTTTTAAGATAACAGTGTGATGTTTTTAGGGTTTAGGGTTTAAGATTTTTTTTTTTTTTTTTAGATAACAGTGTGATGTTTTTAAGATAACATTGAATGAGTTTTATCATATAACAATGGGGAGTTCCCCACCCCCCACCACCAAAAAAAAAAAAAAGAAAAGAAGAAAGACAGATACGTTTTTAGTACCATGAATATTCAGATAATTTGTGATTTTTTTTAAAAAATAACAATAGGAATTCCCTCTCTCCTTGCATTGTTTTCCCCTTATTAGTGCCATAAATATTCAGATAAATTGGGATTTTTTTTTTCAGATAACAGCATGATATTTTTAAGATAATACTGAATGCAATATGACACTAAATATGACAAATCAGATAAATTGGGAGTTTTATCATATAACAATGGGGAGTTCCCCACCCCCCCACCCCACCCCCAACCAAAAAAAAAAAATCATGTTATCTTGAATATGGATCCAAAAATATAAACACAAATCAACTAAAATGAACTAACCTTTACAATCGCCATCAAGATAAATTGAATATGGATCCAAAAACATTAACATTACAATTGCTGTGATTCTAATGTCGGAAGACTTCAAAAAATTGAATACGATGCCAAAATGTAAAAGCAATATCTCTTTGAATCGGACAATATCACCGGAATACGGCAACATCCTCATACCAGTTACGCTTAAAATCGCGATGGGTGTGATCCCTAAAAAATGGGGCATTAAAATGGTAAAATCGTGTGAAGAATAAACCAATCGTTTGAAAACGGTAATCCCTTAAAAATAGGAATCCAATAAAGGAAAAACAATTTGAATTGAATTCAAGAATCACGAATGAGAAATGGTGTTAGTCGTCCCACCATTGCAAACCACTCTGGTTGAAGTCCTTGAGAAATAAGCCAATTTGGGCTAAACTCGCTGTCCTTGGCTTATACTGCATCTCCTTTATAAGAAAATTCTTGGTAGAATCAATATATCAGAAAATTTTAGGATCCATTCACCAGCCTACTTCTGGATATAGAAAATAAGTTTAAACACAATAAATAAATAAATAAAGAAAAATACGAGTTTTTATGGGAAGGATTACTACAAAATATTTTCAAATTCAATTATGTTTTAGCCAAAAATCTAATCAAAAGAATATATTCATGCCAGATGGAAAAAACTACAATGAGATACAGGTAAGGTTGTTCTCTTCAAAGATCTTCCATGTTGCCTCAAATGGGAACTGTTTGTAACATAAAGGGGATGTAGCATTCTCTGTACAAATTCTGGTTAGCAGTGCGAAAATGAAAAAACAAAAACTAAATTAAAAGATACACCTACAATTCAAAGACAACAGAATCAGAACCTAATGTTACATTACAGCATGTGAAATCTCAGCACTTGGAAAAGGTACATTTTACCTGAGGATGATTCTGGTTTCAAGAAAACTCTGTTGATCAATGATCACATGGCAAGGTTCCGTTTTGTAGCATCCATTATCAATAAAAGATCATTGATATCTGCTTCCATCCTCACCTTCATATTAAAGTATTCCCGATGAGCCCTTTCTAGAACCTGGGGTTCTTCAAGTTTTTGTTTGCGCATTTCCTCAGCCTCAGCCAAACGCAATTTTGTCATCCCGCTCGTGTATTCTTCTTCAATTTTTTCATTCTTAGCAATTGCAATACGCTCTAGGCCTTCAGCTTCTCTTCTTGCATCATCAGCCCGTGCCTGGAACATTTTAGCCTCTGCCTGCTTGATCCTCACAATGCTCTTCAATTCATCAAAGACAGGTTCCTTTTGAGCACTCTGCAATTCTGAGTCCAGAACACACTTATCATTCCGCTTGCTATCAAAATAAGGAAGTATACTAGCTGCCATTTCCAACCGTGGACCCCTTTCTAAATAAACAGGTTTTAGCCACGCAGCTTCTTGACTTGGCCCAGCAATCCCATTGCTCCCTTCTCCTTGATTCTTGTTAGAAATTTCCTTTCTAGAAAATGTTGGAGTGTTCCCAAACTTGGAAGATTCACTTCCTGCAATCAAAGAACGTAATGTAAATGAAAATCGTGTAAGGTTTGATAATAATCATATAGCAGCATTCCCACTGTGGGACTTGACAATCATAAATGACTCCACTACTGAGGAAATCACTTCTCGAATACTCTATCCCCTACTCATCCTAGTCACTAGCAGCCCAATGGTTAAACCTATGTCCGTCTTCAACCGCTTTTGCCATGGTAACAGGAGCATACAGAGGCATTTAAAATTTTAAAATGAACAAGGATATTAAAGCTCAAACCCCACATGCTAAATGATCCACCAGTTCTGATATTATATTATCAATATTATCAATACCAAAATCCAATCTGAAGAAGCACAATGAAACATCAAGTAAGATGCACAACTAGAAAGCTATAAGTTGAAACAATAGATTACCGGATCAAAATGTGAGTACATCAGACCATGCCGCTTTAATATGTTTTATGCAGCAGGTAAGAGTTGTTTGCACTCGCCTAGCCCAAAACAAATATAACGTGGCATCTTCAGCAGGTCATGGTTGCTTGCCACTGCCATCACCTCATAGAGATGACTCCTGTCTATCTTGCATTTTCCAAATTGAATGTTGGATGTTAGAAACAGACAATTATAAGTTTTGTTATAATCTTGCCACTTCTTGTTCTATGTAGAACCAGATCAGAAAAAGACCCAAGTTTTTTAAAAATTGGTAAAGCCACAAACAACAGCAACTTTTACAGCCAAAATTGCAACTTGAAAAGTAGCCATTTAAGATCAACACCAAACCAAACAAATCCCATTAGTGTGTGAACAAATTGACAGTGGAGAAAAACATCAATGGCATGGTGTTACCAGCTGACATGGATAGACTGGCCAGTAAAAACACTTCAAGTGCTCTTTTAAGATGCAATTCCAACAAGAATACCACCATTTACATTTCAAATTAACCTACTTCCGAACAAGTCATTTGAGACTGGAATAGAATTGAAAAACAATTAAAAGGCACAACTCGTTTGAGACAGGAACCAGATTAAATGTTGATAGGAATATTTAAAATCAAAAGATTTAAGTGTTTCTATTGCAAGACATCAAGAAATAAATTATGACTATATTGCTTGTCACAAGAATTAAAAAGATCAGGAACCAGGGGAAAATTCTCCATAAAACTTCCAGAGTTTTTTTCCCATCTCTACAGGGCAGCTTCAGGAGTGTTAAAAGCAATATTTTTGCAAATTGCAAAAAACCATTTGAGTGCAAGGAAAACATTGAGAATTTTGTTTGGAACTTTAAGATATTCCACAAAGGACACAAATTGCAACATAACCATGTAAAAGTAATAAAACTATAATAATCAAAGTCAAGACTCATGTGTTCCCAATATCCCATTCGCATATGTTACTTTTAATTCAGAAGAACATCAACATTATTTATTAACTTCGAGGAGGAAAAAAGGAAAACCAAAAAATAATTGATGACGGTGGGTCTATGGATGTCCCCACACATTGTTAAAGGGGATGAATAGCCAAAAATGTATTTCCAGTTTGAACAGCTACGGGTCTGCCAAACCCTCCAATTATTTTTATTTTTATTTTTGTTATTATTATTATTATTATTTTTTTTTTTTTAAATTTTAGGGAGGCCTCAGGCCCATCTAGCAATCCCAAATACATCAGGGGAAAGAAAGGAAGTAAGCTCTGAAGGTGGGTCATGATAAGAAACCAACTCATATTCAAAGGAGGGGGTAAAGGTAGCAAGCTAGTTAGCACACAATTGTCTTGTCCTTAAGTATGAAGCAATCAATCTGCAATTCCACGCCAATGGCCTGTAGGCCAAGTGGCATGTCCCACCTCAAAGGGGTGTGGGGTTTCGAGGAGGTCTTGGGTTCAACTCCTTTAGGTGCGTGTGTGCGCGTGAGTTTCTATCACTTGGCAAAAAAAAAAAAAAAAAAAAAATCTGCAATTCCACTTTTTAGCAATTAATGTGGATGGTGTAGGTGTCTCATATTTTTTATTATTAATTTTGTAATTTTTGTTTTTATTTAGTTTAGGGTTTTTTTTTATTTATTCTTGGTGGTTTTTATGGTTTAATCAATCAAAATTGAGTGCTTATGGGTTATAATATTAGTTAGGATCAATTTTAAAAGGTTTCCAAGTTTTTTAGGGATTTTATGAAGCCTTTAAAAAGGCAGTTTCGGTAAAATTTGGTTTGATTAATAGAATTGTTATTTCAGAGTTTTTAACTCTCTTTTTTGCTCATGGATTCAATTGTTTATTTCTTGGGGAAATTGGTGATTAGTCCACTTTTTGGTAAAATATTGACAATTAATCAAGTAAGAGTTTTTCTAAGTCAATTAATTAAGGAGACTGAACTTATTTATCAATTAGTCACACTTTTTTATAAAATGCCTGGTTTACCCTTATTATTACTAAAGGCACTCCCCTTTTTGTTATTAAGGGCACCCTATGTAACTAACTTAACCTTTTAGTATTATAATTTTTAAAAACTTATAACTTATAATATACATATCCATTTTTTCAAAAAAAAAAATTATATTTTTGGAATCTACTTGTCAATATTTTCAAAAAAAGATCCATATTGATTAGGTAATAATTAAAAAAAATAAAATCGTAAAATTTTACTACTTAACACAGTCTAGCGTAATACTTTATAAAACAGTAAAATTTTACTACTTTACGAAATAGTAAAATTTTACTACTTCAATAATAAAATTTATAATGAAGTGGTAAAATTTTACTACTTTACGAAATAAATTTTACAGCAAATTTTACTACTTTGAAAGTTGGGCATGTAGGTGCGCGACAAGGGCCTGGTTAGCTTCTTGCAAAGATGGGATTGTTCCCAACATTCAGATCTGAAGCTCGACCAGGGACCAAAAAAAAAAAAAAAAAAACTCTATTTTCTCTAATCTGAAGTTCAACTATTATTCCTTATCTTCGTGTAAGAAAAATGCCTCATTTGTTTCCATCCAAATTTGAAGTAGTAAAATTTTACAATGAAGTAGCAAAATTTTATGGTTTTGTATAGTTTACTTTTCGTAAAATTGGTTTTAAGAGGATATCATCCTAATTAAAGTCAATATAACTTGTAAAGTCTTACTATTTTATATACAGTAAAGGAAGCATTTGTTTTGTTTAGAACTTGAATTGCAACTCTTGAAATAAAAAAACTTAAAAAATTATAAAGAAATTGTTTGACTACCCAAAACAAACCCTAGCACCAAATTGGACCATCCACACCTTCTTCTCTCTTGGTTAAGCCCTCCTTCGAAGATTATCATCTCCACAACACAACCAATCATCATCTTCACAGCACCAAATCACCAGATTGCACCATCCACACCTTCTTCTCTCTTTGTCGAGCCCTTCTTCGCAGATCATCATCTCCACAACACAATCAATCATCATCTTCATAGCACCAGATCACCAGATTGCACCATTCACACCTTCTTCTCTCTTGGCTACTTTGTCTCTGATGATCGTAAAACAAAGATGAAGAACACAAACAACCTGATGGTTGAATAAATCTGGTTAGAGAACAACTAGATCTGGTGGTGATGCTCGACAGTGTATTGCTCATGCTTGTCGGTGTAGTGGTCATGCTTGCCAGTGACTAGTTAGAAAGGCAAGGAGGGAGAAACCAGATCTAGTGGCGATGCTCGATGGCGTGGTGGTCATGTTTGCCGGTGACAAATCAGAGACACAATAGAGAGAATGAGGGGAGGAAGAACATAGACATGGATTTCAAGGGGTATTTTTGTCAGATTATGGGTAAATGGACTATTTGAGTTATAAAAAAAAAAGAATTACTTGACTAATTGCCAAATAAGTTGTATATTGAGGACTAATGGCCAAATCCCCTTGGTCTTATTTCTTTTCAAGAAGAAAGCAGACGAAAGGAAGATACACCACTTACAAGCCATTGGGATTAATTCATATATATAATACCATTCAAGAGAAAGAAAGATCATTTGATTGTTCGATTTGCCATTAACATCTCAGATTTTAGTATCAAATCCCCATTTATTGGATACAATCTTATTTCAAAGGGGAAACAGTTAATCCTATAATGCTTGAAGTTCTATTTTATTCACAAAGGGGAAATAGGGAACTGACCTCTCGGAAACTAATTTTACCAAAAGTTCACATTGACAGATGCAATGAATTAAGGAAGTCCATTGATGAGTCATGTAATTTTCCTTTTTATTTTTTAGTTTGATAAAAATAAAATGTGGAGAAGATATGAAATTCCCCTTGTTTGCTATTGCTGAGGTTTAAGGGTATAGTGAGATATTGCAATTTGTGAAACAGATGGGGAAACCAAAAAAAAGGAGGAAAAAGATGACTGCAAATTACCCTTGCTCGGTTTCTCCTTGAATTAAACCACCTAACTAGGAAAGGGAATATGTGGAAAAGTATTGCATAGAGTGGCTGAGAGTGTTGGACGGTGCCATGGTGGTGGTGGCCTCACACGGAAAGGAAAATGTGAAGAAAGTATAGCATTGGATGCTGAGTCCTCGACTCAATTATTGAAGGGGAAGAAAAAATTTGATATTGGTGGATCTCTGTATGTCTAATGTCTCTATAAAGGGTGTTGTTAAAGGGGATGAAATGAATAGCTAAACTTGTAGTTTCAACTTTCAAGCTTATTGAACAGTTATGGGTCTGCCAAAACGTCAGCATCCTTTTTTTCAAACCTAGATATATTACATAGTCCCTTCAAATAAAACCAATGATACATAATGTTTTACATCATTGATCCTCATGATATTTACATCTCAGAGATTAATACCGCATTCCCGTTCATTGGATAAAATGTTCTTCCAAAGGGGAAATGCGAAATTGACCTCTGGAACTTAATTTTTCCAAACATTCACATGACAGATGCAATGGAGGAAGTCCATTGATGATAATCATTTAATTTTTTAATTTTTTATTTTTGATGACAGGAAAATGTGGAGAAGATATGAAATTCCCTAGCTTTGCTATTGCTAAGGTTTAAGGCTTTAGTAAGAGATTGCAATTTGTGAAATATATACCTGCTCATATGGGGGGAAAGGATGTTTGCAAATTACCCTTGCTGGGTTTCTTCTTGAATTAAGCCCCGTCACTAGGGCATAAAAGTTATAAGAAATATAATTTATAAAAAATAAATAAATAAATAAACTAACCAGTGGAGTGTAGGGAAATTGAGGTGTTTTCTATGCAAACTAATGTTTTATATTTTGATTTTCAGAATAATGAAATTACACTGAGGGCGTACCATTGTCTTGATAACTGATAGCAAATGACTCCCATTGAAGTCCTTGAGAACTATGCCAACTTGGGCTAAACTCTCTGCCCTTGACTTAGATAGCATCTTCTGTATAAGAAAATTCTTGGTAGAATCAATATATCAGTAAATTTTAGGATCCATTTATCAGCCTACTTCTGGATATAGAAAAACGAGTTTAAATCAGAATAAATAAATAAATAAATAATTTTGACTTTTTATTCGAAGCTTATTTCTTTTTTTGAACATCGACGAATCAAATGATATTTATGTTCCAATTTTTGCCTCTTCTTTTCCCTTTGATTAATTAACATCTCTTTATTTGATTGACCTCCTCCTTTCGTTTCTTTAATCCACATGAGGTAAGATTTAGGTTGCTGCTCAAGTTAGTGAAGTTTTTTCGGTGTAATTTGACCTAATAAGAATAGAATCACACTCTATAAGATTTGAACCTACGACATCGGGTTTTGGTGACCCACGTTCTACCGAACTGAACTAAGAGTGCTTCCTTATCACAATAGAGAAGATTGTGATTCATTTTTATCCGGTTGCATTTTATTGGAATTGAGAGAATAACCCAAATTAATTTTATTTTACTCTTTGTGTCTCTGAAGTAACTCTTATCAACTTGCACTCACTACAAAATATTTGCAAATTCAGTTATATATTGTAGCCAAAAATGTAATTAAAAGAATATATTCGTGCGAGATGGAATAAATTAAAAGATACACCTAGAGATCAAAGACGACAGAACCAGAACCTAATGTTACATTACAGCATGTGAAATCTCGGCACTTGGAAAAGGTACATTTTAACTGCGGATGATAGACAGGTTTCAAGAATAACGCTGTTGATCAATAATCACATGGCCAGATTTCCGTTTTGTAGCTTCCATTTTCAATAAAAGATCTTTCATATCTGCTTCCATCGATCCTCATCTTCAATTTTTTTCGTTCTTAGCGATTGCAATACGTTTTAGGCCTTCAGCTTCTCCTCTTGCATTATCAGCGCATGCTTGGAACATTTTAGCCACTGCCTGCTTGGTCCTCACAATGCTCTCAAATTCATCAAAAACAAGTTCCTTTTGAGTACCCTCATGCAATTCTGAATCCATGGCGCACTTTTCATTCTGCTTGCTGCCCTTTCCGATTAAGGAGCCATTTTTTAATAAACATGTGTAAGCCACTCGGCTTCTTGAAATCCCCGAATAGGGTGGCAATCGTGGAACTCTACAAGGGATAGTGTTCGCACTAAAAACTGTGTTCTGAGGCCGATGGTTTTTTGCGGGCGTGCCAGGGCCAAGTTCAGCCCAAAGTTGTGCGTACACAACTCCTTATGAATTGTGAATGGATTGTCAGGCGATTGCAAAAGGAAAAGGAGTTCTTCCTTCAAAGTTCTGGCGTGAATGTCACAAAAAGAAACAAGAAAACATGTAAATTCAAATTAAAATGAAAAGAGTTGAGAACACATTACCAGCCATGATTTGAAAATGAAATCCACAAAGCTTGAATTCCAAATACGAACCACAAATAATTACAGCACAAGATTGTTTACGAGATTTGAAAAGAAACTGATTACAAGAAAGTGTTTGAAAGCTTGTCTAATTAAAACTACTCCTATGTTTGATAGATCCTGAGAAGGATTGGTGGTTGTGGAACCATTCTTTAATCTTCAATTCTGAAATTTATAGACAACAGCCAATTCCAACTGACTGGAAGTTACTGGCGGTTTCCTCCGGCCTGTGAAAATAATTACCTGGTAGTTATGCACATGTGGAAATTCCCAATTCTGCTAGGAGTTACTTGGCAGTTTTTCTTCAGCCTTTAACTTATGCCACCTATCCATTCTGTACTTTAGAAGATACTTGGAAGTTACCAGCAGTTTTCCCCGGCCTGCAAATTCGCCTCAATCTCCACGATCACAAAACAGTTTTTTTGGCAGCCTGTAATAACACGCCATGTGTTCCCTCAACATTGAAAACCGTCACCTCCACGTTTGAAAACACAAGCCAGGTAACCTTTCATCTTCCAACCGCTACTCCACTGTCTCCTCCATGATTTTAGCAATAGCCCATAACTTCCTTATGACCCACTTTCCCTTGTTTTTCTCCACGTTAGCAATAGCCCCTGTTTTCTAGCCCATGATCTGTTTTTCTTCATTTTGTGCAGCAGCAGTTGCAAGCCAGCAAATCAGCATGTGCAAATTTCTGGCCATCTGTCATCTAGCTATAAGCTAAAACCTCCAGCCAATATGATACCTCTACTAGCCATATGGACCAATCACAAAGCTTCCTACCAAAATTTAATTTTTACGGAAACACTTTGCCCCCTCATCATCTATTTTTGAAAAAGGTTTGAAATGATAGATGATGAAAACCCCCTGGTGAGTGGCTTGACAACAATAAATTAGAGTCTTTTTCTTCGGCCTGCAAAACAAAGATACTACAATGAATCCTTCAGTCTTTAAGACCGAAGATACATTATGCCCACTTCCTTTGGCCTGAGATTGTTTCTATAGTATTCTGATAATTCTTCGATCTTAAAGACCGAAGTAACATTTTTTTTTGTTTCTCTCAGGCCTTTGTGATTCCCTTTTTAAACAGAATTATTCGGTCAAAATGACCGTTTTGGCCATTTCCATTGGCCGGTAATATTCTGACTTCTCAATCAACCATCTCATTTTTATCATATCCTGATGGCCTCCACAAGTCCAAAATAAATGATTATTTCCATAAGTGCTTGTAAAACCATCGGCCTTACAAACCGAAGATTGCATTTTATCTTGATCAACCAACATTTGTACATCGATCTGAGATATTTTTTGCCTAAGCATATTTGATATAAGCTCCATAGTGAATTGAACACTCGGCCTTGGATTTTCCTCAAACAGTAAGTTCAAGGTTTCCTCCATAGGCCATACTTCTTTCCCTTTTATCCTTCCAATTGTCTGGCTCATAGAAATTGACAAAATTTTCCTTCGGCCTTGAGTTTCCAGGCCGTTAAAACCATTAGGCCAACTATTTTTCATGTCCCCTCCCCCCTGGGAAGCCTTAATCTGAGATTGGCCAGTCTGGTTAATTTTAGGCTTCTGAACAAATTTTTTATTTTCATGCCCAAAAATCATCAACGGCTTGAAATTCCTCAAATCAACCGAGGCAACATTCACTTCTAGAAAAGGATCTGAAGTTATCACCATATCATCTTTCTTTTCTGGAAACTTCAACATCCCACAGTTGATCCCATCTTGAACAAGATTCCGAAACACTACACAGTTGTTGGTAGTATGAGATTTCACCCCATGCCATTTACAGTAATGTTCGGCTTCTTTGGTTGGAACTTTATGCCCTTCCAAAACTCTGAGGTATTTTCCTGCCAACAAATGATCAAAAATATCACTTGCCTTTGAAATATCAAAGGTGTACCTTTTTCTAATCTCCATTGGGTTCCTCCTGGCCGTTGTTGTTGCTGGCGGAGGCACCTCAACGTCCTTTCTTTGCAAAGCTGGGCATATCATCGGCCTCTGGCCAATGATTTCTGCAAGATCAATCTCATAGTTGGGATCCTGAAAATAAATTCCATATGAAGAGCTGTTACATTGATCAACCTCTTTTAATAATCTTTCATACCTTGAGGCTCTAGTTGATAACTCAAACAAATCCTCAAATTCAACACTCTCAAATTTCTTTCTTAACTCAAAGTTCAGGCCGTTCTGAGCCAGCCTAACAAATTCAGGCTCTGGTAATGGTATCATACATTTTGTTCTAGCCCTCTTGAAACGAGAAATATACTGCTCTGATGTTTCCTCAGGCATTTGCCTAAACCTAGACAAATCTGCCATAGTCACCTCAGGTTCAGATCGATAGAATTGCATATGAAAACTCTCCTCCATATCTCCCCAAGAATGAATAGAATTTGGAGGCAAGTTAATGTACCAAACAAAAGCAAGGCCGGTCAGGGAATTTCCAAACAGCCTGAGTTTATAAAACTCATTGTTTGCTAACTCTCCGCATTGAATTGTAAATCTGCCAATGTGTTCAACAGTAGAACGACGTTCTTCTCCAGAGAATAAGGAAAAATCAGGACATCTAAAGCCTCTGGGAAATTCATTACATTGGTCTATCCATTCCGGATAAGGCTTTCTATACATTGGCCTACGAATTCTTCTATTTGGATGATGGCCAACATATTGCTCAATCATATTCATAACTTCATTACGGTTAGGTCGACCGTTCTGAGGATTTCCATAATTTCTTTGGCCATGCCTTTGGCCTGCATATTCAACAATAGGCATATTGCAATTATCAGAAACTGGCTCTTGTGGCCTATACTGGCCACTGTTTGGTACGACATTAGAAAACTGCCTATTGTCTCGGCCTACATTAGAGTCTGGTAATGTTTAAACTCTATATGGCCTGGGTTCATTTTCAAACAGAGGGTTTGTCACTCTTTCAACAACTTCTTTCCCCTTGGGAATCTGAACAATTGAAGGACTTTGGTCATTTGATCGGCCTACAGTTTCTTGGCCGATGGAAATACCATTTTTCTTGCCCCCTCCCCCCTGGGAAGTCTCAATCACTGGTTGGTCGACTTGACCAGCCCTAAAAGGTGGAGGTACATAAACTTCATCAGGCCGAGGAAGTGGTGACCCTGAAGAAGGATTGACAACATTCACCCCACTCGCCTTTTCTTGGCTTGAGTCCATAGGACTCTTGCTTGATTTTTCTTTGTCTAAGAGTGCTTGAATAGCATTGGTCAGCAAACCAAGTGCCAATTCATTCTTAGTTGTTGAAATTTCAATGGTCTTAGACAATTGGCGAAGAGCTTCAGCCTGCTCATCAGAATTTTTCTTAACTGTAATCACAAGGCCTTGCACGGCCTCAGACATATCCTTGACAGAATTATCCAATTTTTCTAACATGGAGAACTCCCTAACAGGGACATCCTCAAGAGAGCCTTCCTCCTCAGAAGGTTGTTGTCCTTCCAAGGTGCTTCCAGTCGCGCGAGTGTTTCTTTTCGACATCGACACCTACGGTCCCACCGGGCGTGCCAAAATGGTGTTCGCACTAAAAACTGTGTTCTGAGGCCGATGGTTTTTTGCGGGCGTGCCAGGGCCAAGTTCAGCCCAAAGTTGTGCGTACACAACTCCTTATGAATTGTGAATGGATTGTCAGGCGATTGCAAAAGGAAAAGGAGTTCTTCCTTCAAAGTTCTGGCGTGAATGTCACAAAAAGAAACAAGAAAACATGTAAATTCAAATTAAAATGAAAAGAGTTGAGAACACATTACCAGCCATGATTTGAAAATGAAATCCACAAAGCTTGAATTCCAAATACGAACCACAAATAATTACAGCACAAGATTGTTTACGAGATTTGAAAAGAAACTGATTACAAGAAAGTGTTTGAAAGCTTGTCTAATTAAAACTACTCCTATGTTTGATAGATCCTGAGAAGGATTGGTGGTTGTGGAACCATTCTTTAATCTTCAATTCTGAAATTTATAGACAACAGCCAATTCCAACTGACTGGAAGTTACTGGCGGTTTCCTCCGGCCTGTGAAAATAATTACCTGGTAGTTATGCACATGTGGAAATTCCCAATTCTGCTAGGAGTTACTTGGCAGTTTTTCTTCAGCCTTTAACTTATGCCACCTATCCATTCTGTACTTTAGAAGATACTTGGAAGTTACCAGCAGTTTTCCCCGGCCTGCAAATTCGCCTCAATCTCCACGATCACAAAACAGTTTTTTTGGCAGCCTGTAATAACACGCCATGTGTTCCCTCAACATTGAAAACCGTCACCTCCACGTTTGAAAACACAAGCCAGGTAACCTTTCATCTTCCAACCGCTACTCCACTGTCTCCTCCATGATTTTAGCAATAGCCCATAACTTCCTTATGACCCACTTTCCCTTGTTTTTCTCCACGTTAGCAATAGCCCCTGTTTTCTAGCCCATGATCTGTTTTTCTTCATTTTGTGCAGCAGCAGTTGCAAGCCAGCAAATCAGCATGTGCAAATTTCTGGCCATCTGTCATCTAGCTATAAGCTAAAACCTCCAGCCAATATGATACCTCTACTAGCCATATGGACCAATCACAAAGCTTCCTACCAAAATTTAATTTTTACGGAAACAGATAGCAATACCGCTAGGCCGCGATGCACAATGAGACACTCCAACAATTCTCATACTGATATTAGATTCCTAAGAAGAAAAAGCAATGCCGCCCGCAATTCTTCTTCCACACTTGGCTAAAGAGTTCATCAACCATATGATGTGATATAACAGAGGTTTATTAAATCATCTGATAAAATAAAAACAATTATAGTTCAAGGGATTATATAACGGATATATTTAGATATCTGGAAAAAAAATACCGGATTTCAGTTTTTCAAATTCCATTCAATGATCTGGCAACTTTCCCTTAATAACTCCTGCTAAAATTTTTGTAATTTATCTGGAATATAAAAATTGCCTGTGGAAAGTTTTCTGTATTTAGTTGCCAGAACATAAACTTTCCCATAGTAGTTCATTGTGAACATTCTAAAAGATTATTGATAGGAAACTTTTTTGCCAAATTTGTTCGCTGATGGGGTAACCGGCCCATTATGGATAGTATTCTTTTAATTAAATTTTTAATCACTTAGCTTGTCTATTTTTTATTTTTAATAAAATTATTAGTTGGTTAGCTCAATTGCCATATAAGTTGAGTAAGCACATCTGGACAAATGAGTTGGGTTATTTAACACTGCTCTTATTGATATTAGTTAAAGGAGGAATTTTAGATTGGTTAGGCTAGGGGTAAATAATTACAGTTAGTAGTCATTGTTAGTCAAGTTAGTAGTCATTTACTTGGAAGTTAATAGTAAGGTGTTCTATAATTATTTTCCCATAACCTGATCAATCTAAAATTCCGCTTTAGTTAAATGAAGGTTTTTTCTTGGTACACTGGGAGGGGTTCGAACCCCAAACCTATCTTACTCTTATCATTTCTTCCAGCCTCCCTCACCACTAGGCTAGTCCTAGTAGCTTAAATGAAGGTGTTTTAGCCACTGACCCTTGGGTCTAATGGCATGTCCTACCCTAATAAGTGAGTGGGGTTTGTGTAAGTCATGGTTTCATTGAAAAAACACTAGGTTAGTAATCCAATGGGGTAGCCTAGTGGTGAGGGAAGGTGGGACAAATGATAAAATTATGATAGGTTAAGAGTTTGACCCCTCTAATTGTACCTAGAAAAACAAATACAAAATACAAAATACAAAAAACCACTAGGCTAGTGATTACATCACTAGAGCATATAAAGGTGAGTGGCAAGAATTCTAACTAAGGATGTTAACTTTGATGGATCGTTTAGAAAAAGCAGGTTAGCGTCTAGTGCTTATGTCACTAGGGATTTCATGGGAAAACCACTTGTGGCCAGTGTTGAGTAGCATCCAGAAATGGTCTTACCCCAGCAAAGCCTAAAGAATTTAAGTTCGTTGAAAATGAAGGTGTCCCTAAATCCAGCATATATATAGAGAAGAAAAGGAAATGATGGTGCAAAATGTCTAGTTAATCCAGGGCATGTGATTGGGAATTTAGACTTTGAGAAGGCAACTTTTCCTCAAAATTGTAACTAAATTTAAAGTAAAATGGAATAAACACACTACATTAGAGTGGAAAAATTGAAAGTTATTTTAAAGTAATATGGAAAGATAATTTGCTTGAGTTGGATGAAGGGATGTAAAATATCATTTCTGGCTTCACAGTGGTTCCCATTCTCGTCGCCGATGAATACAGGTTCCTCTATTGGAAATCATTGCCTTTCTTAAATTTTTCATTTTTACGGGCCTTCTAAATTTCCGTTCTATCAATATTATGCCTTCACTTAGCTTGCGGAAAAAAAACAAAGAATACAAAACAAAATTCATGCAGGGCTTAACTTGCCCAAGCCAATTAAAGTAAAAGAAGTGTTCAGTTTGTCGAAATTGATGTTGATTCTAAGATCATCATTGATTGTTTAAGAGAAGCTTCCAAAATACCATGGAAGAAATGAAATAATTTTAAGAATTGCCTAATTTTTAGTGGAGGTAGCAGTGTTGATTTCCAGTATCTATATATATAGAGAGACAGAGAGACAGAGAGAGAAGCCAAGAAAATCAGTTTGCAGATTGCATAGCTAATCTTGGGCATGTAATTAGGATTACAGGCCGGTAGTGGGAAGGCAACTCTCCCTTGGAGTTGCAGTCGGGAGTGACCCATGTTTTCATGGGCAAATAGGCATCCCCTTCATAATTCTACAAAAATGGCCATATTATATATTTTATGGACTCTCAGAACATATTGTTAGATATAAATATATAATAAAATTTAAATATAAAAAAATCACACACACATTGCTAGAAGTCTAAATTTCAAGCAGCAACCAGGAAGGGTTGGCCTAGTGGTAAGGAAGTTAGGTCCCAAGGTGGTTGGGTCGAGTAAAGGTGAAAGAAGTCGAGTTTAAGTCCCAACACCTTGGTAAAAAAAAACCCTGGCCAACGGTTCCCTCTCCTTGCAAATAGTGATTAGTCCTTGGTTGAAAACAAAGAAAAACAAGGTTTTCCCTTAATGCAGAATCCAACAGCTCTGTGGGCTCGTGCCCGTGAAGGTAAAGGGCAACCAGCCCATTATGAATAATTGCAAGTGGGCACAAAGTCCATTTATGGAAGGATAGGTGGATGCCAAAATTTCCAAAACCCCTAGTCCAAAAAATGAAAGAGCAGGCGCCCAAGTTTCACATGTGAATCAGCTCAAAAACCCAACCTCTCACTCACGGAACACGGCCCTCATTTGATCAATGGTTCCTCCACTTGGCAACCCAACAAACCCCACACCGGTCGAATAATGATCATTTGCTTGAATGGGTGTAGGGGTGCTCACGGATCTGCTCGACCCGTGAAAACTGCTCAATCTAACCTTACCGAAGGCATTGAATGGATTCAACTGATGGGGTGGTGGGTAGTGGTTTAGGATTTTTTTTTTTGCGGTTTCATGGGTGGTTCGCGGTTTTGAAAGAAAAAAACTTATTCAAACCCACCTACCCACATATTTTCATACCTATTAAATTATACATATTACATGTGACGGTGTATCATTGATTCTTGATTTTTATTTTTTTTTTAAGAATCAATTTATATTTTATAATTTATATTTTACTGTTCGTGCTCTTTCTCCTTCTTTCTATTTATATATATAGATAAAATATAATTAACATATGCCTTAAATTATTTATCCTTTTGTCTTCTTTTCCTATTTGTGTTTTTAAGATATAAAATGGTATGACCGAATTGAGGGGGAAAAAAAAAACCAACAAAATTCAACTAAAATCCCAACCCATAGACCTACCCGCAACCCACTCATAACCCGATGTGTTACGTGGGTCAAAACCACCTGCTTGTGTGGACGGAAATGGATGCAAATTTAGTTCACCCGCTAAGACGTGGGCGGATGGCGGATGAACCCCAAATCCGCACCCACCCAACCCGTGACCACCCCTAAATGGGTGGCCTTCCTCTGCTGGTTCATTTGGACAGGGAGTAATTGAGGCAATCTTTGACAAAACCAACCTCCACCCTGCCCACACCATTCAGTTGGCATCCCGAGTTGTGGAGGAATTATCAAAGCCCCCATTTCACTCAGTGCTCTATTAAGCCCATCTTTCCAAGTCCCCACTGCTCATACTTCCTCTGCATCTCACGGAAAGCACCCTTAACGGCTGAAATTTAATACAGACGGAGCTTGGGGGCATCTTTAAACCAAAGTGCTTATGGGGTTATATGTCGGAATGCACATGGGGAATTTGTCTCAGGTAGAGCTGGCAAAGTCCAGTGTTCTTCCGCTGAGATGGCACAGGCTTACGCTCTTAGAGAAGCCGTTTTTATGGCTCTGGACCTCCAGACTCCAAAGCTGTTTTTATGGCTCTCGCCAGCTGGTTCCTGGACAACTGATGCAATCCCGGTTGATGTCAAGGAGGCTGCAGCTGCCATTCCCTTTTCTGTGTTTGCCTGTGTTCCTAGAGAGGCCAACTCGCCAGTAGATCGCCTAGCTATGAATGCAACAAGGTCTACTCTCCCTCACCCCTCGTGTGCGATCTTTCCCTCTCAATTACAGTAGATTCAAGTGGCAGACGCAAATCCTTCTCCTTTTTCATCTTAGTTGTCCTCTGCATCAAAAAAAGAAAAAGTGCAGCATTTGCATATTTCCTAAACATGTTTGGCTATTGAACGGTTGACCCACCTCTACAGTCAGAAATATGTTTTTTGCCACCATAATTAGTTTTGGTATTGAATCAAAATGATAATCCTGAATTTTTGAAAGATCGCCATTTTAAGTTGAAAAAGCCCAAACTCGGTTTAAAGTCAAAATTAATAAAAGTTCATTCATGCCTTGAAAAAGACTCTTGTAACAAAAGTTGATCAAATCTTATAAAGTTGGCCTGTAGTTCAATTAAAAGGGCTGCAGTTTACTACTTTGTGCCTCATTGTTTCCTTAACCATCCTAGAACCATTGTCTAACAGGGCTCCTTCATCCTATCTAAGGGGAAAAAAAAAATTCAGAAGTAAGCTAGGGTATTTTAATCCAATCTCAATACAAAGAGAATCTATGAAACCACACGATCCCTCAAAAGAAAACAGAACATCCAAAGAAGTCTGAAGAATCTTCAATTAATTCAAGTATAAAGACAGCTACCAAAATTTCTGTAATATTCTCTGCTTTGATGCTGAGAAGATGACGCAAACATTAATAAGATAAGCTTAGCCGCCAAATGGCAGACAGGGGAATTACCTCCCTAGCTCTGAACTATTAAAGAAGGATCCTTCGTTTGATCTCAAAAAACATATGCTTTTTTAAGAAACAAACTATCATATATTAATTTCCATCATAATCAGCACTAACTTAACTGGATATCGTTAAGATATATCTCAGATATGTCAGCAGAAACAAGAAATAAAACAGAACACAACAAACTGAATATTTGACACCAGATAGTATGAATCTGACTCTCAATAGGTGAGAGTAGAGAGGGAAAAACCCTTTGTATTTATAGATGTACATGTCACAAAGAAGGTAACAATGTGTATTAACAATCAATGTCTTTGATAGTGGGATCTGAATATGAACAAAGCATAACTATATAAATAGAAACATGAACAGAAAGTAAGCTCCAAATTTACACACCGAGTCTTGAAATTCCAATCAACGGAAGTGCTGAAATTATGGCTGTATCTACTGAGATTGTAGCTACTGTTGTTGCTGGCTGGGATACTGATTCTTTGGGAATTAATTTCTGGAGTTTTGAATTCTTGTCTCCATCACAAAACAACCAGTCTATTAACAAGCATCATCAAACTCCCTTTAGATGTAACTAACTTTGAAGTAAAACCCATATGAAAGCAGAATACCCTTGGGTTGGCATGTAATAAAGTGGCAACACTATGAATCACCGTACCCTTGAGATAATCTGCAAACACCCAACAAAAAAAAAAAAAAAAAAAAAAAAAACCCTCATTAGTTGTTTCAGTTTTATTGAAACTAATATTTTTAGTTGTTTCAGTTTTCACGAGACAAATAAGTAAACCATCCATACAACCAACTCTAATAATTGTGTGAGGCTCAGCTGACCGGAGGTTTTTGCTTTATTGGGTTCATATAATGAAAAATAAGATCTCATTTTGTTTTCATTTCTATTCCTACCTTCTCCAAGCAACCAAACAAAGCATTCGCATCTGACAAGCTTTGATCACTCACATTTCATTCTGGACTTTGAGAGTTTCAACCTGCATAAATAATCACGAAGAAAAACATCAGCTACTCAACATGAATAAATAAATAACTAGAGAATTTGAAAAGAAATAAATCTTAAATATACAGAGTGATAGTGTTTAAACTATTGTAAAAGAACAACTTCATGCTATCGATGGTTTTTGTTTCATTGCTCTCTCCCATTTTTATGCCTTTTCAGAGGTTTATGTCAAAGGCCTATATAACTAACATGAAAACAATCCACTTCAAATACAATGACAAGCTTCTTCAAATTTCTGTAATTTAATCACTGTCGCCTAATCTACACTGGATGACAAAATTCGCAGAAGAATATGTGATCACTGTGGCCTACTTAAAATGCAAAGAACCTAAATAAGACATAATGGAAAATTCATCACCTAAACTCCGCATCATCTTGATGCTACCGTGCTTTTGATTCTAACCTACAACGCCACAATGATAGCAATTAAAGAAAACTGTTTAGAGTGGTCAACCGCTAAACAGTTACGGGAAAACAAACAAGAAAATCTAATCAATCGCCAGTGCACCTATTTTCATTGGCCAATCTATTTTTCCAGGACCAATCAGATTCATCGTTAGGCAAATGTAACAGGTTTCCCTCCTAGAGGTTGATTGAGAGACTCTCTCAAACATGATCTGTTTAAGTAGCAGAATTCCATTTATTAAGTTTACCTTTAAGGCTTTACAACTGTTTATCTATGGATAAAAAGGAAGTAACCCAAAACATGACATACAAAAGGGATAAATATAAGGATGGGTAAGAGATAGGTATATGGATTCAGCATATGCTTGCATTAGAGATTTGGAACAGAGTTGTCTTCAACTCTAATAAAGTTGAGGAAAGGAGAAGGGAAACAAAATGAGAAAATGAACAAGAGACAGCGTCATGGCATACTGGCTGTCAAAAGGCTCCTCCTAGTATAAATTGTTAGTGAAAAAACCCCAGCATAATTCAAAAATAAAAAGAGTAGTGAGAGTAACAAACTGGAGGCACCAAAATATGTATTATAAACAAAAATGAAGCAATGGGACCTTCAGGTAGAAAACATCTGATGGCTATCAGGCTATGTATGATCACCAGTAACCGTAACCTAGACGAAGGCAAAATTAAGAAATACAAACAATGTTATTCAAAAGAAGAAAAAATAAAAATAAAAATAAGATTTTAGGCTAAAGATAAATATATTAATTTATAAATGAACATTGCAAAAATTTGAAAATTTTAATGAGTAAATGAACTTTGCAAAAATTAAAACATTCTGCTGTCTAGGACTCACCAACCCACATAAGTTGCCATCTCTATCTCATACACACAATGATGTGAACCCTGTTATACCATAAATTAGAGCTTTTTTGAGCAGAAAACTGTAGTATGTGAAAAAAGAATAAATTAAAACAAGGGTAGTGAAGTGTAGGGGCACTTTTAAACTCATTAAGATGCACACCAATTCAATTGATTAAGCAAACAAAAAATTGAACTTAAAAATAAATAAATAGGGGCACTTTTGAACTTAATTTTTAGTCCGAAAGTAAATAACGTTTTGAGTTTGTTTAAGAATCACATACCTGGGAGTGAATGAACAAAACGAGGGAAGAGGGACAGTCACTGTAGTATCATGTTTCCGGGTCATAGATGAACCTGTCATCTATCTCGACGCAAGGGATGTGGGCAATCTTGGGCCAATCTCGTCCTTTATCCTTTTTACACCGCTGTTTTAGCAGAGAACAATCCCAGATACGTAGTTGCAGAAGCGAGGGAGGCAACCCCTCATCCGGAAAGGATTTGAGCGTCGGACAATTAGAGATCCACAGATATTCAAGAGAGGTGAGGTTTTGAAACCCCTCTGGGAAGGATTTGAGCTTAGGACAAGAGTAAATAGACAGTGATTCAAGAAAGGTGAGGTTTTGAAAGCCCCTTGAGGATAGGTATCTTAGATTTGGAAAATAACTGATAATCAGGCTGGTTAGAGAGGTGGGCAGAATCATTCCCTTCTCCTCCTCTGGAAAGGACACCAGATCTAGACATCCACCAGTGAAATCGCTTATATACAGAGATTTAAGAGAGGTGAATCTGTGCAATCCCCACTCGAACAGGGGAATACAGATGTTGAGCTTGTCAATACAAAGTTCCGTTAGGTTGGTGGGGAAACCCTCTTCTGGAAAGGATACGATGCCTGGACATCCTATTATATCCAATTGTTGAAGAGAGGTGAGGTGGTGCATGCCGTCGGGCAGGGCCTCGAGTTTCTCGCAATTCGAGATCTTAAGCTTTCTCAGTGTGGTGGAGGGCATGGGCAATCCTCCATCCGGAAAGGAAACAAGACTTGAGCAATCCCATATTTCCAGAGAAGAGAGATGGGTGAGGTTGTGTAGGCCTTCGGGTAAGGATTTAAGGCTTTTACAGAGGTTGATATTAATGCTTTCAAGACACGTGTTACTGCGAAACCTCTCCACTACTGACTCCAGCTGTTCACAATAGCTAACTGCGAGATTTTTAAGGGAAACGGGTAACTCACCTCTTGATGATAAGAACGTGAGATTTGGACAGTCAAATATATACAATTTTTCAAGGGAATCATGGTTGCTACAATGCATCAGAGGTAGGGATTTCAATGCATTGCAACTATGAATCCTTAATTCTCTCAACACGGATGGCAAACCTGTCTCCGGAAAGGACACCAGTTCCCGGCACTTGTAGATCTCCAACACTCTAAGGGATGTGAGGATATGCAAATATTGTAACTCCTCAAGACTATCACACGATTCTAATTCAAGAGATTCCAGTCGACAAGGTAACCCCTCTGGCTGCTGCTGTTGCTCTACTTCTTCTGCCGCCAAGGACACAAAATTGGGACAACTCTTGATTTTCAAACGACGAATGGAGGTGAGGTTTTGTAGCAATCCCGCTTCTTTCTGCCACAAAGATGTCAACTCATTACAGCCAACAATCTCAACATCTTCTACTTTTGTTAAACCTCGCAAAAAATCTTCTGTCAGACACGTGAGCTTTGAGACATCTGAAAGAACCATCGACTTCAATGAGTTGAGGTCGTCCGTGCTTCTTTGAACCACCTCTTGGCAGCCTTGGATGTCTAAATTTTTGAGCTTTGGGAGGCTTGGAATTGAAACCACCAATTGTTGGCATCCATTGATGATCAGTTCTTCCAAGGAGGGAAGATGGTCGGGTAATTTTCCTGACAATTTGGGACATTTTTTAATAGAAAGCTTGTGTAGACGATGGAATGCTTCAACCTGTTCATTAACTCCAGAAAGAGACCACTCCTGCCATTCTTGCATATCCTCAAAACTGAGAGTCTCTAATGATGGAAAAGTTGTTGGACAACCTTCGCCATTGAAATCAAGACCCACAATCTTTATTCCATTCATTCTTTCAATACAAAGATCTTTGAGCAAGGTTAGTTGCCCGAGTGGTGGTAAAGATGTGCATTTAACACAATTTTCTAACCTTAAAAGCACCAAATTAGAGAAAGAAGGATCTCCTAACCAACTTGGAAGTGTTATACCACCGTAGCACTTGATGGTGAGCTCTTTCAACTTCTTATGAGGTTCTAACATGTCAAGCACTTCTCTTTCAACTCCTTCATCTCTTGAATCATTGAATTCAAAATTCCATGCCATTGTTATCGCATCAAGGTCCTGCTTACCCTTTAAATTGGCCTCCATTGCATCCCGAGCAACAATCACATTCTCCAACCTTGAAATAAAGAGTGAACCCCGAAGCTGCTTTAAGTTCATCAACTCTTTTATCCCCGATCCACTGTTGTTGCCCACAATATAATTTGACAATTTTTGGAGACTTGTCAAATTACCTACTTGCGGTGGCATCTCTTTTATTAAATTTGAATTTGTAATATCGAGAAAACGAAGGTTGATTAGATTCCCCATTGCTGTTGGTAACTTCTTGAGACGATAACAACCTTTTAATACCAATGTCTGTAAATTATAAAGAGAACTCGTTGATTCAGGTAGACATATGATACTGGTATAAGAAAAATCGAGATACCTCAAGTGCTTCAATTCACCAATTGAATTTGGTAACTCCGTGATGTGATACTTTCTCAAGGATAGCACCCTTAAGCATCTTAACTTTGGCAACAAATCGCAAGGAACATAAGTAGTTAAGTAGGCTTGGCTCCAATTTGGTGTCATTAGCGCCAGAAAGGTTCGTAGACTTTTAACTTCATTAAAGGCCTCAAATTTTTTGATTCCATCACAATAGCTACAAATGTAAGATGAGTGACGAACCTTTTTGGAAATTTTGGATTTCTTTTTACCCTCCAGCATATCCTCCAACCTAAAACATGTTTCTCCTGCTACCCATTGAGCCAGATCACTGATTAGGTCATGCATCACAAACTGTGACTCATTGATACTTGATATTTGAAAGAACGACCTTGACAATAGATTGCGAAAGCATCGGCCTGCTATGTCTTCCACTTTCTTACTTTCATCTTCTTGTTGCACCAAACCTACTGCCATCCATAACAATACTAATTCTTCCTCCTTAAATTCGTAGTCTTTTGGGAATATTGAGCAGAACGCGAAACATCTCTTCAAATTTGGAGGAAGATGATGATAGCTCACTCTTAAAGCTGGAATAATGTCACATTTCTCTGCTGGCAAATCCCATATAGCACTTTTTAACACATCTTTCCATTCATCAAGGTTTACATTAGAGCGCAAGAGGCCTCCAAGGGCCTTTGCTGCCAAAGGCAAGCCCCTGCACCTCTTCACTATTTCTTCACCAATTTGTTTTAAATGTGGATGCGCATCGAAATCCCTTGTTCCTAACGCATGTTGGGTAAATATAGAAAGACAATCTTCAGTAGATAACTCATTCAGTGGGAGAGGTGGATTGCTGCCCCATGTTCTTGAAACACCTTCATTGCGGGTTGTGAGGATAATTTTGCTTTCAGGAGCCCCTGCTTTGAAAGGGCTATATAGAGTTGTCCGATCCTCGTACTTTTCATGCCAAACATCATCTAAGACGAGCAAAAATTTCTTTTTCGACAATTTCTCCTTCAATCTCTCTTGAAGAGAACTCAAACTGTTGAGATCGGAGGTCTGCAAATTGAATGACTCTAGAATTGCTTTTGTTACCCGAATGAGGTCAAACTCTTCAGAAACACAAACCCACGCTTTCAGATCAAAATAACCATTCACCCTCTCATCATTGTAGACAAGGCGAGCCAGAGTTGTCTTGCCAACACCTCCCATGCCGATAATAGTGATTACACTGAGTTCACCATCGTCTGCTTCACCTCTAAACAACTGGTCAAATATTGCCGCCTTATCATTTTCCCTGCCGTAAACATGAGATTCAGTTAATAAATGAGTCGTCTCCCGTCTTTCTCTTGTTCTTTTAGACGTCCGTCCATCATTCTCTCTCAACTCCAACTGGCTTTTCTGTGTCACCATTTCATCTAATCTGGTAGTGATATCCTTTATCTTGGACTCCATCTCAGAATTAAACATAACTACGCTTGGTTTGAAACTAGTACAACAAGTAGGGATGAGGCTTCGAATCTTACTGGTGCTTGCTTGGGGTTCGGCCATCAAATTGCGTCGCAAAGCTTCGGTGGCAAACTCGTCCAATATGTCCTCCAAATCGTAAGCCAAATCTTGGAGCTCCTCCAGCCAAATGTTCACCGCCCGGTTTGTAATCTGCTTCTCCTCTGCATCAGTAAGCACTGCTTGAATTTTCCTCAGCATCGTGGTCCACTTCTTCACGGCAGTATGGATTCCCTCGCGGTCCGCAAAGTAGCTGATGAAGTCAGACGAGAGCAACTTCTCAAACAACACTTGAATGGTTGCAGATAGAAAGATCTCCGCCATGTAGAATTTCTCTGTGAAAAAGGAAGGAAGGAAGGAAGGAAGGAAGGAAAGGTGGGTTAACAAAGTGCAAATCAGAAAAGAAGGGCTATGCTGCGAGAGCCTGAGCGATTCCAAAAGTGGTTTTGCTTAGACTTCAGATTATGTGGAAAAGTATTGCATTGAGTGGCTAAGAGTGCTAAAACTCTGGATTCTCCACAGTGATGGTTGTTGATAAAAATCGCCACAGTGATGGCGGACGTCACGCGGAAAGGTTGTGGAAAAGTATTGCACTGACGAGTGGTTGAGGGGTGTTGGACGATGCCATGGTGGTGGTGGGCCTCACACGGAAAGGAAGATGTGAAGAAAGTATACCATTTGGGGGATGCTGAGACAGAGTCTTCGACTCAATTATTAAGGGGGGTGGGGTGGGGAGTCATTGATATTGGTGGGTCTGTCTGTTTGCCTTCACAAACATTGTTAAAGGGGATGAATAGCCCAGAAATATAGTTTCAAGATTGGTTATACGGAAGGATTAGTTTGAGCTTGAAAGGTCTGAGATGCTTTTAATCTGTTAATTAAAGTAAAAAATAAAAAATAAAAAATAAGATTGGTTATGTAGAAGGTGTATCCCGTAAATGTGTAATTGATGTATGATGAGAGGGGAAGTAATTTACACGCCTCTAATTTATAATTCCAAAATGTAAACAATTATTTTCAAACAAAATTAATGACATAAAATTTTACATCATTGATCCCTATGATATTAAAAATATATTTAATTCTAATTTTATTAAATCTATTTCAATATTCTCAATCAATATATGGATCAGGAGTGGGAAAGAATTGAGGGGAAAAAACCAGCTCGCAACGATCCGAATTTTTTTTTTCTTTTTTTCGATAAGAAGTTATATCAATTAACAATGCCAACGTAAGAGGGCATTGTTATGGCTATGCAGCGTTTCTAGATTCTACAAATGTTAGTACATTTTTTTTGTCCTTAATTTGTGCCCTTGACCATTAATTTCCCAATGCCAATGTATCACAAATGCTGAGGTTTAAAAATTAAAATCCTCCTGGTGGTCACTATGCTGGTCACTTCACTCAAAACATTGCCGGATAATGCCCAATTTAGAATATACTCCGTACATTTCGGCAATGCCCAATTTATCACTGCTTTGAGATAATTCATTGCCAAATAATGCTACCTTACCCCACACTTTGTCCTACTAAGTGCAGTTTAATCATATCAGTGGGCCACAACTTTACTCTCTCAAATACACATAGTAGGACAAAATGTGGGGCAACTACCCTTGCTAGGTTTCTTCTTGGATTAACCCCTTTCACCGGGGCTTTAGAGTGAAAAAGAAGGATAAAGATAATTAGAATTAAAAATAAATAATAATAATAATAATAATGAAGCATTAATCAGTGGAGTGTGATCAGGGCAATTGAGATGATTTTCGGAATAATGACATTAAACTGATGGTCTTGATAAGTGACAGCAAACCACTCTGGTTGAAGTCCTTGAGAAATTAATACACCAATTTGGGCTAAACTCGCTGTCCTTGGCTTAGACTGCATCTCCTTTATAAGAAAATTCTTGGTAGATTCAATATATCAGAAAATTTTAGGATCCATTCACCAGCCTACTTCTGGATATAGAAAAGTAAGTTTAAACGCAATAAATAAATAAATAAAAATATGAGATTTATGGGAAGGTCTACTACAAAATATTTTCAAATTCAATTATGTCTTAAGCCAAAAATCTAATCAAAAGAATATATTCATGCCAGATGGAAAAAAACTACAATGAGATACAGATAAGGTTGTTCTCTTCAAAGATCTTCCATGTTGCCTCAAAGGGGAACTGTTTGTAACATAAAGGGGATGTAGCATTCTCTGTACAAATTCTGGTTAGCAGTGCGAAAATGAAAAAACAAAAACTAAATTAAAAGATACACCTACAATTCAAAGACAACAGAATCAGAACCTAATGTTACATTACAGCATGTGAAATCTCAGCACTTGGAAAAGGTACATTTTACCTGAGGATGATTCTGGTTTCAAGAAAACTCTGTTGATCAATGATCACATGGCAAGGTTCCGTTTTGTAGCATCCATTTTCAATAAAAAATCTTTGATATCTGCTTCCATCCTCACCTTCATATTAAAGTATTCCCGATGAGCCCTCTCTAGAACCTGGACTTCTTCAAGTTTTTGTTTGCTCATTTCCTCAGCCTCAGCCAAACGCAATTTTGTGATCCGGCTTGTGTATTCTTCTTCAATTTTTTCATTCTTAGCAATTGCAATACCCTTTAGGCCTTCAGCTTCTCTTCTCGCATCATCAGCCCGTGCCTGGAACATTTTAGCCTCTGCCTGCTTGATCCTCACAATGCTCTCCAATTCATCAAAGACAGGTTCCTTTTGAGCACTCTGCAATTCTGAGTCCAGAACACGCTTATTATTCCGCTTGCCATCAAAATAAGGAAGTATACTAGCCGCCCTTTCCAACTGAGGAGCCCTTTCTAAATAAACAGGTTTTAGCCATGCAGCTTCTTGACTTGGCCCAGCAATCCCATTGCTCCCTTCTCCTTGATTCTTGTTAGAAATTTCCCTTCTAGAAAATGTTGGAGTGTTCCCAAACTTGGAAGATTCACTTCCTGCAATCAAAGAACGTAATGTAAATGAAAATCGTGTAAGGTTTGATCATAATCATATAGCAGCATTCCCACTGTGGGACTTGGCAATCATAAATGACTCCACTACTAAGGAAATCACTTCTCGAATACTCGATCCCCTTCTCATCCTAGTCACTAGCAGCCCAATGGTTAAACCTATGTCCGTCTTCAACCACTTTTGCCATGGTAACAGGAGCATACAGAGGCATTTAAAATTTTAAAATGAACAAGGATATTATAGCTCAAACCCCACATGCTAAATGATCCACCAGTTCTGATATTATATTATCAATATTATCAATACCAAAATCCAATCTTAAGAACCACAATGAAACATCACGCAAGATGCACAACTAGAAAGCTATTAAGTTGAAACCATAGATCACAGGATCAAAATCTGAGTACATCAGACCATGCCGCTTTAAAATATTTTATGCAGCAGGTAAGAGTTGTTTGCACTCGCCTACCCCAAAACAAATATAATGTGGCATCTTCAGCAGGTCATGGTTGCTTGCCACTGCCATCACCTCATAGAGATGACTCCTGTCTATCTTGCATTTTCCAAATTGAATGTTGGATGTTAGAAACATACAATTATAAGTTTTGTTAGCCACTTCTTGTTCTTTGTAGAACCAGAACAGAAAAAGACCCAAGTATTTTAAAAATTGGTGAAGCCACAAACAACAGCAACTTTTACAGCCAAAATTGCAACTTGAAAAGTAGCCATTTAAGATCAACACCAAACCAAACAAATCCCATTAGTGTGTGAACAAATTGACAGTGGAGAAAAACATAAATGGCATGGTGTTACCAGCTGACATGGATAGACTGGCCAGTAAAAACACTTCCAAGTGCTCTTTGAAGATGCAATTCCAATAGAATTGAAAAACAATTAAAAGCCACAACTCGTTTGAGACAGGAACCAGATTAAATGTTGATAGGAATATTTAAAATCAAAGGATTTAAGTGTTTCTATTGCAAGACATCACGAAATAAATCACGACTATATTGCTTGTCACAAGAATTAAAAAGATCAGGAACCAGGGGAAAATTCTCCATAAAACTTCAAGATTTTTTTTCCCATCTCTACAGGGCAGCTTCAGGAGTGTTAAAAGCAATATTTTTGCAAATTGCAAAAAACCATTTTAGTGCAAGGAAAACATAGAGAATTTTGTTTGGAACTTTAAGATACTCCACAAAGGACACAAATTGCAACATAACCATGTAAAAGTAATAAAACTGTAATAATCAAAGTCATGACTCATGTGTTACCAATATCCCATTCACATATGTTACGTTAAATTCAGAAGAACATCACCATTATTCATTAACTTCGACGAGGAAAAAGGGAAAACCAAAAATAATTGATAACGGTGGGTCTATGTATGTCTCCACACATTGTTAAAGGGGATAAATAGCCAAAAATGTATTTCCAGTTTGAACAGCTGCGGGTCTGCCAAACCCTCCAATTATTTTTCTTTTTTTCATTTTTTCTTTTGAGGGAGGCCTCAGGCCCATCTAGCAACCCCAACTACATCAGGGGAAAGAAAGGAAGTAAGCTCCGAAGGTGGGTCATGATAAGAAACCAACTCATATTCAAGAGTGAGGGTAAAGGTTGATTTCACCAAAAAAAAGAGGGTAAAGGTTGCAAACTAGTTAGCACAACAATTGTCTTGTCTGTAAGTATGAAGCAATCAATCTGCAATTCCACGCCAGTTGCCTATAGGCCAAGTGGCATGTCCCACCTCAAAGGGGTGTGGGGTTTCGAGGAGCTCTTGGGTTCGACTCCTCTAGGTATGTGTGTGCGCTTGAGTTCCTATCACTCGGCCCAAAAAAAAAAAAAAAAATTCTGCAATTCCACTTTTTAGCAATTAATGTGGATGGTGTAGGTGTCTCATATTTTTTATTATTAATTTTGTAATTTTTGTTTTTATTTAGTTTAGGGTTTTATTTATTTATTTTTGGTAGTTTTTATGGTTTAATCAATCAAAATTGAGTGCTTATGGTTGTAATATTAGTTAGGGTCAATTTTAGAAGGTTTCTAAGTTTTTTAGGGATTTTACGAAGCCTTTAAAAAGGCAGTTTTGGTAAAATTTGGTTTGATTAATAGAATTGTTATTTCAGAGTTTTTAACTCTTTTTTTTGCTCATGGATTCGATTGCTTATTTCTTTTTAAGAAGAAAGTGGACGAAAGGAAGATACACCATTAGTGAAAATCCGAACCACAACTTGAGAGTCGTAATCTACACACAAATTTCTGATGTCTGAACCATGAACCCTTCAATTTACACACTATTATAGAGAGAAAACATCCTCTTGGGATGCTTACAATTCTAAAATAAAAACATTCTTTTTTCAAACATTGATATATTGTCCACTCAAATAAAATTAATGATATCTAAATATTTTACCTCATTCATCCTTATGATATTAAAAATATATTTAATTTACTCTAATATTAGTAAATACATTTCAACATTTCTTGATCAATACATGGCTCAAGAGTGGGAAAGAATTGAGGAAAACAAGGACGGAGCCAGCACCGATGAGGATGGCAGCTGCCCCACCTGAGAAATTTTTTTTAATTTTTATCCCTTTAACTTTTACAAGATTAGAAATCCACCCCACCTGAGCAATTTTTTTAAAAAAATTTTTTATCCCTTTAACTTTTACAAAATTAGAAATCTACCTCACCTGAATATATGCTTTGTTAAGATTTTGTTGGAAGAAGCCTTTCAATACTTGGGAATCAATTGGATACTTATATTTTTTATATGCACTCCAATAGTAAGTTTTCATATTTGAAAGGAATTAATGATCTTGCTACAAAATTGGTTGAAACAAAAAAACACGATGTATATCTAGAAATCTACTTACTCTTGACATTAGCACTGATCTTACCAGTTGCGGCTGCTACTGTGGAAATAGTATTTTCTATTATGAAGATCGCAAAGAATCATTTGCGTAACAAAATGGGAAATTAATTTTTGAATGATAGCTTAGTTCTATTTTCAACTTATTGAAAAAGTAGTATTTGATTCAAACCGTCCCAGTCTTGTTCAAACCCTCCCAGTCTTGTTCGAGATTTTTCTAAAAAATTGATTCAAAGAGGGAGAGACTGAGAGAGACGACGGCCCATTCTGAGAGTGGGGGGTAACGCAAGTGAGGATGGAGACGGAACATGAGGGTTAAGATGCTGCAAAGGTTCATCATTTGAAGGCTATTTAAGCATAGAGGCCGTGGATATGATCAAGGTCGCACATGCCTTCTAATGCAATTTTGGAAGTACAAATAAGTGGGGATTATGGCAATTTACTCCGTAGCCAAGAGAAGAAGGGAGCCCATTATTTGGTTTTGCGAATGGGGGCTCTATTGGCACCAAAAGACTTGCTCTTCATCCCCCACTTACTTTATACTTAAAAGTTCTATGAAAAATATAGAAGGTTTTCATAAAAACTTATAGCATGTTCTATTAGAAAACATCATTTTGAACAACTTTTTAGAAGAAAATTTTTCCAAAATCTATCATTTGAGTATACTTTTTTGCCATTTATAGTTTTCGCTTCATAACTAACTAAAAAGTTTACTTAAACGATAGATTTTTGAAAAAAAAATTTCCAAAAAGTTGTTCAAAATTATGTTTTCTAATAGATAACTCAATCAATTTTTATGAAAACCTTATATATTTTTCATAAAATCTTAAAATGTAAGATAAATGGATGATGAAAAGCAAGTCTTTGGGTGCCAATAGAGGCTCCTTTACCATTAAATTTTCCAAAACCATCCCATAAATGCATCACAAATCCTGTGGTACCAAAATTTAATTCATTGACTCGTTGCCTCATGTGACTTAACCATTTTCCTCATCCTTGTGGTAAGAATAAAAACAATAATAATAAACACTCCCTCCGTCTCAGTTTGTTTACTACTTTGCTCCATTTTGACCAAGTACACATATGTAGGCAATGCATTTAAGGTGTTGCCATATCATTCAATTTTTTTTTTTAACTTTTCTATTTTATACTCTTGTGAAGAAAAATTACTTGATATGATAGTTAATATAATGACTGTAATTTTAAATATTGTGAAGGAACTTTTGGGAAAAGACCTTTAATCATTTGCTTTGACTTTTTGGAAATGGGAAACATTTTCAGGCATCCCAAAATAGAAAATTTAGGCAAACAAATTGGGTGCAGGGAGTAAAAGACAAGGATTAATCAGTGGAGTGTGTTTTGGTGCAATTGAGTAATTCTCTACAGAAACTAGTGTTCTAATTTTGATTATCAGAATATTGACACCAAACTGAGTGTGAACCATGATCTTGATAAGTGATAACAAACCACTGCCATTGAATACCTGGAGTGCTATGCTAATTTGGGCTAATTAACTTGCTACTCTTGGCTTAGATTGCGTCTTCTTTATAAGAGAATTCTTGGTAGAATCAATATATCAGTAAATTTAATCACATCCATTTACAGGCCTACTTCTAGATATAGAAAAGGAAGTCTTAACACAGTAAATAAGAAAATATGATTTTTTATGTGAAGCCTTACTACAAAATATTTGCAAGCTTCTAGACTAGCTTGGACCAGCTCAGTCATGCCCATCTTCAAAACCCTGAATAGGGTGGCATCATGGAACTCTATGAACTAGAGAGATACCACTACTCTACTAGGCCACGGGGTACAATGTCATCCCCAACAATTCTCATACTGATATTAGATTCCTAAGCAGAAAATTTAACCCCACCACCCACCAACAATTCTCCTAGCACTCTAGTCTCCATAAGATAAAAGAGGTTCATTAAATCATCTGATGAAATAATTACAATTATAATGAAGAAAAATTGGTAAAGTAATATAAAATTAATGACTGCCAAAATTCTTAGAATTTCATTTGGAATATCAAAATTTCCTGGGGGAACAGTCCTATATTTTGTTGCCAGAACATAAACATAAACTTCCTTGTAGTAATCATTGTGAATATTCTGAAAACTTATTGATAGGAAAATGTTGAAGAGACCATTTTTTGCCCGAATTTTTTTGTCCCATTGACATGTCAACCGTTGTGTCAACTTATCTTGGATAGTTTATATAGCTTTGATCATGTGCGAGATATCCTAGATATCCCATACAATCACAGCCGTCTGTGAGCAACACGCGCGCGTGCGTGAATACACGCGTGTCATCCACGGACGGCCGTGATCGAACGGGATAGTCCGAGATATCCCGCACATGTGTTCAAATTTGTTGGGTTTTAGAAGACTTTTTCCTGAGAGCCTGGTCCTCTATTTATAGAATTCTGCATATAAGTGCTTTCCTCGGACCCTCCGATGATAGCTTGCCAAGTGATGTGTTTTTCCAATCATTTTTGAAGCAAAAAGACTGCTTTGAAGAAATCAGACAGTAGTTATACCTGTCTGGGTTGCAAATCCTCGAATCAATGGGATTGTGCCACAAAAGCATTGTTAATATACTCTTGAAGCAGAATTTAAACTTTCAACTGATTTTGAAGTCGATTTGGTTTGCCACCATAATTGGTTTTGATGGAAATCAAAAATGAAATCCTGAAATTTTGAAACATCGACATTTTATGTTGAAAAACCTCAAAATCAGTCGAAGTTTAAAACAATGGAAGTTCGTTCATGACTTGAAATCGACTCTTGAAGCAGAATTTTATCAAATTTTACAAAGTTGGCCTCTAGTTCATTAAAAGAGCCCAATGAATGGAAGGTAACAATGTACATGTTACAAGGAAGGTAACAATCAATGTCTTTGATTGTGGGATGTGAATACGAACAAAGAATAACTTTATAAATAGAAATATGAACAGAAATTAATCTCCAAATTTACACATTGAGTCTTGAAATTCCAATGAATGGAAGTGCTGAATTTATAGCTGCATCTACTGAGATTGTAGCAACTGTTGTTGCTGGCTGGGATACTGATTCTTTGGGATTTGATTTCTTAAGTTATGAATTCTTGTCTCCATCACGAAACAACCAGTCTATTAACAAGCATCATCAAACTCCCTTTAGATGTAACTAACTTTCAAGCAAAACCCATATGAAAGCAGAAAACACTTGAGTTGGCATGTAATATTGTGGCAACACTATGAAAGACCCTTGTGATTGTCTGCAAACACCAAAAAAGAAAAAAACTCATTAGCACTATACCTGCTGAAGAAAAGAAGGAATAATTTTAGTTTTTCTTTTATTGAAACCAATATTTTTGGTTGTTTCAGTTTTAACGAGACCGTCCATACAACCAACTCTAATAATTGTGTGAGGCTCAGGCGCTGAGCTGACTAGAGATTTTTGCTTTCTCGTGTTCATATAATGAAAAATAAGATCTCATTTTGCTTATCAAAATAAAAAATAAGATCTCATTTTATTTTCATTTCTATTGCTACCTTCTCCAAGCAACATCTGAGAAGCTTTGATCACTATCTTTTCACTCTGGATTTTGAGAGTTTCAACCTGCAACTGAATATCTTCTTGTACGATTCACAGTTCTTTAGAAGAATTTTATTTTCCTCTATTTCATTTTTTCTTCTCATTTTCTGACAATTGCAATATGAAATTCCTTAAGAAACTGTAGGAATCGTCATCAGAGATTGCATCCTCAAACTTTATCAAAGCCTATCCCATCATTAGATTGTACAGATCCCACAATAGAGCATGATTGAAGCAAAGAGAAGGAATGCTAGCACAGTAGTCATGAGGAAAAACATCAGCTACTCAATGGGAATAAATAAATAAATAGAGAAATTGAACAGAAATAAAGCTTTAAATGTACACAGCAATAGTGTTCTAACTATTGTAAAAGGACAAATTCGTGCGATGGCTGGTTTTGGTTTCATCACTCACTCCCATTGTTCTGCCTTCTCAAAGATCAATTTCAAAGGCCCATTTAACTTATATGGTCTGTGGAAGAAGCAGAAAACGATCCACTTTAAATACAACAAGAAGCTTCTTTAAATATCTGTAATTTAATCACTGTGGCCCAGTTAATCATTATATGACAAAATTTGCAGAATAATATTTATCACTGCAACCTCGTTAAAATGAAAAGAAACTAACATAAGACATAATGGAAATTTCGATTACCTAACCTCCACATCATCTCAATACTACTGCGGTTTTGGAAATTTCGATTACAGTAGTTCAATCACTAAACAGTTTTGGGCAATCAAAATTGCAAATCTAATCAATTGCCAGTGCATCTATTTTAGTTGGTCAACCTGAAAAACAATCTAACAATCTGTCTTACCAGGACAAATCAGATTCATCGTTTGGAAAATGTAACAGGTTTCCCTTGCTAGAGGTTGATTAAGAGACTCACTCAAACATGATCTGTTTAAGAAGTGTAACTTTAAGGCTTTACAAGTGTTTTATCTATGGATAAAGGATAAGTAACCCAAAACATGACGTTCAAAAAGAAGAAATATAAGGATGGGTAAGACATAGGTATATATAGATTCAGCATAAGCTTGCATTAGATATTTGGAACAGATTTTTCTTCAAGTCTACTAGAAAATTGGAGGTACTAATATTTACATTATGCTAACGAGAAGGGAAACAAAATGAGAAAGAGGTCAAGAGAGTAGAAAACAAACAATTGTCAGTGAAAAAGCCCCTGCACAATTCAAAAATAAATAGATTAGTGGTAGTAACAAACTGGAGGAACCAAAATATGTATTATAAACAAAAGCAAAGCAATGGAACCTTCGGAGAAGTCAGAAGTAGAAAACATCCAATGGTTATGTATGGTCACCAGATAGCCCAACCTGGACAAGGAAAAATTAAGAAATACAAACAATGTTATTGACAAGAACAAAAAAAAATTCAGATTTTAGGCTAAAGATAAATATATTAAAGAAAAAATGAACGTTGCAAAAAGTTGAACATTTCAGCCAAACAAGCCTTAAGCTTTGTTCTACAATAGTATACCATATTCTACAATAGTCTTAAGCTTCCTTGAGCAGAAAACTGATTAAGATGCACACCAATTGATTAAGCAAACAAAAAATTGAACTTAATTTTTAGTCCGAAAAAAAAAATTCTATTGTCATTTCTATGCCTTTGGATAAGCATTTAAGGCTTTCACAGATGGAGAGATGGGGTCATACCCCTATAGCACTTGATGGTGAGCTCTTTCAACTTCTTATGAGGTTGCAACAAGTCAAGTACTTCTCTTTCAACTCCTTCAATTCTTGAATCATTCGATTCAGGACTCCATCCCATTGATAACACATTGAGGTCCTGCTTATCCTTTAAATTGGCCTCCCTTGCATCTTGAGCATCAATCACATTCTCCAACCCTGAAATACAAAGTGCCCCCCGAAGATGCTTTAAGTTCATCAACTCTTTTATCCCACCTCCACTATCATTGCCTACAATGCAATTTGACAATTTTTGAAGATTTGTCAGTTTACCTACTCGCGGTGGCATCTCTTTTATTAAATTTGCATCTGTAATATCGAGAAGACGAAGGTTGATCAGATTCCCCATTGCTTTTGGCAACTTCTTGAGACGAGAACAATCTTTTAATACCAATATCTGTAAATTATAGAGAGAACTAGTTGATTCAAGTAGACATATTATGTGAGTGCCAGACAAATCAAGGTACCTTAGATGTTTCAAGTCACCAATTGAATTTGGTAACTCAGTGATGTGGTATTTTCTCAAGGAGAGCACCCTTAAGCATTTTAATTCTGGCAACAAATCACGAGGAACATAATTAGTTAAGTAGACATCGTCCCAAACTGCTGTCAGTAATGCTAGGAAGGTTCGTAGGCTCTTAGCTTCATCAAAGGCTTCAAATTTTCTTATTCCATGCGAATGGCTACCAACACAAGATGAGTGGCGAGCCCTTTTAAAAATTTTGCATTGCTTTTTACCCTCAAGCGTATCCTCCAACCTAAAACATGTTTCTCCAGCTACCCATTGAACCAGATCATTGATTAGGTCATGCATTACAAACCGTGACTCATTGATACTAGATATTTGAAAGAATGACCTTGACAATAAATCGTGAAAATACCCACCTCCAACATCTTCCATTTGCTTGCTTTTGTCACGTTGTTGCACCAAACCCACTGCCTACCATAACAGGACTAATTCTTCCTCTTCAAAGTCATAGTCTTTTGGGAATATCGAGCAAAAAGCGAAACATTGCTTCAAATTTGGAGGAAGATGATGATAGCTCAACCTTAGAGCTGGAATAACACCACATTTGTCTTCCGGCAAATCCCATATAGTACTATTTCACACATCTTTCCATTCATCAAGGATTACACTAGAATGCAAGAGACCTCCAAGGGCCTTTGCTACCAAAGGCAAGCCCCTGCACCTTTTCACTATCTCTTCACCGGTTTGTTTTAAGTTTGGATGTGCATCAAAATCTCTTGTTCCCAAGCCATGCTGGGTAAATATAGAAAGACAATCGTCATTTGATAACCCCTTCAAAGGGAAAGGTGGAACAGTACCCATTGTTTTTGAAACACCTTCATTGCGAGTTGTGACAATAATTTTGCTTCCTGGAGCCCCTGCTTCAAGAGGCCAACGTAGGATTGTCCAATCCTCGTAGTTTTCATGCCAAACATCATCTAAGACAAGCAGAAATTTCTTTTTGGACAAAAGCTCCTTCAACTTCACTTGAAGAGAATTTAAATCGTTGACATTAGAAGTCTGAAAAGTGAATGACTCTAGTATTGTTTTTGTTACCTGAATGACATCAGATTCTTCGGAAACACAAACCCACCCTTGCAGAGCAAAATTTCCTTTCACTCTGTCATCATTGTAGACAAGCCGAGCGAGATTTGTCTTGCCAAGACCTCCCAATGATGGGGATCACACAGACTTCATCATCACTTGCTTCACCTCCCAACAACAGTTCAAGTATTGCCTCTTTATCTATTTCCCTGCCATAAACACGAGATTCCTCTACTGAAGAGGTCGGGATGGCCCGTCTTTCTCTTGTTCTGCTAGACGTCCCTACAGCATTTTCTCTCAACTCCGACTGACCTTTTTGTGTCACAATCTGTTCTAATCTGATAGTGATCTCCTTTATCTTGGACTTCATCTCAAAGTTAAACATTACTGTACTTGGCTTGAAACTAGTACGACAAGTAGGGATGAGGCTTTGAATCTTACTGGTGCTAGCTTGAGGTTCTGCCATCAAATTGCGTCGGGAAGCGTCGGTAGCAAAGTCATCCAATATGTCCTCTACATCGTAAGCCAAATCGCGGAGCTCGTTCAGCCAAATTTTCACTACTGGGTTTGTAATCTGCTTCTCCTCTGCATCAACAAGCACTGCCCGAATTGTCATCAGCATCATCTTCCACTTCTCCATGGCAGTATGGACTTCCTCGCGGCGCAAAACGTAGTTGATTAAGTCAGGCGACAGCAACTTCTCAAACAACACTAGAATGGTTGCAGAAAGAAAGATCTCCGCCATGCTTTCTCTGTGAAAATGAAGGAACACAGGACTAACAAAGTGAAATCAGAAGAGAATGGTTTTTCTGTGAAAGCCTCAGCGACCCCAATAGTGGTTTTGCTAAATCTCTAGATTCTCATGGTTGTTGATGAACCAATTACATCGCCACGGTGATGATGGACCTCAAACGGAAAGGCTGGATAAGTATTTCATGGATGAGTGCCATAGTCGTAGTGGGCCTAACACGGAAAGGAAGATGCGAAGAAAGTATTACATTTGTGCCCTTTCGTTACATTTGGATAAGGAATTTATAGGTGAAATTTGCTTTTGAAATAAAATTTGTGAAAATTTTATGAAAATAAGATGGACAAAATCCTTATAAAAATTTTACAAACTCCATTCTTAAAAGCAAATTCCACCTATAAATTCCTTATCCCAAACATAGCGTTACTTTACCATTAATTTCCCAATGCCAATGTATCACAATTGCTTAGGTTTAAAAATGAAATCCTCTTTGGTGATCACCATGCTGGTCACCTCACTCAAAACCATATACTCCCTACGCTTCGGCAATGCCCAATTTATCACTGCTTTGGGATAATTCATTGCCCAAGCTGACTAATCCACAATCAGTTTTCCTCGTTCTTGTCATTGTAATTTGGTTGTAGATGAATCATCATCTTCAACCCACTTAGAAGCCATGGGATTAATTCAAATACTACCATTTAAGAGAAGGAAAGATGATTTGATTGTTTGAATTGCCAATTACCATTAAGGTCTCAGAGATAAGTATCAAATCCCCACTTATTGGATACAATGTTATTTCAAAGGGGGAAATGGGGAACTAATTTCAACCAAATGGGGAAATGGGGAACTAATTTTGACCAAACGTTCACATTGACGGATGCAATCGAGGCAGTCCATTGATGAGTCATTTAATTTTATTTTTTATTTTTTATGTTGATAAAAAGAAAATGTGGAGAATATATGAAATTCCCCTGGTTGTGCGATGATATGGTTATAATCTCTCGTTAATCCGATTTAAAATAAAAATAAAAATAAATTCCCCTGGTTTGCTGTTGCTGAGGTTTTAAGGGTTTAGCGAGAGATTGCAATATGTGAAATACCTGCTCAGATGGGGAAAAAAACCTATATAAAAATAAATATAAATAAATAAAAGACGATTGCAAACTACCCTTGCTGGGTTTCTTCTTGAATTAACCCCCTTCACCAGGGCATAAGGCATAAGAGTAAAAAGAAGGATAAAGATAATTAGAATTACAAATAAATACTCCCTTCGTCCCATTAAGATAGACCATATTTGTAACTTTTTTTTTCCCAAAATATTTGTCCACTTTGAAAAGTCAAATCATTATTTTTATAAATTTCCTACAATACCCTTTGTTATTTCAATTATTACTTTTAACACAAAACCCAATACAAAAAAATTGAAGGTATTTTCGGAAAGATGAAATTTAATTAATACAAGTCAATATAATGATGACTCTTTCTTAAACTCCGTGTTTTGTCAAACTTGACCTATCATTGTGGGACGGAGGGAATAATAATAATAATAATAATAATAATAATAATAATAATAACATTAATCAGTGTAGTGTGTTCAGGGCAATTGAGATGATCTTCAGAATAATGACACTAAATTGATGGTCTTGATAAGTGACAGCAAACCACTCTGGTTGAAGTCCTTGAGAAATACACCAATTTGGGCTACAGTCGCTGTCCTTGGCTTAGACTGCATCTCCTTTATAAGAAAATCCTTGGTCGAATCAATATATCAGAAAATTTTAAGATCCATTCACCAGCCTACTTCAGGATATAGAAAAATAAGTTTAAACACAATAAATAAATAAATAAAAATACGAGTTTTTATGGGTAGGATTACTACAAAATATTTTCAAATTCAATTATGTTTTAACCAAAATCTAATCAAAAGAATGTATTCATGCCAGATGGAAAAAAACTACAATGAGATACAGATAAGGTTGTTCTCTTCAAAGATCTTCCATGTTGCCTCAAATGGGAACTGTTTGTAACATAAAGGGGATGTAGCATTCTCTGTACAAATTCTGGTTAGCAGTGCGAAAATGAAAAAACAAAAACTAAATTAAAAGATACACCTACGATTCAAAGACAACAGAATCAGAACCTAATGTTACATTACAGCATGTGAAATCTCAGCACTTGGAAAAGGTACATTTTACCTGAGCATGATTCTGGTTTCAAGAAAACTCTGTTGATCAATGATCACATGGCAAGGTTCCGTTTTGTAGCATCCATTTTCAATAAAAGATCTTTGATATCTGCTTCCATCCTCACCTTCATATTAAAGTATTCCCGATGAGCCCTTTCTAGAACCTGGAGTTCTTCAAGTTTTTGTTTGCGCATTTCCTCAGCCTCAGCCAAACGCAATTTTGTGATCCGGCTTGTGTATTCTTCTTCAATTTTTTCATTCTTAGCAATTGCAATACGCTTTAGGCCTTCAGCTTCTCTTCTTGCATCATCAGCCCGTGCCTGGAACATTTTAGCCTCTGCCTGCTTGATCCTCACAATGCTCTCCAATTCATCAAAGACAGGTTCCTTTTGAGCACTCTGCAATTCTGAGTCCAGAGCACGCTTATCATTCCGCTTGCCATCAAAATAAGGAAGTATACTAGCCGCCCTTTCCAACTGAGGAGCCCTTTCTAAATAAACAGGTTTTAGCCATGCAGCTTCTTGACTTGGCCCAGCAATCCCATTGCTCCCTTCTCCTTGATTCTTGTTAGAAATTTCCTTTCTAGAAAATGTTGGAGTGTTCCCAAACTTGGAAGATTCACTTCCTGCAATCAAAGGACGTAATGTAAATGAAAATCGTGTAAGGTTTGATAATAATCATATAGCAGCATTCCCACTGTGGGACTTGGCAATCATAAATGACTCCACTACTAAGGAAATCACTTCTTGAATACTCGATCCCCTACTCATCCTAGTCACTAGCAGCCCAATGGTTAAACCTATGTCCGTCTTCAACCGCTTTTGCCATGGTAACAGGAGCATACAGAGGCATTTAAAATTTTAAAATGAACAAGGATATTATAGCTCAAACCCCACATGCTAAATGATCCACCAGTTCTGATATTATATTATCAATATTATCAATACCAAAATCCGATCTTAAGAACCACAATGAAACATCACGCAAGATGCACAACTAGAATGCAATATGTCAAAACAATAGATTACAGGATCAAAATGTGAGTACATCAGACCATGCCGCTTTAATATATTTTATGCAGCAGGTAAGAGTTGGTTGCACTCGCCTACCCCAAAAAAAATATAATGTGGCATCTTCAGCAGGTCATGGTTGCCTGCCACTGCCATCACCTCATAGAGATGACTCCTGTCTATCTTGCATTTTCCAAATTGAATGTTGGATGTTAGAAACATACAATCATAAGTTCTATTATAATCTTGCCACTTCTTGTTCTATGTAGAACCAGATCAGAAAAAGACCCAAGTTTTTTTAAAAATTGGTAAAGCCACAAACAACAGCAACTTTTACAGCCAAAATTGCAACTTGAAAAGTAGCCATTTAAGAACAACACCAAACCAAACAAATCCCATTAGTGTGTGAACAAATTGACAGTGGAGAAAAACATCAATGGCATGGTGTTACCAGCTGATGTGGATAGACTGGCCAGTAAAAACACTTCCAAGTGCTCTTTTAAGATGCAATTCCAACAAGAATACCACCATTTACATTTCAAATTAACCAACTTCCGAACAAGTCATTTGAGACGGGAATAGAATTGAAAAACAATTAAAAGCCACAACTCGTTTGAGACGGGAACCAGATTAAATGTTGATAGGAATATTTAAAATCAAAAGATTTAAGTGTTTCCATTGCAAGACATCAAAAAGTAAATTACGACTATATTGCTTGTCACAAGAATTAAAAAGTTCAGGAACCAGGGGAAAATTCTCCATAAAACTTCAAGATTTTTTTTCCCATCTCTACAGGGCAGCTTCAGGATTGTTAAAAGCAATATTTTGGCAAATTGCAAAAAACCATTTGAGTGCAAGGAAAACATAGAGAATTTTGTTTGGAACTTTAAGATATTCCACAAAGGACACAAATTGCAACATAACCATGTAAAAGTAATAAAACTATAATAATCAAAGTCATGACTCGTGTGTTCCCAATATCCCATTCACATATGTTATTTTAAATTCAGAACAACATCACCATTATTTATTAACTTCAACGAGGAAAAAAGGAAAACCAAAAATAGTGGAAGAAACCATCACAACAACTAAGAGTAAAAAGACCCCACATAACCAAATAATTTCATTCAAATTCAGCTAGTGTTTAAATTAGCCATTGAGATGTAGAAAGGGGGACTTCACTATCTGCCCTTTATGTATGACATGAAATCTAATTTTAAATAATGAAATGAAAAACTTTATTAGAAAAGTTAAGAAACAACCAAATGCTAAAGATATTTCAAAAGAGTCATATAGTCGAGCCAGATTTCACTGTCCAAAAGAAAGTGCTCAATATGTTTATGAAGAAAGCACTCTCCAACTAAATTTATGTCTATAAGTGATTTAAAAAACCTGAAAAGTAATAACTCCTAAAGCACAGCTGCAACAATAATTCTAACAAGGTCAAACTCAAAAGACTGAAAAGAATGGGTTGGACAAGATATTAGGAACTTAGGACTAACAAGGCCTCAAAATTAACATCAAGTACTACAATACAAAGAAAATATCTGTTTACATCTAAATTGTCTCTAGCAGGACACAAATGTGCTATATAACATATCTTTTTGCAAAGCAAATCGAAGAATTCAATCCATGCTTTGATTTACCCTAACCCTCAAGGGAAGAGGTGGGTGGGGATTAAGAAACTATCAAGTAACCATTTAGTTAAAACAAAATAACTTTAAAATCATACAAGCCAAATATACTAGGAAACTTAGTCTCAATTATTGAAACTATGACCCACAACTAAGCAAACTACAACCCAGTGATCATATTTGAGAAATAACCTTGCAACAATAACCAAGTACCAATTATTGAAACTAAAACGCATTACCAACAAAAGCTCTTCAATGATCATCGTCAAATTAGAAAGAACTCTAAAAGACCAAAAAGAGCCACATCCACTCACTCCATTCAAAAATCAAGACCATGAAAGAGGTCGATAAATATATGCATTTTTACCCTTGGTTTGAGATAAAGATGGTTTAGGGTGTTAATAATATTTATCTTAAACCAAACAATAGAATCCTAAAGCAAATAAAAACACATTAGAATCCTAAAACAAATAAAACATAATATTCAATAAACCTACTACCTTCTACCCCCATCCCCAGGCTGTGGACTCTACAGAACCAGGCTGTTTATCTCTAAAAAATGACCAATTATGATACATCAATAACTACACGTTAATTTTTAGTACCAATGTTTACCTTCTTTTTTCTTTTTCTTTTTCTTTTTTCTTTTTTTGTTACCCATATTAATTTTATCTTTGTAATCTACACATGAGCTGTCATGCTCACTAAGAAGTTTAAATGACTTGAAAATTGGTGCCACTCAACCTTTTGAGCTGTGTACGTTGTTAATTTGAAAAAATCCAAGCATTTTTTTCTCTTTTGAAGAGTATGAATCTTCATAAAATAAGGAAAAGAAGAAAAAAATTATTTACAATTTATGATCTAATATTCTAATATAATGAAAATTTCTTTCTCAATTTTTTTCTTTTCGATTAAAACCCACTTGACAAAAGCTCAATCACAGCAGTGGATGAAAAATAGTGAACTTCTAACCATATGATAGATGACTAAACAGGCAAGGATACCCTTATTTCTACCCAATTAATTTTTTCAGGTAAAAAATTAGTGAACTTTTAACACTAGACATCTCTACTTCTGTAGATGGGGATCAAAAATTAGGAAAGGCATATGTCGCAACGTGGTGAACAAAGATGAAGATGTGATTTATTAACTCATAGATGCCTTCAAGGGCGCATGCTCTAGACAATTTTTTTTTTTTTTTTTCCAGCATAAGTTCTAGAAGTCCTTTGGCATGTACTACTCAAAGAACAATAAATCAAATACAGTTTGGAGATTTCAACCAAAATAAATAAACACAGTTGGTCCTTGTTCTTTCACATTCATACGACCTATTTGTCTTATTCTACAAGGTCTTTGTAAGGTACGTGGAGCTGTTCTTTTACAATTTTTTTTTCTTCATGCACCACACACACATATGTACATAAAAACTTTTTATGTTTGGTTTTGATGGACGATCGATATATTCTTTTGTACTTTTATTTGTTCTTCATGCATTGATGCTAATGATTCAAAGAACAAAATATAACAAAATTTATGCTAATTATTTTTATGTTGGTTTTTTGAAGAATTTTTTTCCCACACAAAAAATTCACATGCAACGCACATGTGCTATAAGCCTATAACTAGTAATCATTAAAAAAGAAGAGGGGGGGGGGGGGGGGGGTGGGGGAATGATACACACTATTTAATTGATTAGTTGGGTATGTATAGTAGTTCTCAACAAACACTTAGTCCCAATAATTCAGAAATCAGAATACATTTAAAAACAATTGTCAGAGGAAGAGAGAGAGAACATAATTTAATACATAACCAATACAGATGACAGATACAGGGAAAACCAAAAAAAAAATCAAGCAAACTTGAAATGGATCATATAGATCCTTTAGGTTAATAAAGTTTAACGAAAAACATAACAAGGTAAGCAAGCCATCAAGAGGAAAAATAAAATCTCACCTTTTAATCGCATTTAAGTTTGATGAAAAACCTCTACTCTCCTATAAATGGTAAAATAAAGTATAAAAAGAAACTAATGAAGATTCAGACATGGTGGTCACTGGTCAGAATAAGGTTTTATGCACTATAAATACTGACAATCAAGAGAGATAGAGAACAGTTACGGTTTTCTGAATGAAAAAATGTAATATTTTGTGAGGGCAGTTTTTGGATGAGAGAGAGTCAATACAGGATTTCTTTTGAAAGAGTAGGGGCTTTTTTGTCCGTCAAGTTTTTTTTTTTCACATCCATACTTTTAGTAGCAATATAAATATAGATTTTATAACCTTAATTAATAGTATTAAAAAACATCTGATCTATAAAATAAGTTTTTGCTGCCAAAAATACTTTTTATTCATAGAAAATCACTTAGAAGTCATTCAGACCCCAAAAATTCCCAAACAAATTTAATTTTTTCCAATTACCTTAGAAAGCATGAATACACCAAATTGAAGCATAATCACACATTTGATTTCATTCTTTTATATATATATTGTTATGTCAAATTTTTATAATTAATCAACATGGGATGTGGTATTTTGCCCAACACTCCTTCTAACATGTGGACAACAAAGACGGGTTCACAAATGAAACAACCCAAGAACAACATGCTCTGATACCATGTTGAGTTTCCAACGTAACAACCCAAGCTATTAGATGGAGAGCCTAAACAAGTATATGAAGTTATGTCAAATTTTTATAATTAATCAACGTGGGATGTGGTATTTTTCCCAACATATATATATAGATATGTATATGTATAAAGTGATAGAACAAAGGGAAAACAGCCTTAAGCAAAAATCCCTGCGCGAAACTCCAATATCCTGAGATTAAAAGGAACAAGAAGTTTTCAAGTTTCATTAAGATGGTTTGTTTAAACTCGAGGTGGTCTAAAATATGATGATACAACCCCATTGCCCCAAAAAATAAAGAAGAAAAATTAGGAAGAAAATTTTTGAAATTTCTTAAGAACATAAAAATATATATCATTGTTGAAAATATGACCAACCTGTTATTTACACTTGGACATCACATTATTTTTGAAATAAAATCATAAAAAGCATTTTGTAAATAATGCAAAATAACCAATTTCAGAAGCGTTAGAGCAAGCACATCCCAAGACCCAATATATTGTGATATTTTTGAACCTTTCACAAATATGCAATGAATAACATCCACAACATGATATCTATTTGTTTCCATACCCCAAAAAATATTATATTAACAATAATAATAGAAAGAGATGTTACAATATGGTTTTATTTAAGGTTTCTATCATTACGTGTCATAGAAGTAAAAATAACATGAGAAGCATGAAACATATATGCCTAGCACCTTATTCAAAGTGCAACTTCCCACATGTAAAAGGGGAGGGTAGTCATTTCCCCATCTATTGAAGTTATTGAATAATTTATTATCTAGGTCTTTAACTTTCTTGTACTCCAACCATGGGAGCATGAAAATTGTCTGCAAGTCTGGAACCATATGCTCATAACAAATTTTCTATAAGAAAAACTTCCACGGGCTTAGCTTCAAAATATCAAGACATATGACCAAAAAAACAGAGACTCTTTCACATATCTTTATCATTTTACATGCATCAAATATTCTCAGAATGATCCAATGTACAACCAACCAACAAAATTCATTGTTAAAGAAAAAAGAGAGCTTACCAGTCAAGAAACCCATGATATGATTATAAACCTCAAGAAGGTCAGACTTATTATTTGCCAATCTTGCCAGCATGTGATCAGTGATGTCATGCAGTTGTTTCCCTCTCAAATCCTTGCTAGCATGAAAAATCCTTTTGACATATTCAAGTTCCTTGGAAAGAGTTTCAGCATTCCATTCCTTTGCAAAATTTTGAAAAACTTCCTTGACAAAGCCAAACATCTCAGAAGGATGATTACAGGCAACACAATGAAACTGCATTTCAGTTGTCCCCTCAGCCCCATTAACGCTACGTCCATTTCTGATATAGGATTCCCGTAACGCACAATTCGTATGGCACCAGTGAAGACAAACATCACACCCAACCCAACTACACGTATTAGATGCCATGTCAAACTTTGAACATATAAGACACATACAAGCACTGCAGAATCCATTCTTCTGCACGCAAATCTTGCAATCACATTCATCCACAGGCAGAGGACTCCGACAGGAGAGATTTCTGCATCTCAAGTTCAGAAAGATCTCAGCCAAATCAGAAGGGGAAATACTATTATTTCTCTGAAGAAATTCTCGTAGACCAGTTTTCAGAGCCACCAAGATTTCCAATTGAGCACGATGGGACTTGTTAGCATCTCCAACATGATTTCAGACCGGTTCTGCAATGCCTTCTGAAATGCACAAAGCTGCCCATGTTTATCCGCATTTGACATGATCTCACAAACACTATCCCTCAGGCATGCTATGGATTGTTCCGTCATTTCATGAAACTTCCTCGCCATTACATGTATTGGTTCAGAAACTATCTTGGTGATGACTGTCTCAACAAAATCAGCTCCACCAATCGAAAGTTGTTCTTGTTCCTTCAAGCTGCTACTCCTATATAAACTACCACCATTTTTCTCCCTCATTACTCGCTTCCTGTCTTTAGTATAATCTGAAGCAGTTTCACGGGACCCGACACTTTGTGAAGTGGATCTACCGTCATTGTTGTGCCAAGGCTGTCCTCCTGACAACTGTTTATGAAGACTCAACTGCCTATCCAGGCCAATGGGTACTTTAGAGTTTCCTTCCAAAACCCTAGGATGTTGTCCTTGTGCGTCTTGACCATTTGAAATTCCTTGTAATGCTTGAGACTGATGAAGAGAGCCATTCCCATGCATTAATATTCTTTGGTACAAAGGAACTTCTTTGTGCTTAGGCTCATTCAGAGACTGTCCCTGCCAGCCTCCATGAGAAACTTGATCGACTCCCTGAAATATGGGGTGGCTGCCAACCGACTGTTCATAATTATCAAATGAATTCTGTGTCAAAGAACAGCTTGGGTTGTGGACAAATGGATGAGAACCTGAAAAGGACATTGATGCAGTAAATCCATCAGAGTTAGTACAAAATGTGTTAGTCAAGGACTGAACACTCCTCGCATGACTTGGGGAACCAGGAGCCTGGATTGTATCACGGGAACCAATAGGTAACAGAACATTTGGTAAGCTAAGCGAAAGATCAAGTGGTTCCAGAGTCAGCTTTTCATCCTTATGCTTATTAATGCCTAATTGGTCTGTTCTCTCTGATCTTTTAACAGGAGAGCTAGAGAACAACTCAAAGCCCTAGTACTTGGTCCTTCCATATATTGTCCCTGCAAGTTAAGAGATCCCTTGATTCTCTTTCAATCCAAACACCATCTTCTGCAGAATTAGCGACATGGTTGGACGTAACTGCTACACTTTTGCCTTTATCCTTATAATTTTGGGTTAACCCCTCCATTACAAGGGACAAATTTACTTCAGACGCTCCATTTTCCTCTGCAACTTCCCTATTTGGTTCAGTCAGATCAATGTCCTCTGCTTTGACTTCAAGATCTATACCCTTGTTTTCCTTATGCTCATCTCCCAAAGGTAATGGTTTCCTAACAAATGTATCTTTGCTTGATTCTTCCTTACCATCTCTATCTTTCCCAGTACTCTCCTCCTCCTTGCCATCTTCATTATCTGCTGTCCTTTCAATTTCATCTCTGCCGCCACTCGTTCCACGGATCGAATCATTTTCACAATCTGGAAACTCATCAACATCCTTTTCCACATCTTTCAGCTCACAAACACTACCTTTATGAGGCTCTATCTCTTCTTCGGACACTGATTTTGCAGCATCCTCTGTAACTCTATTTGTATCGTCATCCCGGTGCTCGCTATCACCTTCTGTATGACCATGGTTCAACCCAACATGAGCTTGGACTTCAGTTTCAGGTCCAAGTTCAGTTGCTGGGTCAGTCTCAGGTTCAGGTTCCAGCTCACCTTCCTCCATTTCACTGCTACTATCACTCTCAACCTGCAAGTCATCATTCTTCTTGACTTCACCGCTCTTCGATTGCTCACTCTCAGAATCCTTTGACCAAGGCGACGACTTCTCATCCCTCAACCCCTGCGGAGACCTCACCTTCGACTGCTCACTCCCCGAGTCCTTGGACCAAGTTGGCGACTTCGCCTTCCCATCTCTCAATCCCTCGGAGACCGCATCCTTGACTGCTCACTTCCCGAGTCCTTCGACCAAGTTGTGCGACTTCAACTTTGCATCTCTCGAACCCTTTGGAGACCTCATCCTCGATTGCTCACTCCCCGATTCCTTCGACCAAGTCGGCGACTTCAAATTCGCATCCCTCCATCCCTTCGGAGACCTCGCACTCCCTCTATCTCTACTTTCCTCTACCTATATCACTCCCAACTCCTACCACCTTCATCAAATTCCATACTCCCCGCCGAACCTTCGCCACGACGACCGCTCCCTTCGCGCTGAGACCGATCTCTCTCCGATCTAAACCGCTTCGGAAACTCCCTCCTCGACCCACAAAAGCTCTCCGACCGATGAATCCGATCATACCCTCCACGCGGCGAAGAACTGAGAATCCCTCCTCCTATCGCCGCAATCCCTATACCGATCAAACCCTTTTCTCCGATCAAAACCCTCGAAATCATGCTCCGGCCGCTTCCTCGCAGACCTCGAGCTATCCCGATCGTCCTCGACCGTCCGATCGTATCGAGACGAAGACGACGACATTCCCTTCCGTCCATTATCGGATTTGTAATAGAAACTTCGATGCGAAAACGACCGATTCAAATTCGGATCTTCTAGGTCATCACTAGATCTCAATCTCTTCATATTGCATACACAATACAACAATATATATATATAGAGAGATAGCTAAACACAGATCTCTGAAACTCTAGCTTCAATCAAGAACCAGCATCAATCGATCTCACCGTTCATTTCAATATACAGAACATACAAATGAATACATACAGCCACAAGAGAGATGGTAAAACCTTAGCTCGAGGATAGGACAGTCACCGGAGTTGGAACCGATGCGGCGGAGATAATCGGAGAACGCTTTCGGAAGCGCCGGCGAGGGTTTTCCGGCGAAAGGAGTGGAAATGTGAGGGTAATCCATGCGAGAAAGAGAGAGGGGTTATATTTGGGGAATATATATTTGTGTATGTTTGTATCTCAGTCAACGCAGTTTAAACTACTGATGATGATGAGAGAGAAAGAGAGAGTGTGAGAGAGAGAAGGAGACTTGAATACGCAAAGTGCGCGATTACGCATAGTCCAACTTCCTTTTCTTTTTTCAAATAAATATTTATTTATTTATTCATTTGCATTGGTGGAAAGCTTTAGTGCGAGCCCAGGTCCTCCCCATCAAATTCCTTGAAACTTAGGGCTCTAATCGTTTTGTGGATTTATCGAGGCAAAAAAATAAAATGTAGAAAATTATAATTTTTTTTTATTTGATTGCAATGGAAAATTAGAATAAGAATAAGAATTTCAATAATTTTGGTTTGATATGATTTCATCTTTTTCTTTTATTTTCTTTCCTTCTTATGTTTTTTTCTCTTCCTTTTTTTTTCCATAGTAGAATCCATGAACCAAATAGAAGGTAAGGGTAAAATGCATAAAAACCACTTCAAGTTTGAGGTAAGTTTTAGTTTGATTCTCCCAAGTTTAAAATGGGTCAATTAGGTACCAGATTTTCGAATGTATTTAATTTGGGGCTTACCGTTTGGTCAACTAACAATAATTCAACCAATTGATCAATAATTTTTAAAATATGTCAACTTTGCCCCTATCTTGTACATGAATAAGGGCCTCATAAGCAAGCAAAATTATATATACGGAGTATATTCTAAAGTAATATTTCCATCTCTCTCTCTTGTTTTAGTTTCTCATAAATTTTTTTTTCTTTCGATGAAACACACTTTTTATATGAAATACACATGTGTGTATATATATATATATATATATATATATTATATTCATATTTTTTTTCTTCAATGGGTAGCATCTTGACATCAAGTTCATCACAGTTAAGTCAAACCTTGTGCCGTCGAAAAAACAATTATGACTCGCAATTTGGAATTGTTAAAAAAGTTATTGATTCAAATTGTTATTAATCAAACGACGTGATTTAAGTGAAGGGCAGTAAACGTCAATTTGATGCCAGCTGTAACGATGTTAGTCAACAAACAGTTTAGATGCCAAATTGACTCCTTTTGAATTTGGGGTACCAAACTAAAACCTACCCTAAACTTGAGGGTAGTTTTTTGTATTTTACCCAAACTTTAATAAGATAAAAACGAAAAAAAAAAAAAAAAAAAAGAGGCCAAATGATACATGATGGCCATTAGAACTTTCCATGTTTGCATTTGAAAATTATATCAATATTATGGTAGTTTAATGGTATAGAGAAAATGTGAAGATCCTATAACCAAAAAAAAAGAGTATGTGAAGATACTTTTATGTATAAATATTTAAATTTTAATATTTAAAGGATGTTTATAATATTTATTTGAGTAGGGTTATTTTTATTTTTATTTTCTTTCTAATGAAGATGTAGTTGCAGTCGGGTGCAATTCAATTCAAAACCAAATTGGTTGACCAAGAGTCGATTTTTTCTAAATTAAGAATCAAACCACATACTAGTAGAATTAAACTGACCCAATCCATACAAAAGTTAGGGTTAGTTCGGTTTGGTAATAATACTTTTACAATTTTTAATTTATAATAAAATATAAAAAGTTGCTATGACAATAATTTATAATTTTTCCATAAATAGCTTTTTCAAACAGAGTAGTTTGGAGTTTGGATTCAGATGGATTCAAATCTCAACGAAAGTAAGATCTTGGATACCCTTAAACATTAATCTAAAAAACAAAAATAAAAATACACATTACATAAATAACCACAATAAAACATCATTAAAACGATAAATTAAGCAGAAAAACAAAAAGAAAATTAATAACATTTCCTTTTTCCTATTGGGTTTGCTAGCAACAAATGAACCTATGAGATCAGATTTGGAGTGCATTGTCACCTTGGTGTTCTATTTTAAAAAGAAAGACTCATTAAAAACAATTTACATAGTGATTCTCAATAATGATAATTTCATTCAATTTTCCCTTTAAGATGTAAAGATTGACCTCTTTGTAAAAACATGTAGATTTAGAAAATCAATTAATACATTGATTTATCATTTATTTAATTTTTTTTTAGAAATATTTTTATATTATTATTTAGTAGTTATGTGTTTAAAAGTAATTTTTTGTATAATAAAAGTTAATATGAAAAGATTAAAAAATTTATATTTTAACTTTTTAAATTAACAAAAATATTTAAGACAATAGAAAAGGAAAAAAGACATATCTACGAAAGAATGAGAGAATACTAAAATGAGGGGATAATTATGATAACAAATAGTCCTAAAATGTTCTAAGGCAAATTTTATGTAATAAAATTTAAAAAGAAATTAAAAATTGAAAAGGAAATAAAAATAATAGAATTGCAGGAGACCTGCGACGTCTGTCAGGTGAGATTAACAAGATCGTGCAATTGGCCAGCCAGGGCTGTTGCAGTGCTGAAATTGCGTTGCTTTAACACAATTCTATGTTACTTTCTCACCTTCTTAAATACTAGCCACTCGCTGCTTCATAAAACACCTGTTTCAATTACAGGTTTCGCTATAATACGGCGAGTAGATGCGTTTCCCTCACACGCTGTTGTAGGACTTCCCAAAGTCCTAAGAATGGTAGGACAGTTTGACTCTTCCCCATGGCCTTTTGACGTGTAATATACTCTCATCTTTTTTTGACATTCTCTCTCCAACAATTATGGTTTTGAATTTTTTTTGGATGGGCGTGGAAATTGAGTTGAACCCTGAATAATAGCGGGCCCACAATTTTGATTGATGTTTTGAAGAGAAATCCTTTTTTTTTTTTTTTTTTTTTTTTTTTTTTTTCGAATCCGCGTTTAGTGTGATGATATGATATCCTCGCTCTTTTGGTAGAGATTAATCTCACTTACTTACCCACAAAACAATAAAAAAATTAAAAAATAAAAATTAATGATTGACCCCTTCCAACTAAGGTTTGTGTAATGTACTTCAGTTATCAGAAAATCTCATAACTTCAATTGTATCCATCGTTTGTAATAAAAAAGGAGAGGTGTGGAGTGATATGTTTCCTAGAATTTCAATTTATAATTTTTTGGTCAAACTCAGTGTATCTTCAAACCTTTCACCTAAGAGTAGTAATCACTTATCATGATGGGAGGGCAAAATCACTGACTCGGAGATTTTTTTCTAAGGTGTTGGTGCTCAAACGCGGGATCTTTACTTCCATTTAAGTCAGCCACCCTAAGACCGCAATGCCTTACCACTCGGCCAATCCCATGAGTTAATTTCAATTCTATTATACCTCAGTACTATTATACCTCAATACGTGGTATTTTTATTCCCTATCATAAAATAATAGACTCAAACCTCTCTAACCTCAACTGGAAGTTAAGTCCATCATTTCCCTTTTTTTTTTTTTCTTCCCTATCTGTCTCTTCTCTTGCTACTAAAATCTCATTTCATCTGTCTGTCTTGATTTTGATCAAATAAATGGAGCCTAATAAATCTAATCTCTTTAAAGTCATTACATAAAATAGAATTTAACCTTCCTAAAAGACTAAAACACTTAACCACACTTGATTTATCTCTTGAAATAACTAAAGTTTCTACAAGAGAGTTAATGATATGATAATTTAGTGACATTCTTTTAATTATTAGTGAATGATCTTATAATCAAATTTATAAAAAAATATTATATTATTTGTTATATTACAAGTTAGGAATGGGGATAAATTTTATTGATTATCAAAGAAAAAAAAATTCCACAACAGGAATCAATCATTGCAAATTAACCTCGCATGCTTCATACACATTTACACACAAGACAAACACATGCACGCAGGAACACGTCCACACCCATTACAAGTGCGTACACATCAAGGCTGAATGAAAAATGACTATAAACTTAGAATTTTTGCTGTGACTTCATTGGCTCGTTTGGGATCACTTTGCATTTGTCAAGACGAATAATAAACCTCATCATTGGGACCACGGACTTAAGCTAACAACCAGTACAAAATGGGGTGTCTACACTGATATAACTTATATATATGCATGTTTTACCCTGATCTGTATATATAGATATAGATAGATAATCTTGCCCATATGTGATGAACATTTGTGACATCAATTAAAGTCATTCGTGACAATTTTACATAAGTGCTTGATAGTATTATGGTTCCATCGCCATTATTCGGGTGAACAATTTCATACGTATAAAATAATTATGCAAAATAAATTTGGCTAGTGATTAACATATAATGAACTTTTTCTTTTTGGGTCCCTCTAGGTTTATGTGATAAGCGAGGATGAAAGGATACAATTTTTGTGCTCTATTTTCATCATTCTTAATATAAAATACCCAATGGTCTCGATTTTGGGTTTTTTATTTATTTATTTTTATTTTTTTTGAGATGTTTGGATCAAGCAATGGCTTTAAATTTTCGTAAAAAAATAAAATGCAAAAATTATGTCCATTAATTCTAATCCTTGTATAATTGTCACATAACTACGGTGACATACTTAGAAGATGCATTGCTAGTCACTTGTAGTTATTGAAAAGTTGAGCAAAGAGAAACTGGGGTTGGACCTCAATTTGAGAAACGACCTAGGAAGAGAATGAATGAAAAGAAAGAAAGAAAAATGTTCGTATGGGGCCTCCGAGTAATTTTCAATGCAACTGTGATATGATCAAATGGTATCATGAGTCAATAAATATAAAGTAAAATGAGATTATTAGTGAAAAAGTACTTTAATAATTTCACTTTATTTCATTATTATTAATTCGTGATACTATATGATCAGTTGTACCTCATTTACATATAAGTTTTTGTCGAAGCCCACATGTTGGAATTTCGACTAGGCAAACATGCTCTGAACCCTTTTCTTTTTTCTTTTTCTTTTTTATTTTATTTTATTTTTATTTTATTAATTTATTAATTTATTTTTTATTTTGAATTTTGAAGTTGCTTTTTAAGCTTTCACACAAGTGGTAATGCTGATACAATGCCATAATCTGATGAAAATAGAGTAAAGTGAAATTGTCAGAATACTTTTTGCATAGTTCCTTAATTCTACTTTATTATCATTGGTCCGTGACATACTTGACATGGGAGACTCACTCCAATTTGAGATACAACGAAATAAGGAAAAAAAATTAAAATAAAAATAAAAAGAAAGGAAAAAAGCTGTTGTAAGGCTCACGATATAAATTATTTTCTAACCTTTTAATAATTGGGGTCAGGCTATTGCCATTAGGGCTGCAACTTGGGTGGGTTGAACCCGCCTAACCCAAACCCAACCCAGTCAAAGGACAAGTTTGAGCAATAGTCTTCCATACATTGGGTTGGGATTAGGTTGGAAAATCTCAACCCGATTTCAATTTGGGTTGGGCTGGGGAAGAGGGGTCGGCAACCCGAACCCAACCTACATAGTATATACTTTTTAAAATATACTGAATAATGTCTTTTAACATGGTTGCTTATGTACTCAATTATATATATGTTAATATTTTGAGTTCTTTAAATTTTTTTTAAAATTATTTTGATGCTTTCATATCAAATTATTTTGGGTGAAAAAATTATTTTTCAAATTGGCATGGATTCTAGGTTAATCAATAGAATTGGGGTATTTGAGATTTGTGTGCATATGCAATAATACATTTTTATCAAATGGTTTCTCCCTTTTTTTTTCTTTTTTTTTTTTCCTAAAAGGAAAAAAAACAAGCCAACCTTTAACCTGGCCTAAACCCGTTCAACCCGACCTAACCCTATTCAACTTGTTTAACCTGTGCCCAACCCGAATCTGCCCAACCCGAGCACGGGTTGAGCATGGGCTAAGAACCTCAACATAAAGAACTGGTTGGGTTGGGATTGGATTGAGGGTTTTATACTTAGGGTTGAGCTTGAGATGACCTCTCAACCCGCCCAAGTTGCAGCCCTAATTGCCATTAAATAAAGTATTCTAAGCCCTCCATTAATTAAAATAAAATGTTATTATTTTTATATCCAAATGTACATTTACCATTAAAGACATGTCTATTGTCTACTAAAAGACCTAAAAGAAAATTTTCCTATCCCCACCCCACCTCACCCCCAACTTAAAAATATTACGCCATCTCTAGACCTCATGCTCTCATAAACCCTAATAATCTTGACAGTACCAAATCCATATATATATATAATGAAAAATTAGTATTTCTCATATTATATTGAATAATGGTCGAGAAAAAACATCGTTAAAGATGGTATTAGTACCCAAAAAGTAAGTATTTATACATTTGTTGTCAAGTTTAACTTCAGTTTTTCATATGTTGAATTTTGCCCTCCATTACATAAAGTACTCTAAGCTCTCCATTAATTAAAATAAAATGTTATTACTTATATATCCAAATGTACATTTATCATTAAGGACATGTCTATTGTCTACTAAAAGACCTAAAAGAAAATTTTCCTATCTCCACCCCACCTCGATCACCCCCAACTTTAAAAATATTACACCCCTATAGACCTCATGCTCTCATAAACACTAACAACCTTGACAGTACCAAATCCATATATACATGAAAAATTAGTATTTCTCATGTTATATTGAATAATGGACGAGAAAAAACATTGTTAAAAATGGTATTAACAGCCAAAAGGTAAGTATTTATGCATTTTTTTGTCGAGTTTAAATTCAATTTTTCATATGCTGAATTTTGCCTTGTTCAGATTTCCGATTCCGAACATGTTTAAAATATCATTTTTGTAACTCCGAATGCTTTCAACACGTTCCAATTTATAAATCCGAACAACTTTCTTTTGTTTCGTTTTAAAACTTTAAACCCTTAACAGTATAAATCATGTTTTCGGATTGTTCGGTTATATAACTCCGAACAATTTGTTAATGTTCACCTTTAGGAATCCGAACAATCTTGTGTTGAGAGAGATGAGTTGCGGGTGGGGTGTAAAAATGTTTTTAGATTTTTTAATAAAGGCATTTTAGGAAGCTAGGGTTAGGAAGGTAGGGAATGCTTACAACAAAATTTGAAGAGATTTAATTAGTAGGGATTTAAAATATTTTTGTGGTGGCAATAGCCTGACCCTATAATTGAGGTTCAAGACTTGCAGTCAACGTTATGCTTTTTCACATTTTCCTTTCCGTGTGATTGCCACCATCGTTACTGTATTACAAACTATTCAAGTTTCATCAGTGATGGATTAATTGCCTTTTTTCTCTCTTGCAATCTCTCTCTCTCTCTCTCTCAGAGATTTCCAGTCACTCAGTCGCTCTCCTGATTTCTCTTATATGCCCTTTCTCTCTCTTGCTCTCACGATCGATCCACGTACAAATAACATTTTTTAAATTTTTTTTTTTTTATATTTGGGATATTGATGAGGTTTGTTTTTGACATTTTGAGTTATTTATTTATTTATTTTTTAATTTGAGTGATTTTTTTAAAACTATTATCTTGATATGCATGGTGATGGAAGATTTTGTGGCATGTTGGCATTATTTTTCTTTTCTTTTCTTTTCTTTTCAAGTGATGATGAGTGGGCTTTACATATTTAAATGAAGAGTCAATTGTTTGAATGTGAATAGTTATTTGAAATTTTGTATTTTGTTTTTGATCGAAGGTGAGCGGATTTATTTATTTATTTTAAAACTTATAAGGTGAGCGGATTCATGCTGTAAACATGAGTGTATTTTCTTTTCAAGGCTTTTTTTTTTTTTTTTTTAAATAAAAAATTTATGAACAAATATATTGTTCATACTCTAGTAATTCCCAATTAACATAGAAAATCACTAGATTAATTATAAATTATGATCTCCCAAGTCCCAAAAGAATTATATTAATATGGTAAAGATGCATGTCTAACATTTCTGCCTCCAATGGTAATGGAATCAAGTTCTGGCAAAGTCTTGTGCTCCTTTGCTTTTTTTGGGCTATCAATTGCGCTTCATCTCTTCAGATCGCTCAGGCTTTCACTTTCCTCTGATTTTTACTTTGTTTTTACAGAGTTCCGTCCGCTGTTTTTCAGAAGGAAAAAATGGCAGAGATCTTTTTATCTGCATTCGTTAAAGTAGTGCTTCAGAAGTTGACGTCCCAGGAGTTAATAAACTTTGTGCGCCGTGAGGGAGTCCATACCACCATGAAGAAGTGGACGTCAATGCTGATGAAAATTCTGGCAGTGCTTAGCGATGCAGAGGAGAAGCAGATAACGAACCCAACCGTGAAAATTTGGCTGGACGAACTCCGAGATTTGGCTTATGACGTCGAGGATGTATTGGACGAGTTTGCAACTGAAGCTTTGCGACGCAAGGTGATGGCAGAACCTCAAGCAAGCTCAACAAAGTTACGAAGCCTCGTCCCTACTTGTTGCAAACCAAGTGCAATTGTGTTGAACTTTAGAACGGAGTCCAAGATAAACACAATAACAAGCCGATTACAAGATATTTCTAAACAGAAAGCTGAACTGAATTTGATTGAGAATTGCGGAGGGATGTCTAACAGAATAAGAGATAGATCGGTTAGCCGACTTCTTCAGTAGCGGAATCTCGTTTATGGCAGGGAAGAAGATAAAGAGGCAATCGTTGAACTGTTGTTCAGTGGTGAAGTCAGTAATGAAGTCTGTGTGATCCTATCATTGGCATGGAGGTGTTGCAAGACTACACTTGCTAATATTGTCTACAATGATGATAGGGTGAAGGATTACTTTGATTTGCAAGCGTGGGTTTGTGTTTCTGACGAATTTGATCTCATTCGGGTAACAAAAGCAATTCTACAGTCACTAGATTTGAAGACTATAGATTTTGAAGAGCTAAGTTCACTTCAAGAGAGCTTGAAGGAGAAATTATCTAAACAGAAATTTTTGCTCGTCTTAGATGACGTTTGGCATGAAAACTACGATGACTGGACAAAACTCCGTAGGCCTCTCGAAGTAGGGGTACCAGGAAGTAAAATTATTGTCACAGCTCGCAATCAAGGTGTCGCAGATATAATGGGCACTATTTCAGCTTACCGTTTGGAAGAGTTATCAAATGATGGCTGTTTGTCCGTTTTTACCCAACATGCGTTGGGAACAACAGATTTTAGTGCGCATCCGAACTTAAAACATACCGGTGAAGAAATTGTGAAAAGGTGCAAGGGGCTGCCTTTGGCTGCAAAGGTCCTTGGAGGCCTCTTGCGCACTACAAGAAACCTTGATAAATGGGAAGATGCATTACATAGTCAGATATGGGACTTACCGGAAGGGAGAAGTAACATTATGCCAGCTCTAAGATTGAGCTACCATCATCTTTCTCCATCTTTGAAGCAGTGTTTCGCTTACTGCTCAATACTCCCCAAAGACTATGAATTTGAAAAAGAGGAATTAGTTTTACTATGGATGGCGGAAGGTTTGCTGCAACAACCTAGTGACAGAAGCCCATGGAAGACACAGGAGATGAATATTTTCATGATCTATTATCAAGGTACTTTTTTCAACTCTCAAGTATCAATGAATCGAAGTTCATAATGCATGACCTCATCAATGACCTTGCCAATGGGTAGCTGGAACAACATGTTTAGGTTGGAGGATAAGTTGGAGCCATGCAAGATTTCCAAAAAGGTTCGCCATTCTTCTTATGTTCGTAGAGAATATGAGGGATACAAAAAATTTGAGGCATTTGATGAAGCTGAGGGCTTACGGACCTTCCTACCACTAATGACAGCAAAAAAGTGCTACTTAACTAGTAAGGTTCCTCTTAATTTGTTGCCAAAGTTAAAAAGTTTAAGGGTGTTATCCTTGAGTGGATATAGCATCACCGAGCTTCCAGATTTATTTGGTGATTTGAAACATCTACGATTCCTGATATGTCTCGCACTAAAATCAGAAGTTTACCTGAATCAACGTCTACCCTCTACAATCTACAGACATTGATATTAAAGATTGTTCTTGTCTCAAGAATTGCCTCCATCAATGGGAAATCTAATCAACCTTCGTCATCTCGATATTACAAATTGTGAATTAATGAAAGAGATGCCACTACAAGTAGGTCAATTAACATGTCTTCAGAAATTGTCAAATTTTATTGTGGGCAATGGAAGTGGATCTCAGATAAGAGACTTGATCAACTTAAAGTATCTCCGAACACTTTGCATTTCAAGTTTAGAGAATGTTATTGATGCTCGTGGTGCAGTTTTGCCAACTTAAAGGATAAGCAATACCTTAATGTGTTAACATTGGGATGGAGTTCAGAATTTAAGATTCAAGAAACGAGGACTTGAAAAGATGTGCTAGACGGGTTACAACCTCAAAAAGGTTGAAAGAGCTCACATCAAGTGCTACGGTGGTTCAACACTTTCAATTTGGTTAGGAGATCCTTCTTCTCTAAATGGTGCTCCTGAAGTTAGAAAATTGCGTAAAATGCACTTCTTTGCCAATCCCTTGGGGCAAACTACCATGCTCAAAAGTCTTTGCATTAAAGGAATGACTAGAGTGAAGATGTGGGTCTCGAGTTCAACGGGAGGGGTCTGTCCAAGTCCTTTTCCATCATTGGAGATTCTAAGTTTTGAGGATATGCTGGAATGGGAGCGTGGTTTCCTTCTAGACTTGATGGACAGGTGTAAGTCTTTTCTGTCTAGTGAGATGTTCTCAAAGATGTCCCAAATTGTTAGAAGATTACCAACCATCTTCCTTCTTTGGAAAAGTTGGTTATTGATGAATGTCCTCAAGTAGCGGTCTCAATTTCAAGCCTCCCAGAACACTGTGAGTTAGAGATCGGGAGGATTACCAAGAGGTGGTGAAGGGAAGCATCAGCGCACTGAAGTCCTTGATTCTTTGTAATATATCAAAGGTCCCACATTTGACACAAGGGTTTGTTCGGGGTTTAAAAAGTGTAGAAGATTTGAAGATTGTGAGTTCTGATGAGGTGACATATTTGTGGCAGAAAGAGGTGGGATTACTACACCACCTCACTTCCCTTCGTCGTTTAAAAATCAAGGGTTGTCCCAAATTTGTTTCCTTGGTGGCAGAAGAAGCAGAGCAGCAACAGGGGTTGCCTTGCAGACTTGAATCTCTAGAATTTTATGGGTGCAATAATCTTGAGAAGCTACAAGGTTTGTACAACCTCACATCTCTTAGAGAGCTGACAATCAAAGAGTGTGATTCTGTCACGTCCATTGCAAGAGACCAGCTACCTTCAACCCTAAAAAAACTTGAGATCATAATTTGCAAGAATTTGCTGTGTATAGAATTGGAGGGCGAGGGTTCCACTTTCTTCTTCTTTGACGATGCATAAGAGCAACAACAGTGGCCATGCATCTCTTCTTGAAAGCTTGTATATAAATGGGTGTGATTCTCTCACGTCCTTATCTTCAAAAGGCGAGTTGCCCACCACGCTTAAATACCTCTCTATATGGGATTGTCCAAAGCTGGAGTCGGTGGCAGAGAGGCTGTGCAATAACACGTCTCTTGAAGCTATAGAGATTTGGAATTGTGAAAGCCTTATATCCTTACCTGAGGCCCTTCACAACCTCATCCATCTCTCTCGTATTGAAATAGTTTTATGCCCGAGTCTTGTGCACTTATTTCCCGGTGGAGGGTTGCCCGCCACCAACTTGACAGAACTTTGGATCTACAGCTGTGAGAAACTAGAGTCCCTGCCCGACCGCATGCACAACCTCACTTCTCTTCAAGAGTTGGGAATAGTTGGATCGTGGAGGCATCGTATCCTTTCCAGAAGAGGTTTCCCCACCAACCTAACATCACTTTCGATCAAACATCTCAACATCTATGAGCCCTTATTTGAGTGGGGGTTGCACAGACTCACCTCTCTTACATGTATCCAAATTAGAGGTGGATGTCCAGACTTGGTGTCCCTTTCCCGAAGAGGACAAGGGGATGATGCTGCCCACCTCTCTAGCCAAACTATTCATTAGTGATTTCCTGAATCTGGAGCACCTATCCTTCAAAGGCCTTCAAAACCTCACCTCTCTTAATATCTAGGTATTTTCAATTGCGATAAGCTCAAATCCTTGCTAGAGGAGGGGATGCCTCCCTCGCTCTCCATGGGGTTTCAAAACCTACCTCTCTTGAACGGCTGAGATCAGTAGTTGCCCTAAGCTCAAATCCTTTCCAAAGGAAGGGTTGCCTCCCTCGCTTTTGCAACTATACATCTACATTGTCCTCTGCTAAACAACGGTGCAAAAAGGATCAAGGACGAGATTGGCCCAAGATTACCACATCCCTTGCATCTACATAGATGGCAAGTTCATCTATGACCCAGAGGACGTGGGGGAATGAGTTCAATTTTAAAGAAAGAATGAAAGAAAAAGGCAGAGATTCTTCAGGTAAATGATCACTCAAGTCACAATATTTCAGGTGCTGGAATATCATCTTACAAAATGGTAAATACTATTTCAATTCAGAGAAATCAAATAATTGTTACTTGATTTATGTATTATCCTACTTAATGCCAGTGTGGATGAGATTGGCCTAAGATTCTGTCAGGATAAAACATTCAAATTTGTTTAACCATCATTTATTAAATTCCTACCACTCTGTAGATTCGAACAATTGATTTTTGTTTTTTGGAACATAATTTGGCGCCTCCATTTTATCACCATAACTAACTCTCCTTACTTCTGGATCATGCAGGGGCATCTTCATCCTCAATTCAACTAAAATGAGGCTTTTGACAGCAATTGTGCCTGTTGTTACCCTTCTCCTTAATTCAATGTAAGATTCAATAGCTCCACCATTGTACATCTTTTTGGGGAAAACTTTATGTTCATGATCTCTGATATATGCAAGCTTAGGCTGAAACCATATACCAATATCTTACCCATCCATAATTTCTTTCCTTGTAAATGCTTACATTATCAAGGAGACTGTCACGCCTTCACAATACCATTGGCTGTTCTGAAAATTGAAATTGTTTCTCAAACTCTTATTGCTGAGAGATATTTTACTTATTAAAAACCTGCTTCTTCTGTATGTCATGCTTTGGGTCACATTTGCTCTCTCTCTCTGGATGTAAACACTTGCATACCATTAATATTGGTACTTCATATTAGAGCATTTCATTTCTATAGTAGAATCTTTTTCCTTTTCGTGGCATCTTATGGAATTATGTTTTTCCTCTTTTTAGGGATAAATAACTGCTAAGCATTAATATTATACTTCTGAGGCTCATTGATAAACCACTAGAATGTCATGAACTGAAACGATAATGAGATACAGGTCAAACTTGCACTTTGGGTAGATTTAGAGTTAGCTCTTAAAGGTTTCAGTAATTCTTCTTCAGTTTTGTTTAATTTGGTGTATATCTGAAGATTGCAGATTGAAAAGCCTCCTATCAGCATCCGGGTTGGAGCTTTTTAAATTCCAAAAGTAGTTTTGTGGGTACTAATTAAAATATATAACGAATGGTATTCAGCTTCTTTAGCACAGACCATGCTTGACTGAGTTTCACAATCAACCTCTAGGAGGAAAGTCTGTTAGTTTTCCAAACTATTAATTTAATATTGTCATGGAAGTGCATATTGGCATATTGTTTTTCAGGTTCACAAACCAATTGGTTGCGCTGGCAAAAGGCTAGATTTGCTTGTTTATTTTCCAAAAACTGTTGAGCAATTGAATCACTCTCTAAATTTTTCTCAGAATACCGATCAATGTGGATTTGTAGGTCAAAATGCACAGTTGGGAAGATATTCGATGTTCAATATTTGTTATGTAAGTTTCAATTCATTTTAATAGTTGAGTGATAAAAGCTCCTGTGTGTGAATTTTGAGTTTTAAGATTTTGGTCACCCTTTGAAAGAAGGAACCGAGGTTTGTTAATTCTTCCAAACTCTTGATCTGATTTGTCTTGGAGAATGTCATATTTTTCTCCATATTATTGAGCATTTTATTAACTAAAATAACCAGCTGAGAGGCACGTAATTGGCTTCTGTACTGATTTTATGTGGATTTTGCTACACTTGGTTGAAAGATTAAGCTTTGTTCTGGAGATCTTATGTTGTTAAAGAAATGCAAGATGTCAATATCAAACAGGCATTTCTTAATTCCTTTACAGACCTTCCTGGAAATGAGACAATCAAGCTTACGAATAGCGTGCAAATTTTTAACACACTCTCGGACCCTTGACAAGCTGTGCAACCAATTTGAACTTGAGAACACTGGCAAGAAGCTTGGTACAACCTATGACAGCTTTCATTGGATTTGACATCCTCCATAAACTCAAAAATAGTTGTTGGCTAGACAAGGGACATTTCCTCAAACAATATATATATATATATATATAGATATATATTTAACGTGATCTCAAGTGTTTTTGTTACTATTATTTTTTTTAATACAGTTTTATTCAGCACAGACGTTATCATTTTGGTTCTAACAGGTTTTTCACTATGTTGTAACTAGGCAGAAGAAACCAAAACCAGTAATAGTATGGTATGTTTTCTTACAAATGGGGCTTTTTTGTTTCCTGTTTAGTTTATAACAGTTCAAACACTAATCGACTTTAAAATTTAGGCTTTTTAGAATAACTAATGTTTTTCCTCATTGTGAATATTTTGTCAGCATTTCTCCGCTTTACTTCATTACGCTGTTATATGGGATCCATGCAAGAATTTCACATAGCAGTGCTCCAGCTAATGATCTGAAAACAGAGGACAAGAGGTTGAAATGCCAGTGAAAAAGAAAGGTCTTGCAAAAAATGGTGAATGTACAATTGTACAAAAATTATTGAATCGCTGGTATAGATTCTGAAAATCCAGAGTAAAATGGACTGATCAAAAAGCATCTCAATGATCAAAGCGTCTCAAACGCTAACGCCTTGTTTGGTTGCAAAGAAAAGGTAGAAATGGAAAAGAAAACAGTTTACGGACTCTCTTTTTCTATTATTTTTTTCATTTGGACAATAAGGAAAAAGAAAACAAAAGAAAGAAAACAAAGCCCTTTTCTCAGTTGAGCCTCATACAACTATTACGCTTAGTTACTTAGATTATTTAGTTGTTCATCGTTTGGAAATCAACCATTAGAACTACTAATGAGACTTCTTTTTTCCTTATTTGGTGTTTGCAGATTGTTACGAGGGCCGGTCCTCGGAGTTACTAAAAGGCTTCAAGCCTACGAAAGGGGATTCAGCTTTCATATCAGCATTTTGAAATTTATTTGTGTGGAGTTTGTCATTGTGAAAAGACTAGTTGTTTTGTTTCTCTTCTTCTTTGGTTTCTATAAAGATACCCAAGAGTGATCTTGACTTCTACATCACCTTTCTTAACTTATATCACCTTTATTTCTCATGTCCATTTGGGTTAGTAATTATGGAAAAAAAAAAATCAAAAATCAAAAACCAAATGCCAAAAATTTGTTTCTCAAAAAGCATTTCTTATTGGAGATCGAATTAAGGTTTCTTCTTACCTAAAAGTTTGAAATGAAGTGATTTGATTACCTGCATTTGGGTGCTGAATTTCTTGGCACTACTGTTCCAACGGAATTTTAGTATGTCTTCATGGGTGAATTAGCTGTTGTGTCTTTAACATCCATGGATGCTCTGTTCTTTTATTAGTGTTGTATTAAGATTGTACGTACCATAGTCGGCCAGGACTAACTAGAGATTGGCTTGCCCCTTGTTAACTTCAGAAAATGGTCTCTCCATGCTTGCCTTAAAGTTGTAGGATTAATTCTCTGTTTGGTGACCAAGAAATTGTTAAATGTAAAAGAAAACCTGAAAAATTCCATGTTTTTTTTTTTTCTTTTTTCCTTTCCTATGTGTTGTCAGCATTCAAACAGGGGATAATGGTGGGTAAAATCTTATAACCCTTGGAGCCTGATGGCGTCTATCCCTTGTTCTATGGGAGAGGTCCGGTGTTCGAGTATGGAGCCCAAGAAAGGATAAAAGGGAGAAATCTTGAAGTTTGAAGTTTCTTTTTAACCTTGTACACCACAAACAAAATATTTTCTTGTCGGCATGATCCCATCACTACTTTGGCACTGTAATGGTGAATAATTTATATGATCACTCAAGTTTCATCAATGATGAATAAATTGCCTTTGTTCTTTTTGGGAATCTCTGTTGAACACCCTCTTACTCAAGGGTAAACAACAGATAGATCCAAGATACCTAAAATTCAAAATTAAGGACAAAAAAAGCCTTTCATCAATTATTAACCAAACCTAAGGCATTGTGAAGTCTGTAACTATCCACCTAAGGTCATTTGGGTCGATCTCTAGGTCACTTGCCTAATGTGTGAGATAAGCTTGTCAATGCAGCTTCACTTGAACAACCTTTGAGCTCTTGCCTCTTCACATAACCATAGCGGCTTCACATAGATTGAAGGACTCAAAAGCACAACATATATAAGAACCAATTTGACACAAAATATGCTAGCATAAATACATGGTCTTTACATTCTTTTCCAAATTATAGGCCTTTATTTTATAAATCCAAAATATAATTCTTTCCCCTAGATTTTTACGTAAAAAACAACTTAAAAGATTATGTGCTTAACATATTTCAAAAATGCATGTAATTATGTTGAGAGTGATTCCACGCTTTGTTCCATATATATGTATATATATATCAGAGGTGATCCCATCAGCACGTGTTGATGTAAGTTACATCAGCACTATGCATTGGGGGTTGTACCCCTTGCATTGATTCAATGCACCTCACATCTCACTAATGCACAAGGTATAACTCCCAATGCAGGTTTTGATATAAGTTATATCAGCACGTGCTTACCTGATCATCATCCTATATATATATATATATATAGAGAGAGAGAGAGAGAGAGAGAGAGAGAGAGAGAGAGGGGTGACCTTACATCTTAAGAGAAATGACATGAACTCGTAACTTTCATTAGTGATAACAGATGACAGTGACACTCACTGATTCTATAATTGCCTACGCAAGAGTTAAGGATGTTTTAGGCATTACCATAGCGATAAGGAAAAATGCTATTGATGTCAAATAATATTTGACTAATTTTTTTTTATCTTAATGTGATTATTTATGTGGTGTGATATGACTAATTATATGATATACATTTAAAAGATAGGGTAAATTATAGAAAACTATCCTCAACTTTAGGTTATTTTCAATTTAATATCATAAACTTCTAAACTAGTTATATTTGATTCTAAACTATAGATTTGTGATGATTTAGTATCCTTAACTTTAAAACTAGTCAAAATGAACCTTAATTTAGTTAGTGATTAACCTCAAGGAGTTGAAAAAGTTTAAGCTTGGCAAATGATTTGCCTTGAGGAGTGAAAAGTCAAATTCTGAACTTTTTACTTCTTGATATATAAGTTTCAAGAAGCTCTTGCATGTTCACCTTTTTAGAATTTTATGTAATAAAGTTCATGCATGTGTGAGGTTAGTTTTATATGATTATATGCTAAAACATAAACATATAATGAACACCCCCCTCCCCTTCCTTTTTGTCCCAAAATTTATGTCATAGGTCAAGATGACGGGATGCTATTTGTGCATTAAATATTCTTAAGCCATTAGATCTAGTAAGGTCCAATGATCTCATTATTATATTAGTTATTTTTTCATTTAACTTTTGTTGTGAACCTTTAAATCTAACAAGATCCAACTACCTAAAATTTTCGTAAAAAAAATCGAACAATATATAAGGCCTCTATTGGCACCTAAAGATTTACTTTTCATCCCCCACTTATTTTACACTTTAAGATTTTATGAGAAATATATAAGGTTTTCAAAAAAACTTACCGCTATGTATATTAAAAAACATCATTTTGAACAACTTTTTAAAAGAAAATTTTTCCAAAATCTATCGTTTATGATGTAGAACAGATTGCTTAAGTTTAGGACTTTTAATTTATAGTTCTAGTTGAATTAGGTTATTTATTAAGTTTAGGACTTTTGATTTATAGTTCTAGTTGAATTAGGTTATTTATTAAGTTTAGGACTTTTGAGTTATAGTTCTAGTCAAATTAGATTTTGCAGCCTATATAAAGGCTACCTCCTTTCATTGTAAGGGGAACTTTCATTCAATAAAGAATTTTCTTTCTGAGATTTTATTCTCTGAGCTCGTGGATTCGAGTGTGTTACTCTTTTGTTCGTGGATTCAAACGATTTTCCAAGAAGCAGGCGGTGCCCTACTTCTTCATAAGCTTCCGCTACGTCAGTTGGTATCAGAGCAGGCTTAATCCTGTTCAGATGGCGAACGCACGGAACGAAAGCGAAGTCCTTGACGGTGGTGACCGTGAGGAAGATATAGTTACAGGAGCTGAATTCAGAATTTTCCAGCGTGAGACCCAGCAGGCTCAACGTGAGACCCAACAAGCGTTGCGGGAGATTCAAGCGACTCTTGCTAGGCTGACGGTAGGGAATAATCAGCGAGGCGATGATCCTACAAGTCGTCAACCTTACCGAGAGAGGGATGAAATTTTTTGTGAACGCCATCCAGAGATTCCACGTAGGCAGCTAGCTTATGAGGATGACCTGAGTGAGGATGAAGAAGATGCTGAAGCCATACTTCGGAATAATTGGATGGGTTACCAAGGAAGGCAGGACCGACAGACCTTCGTATGAAGATAGACTTGCCCAGTTTTAATGGCCAACTTCAATCGAGAGGTTTCTTGACTGGTTGGTATTAGTTGAGAGGTTTTTTCGATTATATGGATATTCCTGAAGATAAAAAGGTGAAATTAGTCGCGTACAGACTATTGGGGGGAGCTTCTGCTTGGTGGGAGCAATTGCAAACTACGCGTATGCGATAAAAAAAGGGGATGGTTCGAACATAGGCTAAGATGAGGTGACTGTTACGACCCAGGTATTTGCCTCCAGATTATGAGCAGATTCTGTTTCAACAATATCAGGATTGTAGGCAGGGAAGTAGAACAGTCGAGGCGTACCTAGAGGAGTTCCATAGGCTATCGTCACGTAATAACCTGCTGGAAACAGATGCGCAACAAGTTGCGAGATGCGCAACAAGTTGCCAGATTTGTTGGGGGGCTGCGTTGGGCTATATAGGATCGAGTTGCTATGCAGACAGTCTACACCTTAATTGAAGCCGTTGCATTAGCTATTAAAGCGGAAACTCAATTGGACAAATCGATAGAGGCGGTCGTAGCAAGAAATTCCTTTAATTCTAATCGTGCTGCAGTAAATAAAGGAAAAACCCCAATAAATCAGCCACCTTTGTTTAACACCACTCGCGGGACAGGTAGCAGTGGAGGTCCAACAAAGCCAGCCAACACTGTTCCACCAGAAGTGGCACCTCGTAACCCTTATGCTCGTCCAGGGTCTGATAAGTGTTATAGATGCGAACAGCCAGGGCACCGTTCTAACCAGTGTCCTAAAAGGGGTACCGTTAACTTAATAGAACCAGAAGAAGATGGTAGATTCGAAACAAAGGGGGACGAGAATGAAGTGGCCTATACTTATGAAGAGGAAGAAGTAACGGGTAGCGACGAAGGGGAGCTGCTGTCACGTTCTCTGGTGGTTCAACGACTTCTGTTAGCACCAAGGCGTGAAGAACCATCTCAGCGGCATAATATATTCTGAACCAGATGTAGTGTGAATAAAAAGGTTTGTGATGTTATTATTGATAATGACAGTAGTGAAAATATAGTGTCAAAAGGAATGGTTACTAAGTTGGGTTTGAAAACTAAGAAACACCCTTCACCGTATAAGATTGGCTGGATTAAACGGGGTGTTGAAGTAAAGGTAACTGAAATCTGCCGCATTAATTTTTCAATTAGGAAGAATTATGCAGATGAAGTTGTGTGTGACGTGGTAGAGATGGATGCCTGCCATATAATTTTGGGACGACCATGGCAGTTTGATGTGGATACTACATACAGGGGCCGTGATAACGTATATGTTTTCATGAAGAGAGGCCTAAAGATCGTTTTGGGACCTATAAAAGAAGAATTTTCAATTGTTGAATCGAAGTCAAAGGGCAAGTCAGTATTTCTAGTGGATGGGGGTGAATTCATAGAAGAAACTAAGGAATTCGAAGAAATTTTTGTTGTGGTAGTTGGGGGAGAAGTTGGTAGGGAGTCTATGGAAATTCCACCAGCACTTAAACCTTTGCTAGAGGAATTTCAGGAAATGATACCATTCGAACTACCAGATGGGTTGCCTCCTATGCGGGACATACAGCATCAGATTGATCTCACACCGGGAGCCAGCTTGCCTAATCGACCACATTACCGGATGAGTCCTAAGGAAAGTAAGATTCTACAAGAGCAAGTAGAAGAGTTGATTAAGAAAGGATTGGTGCAGGAGAGCATGAGTCCTTGTGCGGTACCAGCTTTGTTAGTTCCAAAGAAGGATGGCAGTTGGCGCATGTGTATCGATAGCCGGGCAATCAACAAGATCACCATTAAATATAGATTCCCTATTCCTCGATTAGAAGACATGCTAGATATGCTAGCCGGAGCCAAAGTCTTTTCAAAAATTGACTTGCGGAGCGGGTACCACTAGATTAGGATTAGGCCTGGAGATGAATGGAAAACTGCTTTTAAAACCAAGGAAGGGTTGTACGAATGGTTAGTGATGCTATTTAGACTCACCAATGCGCCCAGTACTTTCATGCGGCTTATAAACCAAGTATTAAAACCATTTACTGGAAAATTTGTTGTGGTGTGCATTGATGATATATTAATCTATAGCCAGAACGAATCTGACCATTTTGTGCACTTGAGAGAAGTACTTACAGTTTTACAGCAAAATAAGCTGTATGTTAATTTAAAGAAGTACAGCTTTATAACCAGCAGTTTGTTATTTTTGGGATTTATGGTAAGTGCTGATGGGATTAAAGTAGATGAAGAAAAGATTCGTGCCATTCAGGAGTGGCCAACTCCACAAACAGTGGGTGAGATTCGTAGTTTTCATGGTCTGGCAACGTTTTACAGGCGGTTTATTAGAGATTTTAGCTGGATAGTCGCGCCAATTACTGAATGCATGAAGAAGGGGAAATTTCATTGGGGAGGGGAAGCAGAACAAAGTTTCGCACTGATCAAGGAGAAATTATCATCTGCACCAGTTTTAGCACTACCAGATTTTGACAAGCTGTTTCAAGTCGAGTGCGATGCCTCTATTGTTGGTATTGGTGCTGTGCTTTCTCAAGAAGGCAGACCGATTGCGTTTTACAGTGAGAAGCTTAGTGAAGCTCGCCAGAAGTGGTCTACTTATGAGCTGGAATTGTATGCTGTTTTCCGCGCCTTGAAGGTTTGGGAACACTATCTGGTGCAGAGGGAGTTCGTCTTATTTAGCGACCACCAAGCATTGAAATTTATCAATAGCCAGAATAATGTTAACCGGATGCATGCCCGTTGGATTTCCTTTATACAACACTTCACTTTCACTTTGAAGCATAAGGCTGGTCAATTAAACCGGGTAGCTGATGCTCTAAGCTGGAGGGCGTTATTGCTTGTCACAATGCAGACTGAAATGATTGGGTTTGACTGTTTCAAAGAGCTGTATGTCGACGATGAAGATTTTCAGGATATTTGGGCAAAATGTCAGTCGGGACCTTCCGTTGATGGAATGCATATTCAAGAGGGCTATTTGTTTCGAGGCAACCAATTGTGCATCCTGAGGAGTTCACTACGAGATCAGATAATTCATGAATTACATGGTGGAGGCTTGGGCGGACACTTGGGTCGTGACAAAACAGTAGCTTTTGCTGAGAAGAGGTATTATTGGCCCCAACTGAAACGAGACATTTGCAGTCATGTTAAAAGATGCCAAGTTTGTCAGGCTGCCAAAGGCTAATCTCAAAATTCGGGTCTGTACATGCCTTTACCCATTCCAGCAGCGCCTTGGGAGGATCTTTCCATGGACTTTGTATTGGGCCTTCTGCGAACCCAACGCAGATTTGATTCTGTATTTGTGGTAGTTGATAGGTATTCCAAAATGGCTCACTTTATTGCTTGCAAAAAGACCTCAGATGCAGTCCACGTGGCAAATTTGTTTTTCAAAGAGGTTGTTCGTTTGCATGGGGTTCCCAAATCCATCACTTTAGATAGGGACACCAAATTTTTGAGTCATTTTTGGCGGACTTTATAGAGGCGGTTTGACACCTCCCTGAATTTCAGTAGCACAAGTCATCCTCAGTCTGATGGACAAACAGAAGTGGTGAACCGCACTCTTGGGAATTTAATTCGTTGCATTTCTGGAGAGAAGCCGAAACAGTGGGATCTTGCTCTTGCACAAGCTGAATTTGCTTTTAACAGTATGCTAAATCAGTCTACTGGGAAGACCCCGTTCCAAATTGTTTATTGCTGTCCTCCACGCCATGCTTTAGACTTGGTTCTTCTGCCAAAACTTCCTGGTTTGAGTATTGCAGCAAAAAATATGGCAGATCGAATCAAGGCTATTCAAGAAGAGGTGCGGAAAAATTTGGAGGCATCTAATGCAAATACAAGGCTGTTGCTGATAAAAAGAGAAGGGCTCAAGTATTTCAAGAGGGGGATCTAGTGATGGTTTATTTGCGCAAAGGGCGGTTGCCAGTGGGCATGTACAACAAACTGCGAGACAAGAAATATGGTCCTTTCCAGATTCTATAGAAAATTAATGATAATGCCTATGTCGTGGACCTTCCTGCAGATATGGCCATCTCTCCTACTTTCAATGTTGCTGATTTGTTTGAATATCATCCTCCTGATGTGTCGTCTTCTCAATTAATTACCTTGAGGTCGAGTTCTTTTCAAGCAGGGGAGACTGATGTAGAACAGATTGCTTAAGTTTAGGACTTTTAATTTATAGTTCTAGTTGAATTAGGTTATTTATTAAGTTTAGGACTTTTGATTTATAGTTCTAGTTGAATTAGGTTATTTATTAAGTTTAGGACTTTTGAGTTATAGTTCTAGTCAAATTAGATTTTGCAGCCTATATAAAGGCTACCTCCTTTCATTGTAAGGGGAACTTTCATTCAATAAAGAATTTTCTTTCTGAGATCTTATTCTCTGAGCTCGTGGATTCGAGTGTGTTACTCTTTTGTTCGTGGATTCGAACGATTTTCCAAGAAGCAGGCAGTGCCCTACTTCTTCATAAGCTCCCGCTACGTCAGTTTAAGTGGACCTTTTAGTCATTTATGAAGTGAATACTATAAATAGCAAAAAAGTCTACTTAAACGATAGATTTTGGAAGAACTTTCTTTTAAAATGTTGTTCAAAATAATGTTTTTTTAATGAAATATGCGATAAGTTTTTATGAAAACCTTTTATATTTTTCATAAAACTTTAAAATATAAAATAAGTGGGGGATGAAAAGCAAGTCTTGGGGTGCCAATAGAGGCCCTCCCATATCAATTACAGAGTATTTTCTGACCCTTTAATAATGGAGGCCCAAGACTCGCGATCAATGTTATACATTTTCCTATATCTTAATAAAAGGGTAAATTATATTTACATCATCCGTATAATGTAACAATTATAGATATCCCGTTTCGTTTTTAAAATTACACTAACACTCTTGGCAAAGTTATATCTTTAATGGTTTTAACAAGATAAATAAAATGACACAAATGCCCTTAATAAAATGCGATATTTAAATATTTTCTTATTTTTAATTCCTATTTTTAATTACATCTAAACAAAACACAACATTTGGAAACTATGCAAAACATAAAGTAAAGAGCTGTGGATAGAACCAAGAATAGAGGAGAACAAAGAAGAAATTCTAGATTTTTTTTCTATTCTAGGTAGTCTTTTTGATAAATAAATGAGTTTTAAATTTTGAGTGAGATTCACTACACTCTTTCACGCCTTTTGTGTTTGGTTGCCTAGAAAACTATGGAATAGAAAAGAAATTTTTTATTTTTTTCTATGTTCATGTTTCTAAAATGAAAAGTTATTGCACTTAATGATTTATTATTGTTGTTCTCTTAATTTAGAGATGATTTTGGTATTTTGGGAAAAAATAACGCCCACATGACTTAACTTGGATGGAATTATTAAGGCTTTGAACTTTAAAGTTTTCTTTTTTTTTTTTTTTTTTGGCTACTAATTGAAGTTACTTGTGAAGCATTCACACAAATCTTCTCAATAATTCATGTTACAATTTTTCACATTTTCCTTTCCGTGTTATCCCCAACCATCATTATGGCACTGTAAAAGTTTCCTCAGTGATGAATTAATTGCCTTTCTGCTCTCTCTCTCTCTCTCTCTCTCTCTCTCTCTCTATATTAGACTCTCAATCACTCGTTAACTCTCCCGATTTCTAGAGTCTCTCTCTTTCTTGCTCTCTCGATCGATCCGCGGTACGTACGAGTGACATTTTTTATTTGTTTTAGTTTTATAGTGTTAGAGATGTTGATTAAGTTTGTTTTTGACATTTTGGGTCTTTATTTTTGGGGGAATTTTTGTATGATTTTTTCTTTTTAAAACTATTATCTTGATATGTATGGTGATGGAAGATTTTGTGCATGGCATTTTCTTTTCTTTCCAAGTGATGATGAGTGGGCTTTTTTGTTTAGAAGATGAGTTAACTGTTTGAATGTGAATAGTCATTTGAAATTTTGTTTTTTTGTTTATGTTTGAGGGTTAGCGAATTTTTAATTTTTATGTTAATTTTTATTTTTGATGGTGGAATTTGGACTTGGAAAACATGCTTTTAACCTTTTGGCACTGTAAATGGTGAATAGTTTCTGGGAATCTCTCTCTCAATCTTAATCTCTCCATCAGTCATTCACTCATTCACTTTATCGATTTCTCGTAGACACTCTTTCTTTATTGGTCTTCTGATCCACAGTATGAGTAATATCTTTTTCTAAATTTTATTTTATTATTTGAGAACACCAACCAACACTCCACCTCTCTTTCTATTTTTCCCTTCCCTCCGCTTTTCTCTCATAATCAAACGAAGGAAAATGTCTTCCTCCCTCCCTTTTTCCTTCTTTCCTTTCTCCCACTTTTCCTCTCTACCAAACAACGGCTTAATAAACTTCAATTTTAGGACTCTTTTATAAGGTTCAAGGCATGAACAAAATGGGATACTTGCAACCAAGTTCAGTCTTTTTCAACTTTAATTTCCACTCCAATATCTCAGATTTCATTGGATTTTCACCAAAGCTAATATTGAACCCAAACCCAATATTTAGGACTTCGCTGAAAGCATATGACCATTGATAGAATTGTGAAAGGGGGGCACATAGATGAGCACCCATTAAATAATTTAAAGTAATTATTCAAAAAAATCTGTGGAAAAATGGTCATTCAAAAAGTGGTTGAGAAGGTGGCAAAATTTACAAATATTGAAATAATTACCACGGCTCATGATTTAGAGATTCTGAGTGTAAGTCTTTAATTTCTTTAAATCGTTATTAACGGATGCTTGAATTTGCAGGTGGGTTATGCATCATGGGAGGATTAGCTTAGGTTCAAACTTTGGCAAGAAGAGTAGGTCTAGAATACAAATGGAGATCCCCTGCCCACTTCTATGACCCTTTCATGCCCTTTCGTATGATTGGGTTATATTAGCATCATAAAAATTACATTGAGATATAACAAGTAATTGGTCTTGCTTAATGTCTCTTGTCCTAGACCTTAAGAGATTAACTCATTTAAAAGGTTTTGACAATTTAATTAAAACTATTTTTTCCTGTGAGAGAATATCAAAAGTTTTACTACCATTCAAATAACTTGATTAAAGTTGAATTAATCAAATATATAAGATGATTCAATGGAACTGATTTTGTGAGGACATAATGTATTTTGTAAGATCTACTGTTTGGTTGATTCTAATAATATTTTGATGATGATGGGATCCAATTATATAAAGGAGACACGGGAGAGAGTGTGATTAATAGGGCAGAGGATCGCTATTCAATATTTGGGATACCGCTCGTTTGGTACAAACAAAGAAGGAAAAAAAAATAAAAAAAACAAACAAACAAACAAACAATCAAACAAACAAACAACTTACATAGTTATCTTTCAAATCTAACGTGAACAATCTCAACCTAGCTTACAACAGTTCTCTGTTACATCCTTTGCAATGGAAGCTCGATCTTTGGCAACCGGCGTTCGAAACCAAACCTTGATCTCGGCCCACCAGTGTCGGCAACCAAACCTCGATCTAGGTCGATCACCAACGTTCGCAATCAAAGCTCAACAAATCAACCGCCTCTTCAAGGGCAACCGCGTGCATCCAATCTGCACAATCCAACACTGATATGATCTCTTTCATTGTCATGTATTGGTCCCATAAACCCTGTAACCCACTGACGCACGAGGTATAATCTTAATACGGGTATTGATATAACTTATATCAACACATTTTTAGTTGACTACCATCCTATATTTATATTTATGGTCTCGATTAGGTGAACACATGTTGATATGACTTATATCAACTCTCACATTTGGGGTTGTATATTAAGCCAATGCATTAGTGGGTTATGGGATACAATGGGCCGATGCACAAGATACAACTGCTAATGCATGGTGCTATATATATACAAACAGGATCGAAGACTTATATAAAGCACTTCATTTTTGTACCTCATTTACACATTGCTCATTTTTAAACACGTGTTCACTTAATTTATATCAACACCATGCATCAGGTTATTATATCTTGTTCATTGGTCCAATGTATTCCGTAACACATTAATGCATGAGGTATAACCACAATGCAGTACTCACTTAATCGTCATCTTATATATATATATATATATATATATATTTTTTTTTTTCCTTTGTATATATATAAATATATTTATTTATTTATTTTCCTTGTAGAAGAATGGAATTATATATAACAGAAAGTAGTATGAGCAAGATGAGCAATGGGTCAAGCACATTTGCTTTGAAGTTGCTTTGAAGCTGCTATGAAGCTTTCACAGCAGAAAACAAATCATTTCTTGTTCCTTTTAAGAAAAGATTCTCAATAGTCAACGTCACACTTCTTGACAATTTCCTTCCCGTGTGAAACACATCACCCACCACTATGGCACATTTGCTTTGAAGCTTACATGATGGAAGACAAATCCCTTTTCTATTAGTGATTACGGAGTAATTGACTTCACTATTTTTAATTTTTTTTAAGCTTTTTTTTTTGGTTAAGGGTGAATTGCATTTAAGAATCCTGAATTTGGATCATGTTTCACCTAAAGATCCTAAATTTCACTTGTATCAATTTGGTACCTAATATCAACATTGACGAGAAATCAGAGTTAATGGCAATTAGAAAATGATTTTTTTGTCCCCCCAAAAACGATGTCGTTTGAGATGTTTAGGCAACAAAGAACTTTCAAACAGTCAAACCCATTTTCTCTCTCTATCTCATCCGTCGATTTGAAGCTGCTTTTGACCTCGTCTGTGCTGCAGCCAATCCAAGCCGCACTTCAATTAAAGGGTTTATGTTGATGGGGTTGCCGTCGAGGATGAGGAGATCAGAAGGGGGAGAACGGTGGCGGCGGACGGCGGCCATGGCGTGACCCACTGAGTGACTACCCAGAAAAGTGCCCACCTGGTGGGGCTGACTCGGTGGTGCTCTACACGACGTCACCATATGGTGTTCGACGAGCGTGACGTGTCGTTGCACGGCGAGCTTTTGAACGAGCTGAAGGAGTTGCTGGGCAAAGGAGCGGCGATGCCGAGGTTGATTGCCGGAATCTGAATTTTTTCCGACGAAGCTGGATGGTTAATTTGGTGCTGTTGTATTTATTTACTATTTTAGTGTGTGGTTTTCATATATAGTTGATGAAGATTTATGGGTTTTGGGTTTTCAAAGAGCAGAGAATAGAAGAAAAGAAGTTTAGCGTACAAAATCCATTTTGACAAAATCAATGTTGAATCTCCAGAATGGTTGGCATGGATGGAAACTTCACTGGGAACAAAAGGATTGTCCCTCAAACGAGCCAAAGTAGAGCCTACAAAAGGTAATTTTCCGTCGACCATTGCTGGAGAAGATGACCCCAAAAGGTAATTTTTTTTTCCTTTTTTACTACCCTCTTTTCATTCTCTCTCTTCTGTGTTATATATATATATATATATATATATATATTTTTTTTCCTGGTCGCCGGAAAGTCTCTCTGCTTCGCTGAGACGATACAAATGGTCGATGGTTGGGTTTTAAACCAGTCGGTGACGGTGGGTTTCAAACCAAACCAATTGCCGACGCCGACGATGACGAATGGGAAAATTTTTCAAAATGGAGTTAGCTGAAGTGGGAGTGTGGGGAGTTCATGGGTGGAGTTGGCCGGAGTAGTGAGTGGGGAGGGCAAAATGGGGATAATGTAATTTCAATTTGGGCACATGCTGTGCATGTGCAAAATTAGAAGCAATTCCGTTGGTCGACAAACGGTTTCTGACGTTGGACCCTTAATTGAAACTCAATTAATACTTTGGATATCAAATTGATGCAATTGAAATTCTGGATCCTTACGTGAAATATGACCTAAATTTGGACCTTAAGTGTAATTTACTCTTTTATGAATTTTGGCTTTAAATTGGTGGCAAATGGACCGATCCTATATTTTACTCACACTTCAACCCCACCCAATTAGCATTAAACCGCAAGGGCCTACTGAAAATTATCTATCTATATATATATATATATATATAGCTTCAAGATTCTCAAGAGTCAATAGCATGTTTCCATATTTTCTTTCCGCGTGAGCCCACACCTAGGAGTTTGGATTCGGTGTTGAGATGAAAAAATTCAATACCGTGTTGAGCTCACCGTGGCCATTGGATGAGATTTTTTACAACTAAGATTAAATGATCAAATAGTTGTTATTGAAGTCATTTTGTTTAGTTTCAATAGCAACTTTTGATCTTTTAATTTTGACTATCCAAAATCCTATTGAATGGTTGAGATGAACTTGGCACAATGCTGTATTCATACAAGCTACAACTCAGCACAAAATCCTCTTCCCATGCCTAGCCACCTTTCAGTGGCACTGATCGAGTGGTGAATAATTCAAAAAAATTTGCCCTTCTCCCCTATTGTTTAAATAAGATGAATAGGATTGCTCCATGCGAGTATGTGGGTTCAGTATTCCTCAATAATTATCCGCATTTGGCCCTCAACAAAATGATTCAAAATAATTCTTTTTGGTTAAATCTTAGAACGACATGAGATGATTCCCGCGCATTTGATTTTTGTTCCTTTCTTTTTTTAAATGAAAAAAATACCCAAAGGAGAGAGGATTGGCATTGACCCCAACCAGAATTTTCAATAGTCATCAACAAAAGTACAAAAGCATGAGGGACCATATGCCAGTGTACCCTTCATTTTCAATAGTCATCAACCAACTACTCTACGCTCTTAACTTGCATTTTACCCACCAAAAAAAAAATAAAAAATAAAAAATAAAATGATGTTAACTTGCATTATTGCTGAACACATATGAGGCAGCGAAACATTGTGCTTTATCTCTTAAATTTGGCAATAGAAGACCAGCTTCTCAGGTCGCTCAGGCAGCCAGGCTATCACGTACATTAAAACCATTTTGTTTCTGATTTTCATTTTGTTTTCTCCTTCCAAACATGGCGGAGATCTTTCTATCTGCAACCATTCAAGTGGTGTTTGAGAAGTTGCTCTCCCCTGAATTAGTTGACTTTGAGCGCCGTGAGGGAGTCCATACTGCTGTGAAGAAGTGGAAGGAAATGCTGATTAAAATCAGGGAAGTGCTGGATGATGCCGAGGAGAAGCAGATAACGATGATGGCCGTGAAAAGATGGCTGGACGAGGTCCGGGATCTGGTTTACGATGTGGAGGACATATTGGATGCATTCGACACCGAAGCTTTGCGACAGGCAAGCACGAGTAGTGAGGTAAGAAGCCTCATCCCAACTTCTTGTACTAGTTTCAATCCGAGTGCAGTTTTGTTTAATTTTAGGCTGGGGTCCAAGATAAGGGAGATCACCAGCAGATTACAAGATATCGTGTCTCAAAAACGTGACCTGGAGCTGGGGAAGAACACCGGAAAGAGGTCCAACAGAACAAGAGAAAGACGGGAGACGGGTTCTACGCTTACTGAATCTGAGGTCTATGGCAGGGAAAAGGATAAAGAGGCAATACTTGAACTGATGAGAAGTGAAGCAAGTGATAATAAAGTCTTTGTGATTCCTATACTTGGCATGGCAGGTGTTGGCAAGACAACGCTCGCTCAGCTTGTCTACAACGATGACAAAGTGAAAGGTAATTTTGCTCTGAGAGCGTGGGTTTATGTTTCTGAAGAATCTAGTGTCATACAAGTAACAAAAGGAATATTACAATCATTCACTTTACAGACTTCTGATATCAATGATTTAGATTCGCTTCAAGTGAGATTGAAGGAGATAGTGTCCAAAAAGAAATTTCTGCTTGTCTTAGATGATGTTTGGCATGAGGACTATGATAATTGGACAATTCTACGCACTCCTCTCCAAGCAGGGGCTCCAGGAAGTAAAATAATTGTCACGACTCGCAATCAAGGTGTTTCAGTCAATTATGCATTCCATTCCAGCTTACCCTTTGAAAGAATTATCAAATGATGATTGTCTGTCAATATTTACCCAACATGCATTGGGCACAAGTGATTTTGATGCACATCCAAATTTAAAACAAATTGGTGAGCAAATAGTGAAAAGGTGCAAGGGCTTGCCACTAGCAGCAAAGGCCTTCGGAGGCCTCTTGTGCAATAAAGAAAAGCTTGATGAATGGGAAGATGTGTTAAATAGTAAGATGTGGGATTTACCAGAAGAAAGAAGTGGTATTCTTCCAGCTCTAAGATTGAGCTATCGTCATCTTCCTTCACATTTGAAGCAATGTTTTTCTTATTGCTCGATATTTCCAAAAGACTATGAATTTGAGGAGGAGGAATTTGTGTTGTTATGGATGGCAGCAGGCTTGGTGCAACGGAGTGAAATGAAGCAAATGGAAGACAAAGGAGGCGAGTGTTTTCGTGAATTATTGTCAAGGTCACTCTTTCAACAATCAAGTATCAATCATTCATGGTTTGTAATGCACGACCTCATCAATGAATTGGCGCAATGGGCAGCAGGGGTAACATGTTTTCGGTTGGAGGGTAAAAAGCAATGCAAAATTTCCAAAAGGGCCCGCCATTTGTCTTATGTTGGTAGCAAATATGATGGAGTCAAAAAGTTTGAGGCCTTTGATGAAGTCAAGTGTTTACGGACGTTCCTACCACTAATGACACCAAAAGGGAGCTACTTAACTACTAATGTTCTTAATTTGTTACCTAAGTTGAGATGTCTAAGAGTGCTGTCTTTGAGTGGGTATTGCATCACTAAGCTGCCAAGTTCGATTGGTGATCTGAAACATCTAAGGTTCCTTGATTTGTCTTGTACTAGAATTAGAAGTTTACCCAAATCAACAAGCACTCTCTACAATTTACAGACATTGATGTTAAAAAATTGTTCCCGCCTCGAGAAATTGCCTATAGGAATATCGAATCTAATCAACCTACGTCATCTTGATATTGAAGGTGCAGATTCAATCAAAGAGATGCCACCGGGAGTAGGTAAATTAATTAGTCTTCGAAAATTGTCTAATTTTATTGTGGATAGTAGTAGTGGATCTGGGATTAGAGAATTGATGAATATGAAGAGTCTGCGAGGGACACTCTGCATTTCAAGGTTGGAAAATGTTATTGATGCTCGGGATGCAAGGGAGGCCAATTTAAAGGATAAGCAAGACCTGGATGTGTTAACAATGGAATGGAGTTCCGACTTTAATGCTTCAAGAAACGAAATAGTTGAAAAAGAAGTGCTTGACATGTTACTACCTCATAAAAAGTTGAAGGAGCTCACCATCAAGTACTACGGTGGAATGAGGTTTCCAAATTGGCTAGGAGATCCTTCTTTCTCTAATATGGTTGTTCTAAGTTTAGTAGGTTGTGAAAAATGCAAATATGTGCCACCGCTTGGGCAACTACCCTTGCTCAGGGATCTTTGCATTGGGAGCTTGAATGGAGTGAATCGTGTTGATCATGAGTTCTATGGGGAGGGTTGTCAAAGGCCCTTTCCATTATTGGAGAATCTTAGGTTTGAGTATATGTTGGACTGGGAGGACTGGGAAGATTTGGTTCCTTCTGGAGTTGAAGTATTGCCTCGCCTTCATGCGCTTTCTATTATACGCTGTCCCAAACTGCAGGGAAGATTACCCAGGCATCTTTGTTCATTGGAAAAGTTGTTCATTCTTGAATGTCCAAAAATGACAGTTTCAATTTCAAATCTCCCGAACCTCTGCGAGTTAAACATTCAGGGATGTCAAGAGGTGGAGCATAGAAGCACAAACAGCCTCAGCTCACTAAAAACCATGGTTCTTTCTGATATCTCAAAACTCACTTGTCCAACAGAAGGCCTTTTCCGAGGTTTAACAAGCATAGAAGATTTGCAGATTGTTGATTGTTGGGAGCTGACATCTTTGTGGCAGAATGAGGCGGGGTTACTTCAAAACCTCACTTCTCTTCGTCATTTGAAAACCAAGGGCTGTCCCGAATTTGTTTCATTGGTGGCAGAGGAAATAGAGCAGCAGCAGCATCATATGGGGGTGCCTTGCACGATTGAATCGCTGGAATTATCCTGTGATGATCTTGAGAGGCTACCAGGATTTCATGGCCTCACATCCCTTAAAGAAGTAACAATCAAGGAGTGCCCAAGACTCATGTCCTTTCCAGAGAAAGGTTTGCCGTCCTTGTTGATTGATCTAAGGATTGAATGTTGCGAAGCTCTGATATCTTTACCTCAAGCAATGATGCACAGGAGCAACTACGCGTCTCTTAATAACTTGCTCATTGATAGGTGTGATTCTGTCATGTCCATTGCAAGAGGCCAGCTACCTTCAACATTAAAGAAACTGGAGATCAGAAATTGCAGGAATTTGCAGTCTTTACTGGACGATGAAGAGGACGATGAAGAGGGTTCTGCTTCCTCTTCTTTTTCTTCTTCCCTGATGATGCATGAGAGCAACAGAAGCAGCACATCTCTTCTTGAGCACTTGCGCATTAAAGGGTGTCCATCTCTTGTGTCATTATTGTCAAGGGTGTCCACACTTAAATACCTTTATGTTGATGGTTGTCCAGAACTGGAGTCACTAGCAGAGAAGTTGCACAACAATACATTTCTTGAAATTATTCAGATTGGGGATTGTAAAAGCCTTAAATTCTTACCCGAGGGACTACACAGTTTCACCCAACTCTGTGAACTTGCCTTAGATAGGTGCCCAAGTCTTGTTTCCTTTCCAGTTGGAGGATTACCCAGTGCCAACTTGAAAGAGCTTAGGATCAGCCTTTGTGAGAAACTCAAGGTCCTGCCCGATGGCATGCACAAACTTAATTCTCTTCTACATTTGAAAATATGGTGTTGTCCAGTCATCCTATCCTTTCCAGAAGAGGGTTTCGCCACAAACCTAACATCATTTGAGATCAAAGATCTCAGGATCTTTAAGCTCTTGTTCGAGTGGGGGTTGGACAAATTCACCTCTCTTCAACATCTCAACATTGAAGGTCAATGTCCAGATCTGGTGTCTTTTCCAGAGGAGGAAAAGGGGATGATGCTGCCCAAGACTCTAACCAGGTTGAGCATAAGAGGTTTTCTAAAGCTAAAATACCTATCGTCCAAGGGGTTTCAGAACCTCACATCTCTGGAAGAGCTTCGTATATCTGGTTGCCCAAAGCTAAAATCCTTTCCAAAAAAGGGGCTGCCTCCCTCACTTTTGCAACTATATATCTATGAGTGCCCTCTGCTACAACAACGGTGCAAAAAGGATCAAGGACAATATTGGTCCATGATAGCCCACATCCCTTGCGTCAAGATAGATCACAAGCTCATCTTTGACCCAGAGGACGAGGAGGAGGAATGAATTCTGTTCGATTTCGCAAAAATATAATACTAGCAAAGACTGTCACATGTACATCAAATCTGGAAATACTCCACTGTCATTTTTTCTTTCAATACCTGTTTCAAATTCTTAATTATTGCTTAAATCACCATGTTTTACATGTAGAAATCAGGGGGAAAAAAAGGAAGCAACCCAAATCCTAGATGCAATGTATAAAGACTGGAATGATAATATTTCCCTTCAAAGAATTTTCAATCATTATCATTATGACAAGGTTTGCTCTTTCTTTTATTATTAAATCATACATCATTCTTTTGATACACATCCACTCGCACTACTGCTGAGTGGCTGAGCTTCCTTGCTGCTCCTCCATTTTTTTTCCATTCTCTCTCTCTCTCTCTTTCATTGGCGTGGGATTGTAAGACCTTCATGGTTTTGCTTACACATGTCCTGTTTTTTCACTTGCTTCACTTCAGACAGTTATTGAAAAAGGTGGTGAAGGGAAGCACCAGCGCGCTGAAGTCCTTGATTCTTTGTAATATATCAAAGGTTCCACATTTGACAGAAGGGTTTGTGCGAGGTTTAAAGTGTAGAAGATTTGAAGATTGAGGGTTCTGATGAGGTGACATCTTTGTGGCAGAAAGAGGTGGGATTATTACACCATCTCACTTCCCTTTGTCGTTTGGAAATCATGGGCTGTCCCAAATTTGTTTCCTTGGTGGCAGAAGAAGCAGAGCAGCAACAGGGTTTGCCTTGCAGACTTGAATCTCTGAAATTATATGGGTGCAATAGTCTTGAGAAGCTACAAGGTTTGCACACTCTCGTATCTCTTAGAGAGCTGAAAATCAGAGGGTGTGATTCACTCACGTCAATTGCAAGAGACCAGCTACCTTCAACCCTAAAAAAACTTAAGATCGAAAATTGCAAGAATTTGCTGTGTATAGAGTTGGAGGGCGAGGGTTCCACTTTCTCTTCTTCTTCTTCTCTGACAATGCATAAGAGCAACAACAGCGGTGATGCATCTCTTCTTGAAAGCTTGTCTGTATGGAGGTGTGATTCTCTCACGTCATTATCTTCAAAAGGCGAGTTGCCCGCCACGCTTAAATCACTCTCTATTGGAACTTGTCGAATGCTGGAGTCAGTGGCGGAGAGGTTGTTCAATAACACTTCTCTTGAAACTATTTCCATTTCCAATTGTGAAAGCCTTAAATCCTTACCTGAGGCCCTTCACAACCTCATCCATCTCTCTTGTATTACAATAGTTAGCTGCCCAAGTCTTGTGCACTTATTTCCAGACGGAGGGTTGCTCACCACCAACTTGACAGAGCTTTCGATCTGGGACTGCGAGAAACTGGATGCCCTGCCCGACCACATGCACAACCTCACTTCTCTACAACATTTGGGAATAAGTAGTTGTCCAGGCATCGTATCCTTTCCAGAAGAGGGTTTCCCCACCAACTTAACATCACTTGAGATTGAAGGTGGATGTCCAGAGTTGGTGTCCTTTCCCGAAGAGGACAAGGGGATGATGCTGCCCACCTCTCTATCCCAACTATCCATTAGTGATTTCCCGAATCTGGAACACCTATCCTTCAAAGGCCATCAGAACCTCACCTCTCTTAAACATCTAGCTATTACCAAATGCCCTAAGCTCAAATCCTTGCTAGAGGAGGGGATGCCTCCCTCGCCCTCCATGGGGTTTCAAAACCTCAGCTCTCTTGAAGACCTGTTCATCTGTAATTGCCCTGATCTCAAATCCTTTCCAGAGGAAGGGTTGCCTCCCTCGCTTTTGCAACTATACATTGATGAATGTCCTCTGCTAAAACAACAATGCAAAAAGGATCAAGGACGAGATTGGCCCAAGATTTCCCACATCCCTAGCGTCTATATAGATGGAAAGTTCATCTTTGAGCCAGAGGACGAGGAGGATTGAGTTTGATTTTGAAAAAATAAAAGGAAGAACAAAAGAAAAATGCAGAAATTCTTCAGGTAAAATGATCACTCAAGTCACAATAGTAAATACTATTTCAATTCAGAGAAATCACAATAATTGTCACTTGATATATGTATTATCCTAATTAACCTTCATTTATTTGAACATTTTATTAATCTCTTCAGGACGAGATTGGCCCAAGTTTCTGTCAGGATAAAACATTCTAATTTGTTTAACCTTCATTTATTAATTTATTTATTTATTTACCATTGGCAGAATGTCTGAACATTTTTTTTTTTTTTTTCTGTTCTTATGATTAATTTTGTTAGCATTCCTTAATTTTATTCCTTCATTTATTAATTTATTACGGTTTATGTTGGCCAAACGCAACCATTAGAGTGGTTTTAAATTCCTACCACTCTGTAGATTCCAATGCTTGATTTTTGTTTTTTGGAACAAAATTTGGTGCCTCCATTTTACCACCATAACTGACTCATTTTTATTTTTTGGATTGTGCAGGGGCATTTTCATTCTCAATTCAACTAAAATGAGGCTTTTGACAGCAATTGGGCCGTGATGTCTCTCTTGCTTTTTTTGCTCCTGTTGTTACCCTTCTCCTTAATTCAATGTAAGAGTCAATTGCTCCACCATTGTTCATATTTTAGGAATGCTTTATGTGCCTGATCTCTGATATATGCGAGCTCAGGCTGAAACCATATGCCAATCTCTTACCCATCCCAATCTCTTGCTTGCTTTATCAACGAGACTGTCACGCCTTCACAATATCATTGGCTGTTTTGAAAATTGGAATTGTTTCTCAAACTCTTAATTGGTGAGAGATATTTTACTTATTATGGAATCGTGTTTTCCCTCTTTCTAGGGATAAATATCATACTTCTAGGCTCGTTAATAAACTACTAGAATGTCATGAACTGAAACGATAAGGTGATACAGGGCGAACTTGCATTTTGGGTAGATTTGAAGGTAGCTCTTAAAGGTTTCAGTAATTCTTCTTCAGTTTTGTTTAAATTGGAGTGTATCATCCAGGTTGGAGCTTTTAAAATTAAAGTACATAATGAATGGTATTCAGCTTCTTTATCACACCATGTTTAAGTGAGTTTCACAATCAACCTCTAGGAGGAAATTCTATTAGTTTTCCAAACTATTAATCTAATATTGTCATGGAAGTGCATATTGGCAGATTATTAAAGTACATAAAGATTTGCTTGTTTATTGTCCAGAAACTGTTGAGCAATTGAATCTCTCAAAAAATTTCTCTGATTACTGATCAATGTGGATTTGTAGGTCAAAATGCACAATTGGGAAGATATTTGAGGTTCGATATTTGTTATGTAAATTTCAATTCATTTTAATAGATCAAATGGTTGAATGATAAAGCTCCTGTGTGTGAATTTTGAGTTCTAAGATTTTATTATTCAGGAGCTTGCAGTACGTAAATTATGGAACTTTGAAGAAGCTTGTTGTTTTTTTGCCATATATTGTGCTATGCTTCTTTCTCAAATTATGTCAGTCGACTGGACCTCTACAAGTTACCTTTGAAAGAAGGAACATGGGGAGGAACGAGTTTTTTTAATTCTTCCAAACTCTTGATCTTATTTGTCGTCGTGAATCTCATATTGTTTTCCATATTACTGTGCATTTTATTAACTAACATAAACAGGCATTTCTTGATTCCCTTACAGACCTTTCCGGGAATGAGACAATCAAGCTTATGAATACCATGCAAAATTATTTTTCAAAAGTCCTCTCTTAGAGAAAATTTTCAGCAGTCTCTTGGACCCTTGACGAGCTGTGAAACCAAAGAAAATTTCTTGTTGAACTTTAGAAAACTGGCAAGAAGCTTCGTATGGCCAATGACAAATTATCTTTCCTTGGATTTGACCTCCTCCATAAACTCAAAATTATTCGTTGGTTAGACAATGGGATTTTCCAGAAACAAAATATTTTTAACTTGGTCTCAAAGTGCTAAATCTTTACTTGTCTTCCTTTGATCCCATAAAACTCAACTTATCATTGACTGTGGTGCTAATATTCATGTGTTTTTATTGAAAAATTCTCAATTTGTCAGAGCTACTTCCTCATTGAACCTAGCCACTGGAAATGAATCCTTTCCACCTCACCCCTGCAAAACAAGAATTATCTCTACTTGAATCTGAAGGCCTCACTTATTCCCTCTTGACCAGTTTCATTTTTTTCTTCGTCTCATTCTAACAGGTTTTTCACTATGTTGTAACTAGGCAGAGGAAATCAAAACCAGTCATAGCATGGGTATATATATCTTCTTACAAATGGGGCATTTTTGTTTCCTGTTCTGTAACAGTTCAAACACTAATCCAATTTAACCTTTAGGATTTTTATTTCTATTTATTTATTCATTCACATTGAATAACTAATGTTTTTCTTCATTGTGAATATTTTGTCAGCATTCCTCTGCTTTACTTCTATCACACTGTTATATGGGATCCATGCAATCTAGTTATGGGGAAAGCCTTAGTGATACAGTCAGAGAAGGCGATCTCAACCAATATATTCCTTAAAATTTCTACAAGAATTTTACAAAGCAGTGTTCCAGATAATGATCTGAAAACGGAGGACAAGAAGATGAGATGCACCAGAGAAAAGGTCTTGCAAAGAATGGTGAGTGGTACAAAAATTATTGAATCGCTGATATAATTCTGCAAATCCCGAGTAAAAGGGAATGATAAGAAAGCATGCCAATCATCAAAGCATCTCAAATGCTAACGCTTTGTTTGGTTGCGTAGAAAAGATAGGAATAGAATAGAAAATAGTATGCAGGATCTCTTTTTGTTTTTCTAAGGATCAGAGCCCTTTGCTCAGTTGAGCGTCCTACAACTATTAGTTGACTCTAGACTATTTATGTGTTCGTCTTTCGGAAATCAACCATTACAGGCACTAATGAGACTTTTTCCCTTATTTGGTGTTTGCAGATTGTTGCAAGGGCCTGTCTATGGAGTTACTGCAAGACTACGTGCCAACAAAACTACTAAAGGGAATTCAGCTTTCATATAAGTTTTTTTGAAATTTATTTGTGTGTGGAGTTTGTCAATGTTAAAAGATTAGTTGTTATGTTTTTCTCTTTTGTTCTTTGGTTTTTATAAAGATATCCAATAGTGATCTTAACTTCTATATCACCTTTATTTCAATCAAAAACCAAAACCAAAAAGAGAAAAAAAAATGCAGTTAAGTTGTTGGAAAGAAGCGAATGAGTCTTTCTGAAAAAGAATTTGTGATTGGAAATTGAATTGAGGTTTCTTCTTACTTGATAACATTCAATGGAATTTTTAGTCCTCTTCAAAGGTTAATTAACTAATGTTTCTTTGACATCCATGGGTGCTGTGTTCTTCTATTAGAGTTGTGTGATTCTGAACTCCGAAGGATCTCCCTTCCTTTTTTTTTTTTTTGGCTAAGTTAGTGATCTCCCTTTGTATTAACTATTAAGATGGTAAGTACCATCAACCAGGAGTAACTAGAGATTGGCTTGCCCCTTGTGAACTTCACAAAAATGGTCTCTCCTAGTTTTTGCGTTAAAGATAACTGGATTAATTCTCTGTTTGGTTGCCAAGAAATTGTTGAAAGCAAAAGAAAACTTGGAATCTTATTATTCGTCAGCAGCCATACCAACCCCAAATATTAAAATTCCATGTTTTTATTTCCTGTCCTACGACTTGTCAGCATTCCAACAGGTAATAATGGTGAGTAAAAAACTTATGGGCCTTGTAGACTGATTGCATCTATCACTTATGGAATGGGCCGGAAAGGTCTTGGGTTCAAGTATGGAGCCCAAAAAAGCAAAGAAGGGGAAGTTGTCAAGCCAATTGTCCTCTTTTTTAACCTAGGAACTATCGATACGATGAGCAAATGCTCCAAGTTTCGTGCCCCATTATATGATGGTTCTAATATGGTTTTGGATACAATGAGACACAGTACAAACTTTCTCAGCCCTTTTTAGTGGGCTCGAGGCAATCATTCTAACTTTCAATGAACTTCAATTTTGGGAGACTTTCATAAAGTTCAAAGGTATAAATAAAAGAGAAATGCTTTTGAACCTCCCTTAACAGTCTCCTAAAAAAGTCTTCTGAAAGTCCTCAATGAACTTCAATTTTTATACACATTTTTAGATAACTTGTATGTGGCTCATATTTTACTAAACCCACCATTGGATTAGATAGACTTCACATGTAAGCCATGTATACCAAAAATCAAATTGATTTGAGGATTTGAAATTAAGGGCTGCTTTATCCATTAATGTGAGATTTTCTTTTATTAAAAAGGTTAGTTTTTCAATCAGATGACAATAGTCTTATATCAACTTGATTTTTGGCATACATGACCTATATAAAAGGACTATCTAATCCACAAGAGGGTTTCACAAAATATGAGTTACAAAAAGGTTATCTAAAAGTTTGTGTTTATTAATCATATCCCATAAATATTGGGAGTTATACGTCATGCATTATTGGATTACAAGGTACACTGGCTCTCCAATGCATGATACTGATATGATTTAAATGAACACATGCTGACCTAATCAAAACTATATATATATATATATATAAAAGCTTATATTAACATGTGTTAATATAAGTTTCTTGCTTTATTTTGTTTGTTTTGTTTGCTCTTCCTCTATTTTTTTTTTTTTTTTTTTTTTTTTTTTTTGGGGGGGGGGGGGGGGGGGGAGGAGGGGCCAACAGGAATCTCCAAATCTTTCGTCTAAGTAACTCCGAGCTTAACTAGATTTGGTCCGTGACTTTTCTATTTTAACTACATTTGTCACGTACAGCAACTTTTATGGGGTGATCGAGCACCCGCGCCCGCCAAGGCGAAAGGGGTGACTTATCCTACATAAAAAAGTCACAAATCAGGAGATTAGATAATTTCGGGATAATCCACCCACCTGTTCAAAAAATAACTGAAGTTTGTGAATCAGGAGATTAGATACAACAAAATTTTTGTATTTAGATCCTTGAAGAAAGCTCAAGAAAATTACATTTAAGGACCTCAAGAATGTGTTGCCAGTTCAAACAGCAAAGCATACTGCACCCTGCTAAAATTTTATGTTAATAGTGTTGAAAGGTTTCTACAATCCTTTGTTCAATAACTCCTGCGAGTAATTGGATAACCTTTGTCAGTTTCTGCAGCATGGCAAACCAACCTGACTTCTTGAGATTGATTTCCCAAAGGTCCCCCTGGCTCCGCCCATGTCAATGGGTACGGTCGATGGTTTCTATATGCAACTTCAGTATGCACATTCTAGAATCAAGTTTTTTTTTTTGGGGGGGGGGAGAGATATTATCATTTGATGACTATTTCTCAATATAATACCAAAAAGAGAAAGATGGTAGTCATTTTAAAGTATATTTACAATCAATTTGTAATAAGGTGACAAAAAAAATCCTTTTTAATTTTGATATTAAATTGAATAATGATTACTAAAAAGTAATTCTTTTAAAAAAAAAAATGCTTTTTAGGGATTTTAGTTTCCGATTCTCATTTCACAGAATCATAGCACAGTGCCCCCATTGAAGATAAATCCTAACTCCACGCCTGCCCATTGATCTCATCGGTCCATTCCCTCTGATGGGTACACTGAATTAAACATGGAAGCACAAAAAGTGGGGGTTTAAAAATTTCAAGATCTTTAAGAAATAAACATTTAATAAAACCTTTAAATTTAAAACATAAGTTCCAACTGCTAGTTCAAATTTAGTGCGAGAAGTTTAGAGATAATGCACATTCATTAATGTTCGCCCCTCACCTACCCGACTCAGGCACTGGCTATCAATGAATAATGTGTACAATTACATCGAATGCAAATGGGTTAGGATCAAGAGACCTCATTTTTGCATTTCATTCTTTAGCCATTATATTCACAAAATCTAACGGTATTCCAAGATCTTGATCTTGATCCATTAATTATATATATAATCCTTTTATTATTAAGTGCACTTGATGTAACTTTGCATCAAGTGCACTCCAAAAATTTTATTTGCGAATTGTATTTTGTGAATTCAACCGTTGGATTAATTTTGATTCATATGTAGGAAATGCATGCCAAAAATCATGTTGATCCGAGATTAAGAGCCCCCTTATCCATAAATGTCCATAAATGAGTGATTGTTATTGCTTGAAAAATATAAGTTTTGGATCAAAAAGAAATATATCGGTCTCGGATCAACTTGATTTTTGACATAGATCGCCTACATGAGAAGGTTATCTAATCCAATGGTTGATTTCAAAAAATATGAGTCACAGTACGTTAAGAGTTTTTGAGTGCACTTGATGCAAAGTTACATCAAGTGCACTTGATAATAAAATGACTCATATATATATATAGGCTCAAGATCCTTGGACACAACTTTTTATACACATTTTTAGATAACTTGTATGTGGCTCATATTTTACAAGACCTACTATTGGATTAGATAGACTTTAGAGACCATGCATGCCAAAAATCAAATTGATTTGAGATTAAGAGCCACTTCATCCATTAATGTGAGATTTTCTTTGATTAGAAAGGTAAGTTTTCGATCGGATGACAAATAGTCTCAGATCAACTTGATTTTATTTTATTTTTTGATTTTTAGCATGCATGACCTACATAGGAAGACTATTTAATCCAATAAAGGGTTTCGCAAAATATGAGTTACAAATAAGTTATCTAAAAAATTGTGTTCATTTATCATATCCCATATATATTGGGGGGTGTATCTCATGCATTAGTGGATTATGGTGTATATTAGGCCAATGCACAGTCACACAAGGTACAATCTCCAATGCATAATGCTGATATAACTTAGGTGAGCACGTGCTGATCTAATTAGGTCAAGTTGTTTTTAATGGTTTAAAACCAAATCCAACACAGGTTCTTCATATAGCATCTCTTTACTTTAATGATTTATTCAGATATTATTATGTAACTAACTCTATTTTTGAGTTTGGTTATGCATCATCTCCACCTCGTTTTAAGTCTTATTGCTGGTATGTGCGTTGGATTCATCCCCCAGTAGATTGGATCAAAATTAATTTTGATGGCTTAAGGATTCATTCTAGGAAATCTAGTGCTAGTGGCTTTGTCATTAGAAATCAAGAAAGTCATCTTCTTGGAGCTTCGGCATTTAATTTGCACAATACTTCTGTTTTGGTCTAAGAGTGTATGGTTCTTTGCAATGGCCTATTGTATGCTAAAGAAAAAGGTTATAAAAAGATTCAAGTTGAAAGGGATTCACAAGTTATCATCAGGATTAGCTCGACAACATTTAATCACCCTTGGCATGTAAGGACTCTTCTTTAGGATATAAAGTATCTATCTAGATTTTTTGAGAGTATTTCGTTTCATCATGTCTTTAGACAAGCTAATCATAGTACAACGGATTATACAGCCCATTTTAGTCACACTCTTCATAATCCTATTGTATGAGAGAATAGTTTTTCTTTTGATTTGTGAAATATTTGTAAAAAAAAATGCTTATAGTGTTACATTACATCGTTGTAGTCGTTATTCTAATTAATAATATTTATCCCTTCATCCGGAAAAAAAAAAAAAAAAAATCCAATCACAGGATTTGAAATGTGAGTAAAAAGAATCGTTGGTCTACCTGTTGAACCATACGTCGTCCTCTGAATCTCAGCAGTCAATGTGTTGTATTTTCCCACATTGGCCTTTCCGTGCAAGGCCCACCCACCGTTATGGCACTGTAATTGGTCCATAAAAAACAAACCATTGAAATCCGATAGTCATGTTGAATTTCGACTTGGCAAACATGTAACTTTAGATGTTCATTTTGATGAATTTGCCTTAAGCTTTCACACCACAGAGCCGCAAATCAGGACTTTTCTTGTTCACTTCAATAATCGAGTCCAAGATTCTCAATAGTCCTTGTGGTTTTTTTTTTCTTGGATAAGTAATAGTCCATGTTACCCCTTTCCAAACTTTCCATTCTCTCCCTCTCTCCGGCCACACAGCTCCGGCAAAATACAGCTGAACCTCCCCCCTTCATATTCCTTGTCCTTCTTTTTATACACTGCTCCGGTGACCTGATCAAGACAGACAAAGAATAGAGAAAGAAAACTTGAACACCGTAAGAGAACAGAGAGAAAAGAGCTTTCTGACGAGTCTCCGGTGAGTTTCCGGCCAAATATGACCATTGAAATTTCTAACCCATTTTCCCCTCCCATTTGAGTAATTTTCTGATGCTCCTTTGATTTGGTATAGATTTTGAGTGATGGGTTGGAAAGGATTTTTTGGCCCTCTTAACTCAAATTTGAATCTGATATGGGTTTTGAGTAAGGGCTGGGCTTGTGACTTTTACTTTGTTTTTCTTTCCTCTTTCCTTTTCACAGACTAAACATGGCGGAGATCTTTCTATCTGCATCCATTCAAGTGTTGGTTGAGAAGTTGCTCTCTCATGACTTAATCAACTTTGCGCGCCGTGAGGGAGTCCATAGTGCCATCAAGAAGTGGATGAAAATGCTTATGACAATTCAAGCAGTGCTAAGTGATGCAGAGGAAAAGCAGATAAATAGCCGGGCCGTGAAAAATTGGCTAGACGAGCTCCGAGATTTGGCTTACGATGTGGAGGACATATTGGACGAGTTTTCCACGGAAGCATTGCGATGCAAGCTGATGGAGGAACCTCAAGCAAGCACAAGTAAGGTACGAAGCCTCATCCCCACTTGTTGTACTAGTTTCAAGCCAAGTGCAGTTCTGTTCAATTTTAAGATGGAGTCCAAGCTAGAGGAAATCACTAGTAGATTACAAGATGTTGTGACACTAAAACGTGACCTGGATTTGAAAGAGAATGCTGCAGGGACGTCTAAGAGAACAAGAGATGGACCGTTTAACCCCACTTCTTCACTAGAAGAATCTCATGTGTACGGCAGGGAAAAAGATAAGGAGCTAGTACTTGAACTGTTGTTGGGAGGTGGAGCAAGTGATGGTGAAGTCTGTGTCATCCCTATTATCGGTATGGGAGGTGTAGGCAAGACAACTCTTGCTCAACTTGTCTACAATGATGACAAAGTGAATAGCTATTTTGATATAAAAGCATGGGTTTGTGTTTCAGACGAATTTGAACTCATTCGAGTGACGAAAGAAATTCTGCAAAAATTCACTTCACAAGCTTCTAGTGACAACGATTTAGATTCGCTTCAAGTGAGTTTGAAGAAAAAATTGTTCAAAAATAAATTTCTGCTGGTCTTAGATGATGTTTGGCATGAAAACTACAATGACTGGACAGTGCTACGCAGGCCTCTTGAAGTAGGTTTGCCAGGAAGTAAAATTATTGTCACAGCTCGCAATCAACGTGTTGCAGATACAATGGGCACTATTCCAGCTTACAATTTGAAAGAGTTATCAAACGATGATTGCTTGTCTGTATTTACCCTACATGCAATGAGGACAAGAGATTTTAGTGCGCATCCAATCTTAAAACAAACTGGTGAGGAAATAGTGAAAAGGTGCAAGGGCTTGCCTTTGGCTGCAAAGGCCCTTGGAGGCCTCTTGCGCACCAAAGTAAACCTTAATGAATGGGAAGATGTATTAAATAGTAAAATATGGGACTTACCGGAAAGTGGCATTATTCCAGCTCTGAGATTGAGCTATCATCATTTACCTTCACATTTGAAGCAATGTTTGGCTTATTGCTCGATCTTCCCAAAAGATTTTGAATTTGAGGTGGAGAAACTAGTCATGTTATGGATGGCAGTAGGTTTGGTGGAACAACAGAGTAAAAGGAAGCAAGTGGAAGAAATTGGAGCCGAGTATTTTCATGATCTATGGTCTAGGTCATTCTTTCAATTGTCAAGTACCAATAATTCACGGTTTGTAATGCATGCCCTCATCAATGATTTGGCTCAATGGGTAGCAGGAGAAACATGCTTTATGCTGGAGGATAAGTTGGAAGGTAAAAGGCAATTCAAAATTTCTAAAAAGGCTCGCCATTCTGCTTACGTTGGTAGCATTCATGATGGAGTCCAAAAATTTGAGGCTTTTGATGAAGTTGAGAGCCTCCGGACCTTCCTACCGCTAATGACACCAACACTTAGTTACGTAACTAGTTATGTTCCTCTCAATTTGTTGCCGAAGTTAAGATGCTTAAGGGTGCTCTCCTTGAGAGGATACCGTATCACCAAGTTACCAAATTCAATTGGTGATTTGAAGCATCTAAGGTACCTTGATCTATCTTGTACTGAAATCAGAAGTTTACCTGAATCAACAAGTACTCTCTACAACTTACAGACATTGATATTAACAAATTGTTTCTCTCTCAAGAAATTGCCTACAACAATGGGGAATCTAATCAACCTTCGTTTCCTTGATATTACAAATGCAAATTCAATAAAAGAGATGCCACCGCAAGTAGGTAATTTAACGAGTCTCCGAAAATTATCTAATTTTATTGTGGGAAATGGCAGTGGATCTAATATAAGAGAGTTGAAGAACTTGAAGCATCTCCAGGGGACACTTTGCATTTCAGGGTTGGAAAATGTAATTGATGCTCAGGTTGCGAGGGAGGTCAACTTAAAGGATAAGCAGGACCTCAATGTGTTAACAATGGGATGGAGTTCTGAAATTAATGATTCAAGAAAAGAAGGAGCAGAAAAAGAGGTGCTTGACATGTTGCAACCTCATAACAAGTTGAAAGAACTCACCATCAAGTGCTACGGTGGTATAACACTGCCAGGTTGGGTAGGAGATCCTTCTTTTTTCAATATGGTGGTCTTAAGGTTAGAAAGTTGTGTCAAATGCACATCTCTGCCACCCCTCGGGCAACTGCCCTTGCTCAAAGATCTTTGGATCGAAGGAATGAATGGAGTGAAAACTGTGGGTCTTGAATTCAACGGGGAGGGTTGTCCAAAGCCTTTTCCGTCATTGGAGACTCTTAGTTTTGAGAATATGAAGGAATGGGAGAATTGGTTTCCTTCTGCAGTTGATGGACGTGTTGAATTATTCCCCTGTCTACATAATCTTTTTATTTTTGGATGTCCCAAATTGTTGGGAAAATTACCCGAATATTTTCCTTCCTTGCAAAAACTGGTCATAAATGAATGTCCTCAACTGGCAATTTCAATTTCAGGCCTTCCTTCCTTGGAAAAACTAGTCATTAATAAATGTCCCCAGCTTTTGGTTTCAATTTCAAGCCTCCCAGAGCTCTGCGAATTAGACATCAAGGATCACCAAGAGGTGGTGAAGGGAAGCATCGCCTCACTGAAGTCCATGGTTCTTTGTAATATTTCAAAGCTCCCATGCCAGACTCAAGGGTTTGTGCAAGGTTTAAGAGAAGTAGAAGATTTGAAGATTGTCAGATGTGATGAGCTGACATCTTTGTGGCAGGAGGTGGGATTGTTAGAACACCTGACTTCCCTTTGTCGTTTGAGAATTGATGGTTGTCCCAAGTTTGTTTCCTTGGTGGCAGAAGAAGCAAACCAGCAACAACAGCAGCAGCTAAGAGCACTTTGCAAACTTGAAGCTCTAGGATTATCTCAGTGTGACAATCTTGAGAAGCTACAAGGTTTGCAAAGCCTCACTTCCCTTAGAGAGCTGACAATTGAAGCATGTTCAAGACTTGTGTCCTTTCCAGACTCAGGTTTGCCATTCACGTTAAGAAGCTTACAGATTAGAAAATGCAATGCTCTGAAATCCCTACCTCTGACGCTCTGTAGCGACTACTCATCTCTTGAATACTTGTGCATTAAAGGGTGTCCATCTCTCAAGTCCATATCATCAAGAGGTGAGTTGCCCGGGGCACTTAAAGACCTTCGTATTGACTCTTGTCCGAAGCTAGAGTCAGTAGCGGAGAGGCTGCAGAATAACATGTGTCTTGAATGTATTCAAGTCTATGAATGTGAAAGCCTTAAATCATTACCCGAGGGCCTACACAACCTCAGCTGTCTCAGTACATTTGATATAGAGGCGTGCCCAAGTCTTCTTTCCTTTCCAGATGGAGGGTTGCCCGCCGCCAACTTGGGACAGCTCTCCATCAAAAGATGTGAGAAACTTGAGGCCCTGCCCCGCCGCATGCACAACCTCACTTCTCTTCAGGAACTGACAATAGTAGGATGTCCAAGCATGGTATCCCTTCCAGAAGAGGGTTTCCCCACAAACCTAACATCACTTTGGATTATAGATGTCAAGATCTGTAAGCCCCTGTTTGAGTGGGGGTTGCACAAACTCACCTCTCTTAGAACACTCTACATTGAAGGTGGATGTTCAGAATTGGTGTCCTTTCCGGAGGAGGAGAAGGGGATGATGCTGCCCACCTCTCTAACCAAATTGGTTATTCCTGATTTCCCAAATTTGGAATACTTATCCTTGAATGGGTTTCAAAACCTCACTTCTCTCAAAGAGCTTTGGATATTCGATTGCCCTCAGCTCAAATACTTTCTAGATAAAGGGCCGTCTCACTCGCTTTCCAAGGGGTTTCAAAACCTCTCCTCTCTTGAATATCTGTGGATTGATAACTGCCCGAAGCTCGAATCCTTTCCCGAGGAGGGGTTGCCTCCCTCGCTTTTGCAACTATATATCTATGACTGTCCTCTGCTAAAACAACGATGCAAAAAGGATCAAGGACGAGATTGGCCCAAGATTGCCCACATCCCTAGCGTCTACATAGACCAGAGGTTTATCTATGACCCAGAGCACTTGGAGGAATGAATTTTGTTCGACTGAGACTCTACAGGTATGTCAAATCTGGAAAAACTCAATCATTATTTACTTTCTCAATTCCTGTTTCAAATTTTTAATGATCATTCGAGTCACTATGTTTTACATTTAGAAATCTCCTCCTCAGGCAAGTCACTATGTTTTACATGTAGAAAAGGAAAATCCTAAAGAGACCCAACTCGTTTTCAACTTCCTTTGTAGGTGGACCTTGAGAACATGATGATGCCGAGGGCTGGGGGATGCCAACCTAGTTGGGATTCCTTGTCTCTCCCTGATGCTTAAGGACCTTTTCTAAAAATAAAAAATAAAAACTTCCTTTGTAGGTTTGAATGCTTAAATTTTGCTTTTGATATAATTTGGTGCCCCCAGTTTGTCACTATCACTAACTCACTCACTTTTTTTTCCGTCCATGATTCAATGAAGAAGAGGTGTTTGAAAACAGTTATTCTCTCTTGATCTTTTCCTCATTTTTGTTGCTCTTCTCCTTTGCTTAATGTAAGAATCATTAGCTTCACCCTGAAGGCTTGAATAGATTTAAATAAAATTTTCTGTTGATCTGTGATGCAAACTTAGCTGAAACCATGCCTAATTTATCTACTTATAAATGTGTACGTTATCAAGGACACTGTTGTGTAAAAAATAAAAAAGGAAAAAAAGAAAAAAAGAAAAAAGAAAAAACTAAACTGTAGCAAAAATGCTGTCTTTTGTCTTGGAAGTTGTTGCTTGAACAATTAACAGTGAGATATCTTACAAAGCTTCTCCTTTTGTATGTCATCTTTTGGGTTATATTTCAATTTAATGGATTAGAAGGTTGGAGTGATTAAAATCCTGTCTATGATTTTTGACTTTAAGATTTTATTTTTTAGGAAATTGGAAGAAGCTTGTTGTCTTTTCCATAGAAGAAACATGTGGAGGAGCGAGGTTTGTTGATTCTTACCAACTAAATCATCCCAAAGATGACTAAAATCTCTGTGAGTTCATTGACCTCAAGTCTTCTTTTGTCAAGTCTTTATTCTTGTGGTATTCTAGTCACACCAATACTTGTAATCTTTCTTTTGTTAATTTTGTGGATACCTTTAAGCTTTAGAGGGATGTGTGGTTAGTCTTTGTTTATGGTTTATGTACTTGGGCTATGCCCTTTTTGTTCATCAATACATATTTACCTTATCAAAAAAAAAAAAAAAAAATCTCTGTGAGAAAATTAGATTCCCCAGTATAATTACAATTAACCTGATGGGCTAAATTAACTAGAAAATTTGTTGCTTTATTACCTTTTCTAGACATATGCCTAAGCTTAATATGTATAGGATTTTCTACAAATTTCTTAATAGAATCATTCAAAATACTATAGACATTCCAAGCGTATCAATAATCTTAATAGAATCTTTCAAAACACTATAGATATTCCAAGTGTATATCTTTAAATTGCAAAGACTGTTAATAACTCACAAATGTTATCTGTTCAATCATAGTTTCATCTTTTTGTTCCTACAGGTTTTTCACTATGTTGAAAATAGCCAGATGAACCAAAAACTAATGCTTTTTTAACAGGTATAGTGCTAATGGGACTTTTTCTTCTTTTGGTGTCTGCAAAACATTCTAAAGTTTCTGAGATTTTAGTGTTCTTCGTTTTCAATCTGAAAATGGGTTTTGTCTTACAACAGCAGCAAGTTCATTATCCTGTACATATCAAAAGCAAGGACAGAGTTGAGATGCAGAAATGATGCAGATGGAATCTATCAAGACTGGAATATCATGTAACAAAATGGTAATGAGATGCACCAACAATGGAAACCGGACTCAATTTTGCTTCCTTTTTTTATTAAATATTAATAAATTTACCATTCTTGGTGTATAAATAAGTGTGTACATATAAATAAATAAATCTATATATATATATATATATATATATATTATTGCTGAGTGGCTGAGCCTCATTATTGATCTTTCTTTTGGTTCACTAGCATGTGATTGTAACACCTTCCCAGTTTGCCTTGTATGGCTTTCTTCAGTTGATTTTGCTTCGGATTGTTTAATGGTATCATTATTTCAGAAAAATTTCAGCTCTTTGTTTTGCTTAATTAATGCAGTGTGCATCTTAAGATTTTTAATGATATCATTATTCAAGAACTTTGAATACTTTCTTTTCTTTGGATTGATTTGATATGCATCTTCTAGAGTTTAATTAACCGTGCCTACAAACTTACCTCTGTCCCAATAACCTATCCAGTCTTTCTCACTTAGAAAACTTTTCTACTCAATACGGCCCGAATTTCATTGTAATAACAGTGTTAATTATATCTTACATATAGAATAAAGATGGTGAGATATGTAGCCTGGTGAAACCCAAACATTCTGTTACTGCCTATTGTAGAACTGACACGATACAATATGTCTAATGTTAGTTTCATTGTAGAAATTAAATATCCTTATGCGAATCGTCAATTTAAGAGCTAAATTACAGAAATCTGTAGAAGCTCGTTGTCTAATCCGTAGACTGTAGTCACTAGTAGACTGTTTGATGCTTCATTCTCGGACCATTTCAGTTTGTTGGGGCTTTGCAAGTGACCTTTGAAAGTTGGAGCAATATGTGGGAGGTTCATTAGTTCTTCCAAACACTTGATCTCATCTATCATGCAGAATCTCATACACTTTTCCGCATTACTAAACATTTTATTTACCAACATAACCAGCTAGGCACAATCCAGCCTATGTACTGGTTTTTTGTGGTCTTTACTTTTACTGTTTAGAGATTCATCGTCGAAATATTTTGGCGCTTTCTTTTGCTGCATAATTCATTTGTCATCTTATATTGGTTAACAATGCCACCAATTAATGGTGCTGTTTTTCTCTTCTGTATTAAAAGGATTCAGACACTATTAATGTTCTGCTTATTTATTTGTTCCCGTCGAATTGCTGATGTTGTCCTTCTTGTGAATGCATTTGTCATTTGTCAGCATTTTGTTGCTTGTTGCTCGTGTGGGATCTGCCCCTTGTAATGCTAGTCGGAGGGTGCAATCTCTAATGATGATTGCTCAGGTTTCTAAAGGAGTTTCACAATGCAGAGGGCAGGACGAGTATATGGAAACAGAGGATGAGACATGAGAAAAGAAAACAGAGGAAAAGAAAATTCTTGCAAAGAACCGCCAACGGTACAAGAAAATATCGAACCCCATTGAAACTCTCAACGTCCGGAGCCAAAAGAAAGTGACCAAAGCTTCTCAGATGCTAATGCTTTGTTTAGCTACTTAGAGAAGGTGGGAAAAGAAATGAAAATGAAAGGGGATCTTATGTTTCATTGTTTGGCTGCTACAATTATAAACCGTTTTGTTTTTGTATTTTTTCTTTTCAGAGATAGCTGTAGTGATAATGATATTATTTTTTTTCCACTTTGTGGTGATTGCAGATTGTCACAAGGGCTGTATCACCTTTACTTTAATCATGTTCAATGGTTAGTGCCAATTGTGATGGAAAGAAATGAATGATACTTTCTTTGTCAATATGCATTTGATAATGGAGACCAAATGAAGGTTCCATCCTTTTTGCCGTATTGAGGGAGATCATTTCACTATTTTACTGCTAAGTTTTGTTCTATTGTTTCCACCATATTCTCTGCTTCAAAGCAGAGCATCAATGACATAAAAATTGTGTTCTTTTCAGGTTCGAGGCTTTTATTACTATAAAATTTCTACTGATTTTGGGCTTTTTCAACTCTAAATGCCAATCATTCAAGATTTCAAGATTTTATTTTAATTTCCACCAAAACTAATTTTGATGGCACCACCAATTCTTAGGACTTTATTGATAGAAACTACTGTGGATGTTGATCAATTGTTATTTATTTATTTAATTGGGCTATTGAAAGAACTTCGGTAGATGCCCTTGTGAACTTTTTACTTCTTAAGGCATAAGTCTTGATAATCACTGGTACAAAATGTACATAGATGACGTTTACGCATAGATTAAGAAATAGAGATCTAACTATGCGTTTGGTTATCATCGTACCCATAAGATCAAGTTATTTTTACAAAATAAAGATCCTTCGGCATGATCTAACCATAAGATGTATTAGTCAAAGTATTTCTAAACTTTATCTAGTGATTAACACACATGATCTACGTGGATGATCACTAGATCAAATTATAGTTAAAATTGAAACAATAAATTAAGATCTACGCACATAATCATTAATAATCCTCCTCATAAGATTAAGTTAGTTTTTCGCAAGATCAATGGTAATTAAGGTTCATAATTAATCAAAATAATTGTACACTTGATCTAGTTAAATCGTGATCTATCTAGCCCAAGTCCCAAAAATAAAAAATAAAATTTATTGCTTTGAGATATCAGAGGAATAATTTGCGTATAAACAAACAGCAAGAAGGTGCTAAAGTGGATGCCAACTAAACTATTTTAACTAATCAGCTTAACTCAGTATCCGGGTGGGCAGGATTTGGGTAAGTTCGTGTCTAAACATATTTTAACTGAATAATCAGCTTAGCTCAGTATGTCTTTGCAAATTATTATTATTGTTATTGTAATTATTGATGGAAAAAGTTGCATTTGCAAATAATAAATAAATATATAGTCACCAGGAAATATTTTCTTATAACATCGAGAAAGTCATGGAGAAATTAATTTTATAAACAAGCAATGCAGAAAATGGATTCCAGCTCACAGCTTTGAAATTTTTGTTACCAATGCTATATCCTTTGAATTAAATGTTAAGTTTCCAACTTAAAAGCCTAAGCTTGTAAATGGAGGGCCCAAACAGGTATATAAAGACATGCTTAACTCGATATTTAATCGATGTGGGATGTGGTATATTTTCAACACTCCCCCTCACGTGTAGGCCTAACAAGATTCAAATGGCCTGTCACGTGGACAATAAAGACAGGCTCACGAGCGAAACGGGCTCAGGAATGACATGCTCTGATACCATGTTAAGTTTCCAACTTAAAAGCCTAAGCTTATAAGTGGAGGGTCCAAACAGGTATATGAAAACATGTTAAACTCGCTATTTGGGCGATGTGAGATGTGGTATATTTCCAACACTACCTCTCACGTGCAGGCTTAACACAGGCCTTACACCTGGGCAACAAATACGGACTCAATAGGCCCAAGAACGACATGCTCTGATACCATGTTAAGTTTCCAACTTAAAAGCCTAAACTTGTAAATGGAGAGCCCAAACAGGTATATAAAGACATGCTTAACTCGATATTTAATCGATGTGGGATGTGGTATATTTCCAACACTAAATTACAAGAGAAACAAGAGTTCTCGGTCTTCATGGTTACAAATTTTTATAAATAAGTAATTATTATTGATTAAATATGTAAGTTTTGGATTAAATGGCAATAAGTTTTCGATCAATTCGATTTTTGACATGCATGACTTATATATAAATCGAATTTAATCTAACATTGTTTCACAAAATACGAATCGTTATTAAAAATTTTAAAATGCACTTGGTACAAAGTTATATCATTTTTCACAAGACTCACCATATCAATTATTTCTTGAAATTCCAGTTTTACCAAGCCTACAATACCTAGAAGGAGGGTTGAATAGGTATTTAAATTTATTTTACCTAATTTTTATTATGAACACTCAAAATCCCAATTATCACAATCAATTCAATCGCATAGCAAGTATAAAAGTATGTAAAAGATTGCACAAGAGATTTTTTACGTGGAAAACCCTAGATGGGAAAAACCATGGGACCTCGTCCAGTTGAAGCAAATCCACTATGAAATAAATGAGTACAAGACACCCTTACAGACCACACATGGACTCATGTTGTTGTCTTCACTCCCACGATCACACACGATCGATCTCCGTCGTCACGGCTTTGGTCACAACCAACCTCTTTCACAGCGATGCCTTCAATCACGAACTTGCAAGCTCGATCACCGTCGCAACGGCCTCACAAACACTTAAGGTTGTGAATGGTGTGTGGTTTGATCATCTCTAGAGCATATCAGTGAAAACCTAGGTTAAAGTACTCTAGAGAGGTTTTAAGAAGATGAACAATGAAAACCCTAATAGGGAGAGGCTTGCCTAGCCTCCTCTATTGTAATAGCCTCTATATATAGAGACTAAGAAACCCCAAAAGATTGGGATTTGTTTTAGGATCAAATAGAAAGATTTTAAATACTTTAAAAACTGATTTTTACGAGCTAGGATCGATCCTCTAGGACCCTAGGATTGATCCTAAAAAACAATGGCAAAATGGCATTTCTGGTACCCTAGGATTGATCCTCCAGACCCTAGGATCAATCCTAGTTAACAGTAGCAAAAAAATTTTTAACAAAACTTCTCCAATCGATTGGCTATCAACCCCAATCGATTGGGAATGTCACCAAAACCTCAAAAACCACTCTTCCTTTGATGAAAACATTAAAAATGATTTTCAATGAATTAAACACCTATGAAATGGGCAACTATGGTCACTTACCTTCTTAGAGAATGAGTGAGAGCTGCATAGCTTTGAGCCTTTGCTTTAACGCATCTTTGAAGCTTCACATATCTTTAATCAACCCAAGACTCAACCATACTTTGGCACGGAATATGACAACATTGAAAACATGGACTTTACAATCTCCCCCTTTGGCAATTCCGTGACAAAACCAACCTAAATCTCGACATGAGATATAAAACCTATTCCCAAACCACAAAACTGAACAAGTCCTAAACTTATTATGAGAATTACAACTCAATAAAGAGGTATTACATGTAAAGAACCAAAAACAATACTAACTCTCACACTCAACCTATCAACCTGTGATCTGCAAATAAGTACAAACAAGACCCAAGCATAATATCACAGAAATAGATTAAAAACTCAATGATATTCTATTCTCCCCCAAGCATACAAACTCAATACTCAATGATATTCTATTCTCCCCCAAGCATACAAACTCAATGATATTCTCCCCCATGCATACAAATAAGCATACAGCTAAAAACTCGAAACTATTCTCCCCCTTTTTGTCATGAATTGACAAAGGAAAGCACAAAAATAAAAGAATGAAACCATATCAAAGGAAAATCAAAGAATAGCAAGAAGAACCAAGTGATTTCATAAACCAATCTTTAAAAACAGCATATCAGAGAAATGAAAACATCAAAGAACATCAAGAGTCCTAAATTAGGATCCAATCTCAATACCACCAGCATCACCATCCTCAAATCAAGAGACAAACAAATGTATAAAAAAAATGTACTCAAGATGAGGACACAAGGAATAACAACTCATATCCACTCTGGCAAGCACTTTTAACTCCCCCTCAAATAAGGCACAAAAATAAATTATAAAAAAAAATAAACAAAACATGTGCACTTGACAATATGAGGATATGTTAGGGTGTTCCACAAATATAGAAAAAAAACTAAAATTGAGACACCATTCCACAATATAGAAGCACATGAGTCATCAAAGACATAATTGCAAATTTTTAATAAAGTCCAACACATTTATGCACGATTAGAAAAGTTATTCAAGAAATTTCACATGCTAAGTGTATAATGCACTGACAACGCCAACGGGGTCGGTTGGCAAAACTACTCATGCTAACCAAAGTCTAACAATTCCAAAGAAATAAAGAAAAAGAATTCAAACCATGTTAGAATCGAAAAGATTGCTTTTTCACCCTTTGTAATGTTTTCTTTTTCTTTTGCTATGAGCTTTGGGAATTATGTTGTAGGTATCAAGTTTTCGTACCTTTCCCATATTTTTCAATTTTTCTTTTTTAATTTTTATTTTTTTTTTATTGAAGCTCAACATCAATATTTTTTTTATTATCAACATGATGGCTTTCACACTTTCACGCAACCAGTCCTCTCCTATGAATTACCTCAACTAACTCTCATGACCCTTAAATTCAAACAATTCCATCTTTAAAGTCTCTATCTCTTTTTCAAAAGTTTTAACCTTAATATATAGAGATTTATTAGAATTTTTGGTTTTTAGACATTCTTCAAACAACTTGTCATAAGCTAATTGAAGGTCTTCTTCTTCATCATCAGATTCAATCATATTTTCAGAATTAATCTCATCTTTTTCAGACTCCCCCTGACTCTCAGAATCAATAACACTTGATGAGATTTTATCATTAACCTGATGAATAGAAGTAAAGGCCATGAAATTGGAGTTATCCTCTTCTCCTTGAGAGGAATCCTCAGAATCCGATTCAGTCTCACTATCACTCAAAGTAGCATTATATCCCTTTCCACTATTCTGATCACTACTTTGTTTCTTTTTAGTATTAGCACATTCAGGAGCAATATGACCGAAACCATGACATTCATAACATTGAATTTTATCTCTCTCATCATTCATATCATTTGGTCTCTCCCCCTGAGTTCTAGACTGAGATCTAGACCTATTTTTCTCCATTCTATCCTTATTGGAACTAGAACCATTACCTTTGCTAGAGTTAGATCCATTGTTCCTACTAGAACTAGCACCATTACTATTTCTAGAATTGGAAACACTACCTCTAGGATTTCTGAAGAATTTCTTAAATTTTTTAACAAAGTAGGCAATTTCCTCCTCAGAAATATCAAAATCAGAGCCAGTCCTAGAAACATGTCTGCTAGACTTCTCATTCACACTACTCAAGGCAATTCCAATGTTCTTAGGTTCTTTCTTAGGTTTGCAAAACTTCATCTCATAATTCTGAATTTCACCAACCAAGTCTTCCTTTTTCATGGAATCTAAATCTCTATTATCTTCAATGGAAGTGATCTTAGGAAGGAACCTAATAGACAAAGATCTAAGAATTTTCCTATTGATTGTAGCATCAGACATAACATCACCTAAGGAAAACCTAGAATTGACAATATCACTCAATCTTGCTTTAAACTCATCAAACACTTCATTTTCTTTCATAGTCTCTTGTTCATACAAGGCAGTAAGCATTTGAATTTTAGTGTTTTTAACAGATATGGTACCTTCATGAGTTTTCTCAAGGATATTCCAAGCCTCTTTTGCATATTCACAATGGGCTACCCTTCGAAATTCATCTCGGATATTCCACTGAAAATAGCATTGATTCCTTTGGAATTCCATTTAAGTCCTTCATAATCTTCTTTAGTCCATTGAACTTTAGGCTTGTCAATAGATACACCTTCCACAACCACCTTGGGTGGAGTATATCCATCAATCACAGCAAGCCACACTCTCTCATTAATTGATTTGAGATATGCTCGCATAAGAGCCTTCCAGTACCCATAATCATTACCATTAAAATATGGTATTGAAAGTTTGACAGGCTCCATACTACCAGAATCGAATGAAAAGATCAACACTCAGGCTGTTAAACCTTAAGAGTGAACCTATGCTTTGATACCAATTGAAATTCCAGTTTTACCAAGCCTACAATACCTAGAAGGGGGGTTGAATAGGTATTTAAATTTATTTTACCCTAATTTTTATTATGAACACTCAAAATCCCAATTATCACAATTAATTCAATCGCATAGCAAGTATAAAAGTACGTAAGAGATTGCACAAGAGATTTTTTACGTGGAAAACCCTAGATGGGAAAAACCACGGGACCTCGTCCAGTTGAAGCAAATCACTATGAAATAAATGAGTACAAGACACCCTTACAGACCACACATGGACTCATGTTGTTGTCTTTACTCCCACGATCACACACAATCGATCTTTATCGTCACGGCTTTGGTCACAACTAACCTCTTTCACAACGATGCCTTTAATCACGAACTCGCAAGCTCGATCACCAGTTGCAACGGCCTCACAAACACTTAAGGTTGTGAATGGTGTGTGGTTTGATCATCTCTAGAGCATATCAGTGAAAACCTAGGTTAAAGTACTCTAGAGAGGTTTTAAGAAGATGAACAATGAAAACCCTAATAGGGAGAGGCTTGCCTAGCCTCCTCTATTGTAATAGCCTCTATATATAGAGACTAAGAAACCCCAAAAGATTGGGATTTGTTTTAGGATCAAATAGGAAGGTTTTAAATACTTTAAAAACTGATTTTTACGAGCTAGGATCGATCCTCCAAGACCCTAGGATCGATCCTAAAAAACAGTGGCAAAATGGCATTTCTGGGTACCCTAGGATTGATCCTCCAGACCCTAGGATCGATCCTAGTTAACAGTAGCAAAAAATTTTTTAACAAAACTTCTCCAATCGATTGGCTATCAACCCCAATCGATTGGGAATGTCACCAAAACCTCAAAAACCACTCTTCCTTTGATGAAAACATTAAAAATGATTTTCAATGAATTAAACACCTATGAAATAGGCAACTATGGTCACTTACCTTCTTAGAGAATGAGTGAGAGCCGCATAGCTTTGAGCCTTTGCTTTAACGCATCTTTGAAGCTTCACATATCTTCAATCAACCCAAGACTCAACCATACTTTGGCACGGAATATGACAACATTGAAAACATGGACTTTACATTTCTCACCCTCAGTAATGCACTTCTAACATTTTCCCACCACCACCATAGGCTATGGTACCGTAGATGATCCATCAAGGTAGAATCTAAAGTCATGTTGGAATTTGACTTGGCAATCATGCTTTCAACTCTTTTTTCCTTTTTCTTCTTTTTTCAAATTTTTTTTTTTGAACTTTGAAGTTGCTTTTTAAGCTTTCCACACCACCAATCAGATATTTTATTGACGTGTGTCCCACCACCACTTTAGCACTGTAAATGATGAATTAATTGCCTTTGTTCTCTCTCTCTCTCTCAATCAGTCACTCACTCATCAGTCATAGTCCCGATTTCGCTTAGACCCTGTCCTCCTTGCTCTTTCAATCCACGGTATGAATAACATTTTTTTTTTAAATTTTATTTTGCTATTTGAGATGTTGATTAGGTTTGTTTTTGAAATTTTCGGTCTTTTTTTATTTCTTATTTTATTTTTTTCCCTAAAACTATATTATCTTGATTTGCATGGTGGTGGAAGATTTTCCGGTATATTGGCATTACTATAATTTTATTTTCTTTACAAGTGTAGGCTTTGATATTTAAAGAAATATTGAATTATTTGAATGTGAATAGTAATTTGAAATTTTGTATTTTGTTTGTGTTTTTTTTTTTTTTTTTGATAAAATATTTTGTTTGTGTTTGAAGGTGAATATGTTTGAATTTGAAATATATATATATATATATATATAGATTGTTGAATTTGAACTTGAGAGTGGAATGTTAGCTTTGTTGGATTTGTTATGGAAATTGAGGTTGTGGTTGGAGTTTTGATGAATGGTTTGGTCATGTTTGTAGAACTTTTCTCTCACGTGTGAATATTAAAAGAGCTTAAGCTTATTAATTTAAATTTACAAAAATTTAAATCCCAATCTTAAGAATACACATAATTTTATTTTTTATTTTTTGAAAAAAAAAAAGGAAGATTACACTTTGGCCCCTTGTATTTCATAGTTAATTAGTATCCCTAATTATGAGACAATAACTACCGTTTCGATGGTCATTAAAAATTTGAATGGTAAATGGTGACATTCTACCATTGTGGCCACTTTAACATTATTTTAAGATGATTATTGCCATTTTGTCGACGAAAATGTTTTTTCTTCTTAATTTAGAAGCTGTTGTGGCTGTTGAGATAGGGTGCATATAGAAGGATTTAAAGATCTCCAAGCAGCTTTTAAATTAATATAAGGGCATTTTTCCTAATAAAATGATATAATTATTTAAAATAAGAATAATAATAATAAACTGGCCATATGGGTGGCACATGACGGATAGGATGCTTCATGTGAAATTTCAAATTACAAAATGTTAAAAAGAAATAGTTGAGTAGTACAAAATGTTTTTCTGGAAAAATTTCAAGGAGAGGGGGAGAAGTGTAATATGTAAGGTTGCTTCTACTAAAGTAATCTCCTGGCTCCATGCACCCTTATCCATTAAATGAACTTTCAACCATAGTTTTACTTTGATGTATTTATATTTTTTTCCTCAATATTTTGTTATATTTCGTTTTAAGTGAAAAAGTATCCATAGGTGAGAGGGGCTTCTCATTAAGCTAAACCAATATATTAAATATAGTCAACATCAAAAACCGAAATCTGGAGCATAAAAGTCTGTTTTAGTGATTGTTTTTTTAGGGCTCGTTAGGAATTTGGATAAGTTTTTATTTCTTGGTTTTTTTTTTTTTTTTTTCAAAAAAATGAAAGTTTTGATTGAAAAATTTAGGAAGTTACTTATAAAAGCTGAGGAAGTAAGAAATTTCTGCTGCCTCAACTTTTAAAAGTAACTTCCAAAATTTTGAACTGTAAAAACTATAAAAAATTTTCATTTCTTTACTTTTAAAAGCAAAAAATATATCTTAGTGGCTAATAAACGAGACTATCAAACTTTTGTTAGGATCTCTGAAAAAAATAAGAGGAAATGGAAAACTTCAAATGCCTTAGAGAGGATGGGCTTATGATACTGTTGTTGGACAATCTTCCTTGGGAGGAATTTTTTGGGCCTTAAGCCTAGAAAAACAATCCCGTGAGACCGGCTAATGTGTTGGATTAAAGCGGACAATACCTCAAGATTGGGGGTTGGCCGTACATCTAACACAATCTATGATCATGACTTTGGGATAAAAAATTAATAATTTTAAGATTTTTCGAACACAGTGTTATTTTAATTAAAGGAGATTCTACCAACATAATATTATTTAGGAAATTATGATCATGATTTTTTATTTTCTTTGTTGTTCATGAAACTATGGTTCTTTCTCAACAAGGTTTAAAAACACAAAAACAAAAACAACACAAAACAAAACATGTAAATAGTGTGCTCATCACATATTCAGAATGTATAGTGATGAAGTGTCCCAACACTGCATTTTAAATTTTTAAGGTAAATTACATTTTATCTCCTTCTAGTTTTGACTGTTGTAGGCACATGAGATTTCAGGACACGTGTCGATAGTGGAAAGTTATCCATAACAAGGAATGGGGTCTCATAGGGACACGCTGGAGTCATGAGAAGCATGGTACGTGACTAGCATGATGTTTCATCTGTGAGTATTAAGAGTCACGAGAGTAGGGCGAACACTCGAAGAAAGGAGGAATGTTTCAGGGGTATAAAAGACAAAGAAAGTGTCGAGGGTGGAAAGCCTAAGGGTTCGAGGATTGGGAAGGTCGAGGATCATGGGAAGGGAGGAAGCCGAGGTCGACTCGAAGGGTCACTTCCTCCATGATACCTCGGCCTCATATGAGACAAATTAGTAGGCATTTAATGACTGACATAAGTTAGTAGAAGAGTTGGTATAACACACTGACTATTTCAGGAGTCACCTTACCTAAGGACCCTCGAAGCCCTAAGCCCAAGTACAAATGACGTGACAAGGGATGCGCTTACTGATCCTGAGAGGATCCGCAAGCCCAATAAACTCTACTTGCTCTGGCAGAGCATTAAATGCCCCTGTGAAGTCATTCGAGGGGATCCTTTGAATTGTCATGTCATCCCTGTTCATTGAATAGTCACGCCTCGGGCTCACTATATAAAGAGACCCAAGTGCTGAAGAAAGGGATTAGCAAAAATAGAGAGAAAAGTGGAGATAAGAGGATAAAGAAATAAGATAGAAAGGATACAAAGAAGAAAAGAGATTAATACGGAAGGAGATAACCAGAGAAGATATTCCTCTGATTTAAGAGGGAATCCTTCATAAATAATGCCCTACTAAAGTCTCACAAATTCTCAATCATCCTGTTCCCAGAATGGTGCTCTCACACTCGTCTTTCATTTTCTTCGTGAACAACTCGTTTCTCACGTGTTTCCCTGTAGTTTTCCTCATGTGCCGACCTCTCCCTGTACTTTCCTTTATTATTATATTGAATCCAGGATCTCTCCTTCTACAATTGTTTCACTTCTCCTCCTTATAGTTTAAAATCGTACAAATCACCCCCTTATAGTTTTTTCCATCTACACTTTGCCCCACTCCATGAACGCCATGTCAGCAAACTGGATGGAAAAGTGTAACATGGTTGTCACGTGATATCTTAAACCTATTAGATTGACCAAAGTGCCACTATCTAACAATTCTGACATTTTTGCCCTTGGACGCGCATGATGGGAGAGAGAGAGCTACTTCATTTACAGTAGTAGCTTGATCCCTCTCGTCAATGGTGGTGGTAGCCGTGAATGGAGATTTGATGTTTACGAAAAATGGTGATGTTTAGGTGCAGAGAATGGCATGTGCGTGAACAATACATACAGTGTACGTCAAATATCAATACCCATTCCACATTTATCTTCAATTAATGACAAAACCCCAATTAAAATCAGAATGAAATTGAGATCCAATGCAATGACGACGCTTCATTCTTTACTGTGTTGCCGGTAAGTTATCCCATCTCATATCTCTGTTCTCAAATTCCTTACCTTTTTGTTCTATTTTGATTTTTGAAGGTGATGGATCGAGGTGGTTACTTGATAAAGCATAAAGGGATCTGCAAGAAAAAGCTCAAAGTGATTGCATAGACGGTGCTCATGATTGATAAACTATAAAGGGATCTTCCTCCACCTTCTCTGTCGCCATTCCGACCAAACCCCTTCACATCCCAAATACCGGTAGCCTAAGCTTCTTCTGCATCAATAAAACCTTTATCATCCACCACCTCCACACATTACCCAAATACCCTAACCCATGCCAACTTACTTAGACTCTATACATAGCTGCCCCTTACCACCATCTCCATTGAGATTTAAACCTATCATGCCCCTATGTCCATTAAAGCCAGAATTAGTGTTGATCACCATCAATTGCAAAGCACCGCCATAAAAAAATAGACAATTCATCATAAAACTGATCTTAAAGAGAATATTGGAGCCCTTATATAGGGACTCCAATTACATCAAAATAGGATATTGCTTAACCCTAAAGTCTAGAAAAATAAAAATAAAACAATTCCCATTATTTAATAAATAATGTAAAATAAAATAAGTAATTACATTTGTAGCCTTGATCTTCAAGTCAATAGGCTGAATTGGACCACCCTATTGTACCTTGTGTTTACTGTCCCCATCAATTATACGGAGTGCCTTTATTTTTTTGTTTGGTTCAAATTAATATTATACTTTGAAGGCTCATTGATAAATCACTAGAATGTCATGAACTGAAATGATTAGGTGATACGGGTCAAACTTGCACAATCATTTATTTAGGCTCATTGATAAATGATTTGAACACAATCATTTATTTATCTATAGAGAAGAATCTATATATATATATATATTTAATGTTTTTGATAAAAAGTATTTTTTTTTTCAAATTATCCTTTTCTTATTTTTCTTTTCTTAAATTATTTAGATCTTTTTATTTTTATTTTTTTATTGCTGCGCATCGCGTGAGTCACTACTTGTGTATATATATATAGAGAGAGAGAGAGAAAGAGAGAGAGAGAAGAGGTGACCCTACATCTTAAAAGAAATGAAATGAACTCGTAACTTTCATTTGTGATAGTTGGTTGACAAATAACAATGGCACTCACTGGTTCTATAATTGCCTACGTAAGAGTTAAGGATGTTTTAGGCATTACCATATATAGCGATAAGGAAAAATGCTATTGATGTCAAATAATATTTTGACTAATTTTTTTTTTCTTAATGTGGTTATTTATGTGGTGTGATATAACTAATTATATGAGATACATTTAAAAGATAGGGTAAATTACAAAAAACTATCCTCAACTTTAGATCAATTTTCTCTTTAATACCATCAACTTCTAAACTAGTCATAATGGACTTTAAACTATAAATGTGTGATAATTTATTACCTCGACTTTAAAACTAGTCAAAATGAACCTTAATTTAGTTAATGATTAACCTCAAGGAGTTGAAAAAGTTTAAGCTTGACTAATGATTTGCTTGAGGACTGAAAAGTCGAAAAGTCGAATTCTGAACTTTTTACTTCTTGATATATAAATTTTAAGAAGCTCTTGTTCACCTTTTTATAATTTCATGTAATAAAGTTCATGCATGTGTGAGGTTAGTTCCATATGATTTATCCGCTAAAACAGACATATAATATATGAACCACCCCCCCCTCCCTCCCTCCTTCCCTCCCTCCCTCCCTCCCTCTCCCCTTTCTTTTTGTCCTAAATTTATGTAATAGGTCAAGATGAAGGAATATATTTTTGCACTAAATATTCTTAAGCCATTAGATGTAGTAAGGTCCACTTCCCTCTCCCCTTTCTTTTTGTCCTAAATTTATGTAATAGGTCAAGATGAAGGAATATAATTTTTGCACTAAATATTCTTAAGCCATTAGATGTAGTATGGTCCAATGATCTCCTTATTATATTAGTTATTTTTTCATTTAACTTTTGGTATGAACCTTTAAATACAATAAGATCCAATGATTTAAAATTTTTGCAAAAAAATTGAATGTAAAAATTATATCCTTAATCGTAATTATCACATTAACAGTGATATTTGATCAACTAGCTGACATGATGACAAGCTTAGAAGATGCCTCACCAGTCACTCGTAGTTGTCAAGGAGTTGAGCAAAAGGGAAAAAGTCGATCAATTTGAGACACAACAAAATAGAAAAAAAAAAAAAAACATAAAAATAAAAATAAAAAGAAAGGATAAAAGCTTGTGTAAGGTCCACCATATCAATTACCGAGTATTTTTTGACTCTTTAATAATTGAGGTCCAAGACTCCTCGTCAATGTTATGTAGCTTACTAGAAGTTGACAATTAGAAACACATCCCTTCTTGTTTTTGAAATTACACTAACACCCTTAGCAAAGTTATCTCTTTAATGGTATTGACAAGACAAATAAAATGACATAAATACCCTTAATAAAATGCGACATTTAGATATGTTCTTAGTTTTAATTCTTTTTTTTAATTACACCTAAACAAAACAAAACGTTTGGATTCAATGCAAAACATAGAGTAGGGAGCAATGGATTCAACTAAGAACAGAGGAGAAATTTTGAGCTTTTTATTATTACTAGATATAGCACACGTGCGTTGCACGTGAATATTTTTAAATAATATTAGTTATACAAAATAATAAATACATAAAGATTTTATATTAATAAATCTAAACGGTTTCTCAGAATTATAGGTATTTCGTTTCAAATTATTTTTCACCTATTATGATTATAAATTCATCTATCTAACTTAAAAATTCATCAAAAATCAAACTTATTTTCTAATAGTACCATATATATATATATATATATATATATATATATATATATATATATATATATATATATATATATTATAATTTGCAGTTCTCTAATAGTACCATATACATATTATAATTTGCAGAGCAAAACTTACCAGAGAAGGGAGAAGTCGCCGTTAACCAGAGAATGGAGAAGTCGCCGTTAAAGGAAAAGGTGGAGAGAAGGTTGAAGCTACTCTTGATGGAGAAACAATCCGACTGTTTATTTATTATATAGGAATTATAGTTTCAATTTCTTTTGAATTCCTATTTATGTTTTATATATTAAGGTATGTGTTTTAGAATTATAGTTTCCATATTCCTATATATTTCTATTTATTATATAGGAATTATAGTTTCCGTTTCCTTTGAATTCCTATTTGTGTATTATATATTAAGGTATGTGTTTTAGAATATATTAAGGTATGCGTTTTAGAATTATAGTTTCCATATTACTATATTTCCTATATATGCAGAAGGGTGGGTAGTTGTGTATTTAAAAATTAAAATAAGGGTATATTAGTCAATCAAAAGTTTTTCTTACATTCATCTTTTTATAGGTAGTATAGATTATTATTTATTTATTATAAATAAATAAATTTTAAATTTTGAGTAAGATTCACAACACTCCTTGATGCCTTTTGTGTTTGGTTGCCTTGGAAACTGTGGAATAGAAAATAAATTTTTTTATTTTATGTTCATGTTTCTAAAATGAAAAATTATTGCTCTTGATGATTTATTCATGTTTCTAACCGGTGCATTGTTTCTCAAAACGAATTGAGTTTCTAGACTCAGAACATTTTTTAATACTCCAGAAAGGCCTTTCGACCTGACGCCGGTCACTACCCACAGAACCCACCAGGCAGGTCCTCGGCTCGAAATTCAACCTTCTCAAGCCTCCACAGAATAATCGATGTGCCGTTTCTCAAAACAGATGACATTTTTAGACTCACCACACCTAAATCACTCTAGGAAGACCTTCCAACTTCACCTCGGTCCTTACTCACTGAGACCCACCTATCAAAACCCGGGTCTTATTGAGCAGAACCTGAGATCAACCAAACTCATCTTCAGACAGTGGAAACCAACCTCCTCAACCTCAAAAATCACAATTGGTGCACCGTTTTCATAAACAGACTTCACATTCCAACTTAGAGCATCCTAGTTTACCTTAACGGGACCCTCAGATTCAACCCCGGGACCTGCTTTGAGGTCGTCCCAGCCAGTCCAGCATTCCTATATGTTAGCCCAGCATCTAATCTACTCAATAAAGCGCTTTGGGATGCGAAACAATGAGATTCCTTAAATTTCTCACCCAAATTTGACCAAGTCTCTTCCAAATCACTATAGACACCCCATTTTGTACCGGTTGTCATCTTAAGTCCCGTGATCCCGATGATGAGGTTTATTATTCGTCTTGACAAATACGAAGTGATCCCAAACGAGTCAATGAAGTCACAGCAAAAATCCTATGTTTATAGCCATTTTTCATTCAGCCCTGATGCGTACGCACCTATAGTGGGTGCAGGACGCGTTCATGCGTACACAACCACTTGGGATGCGTACGCACCCTCTCTTTTTATGGAAACTCCAAATTTAGTATTCCTTTCTCCCTAAGACTTCTAATTGAAAAGAAGAATCCTATTTCAAATGCAATTGTAGTTAGCAATCCGGGAAGGACTCCCAAAATCCTAAGAATCCCTATATATACACCATTATAATTCTAAAAGAGGACCAGAATTTTAATGCAAGGAGCCACCATACACTTCACAAAAAACCCTAAACTGAGGATTGATGCTATGATTTTGGAGGCTTGCAAGGAGGAACTAAGCGGATTTGAAGGCGCATAAACCTGAGGGTAACTTTCCTCACAATTTATATTCAGTTTCATAGGTCATGATTATGCATGATTGAAGTAATATTGGTATAATCATATGCATGCTAGTTGATGTGTGTTATTTATTTATTATGCATGATTTAGAAGAGTAGGGTTGTTAGAAAGTGAAATTCGTCATAATTCAGCAGCAGTTTTCTAAAATCAGTGATCGTATTTTAATTACAACTTTTGACTCCTTAGTCAGAATTGGATAAAATTGGTCTTCTTAGAAAGATAATTCAATTCTCTACAACTTTGTATTTCACGCGTTTTGCCCAATTCCTAACGTTTTCATACTCAAAAACGCGATTGAAGTTGCTACTATTGTAAAGTGACGAAAATCACTTTCTTTTCTCTTTTGTTTATTTTATCTCATTATGCATGATTATGGGTGAAATATGATGTTAGAATGCATGCTTAGGATGAATAAGTTGTATAATCATCGTATATCATGCCATAATAGTGAAGTAGGTTAAATCTGAATAGGACCGACTGACTGCCTGTTTATCATTGTTATTGTCAATTAATGATATTAACATTGATATGTTAGGCAAATATTCATCCTTCTGATTCCGTATTAATGCTATTTGTTTGTAGTATTCTAGATATTTAGTTTTAGGGTTAGTCAGCATTGTTTTCTGTTTTCTGGATTTGGGGATATGCCTGCGGGTTGCATACGCACCACTTATGGTTTCGTACGCACCCCCATTAAAGCAGATAGTTTTATTCTCTCTAGGGTTTTCTGCATGATAGTATTTAGGGATTTTTATTTCTTAATTATTATTGTTTAGAATGTATGTGGATTATTAGAGCAGGATTAACAGAAGCTGCAGGTATTCGAATTGAGGTGCGTACGCAACTGGCATAGGTGCGTACGCACCATACTCATTGCAGGCAGAATGCTTTGCCTCCTATTTTCTCCAATTTTGTTTATATAGTTTATAACTATTCATTCTGCATCTTCCATTCATTATTGCGTGATAAATTGTTGCATGCTTTAGGGTTGATTTTGATTGAATAACAATTTAATTATGGCCAATAGTTATGTGTGGGGCCTATTTCAACCGAGCATTGTCGGGTGCCTAACACCTTCTCAACGATGTACCCTAACTTCGAACCCGAATCTTTGGTTATGATGAGCTAAACCCTGCTAGGGTTCACTCGTTCCCAATATTGGGTGGCGACTCCTTTCCGCGCTAACCTTCCGAGGACAGTGGCGTACTCTTGAGCCACGTGGTTTAGGGCGTGGTGCTCACAGTGGTGACTCCACTGGGGATAGAAAGCTAGACTACGTAGTAACTATTGGCCTTAATTAATTTGAAATTTCGATTAAATGAAACCAAATTGCACATATGCGTACAATGACCTTATTTATCCTCGATGACAGTCCGATAAGAGACTCGGACCCTACTCGTACCTATGGGCAACTCAAGTTGGCATCATCAACCTACAGCCTGTGCCACTAGCCTGTGATAAGCTAGTGAGTACATTAACGGGCCGCTCATTGAGTGCCCTAGCTTAGGTGACCCTTGAAGGAGAAGTAACCCTAATGGACCGACCACACTAAATTGCCCCCCGAGGCCTTTTCATAGCCCTATTTGAATGTGTGTCACTTTTCATATCATGTTTCATTTGCATATTAGGCCCATAATGTTTGGACTAAGGGGTAAGGCCCATCATTGTCTAATCTCTTTTTCAAGCCTAGGCCCAATTGAGAGGTGAGGTGTGTGATTTTGTAATTGGGTCCAAACCCAACCAAAAAAAAAAAATCAAAAATCAAAAATCAAAAATCAAAAATCAAAAATCAAAATCAAAAAATCAAAAAGAAGATATGGGCTTGGATCCAAATGAGAGTGGAAGAATGTGTGAATATTGTAATGGGCCTAGATGAGAAAAACGAATAGACTTTGGTTGGTTGAACCCAGTGTGGTACCCTTAGCTTTATGTGTCCTTAATATGATTCCATATTAGGCTTTCTCTTATGGTTTTAGGTCCATCTCTTTTTCCTAGGGACATCTCATTCATTAAAGTCTTTCATTTTAGGGGGATTAAGGTTAGTTGAGTCTTCTTTTTTATGTGTGGTCTTGTTGTTGGTCCATCTTAGGTGCATTAGGCCCATTCATTCTAGGGTTTACATCTTTTCTTTTTAGTGCTGCATGTTGTCACCATGTCTCTTGTCTAGGTTTTTAGTTGTCAGTTTTAGGAGTCTACGTCCACTTTCATTTTTTCCTTTTAGGTCTTTGAGTCTTGGTCTAAGTGTGTCTAGGTTCCTTTTTTGGTTCAGTTCTCTAGTCTTTGATAGGCTTTATCCTAGAAGCATGTTTGGATAGAAACTGATGTGAAATCATTATGGGTAATCATAGTAAATGGCTTTTATAAGGAATATTCTTTGCAGGGATAGCCAATCATTGCTTCTATAGAGAATCCTACACAACCAACTTAGGTCCGCAATCCGTTTGGGAGGTTAGAAAAAGTAGAAGTTACCCAAACTGTTGCAATGTCTGCTGAAAAAGATTTGGTGAAGAGATTGGAAGAGATAATGGCAAAGATGATGGAAAGATCAATGGCGCCTGTCTTAGAAAGAAGAAGACAAAGCTGAGGTGGAGGATGAAGATTTTATCTTTGGTAAAGAAGACAAGGAGGACTACTATAAGAAGAAAGAAGTTGAATCTGAGAAGAAGGGAGTTGAAACCAAGAAGAAGGCTAAAGGGAAAGAGGTGCAAGACATTTCTGCTGAGGTGGAAAAGATGAAGACCATTTTGAGGAAGTCTCAGGGTGTTAAGGAGTACATATTAGACATGGATGAATTATGTCCGTTCCTTGACGTCCAACTACCCCCAAAATTCAAAATGCCTAAGATGGATATGTTTTATGGGACTGGTAATCCTCGCAATTATTTGAATCAGTACATTTTGGCGATGAAACCTATAGGGCTTTTTGAAGAGTAGATTGTGCATTGTTTCCCAAGAACCCTTAATGGCGATGCTATGAATTGGTACCTTTCCTTGGACATTGCAAAGACCCGAGACTGGAAGGAGCTGGCTATGGAGTTTATGCACCATTACAATTATAATGCCCAACTCGATGTAACTCTGCAAGATTTGGAGACTACAAAGCAGAAAAGTAATGAGACATTCTCTGAGTTCTTAACAAAGTGGAGGGCTAAAGCTGTTAAAATGCCCAATCACCCAACTGAGAAGGATCAGGTGCACATGATTGTGAAGAACCTTCTACCAGCTTTTGGGAGACCATTAATGCCCATCCCATTGAGAACCTTCGAGGACTTGTACGATGCTAGTATACAAGTTGAGGATGGCATGGATAGTGGGCTAATTGATAAGAATGATGGGAAGAAGGCAAATATATGGATCTGGCAGCTTGAGCGCAAGTAGTGGCAACAAAGCTAATGAGGTTAATGCAGTTAATCCTCGTAGTGGACCTAGGGGATTCTCTTCACTTGGTGTGTCTCTATCTACAGCCCTTTGAAATTTAGTGAAAAGAGGAAAGATGAAGCTGCTGGATCCTACTCTTATCAACAAGTCGACACCGAACTACAATGAGAACGAGTACTGTGATTTTCACCAGAGCAATGGTCATCACACTGATAGGTGCGGTCGTCTTCGCCACACCATTCAGGATATGATCGATTAAGGGAAGCTTCCTAAGCCAAAGGCACCAAATACAGTGACGAATCCACTCCCAAACTACCATGCTATGCCACCTCCAAATGTAAATGGAACGCAGTGGATTTGAAAGTAGGGGATTGCTTGGTTTCTTTTAAGTTTCCATGGTTTTAAGACATCATTTGAATAACTGGTTATTTTGGTTGAATATTTATGGTTTGGAACAATTATTTTGAGATTAATTATTTTGGTATGATTGTTTCTTTTGGTCATTAATGAATGGTTTGCATTAATTTAGTGCTTGCTTTTTTAAGGGTTTGATATAGTTTGCTTTTCTAGCACATGAGTTGATATACTTGCCTTTTTAATGCTTGAACTGTGAACAATGGAAATCAAAATGAAGAGACGCCATCATTTCTACTATCCTTCAAAAGAAAAGAAAAATCCCTTGCTAACCATTTTGAGCCTGAATATTTTCCTTTTTGATACCCTTGTCAAGGATTACCCCCTACACTAGGAGCAAATTTTAAAGAGATGTTTGTTTGAAAGAAAGGGGTGGTGTGTAGAAGAATAAAAAAAAAAAAATATATATATATATATATATATAAAAGGAAAGAAAATATGGAGAGAAAAAGGAAAAATTGAAAGAAAAAAAAAGTAAAAGAAAAAAGGAAAGGAAAGAAAAAAAAAAAGAAGAAAAAAGAAAGATGCCAAAATGAGATAGCAAGTGAAGTGCTAGGTTGGAAAGCGAAATGAGCAGTGTTGAAAGTAATCCTTGACAGATAGGAATCCATTGAAATTAAACTTGAGCCTTTAATATCCTTTCTTTCATGAACATAGAACCCTGAGCTTACATTACAATCTAAATAAAAGTCTTCTTCGATTGATTGAAGTTGTTCAAGTATGGATGAATTATGTAAGGCTTGATCCCTTTTTGGGTATGTAGGCAACCTTTATAGGTGCAGCCACATCATTGTTCATGCAAGGGGCATGTGCAAGAGACTCATATGTTAGAAAGTTGAACCATTGATAATTCAAACAGAAAGATTACCGCTTTATTAATGTTTACCATATTATGAAGAAAGTTTCAAGCAGTTTAATGTCACTGAGAAGATATGATGGTGAAAATAATATTTTGGAGATGCTGATGGGTGAATATCACACTGGTTTGAATTGGACAAGAAATAAGAAAGAGAACGCCTGCTAGGTTGAAAACCTGAAAGGGCAGGCCTAGGCAAAAGTTAGGGCTTGAGAAAAAAGAGAAGGAAAAGAAATGATGATAAGAATAGAAGGAAGAACTTTGAGCAAGGGGCAAGGTGAACCATATAAGGGATGTGTTCCAAAGTAAAAGAACATTTCAAAGATTATTCGTTGTGATTTCATGAATCAATATCATCTTTATCGTGTCTTGAGAGTCTTCTCTTCTTGTGCTTGTTCTGTGGGTCATGTTTTCGTTCACCCCTTAGACTAGGGTTTGTTCCTATTATTTATTCCTTGAAGTAGGGTCTGCATCCTTATGCATTTGAGTGATTTGATGTTTTCATGTGCATTCCCTATGAAAGGGATGAGGTATTTCTCATGATATATTCTCAATTAATTATTTGGCTAGTCTACTGCATTCATGGTCGTTGGGTTTGAATTTTAGATAAAATTCTTACTCGCTTTGCGAGACATCTTATTGCTGTTTTTAGGTTTGAACTCTAGATAGAATTCCTGCCTGTCCAGATGGACACCTTTGGGTTTGAATTTTAGATAACATTCTTACTCGCCTTGCGAGGCACCTTATCACTGTTTTTGGGTTTGAACTCTAGATAGAGTTCCTGCCTGTCCAGATGGACACCTTTAGGTTTGAGTTCTAGATAGAGTTCTTACTCGCTTTTAGGGGTAATTTATCACTACTTTTATGATTGACCCACAGGAAAAGGGGTCTTCTATATTTCGTTGTGATCTATAGGAAAAGGGATCTTCTATATTTGTGACTCACAAGAAAAGGGGTCTTCTTTGATTGTTTGTGATCCACAGGAAAAGGGATCTTCTATATTTGTGACCCACAGGAAAAGGGGTCTTCTCTGATTGCTTGTGATCCATAGGAAAAGGGATCTTCTATATTTACTTGTGATCCACAGGGAAAGGGATCTTCTATCTTTGTGACCCACGGGAAAAGGGGTCTTCTATGATTGTTTGTAATCCACAGAAAAAGGGATCTTCTATGTTTGTTTGTGATCCACCAGAAAAGGGATCATACCTTTATCCACAGGGAAATGGATAAAGTCTCTATCATTAGTGTTTTCTTATTCATTCCCTAGGAAAGGAATGAAGCTTCTTGTTTATTCCCTAGGAAAGGAATAAAATTATTATGTTGATCTTTTGCAGTTGGTAGTTTCGAGAAATTACCTACTGAGTGCCCCCATTGTTTTGCATAAACTACGCTAGGTTTGATCTCTGAGGAGTACGTAAGAAGTCAGCTGAGGCTGGCACGACCTTATTGCTGTCACGACCCAAATTAATTAAGCCGTGATCAATAATAGTAAAACAAGCTTTTTCTTTGATAAATCATTTGATAAAACGTGGATGACACGTGTTAAAACCTCAACCATTTGAAAAATTTTCGGCATAACCCATCCGTAGATAGGACATACCATCATGAAAACCTGTTATAAAAATTCATACATAAAAATTTCCTGTCATCCATGGTAGTGGTATCATCCCATGCATCGCATTCCACGTATATACAACATTAAATAATTACAATTACAACCCCGATTAATATTTACATTTACATTAACCCAATAGAAAACCCACTTAATACATATTCTTTCCCATGAAAATACATTAACAATTAACTTAAAGAAATTCCACTAAGAGCATCTTCCGCCCAAGATAGCATAACCAATCCCTGGATTATCTGAAAAACATTTAAAATAATAGGCGTGAGTCCGACGACTCAGTAGATACAATTTGACATAGTAAACTAAAGCAATGATATAAATAAAATCCATTATATCATTTAAAGCAAAATATACTAACCAAGTATATTACAAAACCCAAAATAAGTTATAACCCATAACTTAAAATAAAGAATGCATAATGCCCAATGCATGTGACTCATGTCCAATTTACATTAAATCCATTTATTACCAACCACTCCCGCAGGAGTCTTCGCGCGGAAACGGAAGATTTAAACCCAACCTCCAAGAGGACAACACAAGGGTTCCTACCTGGAACCGGAAAGTAGCCTCTGATTCGGGAACACAAGGGTTCCTACCTGGAACCGGAAAGTACCCTAGGACCAAAGGAATGGAAAACACCGCAAAGTCCCATTGACTGCAAGTAGTCCAATTCCAATGACCCCTTTTTATGCAATACTTTTACCCAGTATTCATTAAGTCCATTTAATGCATGATTATGCCCAACATGCATGCGGTGCAATAAACCATAAAATGATTTTATAACCAAAATCATCTTCAAAGTATGCTATATAAGCCATAATCAAATAACATCATAATTATACCCAAAATTGTAATAAACAGCATAATTTCTCATTATGATTATAACCTTGAAATCACAATCGAAACCCTCAAATAAACAGGGAAAGTAGCCGTAAAATCACTACATCTATAATCCATAGGATGTATACAATTAACCAAACTTATTAATAAACATAATTCCAATTTATGTTGTCAAATACCCAAAGTTCTCCTTCAAGATTTATTCCATAAATCATGTATATACATATTCTATGCCCAAGAATACCAATTACTACGATAATATATACCATATTATCATGTCAATAGTTTAAACCTATGTAAATTGCACCTACCTCAACCAAATGTGTGGAAAAATGTAACCTTTGATGCCGTGGGTATGAAGTCCAAACCCTAGGATGCAAATGCAAGCTCCCAATCCAAGCCCTAGCTCCCAAATGACTTGGTTAATGGAAATAATGGAGGTCCCAACTCCAAATCACCACCAAAGCTCCCCAATATGCATGAATAACCCAAAAATGTAAGAATGAGACGATAACCCAAAATAAATTACAAATCCTAACTCCAAAATGTGAGAAAATACCTCTAGAATGCAAAAGAGTTGGTGAGGATGACAATCCATGCCAATACCCACGAAATCCAAGCTCCAATCACCATTAACAAGCTCCACGCTCTACCAAGAGGTTGGAGAAGATGAATCCAACCATAATAATGCATTCCCAAGCCTCAAAGAGAGAGAAAAACCCAAATCCACCACCATACACGCGTAGATCAGGCTAAAATATGCTAGATCCGAGTTTGCCGACGTCGGATCAAGGTCACGGTGCTCCGGCGAGACGCCGTCGAGCCTCCACCCCCTCTTCTCCTTCTCTCCCTCTCTCTTTCTCTCCATGCCCAAAAAGATCATATTTGATCTAAAAATCGTGGGGATGGGTTTTTATAAGGGGTGAGGGGCATTTGCGTCATTTTACGCAAAAAAAATTTGCAAAATCCGCGATGCACGATCGATCGTGGGTTGAGGGCACGATCGATTGTGAAAAACATAAGCGAAAATGCATTTCGGGGGCACTGACGATCGATCGTCCCAAAGCCAGGATCGATCGTCACTTGCTGAAAATGCCCAGTAACTCAAGCAATTGTGTATAAACCCACACAGTACACATCCCTGCCTTATTTTCAAATAAGGCATTTAATGAAAATAAGCAAATAACCCCCCCATTTGAATCCAAATAAAATATCAAAAAAATCAAATACCCAATATATCAAAATCTAAATTTCAATTTTTAGTACAAAATCTGTCGCCCGACAGATTTTCCTAAAACAAACATGCGTGGAACCCAATCCAAACATGCTAATAAAATCCCATAAAATCACCAATGTCTTATAATATTATAAACTCCCATTACCGCCAAAAATTATCCTTCAAAACGAAGATTTACAAAAATTCACTTTTTCCCAACACTTAGCCAAATTTCAGCAACTTAAACCCTTAAGTTGCAAATAAGGCTAAACGCACCCGAAAGATACTCAATGCACCAAAACAAGCATCAAAACGCATCCAACATCATAATATCATACACATACATTACCCATGCATGTAATCATCTGACAAATCAAGGGATTAACTATGTTAACCATAGATTTAACCCTTAATACCCTATTTAAAAATTACGGGTATTACAATTGCATGTGTGTGTGTGTGGACTTTAAGTTGCCAACTGGTAAATGGTTCGTCTTTTCAAGCTTTTGACTTTCGTATTGCAATGCAAAACTCAATCAAAAGAGGGGCAACTATAGACACCCCATTTTGTATCGATTGTCATCTTAAGTCCTGTGATCCTGATGATGAGGTTTATTATTCGTGTTGAGAAATGCGAAGTGATCCCAAACGAGCCAATGAAGTCACAGCAAAAATCCTATGTTTATAGCCATTTTTCATTTAGCCCTGATGCGTACGCACCTGTAGTGGGTGCGGACGCGTTCATGCGTACGCAACCACTTGGGATGCGTACGCACCCTCTCTTTTTATGGAAACTCCAGATTTAGTATTCCTTTCTCCCTAAGACTTATAATTGAAAAGAAGAATCCTATTTCAAATGCAATTGCAGTTAGCAATCTAGGAAGGACTCCCAAAATCTTAAGAATCCCTATATATACACCATTATAATTCTGAAAGGAGGACCAGAATTTTAATGCAAGGAGCCACCATATACTTCACAAAAAACCCTAAACTGAGGATTGATGCTGTAATTTTGGAGGCTTGTAAGGAGGAACTAAGCGAATTTGAAGGCGCATAAACCTGAGGGTAACTTTCCTCACAATTTATATTTAGTTTCATAGGTTATGATTATGCATGATTGAAGTAAGATTGGTATAATCATATGCATGCTAGTTGATGTGTTATATTTATTTATTATGCATGATTTAGAAGAGTAGGGTTGTTAGAAAGTGAAATTCGTTATAATTCAGCAGTAGTTTTCTAAAATTAGCAATCGTATTTTAATCATAACTTTTGACTCCTTAGTCAGAATTGGACGAAATTGGTCCTTTTAGAAAGATAATTCAATGCTCTACAACTTTGTATTTCACGAGTTTTATCTAATTCCAACGTTTTCATACTCAAAAATGCGATTGAAGTTTCTGCTATTGCAAAGTGACGAAAATCACTTTCTTTTCTCTTTTTCTCTTTTGTTTACTTTATCTCATTATGCATGATTATGGGTGAAATATGATGTTAAAATGCATTCTTAGGACGAATAAGTTGTATAATCATCGTATATCATGCCATAATAGTGGAGTAGGTTAAATCTGAATAGGACCGACTGATTGCCTGTTTATCATTATTGTTGTCAATTAATGATATTAACATTGATATGTTAGGCAAATATTCATCCTTCTGATTCCGTAGTAATGCTATTTGTTTGTAGTATTCTAGATATTTAGTTTTAGGGTTAGTCGGCATTGTTTTCTATTTTCTGGATTTTGGGATATGCCTACGGGTTGCGTACGCACCACTTATGGTTGCGTATGCACCCCCATTAAGGCAGACAGTTTTATTCTCTCTAGGGTTTTCTGCATGATAGTATTTAAGGATTTTTATTTCTTAATTATTATTGTTTAGAATGTATGTGGATTATTAGAGCAGGATTAACAGAAGTGTAGGTATCCGAATTGAGGTGCGTACGCAACTGGCATAGGTGCGCACGCACCATGCTCATTTAAGGCAGAACGCTTTGCCTCCTATTTTCTCTAATTCTGTTTATATAGTTTCTGACTATTCATTCTGCATCTTCCATTCATTATTGCGTGATAAATTGTTGCATGCTTTAGGGTTGATTTTAATTGAATGACAATTTAATTATGGCCAATAGTTATGTGTGGGGCCAGTTTCAACCGGGCATTATCGGGTGCCTAACACCTTCCCGATGATGTACCCTAGCTCTGAACCCGAATCTCTGGTTATGACGAGTTAGATCCTGCTAGGGTTCACTCATTCCCAATATTGGGTGGCGACTCCTTTCCGCGCTAGCCTTTCGAGGATAGTGGCGTACTCCAGAGCCGCGTGGTTTAGGGTGTGGTGCTCACAATCACATCACATCATCTTTTTTGTCAAAAAAGCATTTGAGTAGGGGATAAAGCATTTAATGCTCCTAGCTACCCATACTCGCACTATTACAAATAGCGCGAGTATGAGTAGAGGTTTTTCTATAAATGTAACCCTCTCTTCTTGTATCAAGGGACCGAAAAGTTTCGAATTTGAGCCTCTCCAACTTCTACCTCTCTCTCTTTGGCCTCTTTTCACCTACTTTCCTACACTAAATCAAAATCAAATCCTCACCTCTCCATCTCTAAACCTCTCAAAAATTCTAGACGGCTTTCATACAAGGATTAAACACCTCAAGTAGACTTTTCTTGCGCATCAATAGGGATAAAGAATGAGGAAGGATATTCGCCAAGTTTCCACCGATCGCGGTAAGCTTGGTGGTGATCCTTTCTCCCGATTGTTCTTATTTGTTTCCTCCTCATACGAGCAAGGTGCTTTAAAAGTTTGCATCTTTCTATCCTTATCTCATTTCCATTTACAAATTTTCTTGCTTTCTTAGCATAACGTGCATATTTAGCTTATATCTTAAAGATTAGATATAGTTTACTCACTTTTATTTAGTGTATCACCCCTCCTTTGTATTGATCTCAAGTTCTAATAAATAAAGATGCAATTTTTATCATATTTGGTGTATAGATCTTCATTATTTTGAGCTACTACCCATTTTCATGGAGATTTGTTAGTACTAGTAAGTCTTAGAAACTTTGGTCAACAAAAATTTTGTGATCTTTTTACAACCTCTATAATAATATAAACTCTTTCAAAAACAAAGGTTTGGTTGAACAAAGTACTTTGATAAACTTTTACTAGCAAGTTGTTTGGTTTGTTTTGTTTTGACTCAAGGCTAGGCTTGCTAAAGTAGATGTTAGTATAGACTTGGTAATGTGGTGTCCCGACATAAAGGGGCTACCATGAAAAATCTCACTAAATATAAGATAAATTAAAATAAAATAAATCGGAGTTTGAATTTTTATAAAGAATCATGATTTTCTTGATTTTAAGGAGTTCATTATTAAGCTTTGTTTTTTGTGAATTCCGGGGTGTCCTAACATGATTGGATGGAGTTACCTTGAGAAAACCCATGATGTTGCTTTTATAAAGATTTTATTTTTATTGTCTCTTATAAAAAATGGTTCATTTCCACAAAAGGTGACACCAAGTTTTCAAACTCTTGAATCTACACGATCACTTAGATAAGTGTAAATAAGGTTTGAATAATATCATAACATAGGATGATGTGTTTACTTTAGAATTTCTAGCCTGAATTTCATTTCAAGAATGGGTTTAATTAAAGAAAGTTAATGATTCAAAGCAACCGTTCAGTTAACGGATGTGGTAGGGTGCTTAAAATTTTCTCTACCCATAACAGAGCCTTCTATCTCAATCTTTTGTTTGCAGACTATTATCTAGGAGTCATTTGATTTTGAAATAATAAGGACTAACCAAAGGCCTTAGAGACGACTTTCTATGTCTTTAAATATATAGCAGGTGGCGACTTCAAGCTTTTCTTTTCTTAATTATGCTCGCATAGTTAAATAAGAGAAAAGCATCTCGAAAAGAGTTAATTGAACCATTTTACTTTCATTCACTATCTAATAGGAAATACCACGACATCACAACATGCAGCATAGGGTACACCAAGCACATGCTCGACCAAGTCATTACCCACACATTGGATAAAGGAGAGAGATCCACCTTGAGGTCTCCTTTCGAATTTGGGGTAGCGACACTCCTCACCGAGCATAGGTGTCTCAAAGTTACCATAATAAACACTAGGTTAGATTGATAGTTCTGACTACTATCTAGGATATGAGTCACTAGTACCCTAGTCAAACCCCCGAGCCTTTAGGTAACAGCCTCCCAGTGATCGAGAGATGATGTAGCAGCTTAGGATCTTCTCAACCCCAAGCTCGGTACCAAGGAGTCTGTTAAGCCTGACAACACTAAGCACTACCTTGTAGGCATTAGGTTTTAATTGAATTGGAGCCAAGTTAACAAAGTTAAGGAAGTCCATTAACAGCTTAGGGAAAGGAACCCGAACACCACACTCGAAAAAGTTGATGTTATAGATGGGAACACCTCTACAATTGTCAACCAAACCGATCTCCTCATCAATTTCGACAGTTCGAAAGCTTATACGATTATTGAAACCGAACGCCTTACCGAATTCCCTCTCTTTATCTGGATCTCCTCGGATACAATGAGCCATCTGTTTAGGATTGTGCTTTGTTAAAATTAACCTAGACTAGGTCAAGACCACACAATACAAAGTCACTGAGGATAATATTCATCCTCTCAGTTGAAGTTATATTCAAAATTCCCAAACCTTAGGCCAATGCTCGGTTACAAGGACTGAGTAACCAAACGTCAGCCTGATGCTTGAGTCATTATTATAATCACAAACAACCGAACAATAGTAAACTTTTTTACGAATAGATCAACAAAGAGAGATTGAAAGTAAAGCTAAGGCAATAAAATGAAGAACACCAAGAACAAGTTGAAGGACTAACCAGAAAGTTTAAAGATTGCGATTTCCGGCTGGTTCGGATGATCGGAAAAACTTCTCCAGTGATCTCTCTTCGAGGAGGCAAAGTTTGGCTACGAAATTGAAAATGAAACTGGTTGAAGGAGAAAACCCTTATATACTCTTAGCCTCGAAGATGACGTTATCCACTTAAAATACATGCCCAACAGCCATCTCGGTCAAATAAAACGGCGAGCATTAAATGCAACTGACATCTCCTGTTAGGACCATCACGTTTTTGGTAAGTCTATGACCAAGTGACATCATGGCTCGGGGAAAGTTATGTGGGAAATTCTCATCGAGATTGGAATGCTTGACACGTGGTTGCCTTCGGTGTAGTAATCCGAAGACCAAAGGAGAAGTCTAGGCAATTCTTTTGCTTTTATGTTGGTCAAGTCATTCTCGGTAAGCGAAACTCTTTGGTTCTCAACATGCTAAACCTTGATGACGTCACTACCTCGTTGGATTGCCCTCGGGTTTGGTCTTTAGTGGAACTAGTTCTCGGTCCTTGATCCTATCCTGCGTATTTAGTACGCACTTTAGAGTTATTTGTTGAGTAGATCCGACAAAGGAACTCAACCATGGTTAAAACAGGTTCTTCATAACCAGACCATGGTTGGACAGCTGTCAATAACCAAACCTAAAACCCTAAATTAATTATGGTCGGGTTAAAGTGACAATTTAACACAAAGCTTAGTTTTTTCTATAAAAGGAACACTATTTACGCAAAAAGAGGTAAGTACACTACAACACAAAACCCTGGAAAATCTCTCATTCCTCTTTCTCTCTAGACATTGAGATCTGACTTAAGCATTGGAGGGTTTTAGGCCGGACAAACCCTGGCCTCCCTTGACGGTTCTCTTTATTTTCAAGGCACTGTTTATCGTTCAACCTAGCTGCACTATTCACCGGAGAACTTAGCGGCACTGTTCATTGCTTTACTAGGTAGCATTGTTCACCTCTATCTTTGCCGTTGTAGTTCTCTCGAACCATTGTTACACGATGCTCCGATTTGTCAGACCATCGCAAGTAAAACACTTCATCGATTGTTCAGGTTTTTGCCCGTACATAAACCACACTTCTTGGCAGCAACCCATTCTTTAACGTTCTCTTCTTCATTTTCCCCTTACTTTTTATTTTTTGGATTGAAAAAGTCCATCTCATCTTGATTTCTTGTTGGGATGTCATCAAACCTGACAATGTATAGTTTTTGTTTCGATTAGTGGAATTTTTTTTATTTTTTTAATAAAAAAAATTATTCTTGTGTTGGGATGATTAAAACTGACTATGCCAAAAAACATAGAGTTGGCCAGAAAACATAGAGATGGTCAGAAAATAAAATTGGTCGGAGAGGTTAGTGTTATGGATTTGTTGTAAAAAACCCTTCAAAATTGTGGGTTTAATATTAGCCACTGGATTGCTACCGTAGCCATGTATCCATCTTGTAGGTGGAAAATGAGTTGTTGGATGCCACATATGTCACGACCCAAAAATAGGCTAAGACGTGTCAATAGAAAGAAGAATAAATAAAATGAAGTTCAAGGATGGTTTATAATAAAAATTATAGCTTTATAAAGTATTTTTAGAAAATTCCGATATGGTCCTGTCTAAAAATAGGATATACCAAGTTCTCGACAGTTTAAACCTGTTCAATTTAAAATCAAAATCATTCAACCATCCACAACAGGTAATTAAATTAAGCTAGCATACTAGTTCCCATAGAGTTCTATCGTCAATACAAGCAGTATATACTACAATAAGCCTGTCTAAATAATATACAAGTCATAAAATTGTAAAATGCATCTGCACAACATCCATAATGCAATGCATATGCTAAGTCCGATGTGATGCCTCCTCATAAGAGTCATCTTTACTTTGCTCAAAGTCTGCAAATGGTTTTGAAAATAGGCGTGAGTATAAACTCAGTAGGATACATTTTTCAAAATTGTATATCAAGGTTTTAAAACCATTATGAACAATTAAATAAAATGAGTTAATAAGGGGTTGCATATTACAAATTTTAAAATAAGTACAGGAGAACATGAAAATCATTCATAACATAAATTTGCCATATCTGGCAATCCACAACATCATCAGTCTTTCAAACTGAATAATCCTCCCCAGGTACACGCGGGGCCCTTGCGCGCAGAAATGAGAGGAAACATTATGGATCCCTACATAGGTCCAGAAAGTAACCTCATCTTGAGGAAACACTATGAATCCTACATAGATCCAGAAAGTAACCTCATTTCGGGAACACTACGGTCATTAAGACCGGGAAGTACCCCTTATCATCACATCCATTTTTATTTATAATTTTAGAAAAAATGGATTTCCAACACTTATATAAAAGTAACCCTTAAATAGTCCATTGCAAGGATTTAACAAATAGGTTTTCAAAATCAACCCATTGTATTCCAAATCATGTGAGGGTATGCAAAACAACACAAATATAACTAAATAGGGTATAAAACAAAACCCTAATTTCCCAAATATATGAATTTTTAAGAAATTCAAACCCCAATCCCATGTAAACATGTATCATATAATGTAAACATGCAAAAATTCATGATAATATACCAAATCATGCATACAATGGTTTACAACCATGAAAAATGCACCTGCCTCTCAAATGGTAGCTAGAAATGTGAATCTAAGGGTGTACATGCGTAGATCGGGGTGGAAATTGCATTATCCAAGCGTTGTGGGGTCGGATCCGAGCTCCCGTAGTCACGCTCCTCACCGTCGAGTTCCTCTTCTCTCCTCTGTGTTTCTCTCTCTCTCTCTCCTCTCTTTCCTTTTCTGCTAAAAAAAATGGGTAAGAAACCCATTAGGAATGGGTTTTATAAGGGAAAGATGGGGTAAAATCGTCAAATAGCCTTTTTAAAAACTGTTCCGCCGACACTTTCAGACGGCTGAGAATGCCCAACACAAACAATCCTCTCTGGAATTTTCAATTCGGCTGACATAAGCTTTCAGCCGGCTGAAAATTATCTTTCAGACGGTTGAAACATGTTTCAACCATCTGAAATACACAGACAGTAGAAAATAGACAGTTAGTCAGGCAATTCTCCATCAGCACAGACATCAGCCTCTTCTTCATTCTTATATTATCCTTTTACTTTAAGTTATTTAATAAAAATAAGCAAATAACCCCCCATTTGAATCCAAATAAAATATCAGAAAAATCAAATTCCAAGTATATCAAAATCTCATTTCCAAGTTTTAGTACAAAATCCGTCGCCCGACAGATTTTTCCTAAAATAAACATGTGAGGAACCTAATCCAAACATGCTAATAAAATCCCATAAAATCATAGAAGTCTTATAATATTATGAACTTCCATTATCGCCAAAAATTACCTTTAAAAACAAAGATTTACGAAAATTCACTTTTCCTAACACTTAGCCAAATTTCAGCAGCTTAAACCCTTAATACCTTACTTTCAAATTACAGGTGTTACAACATATGTGCCACCTTAGCAAGTACGTGGTATCATGTGCATTTTCCATCAAGTTTGACAAATGGACACCACGACTGCCTCACATTGATACTTGATTTTTAAAATCGTCCCGAAACTGAGCAATGTCAAAGTTCGTGGATTGGATTGAAAAATGGAGCAAAGTTAATGGTACTCCATCCGTTCCTATTTAACTGGCTTTCTTTCCATTTTGGGATATTTCAAAATTATTGTCACATTCAAAAAGTCAATGATTTTTTTTGTTTGATTTCCTAAACTACCCTTAAAAATGTATTTTCTCTCTTTCCAATGTTTTGTACACTTGAGGGCAAAATTAGAATTTTAAAATATAAGTATTGATTTGAAAGCTTTTAATAGAGTTACCTAAAAAAGCGTGTTTTTTTTCAAAGGGAACAGTCAAATTGGAATGGAGGGAGTACTAAAAAAGATTAGCATGAGGAGTAAAAGTCGAATTGTGAACTTTTACATCTTGATATATGAAGTTCCAAGAAGCTCCTGTTCACCTTTAAGGTCTTGTTTGGGAAAACTATGGCTTTTTCTTTTAGGCAAAAGCAAAAGAAAATCAGAAGTTACGAGTAGCAGAAAAGAATCAGTCTCTGTTTGGAAATTGTATTTCAAAAGTACTGTTAGAGCTAGAAGTGATTTTTTTTGTTTGTTTAGGAAGAACATTTACTGAAGTTGCAATAATCCTGAATTAACTGAACAGCCCTTATAATAAGAGTTGTTTTTTTTTCTTTCTTTCTTTCTTTCTTTCTTCTTTCTTTTTTTTTTTCTCTCTCTCCTCTCTGTTTGGTATTATCAGCAATGTTCCTAAATTGTTTTCTTTTTTCTTTATTTATTTTTCTTTGCCTAAAGCAAAGAGGAAAAAAGAGAGCATGAGTTGATATTTCAAATAAATAAAAAAAACAAAAACAAAACTAAAAAGAATCATATATTTGAGTTGATAAAAACAAAAACAAAATAAAATTGGTCATATTATTATCAATTGGGAAAAAACAATCCAAATCCATCAATTTTATTAAAATGCTCATCAAACGTAAAGTTTAATTATCTACTAGCAATCTCTGTAGCAATCCTATCACGGATATCACCCATCTCACTATCATCCATTCCAGTATGGTTATTTAAACCGCTGAATATTCATTTCATCAAGCAAATAATCATCATTTGTATTGAACCGTTGAAACTTCCATATCAAGAATGTCTTCTGTCCTTATAAAATTTTGAAGTGCCATTATAGCACTAACAATTTCTATTTGCTTGTCCATACTTTTAAATTTAATGTGCTTTAAAATTCTCCATCGTGCTTTCCACACACCAAATGTTCGTTCTATAACACTTCGCAATGATGAATGGGTTTGGTTGAATATTTCTCGAGTACCTCTTAGGTTGACTACCACAACGAAAATGTGGAAGATGATATTGTAGACATCCCATTTTGTCCTTATATTTGATGGTGAGTTCCCGATGATGAGGATCCATGATGTTTATTGTCAACCTGGGTCTATTTTCTACGAGCAAAGTAAGCAATTGGGTTAGGTGCATATATATGTGTGTGTATATGTAAATAAGACCAATTTGGGGAGAGTCCTCCCTATGCACCCTTCTAATTACCATTCTCATTCATTTCATCTCATTCCCTCTCAATTGTGTTCATTATTTCCAACCAAAGCCTTCTTTATATAGGCTCACATTTACCTAACATTTGAAGTAGTGATGAATTCATTTCCCATTTACTAAGTGGTGTATCCACATCCCATTTATCTCAAGTGATTCATCCACCATTTACCAAGTGGTGTATCCACCATGTATCCACTAATTATCTCAAGTGATTCACTCATCATTACCAAGTGGTGTATCCACCATTTATCCTAAGTGAAAAAAATTTGATGCTGTTTTGCTTCAAAATGACTGTCAACTTCACTTATTATGACTGTCAACTTATGTCATATTGACTGATAACTTCACTGTTTCAACAACTTTTTTTCTTTTTAAGTGAGAAACCCACTCCAAGAAAGGATAGAAGTGAGGAATGGTGGGGAAATTACGGTAAATGGGAGATGGGTAGGATGGCAAAAATAAAAGAAGTGGGGAATGGTGGGGGAAATTAGGTAAGTGAATAAGCTTGCATTTTGATCATTCTCTATAAATAGCAAGAGCTTAGGGAGAGTTCAAGGCCGGAGACCAAAAAATTAGAAGGTCAAGAGGGAATGCTAAGACTTCGAGAGAAAATAGAGAGAAAGAGAGACTTGGGGAGGAGAGTTCTCGTAAGGAAAATACTAAAAAAAGAGAGAAGTTGCATTGAGGAAAATAAAAGAGAGCTAGATGACTTGTGAGGAAGGGAAATAGCTTGCTTGGCTCAATGGAAGAGATACTGCCAGATTGATAGTGGACCTGAGGGATGGTTTGAACATCAACCAATTTATTTTGATACTTGATAGTAGGATTACATAAATTGTTCATATTGTGATTTTGTTGTATACAATATCCATTTGGACTAACCCCTTTTGCAAGTGAGTTAGTTTCTTTCGTGGAGAAGATGAACTAGTGATGCCATGCGTACACATATCCAAGGACTTTAATATCGATATCGATGGATATATCGAGGGTCCAAAAATATGGATATATCAGATATATCGTTGGATATATTGACAATATCGATATCGTTTTAAAGATATGGTGGATATTATGAGTTAAACTCTGATATTTTTATTGAAACTCTGGGAAACAATGATTTGGACTCTAATACACAATCTTAGCATCAAAATATTTCAATTTAAATGTGTATAATATAAATATGTGTTGTGTAGGCCATATAAAGCGTATTGCGCTGAGAAAATAAATCATATAAACTTATGAAAATTTATCCATTTTTTTTTCTATAAAGTAAATAAAATTATTGTTGAAAAGAAAAGAGCAACCTGCATGCTTTCATACACTAGTGAGTGCATGTGATAGTGTGAAACCAAACTTAAAATTGCATAAGCATATGACCGAAAATTTCATTATATATATATATGCATTATCAAATTGTGGAAGGCAAAAGTAGCAGCATCTCATTTTTAAAGTTAAATAAGAGTACTTGCTTCAAAAAGATGGTCAAAACAAGGAAGAAATTGTCAAATAATTTATGGTTAAAAGGGTAGTGGGAAACAAAAAAGTCAAAAAAATCATGCTTTTATTTAATGCTAACTGAAGCAGTCTAACTGTTCACATGAAGGGCTGGACAAAGCAACCTGCTTCTTGCAGGAATGTAGCCTTTATAAAGTAGCAGAGAAAAAGCAAAAAGAAAAAGCAAATCATAAGGGAAGTCAGGGAACCACTTCAATACTTCAGAGTTGAATTTGATTTTTTTTAAAAAAACACAAAGAAACAAAACAAAAGAAAAAACGTAAGTCATTAGTCATGACTCATTACTTTATTCAGGGAAGTCAGGGAACCACTTCGAAAAGCAAAACAAAAGGATTATAAAAGGAAAAAAATAAATAAAAAAAGAAAAGGAGGAAGATTCCATCAAAAGCAAAATAGAACAGGTTTCTTTCTTTCTTTTCTTCTTTTTTCTCCCCTCCCTCTCTTTCTCTTGACCAAGAAACCCACTGAGCACACCCATCGACACCCTTTTTCTATGAAACCAAGCAAACACACCCAGATGGTCGGCGAGATCTATACTTTGGAGCCACCAGATTTACACTCTTCATTCTTCTCTTGAGCAAACCCACTTCAGAGAAGAAGTTGATCATGGGAGGATTTACAACTTCAAGCTGCCAACGTTGTAAATCTGTGATGGTATGAATCAGCTCTCCTTCTTCTTCTTCTTCTTCTTCTTCTTCTTCTTCAATGGCGTCGAAATTTTGACGATATTTCCATGCATTTTTTACGATATATCGTTGATATATCTCCCACATATCGCCGAAATCCTCCATTTTCCAGAGATAAATCACGATTTATCTAATATCTTTCGATATCGACGATACATCGCGATATATCGTCGATATGTTGCATTTTCTGAATTTTTCAAATACCGCAAGGAGATATCGTATCGAGACCCAGCGATTCGACGATATATCGTCGATATATCACCCATTTCGACGATATTTTGGTCCATGCACATATCTAGCATATGTGTACGCATGTTACTTCTTTCCCTGATTTTTATTAGTTTATTAATGTTGTTAGTTTATTGTTATTAGTTTATTATTATTTCTTATTTTATTATATTTTAAATTCGGTATGTAACATTTGTGCAAGGTGTTGTTTAGTAACGTGCATGTACATATAATATGTGTATGCACTGTGAGTTTTAATTATTGTTTATATTTTGTCATCAATTGTTTATATGTTATCCTATGCTATTAACTTGTCATTTGTGTGTGTCTTTAATTGTTGCATGATTCAAAAGCAATCCAGATTTAAATCAAATATTAAATATGATTAATGAATACAAAATGAGAGCCGGTTTATTATTGGGCATTGTTGGGTGCCTAACACCTTCCCAACATGTACCCTAGCTTCAAATCTTTCTCTGGTAAACAAAATTGATCCTGGACCCTTCCAAGTGACGACCCTTATTCATATGCTAATCCTTCGGAGTTTGCACCATCAGAAACAAAAGCAGGTAAAATACAGGTAAAAGCGAGCGCATAGTGAAAATTGGTGCGTTCATAGATATCTTTCCCGTTTATAAGGGGCTAAGAAACCTTTCATGTTTGGATAACCCGCATCAACTAAATAATATTTATTTGCAAATAGCCAATTCATAAAATAAGAAATTATTATCCATGATATTGATAACATAAAACAATAGAGTTAGAATTAATTTAAAAAAAAAATATATATATATATATATATATAAAATTGACTTTATATGAACTGCCAAGAGGTTTTGGAAACTTTAAATCCAGGTTTCTTAATGCCGCCAAAAATAAGCGTGTGTCATGCGCAGTACCTTCCCATCCCGTCCATATAAATGTAAAACATATATCAAATCCACATGCAACCATTATATTTTGAGTAGGATAATTCTTCTTACTAATATATGGGATTTGTTCATCTGATGAAAGCGATGCTTGAACATGAGTACTGTCAATGGCTCCAATATAATCCTACTCATCACATAAAACATATATATTTATATTTTATTATTATAAATACAAGTAAAAATAGATTTGTAAGTTCACCCAAAAAAAAAAAAGAAAAAAAAAAGAAGTATACTAGCATGTATAGATTACCGGAGTATGGCAAATATTTAAGATTTTGTTGAATGTGAGGTGGAACGTCGTCAAAATAATTAGGTGGCTTTATCATATCCATGGCTAGCATGGGCATTTTTTCCAACACGGCTGCAAATTATCTACTTACTATTTCACCCGAATGTTGGAACCACTCTTGAATAAATCTGTTTCCAACACTATGCCCTAGAGTCATAAAAAACACGCCAACTACCTCGTCCACTCATATTAGGATTTTGGACTATTCCTACGTTCATCAAAATCACTTTTGAACAGTCCAATATCTAGAAGTACATGCATCTGTGAGGTTAATTCATGATGGCCAATATTTAGTCCATATTTAGTCCAAAATCCTAAATATTGGACTATTCAAAAAGATGCCTGAACTTCTAAAATTCTTTAGCGCTAATGGCCAACATAAAATTCTTTTCGATGAACTTATGAATAGTCCAAAATCCTAAATATTGTCATAAAAAACATACATAAAATGTACGAAGTTCATGCATCTGTGAGGTTAATTCGTTGTTGCCATTCGCACTAAAACATGAGCATATGATTTATTTATTTATTTATTTTTTTGGGTCCTAAAGTTTTGTAATACGTCAAGATGAAGGACTACAATTTTTGCACTCCAATATTTTGACGATTCTTAAGCTATTGAATCTAACAAGCTCCAATGGTCTCATATTATAATAGTTATTTTTTCATTAATCCTTTGTTAGAGACCTTTATATCTAATGAAATCCAACAATTTAAAATTTTTGTAGAAAATTGAGTACGCAAATTATATTCTTTTATAGTTGTTACATTATGTTATGTACATTTATTTATTAGGACTCTTTTATTAGGATAATATTTAGTATTTTTATTAGGATAATTATAGTTTAATTTCAGGATAATATTTAGGTAATTATTGGTGGTTTTGGTGGTGAGTAGTTTTCTATCTCTGTTATATATATGGAAGCTGCATGCATTGAACGTATAAATGAAAAAGTGCTTGACTTTACAGGAGGTTTCCACCCCCCCTCGAAGTGGGTTTTCTCCCCCATTCTTCTATTTTTCTGTATTTGCACAAGAAAGCACGTTACACATTAGCAGGGACATTTGATTAACTAGGGTGAAATCATGACATGCTTAGAAGATGCCTCACCAATCACTATCAAAAAGTTGAACAAAAGGGAAAAACTTGATCAGTTTGAGATACAACAAAAGAAAAAAACAAAAGAAGAGGCTAAAAGCTCATGTAAGGCCCACCATATCAACTATCTTCTCACCCTTTAATAATTGAGGTCCAAAACTCCCGGTGAATACTTCACATATTATTCAAGTTTCAACAACGATCAATTAGTTGCCTTTGTTTTCTCTTGCAATCTCTCTCTCTCTCTCTCTCATTCACTCATTCACTCTCCTGATTTCTCTTAGACTCTGTGTCTCTCTCTCTTGCTCTCTCGATCGATCCACGGTATGAATAACATTTTTCAATGTTTTTTTTTTTTTTTTTTTAGTACGTATTTGGGATATTGATGAGGTTTGTATTTGACATTTTGAGGCTTTTTTGTTCTTTTGGAATTTTTGCATGATTTTTTATATTTTTTATTACAAGTATTATCTTGATATGCATGGTGATAAATGGAAGATTTTGTGGCATGTTGGATGTGAATAGTAATTTGAAATTTTGTAATTTGTTTGTGTTTGAAGGTGAGCGGATTTTTTATTTATAATTTTTGGCCATGTTTTGTTTGAATTTGGATTTTTTTTTTTCTTGAACTTGAAGTATAAAATCACCTATGAAGTCTAAGCGCAAAAAAACTATCGTTACCCCAATTTTTTTTTTTAAATAAAAAAATTGGACAATCAATTAGTATAATAATAATTCTTATGATTAATAATCGTTGAGATAAGTTCTCACAGACATCCACTACAAGCGTTTATTATTGAAGGAAATTAGATGATATCTAATGCAGGGGATGACCATGGTTAAATCATTGCCTTGCTTTCGACAAGATTTAACTACCGTTAATGTCTTCTTTCAGCTAAGGTACTTGAAATTGGCAAAATTTAGAGCGAGTTTGAGAATCATATATATAAATCCAGCCAACTAAAGATGAAATTGATCAATTTTGATTTCGTTTTGTAACCCCCCTCTCTTTTATAAATTTGTTTAACTTTGTGTAGAACACATGACATAAATTGATTTATTTTGAAAAAAACAAATAGCATTAAGATGTTGGAGATATTCTCAATCAAAGTCCAAAGGTAACCTCCAAATAAATCAATAAAAACAATCACAAATTCGGTTAGGAATGCCACTAAAAGCACTTTCTTAAAAACAATTATTTCCCCACTATTCAAGTGGACTCATAGAAATAATGCCCCCAGAATACAAAGCCCAACACTCTTGATCCTATTTTTTGATATGCACTTCTTAAAATAGTTGCAACTCTAATGCTCGCTTGAATAGATTAAATAAAGAAAATAAATAAGACTGATTGAAGTAAGTGTTCATAGGAGTAAGAGTAAGAGTAAGAGAAGGTAGCCGAGAGAAAGTCAGAAGTACCCTCTTTTTCTTTTCTTTTTTTCTTCTTTTATTGCTTAAATTCGGTTAAAGGATGACACTATATATATATAATAGAATGAAGGGGTATCTTAAATTCGGTTAAAGGATGACACTATATATATATATATAATAGAATGAAGGGGTATGAGAGTTTCTGGAAGAGGCTATTTGAACAGACACTATTGATGCCGTCCCTTGGTCCAACAACCAAAACCGTTAAGACCATGGTTCAAAGTCTCGGTCTCGGTCCATGTCGCGTTTCGGTCTCGGTCATCTTGGTCTCGCCTAACCCGTCGCGTCTCGGGTGAGATGCAACTTTACGCATGAAACAATGTTTGAAAAAATTTTAAAAAATTATAGAAAATTTTTAAAAAATATGATGATTACATTGGAACAATCAAATAAGAAAAATAATGAACTTGAGACACATAATGTGGTCAAAAACATAAAAATAGGCGCTAGCGCACTACTGTAACATAAAATAACACTATCTTTAAATTTTAAATATCTAATATAATCCCAAAGAACATAAATAAAAATCACATAATTACGCGTATATTTTTTTCCAAACAATTTTGCAAATTATTTATGCGTATATGTCGCCCAACCACTCACGTCCGAAGGTATAACATATTTGAGATTCATGGTATTCATGCATTTTTCGTATTTTTTAATTTCATTTTATAAAAACAGAAAATTCGAAATTATAAAAAAAGTAAAGCAAAAATATTTTTTTGAAATCATTTTGTAAATTAATTATGTGTATATGTTGCCTAACCACTCACATATGACATATCTTAGATCCATGACCACTCATGCATTATTCATGTTTTTTAAGTTCTTTTTTTTTTATATGAAAAAAAGAAAATTCGAAATTAAAAAAAAAAAATCAAAGAAAATATGTTTTCGAAATTAGTTTGAAAAACAATTTTCTTTTATAAAAAATTCGTCTTTTTGTAATTTTAGTAAGAAAAAAAAAACATTAAACTTCATTAAAATGATAGATGGGGGGGAGAAAAAAAAAAAACCCAACAGCACTTAAAAAAAATTTAAAAAATTAAAAAAAAAAAATCATGAATCAGATCTTCCCTCTTTGGAAGGAAGTATCACGACATGGGAGCGAGAGAGACATTCTGTGCGACTGAGAGAGAGAGAGACTTTGCCGACCAAAGGAGAAAAGAAGAAAACGAAGACCAGTGACGAGAGAAGACCAGTGATGGGCTGACGGTCGACGACTCCGAGAAGCTACGATCACCGCCTGACAACCAGATCTGAGGGGAGACGACTTGATTTGGATTCCAAACCAAGACACGAACCAGTCGAGCCACCTTGAGGTAAGCCACGACCCAGAAGAGAGAAAGAAGGGATGATTAATGAAGGGACGATTCACAAACCAGTCGATTGGATCTGCTACCCACGGCTACGACCAGATCTAAAGTGACGATTCACGAGCTGTATGGTCTCGTACGAATTGCACGAGATTTCGATCGAGACTAGCTGGGAGAACGAGATCTCGAGTGTATCGTATCGTCTCGTCCGATATCTCGAGCTTCTCATCCGAGAGATGGAGTTCACGCTATATCGACGACCCGTCGGGAATTCTCGTAACGGTGTTGGACGAGAGCGTGACAACCCGGCGAGATCTCGGGCGAGACAACCGAGACTTCGAACCCTGGTTAAGACCAATGGCAGTAGAAATATTTAAATTCAAAGGTAATTAGGGATGTTCAAAAAATCGCTCAATCCACCAAATCAAACTAATCCACTTTATTCTATATCAATCCAAGCGGTTTGAGAGATTAGGCGGCGTGGTTTGGATAAATTGAGCAATAAAATTGGTGGTTTAGTTTGATTGATGGGTTAAATGTGGTCAAACCGCCAATAAATCAAACCAACCCGCCTTTAATAACATATGTATAAAATTATAAAAATCAAATATAAAAATATTCTTATAATAATTATTGATGGCCAAATTGATAACCTTAGGCCTTAGATTCCTAAGTTCTCAAACGATGCACATCAACTCATTAAGATATGACAATATTCATATACCCAAGTCTCCATTCTGAGATACAGAATTAGGTTGCATATTAGTGTATTTTGTTATTTCTTATTGCTACTTTGTCAGGTTGCTATATTTTAGATCTTCCAGCAATATTGAAAACTAATTTAACATTAATTATTTCCAATTTCATTTACATTGATCAGGTATTTATTCTCACAAAGTCATAATTTACTTCTTTGGCATTAAGATATATATTGTGAATGTGTGTATCAAGCTTTACATAACCAACTAAAATAGTTAAATTTTCTGAATTAATTTACAACTCATCGGTTTAGGCTCAATATATATTAGAAAATGCCCAATTAAAAATGGCATAATAGAAACCGCTAGTGACAAACCGCTTAAAAAATCAACCAACCCATTGGTTTTTATTACATATGGTTTGGTGATAAGTTAGAAATTTTGTAACCCACCATTAATGAGTTAATTGATATTTTTCTCTTACACTGCTCCAAATTGACTTGCGCACATCTCTAAAGGTAACTATAAAGCAGTTATGCCATTAGGAAAAGTTCAGCATATATATATATATATATATATATATATATATATATATCAACAACAAAGAAGTATTATTAATAAAAGATGAGAGTACATGAAAAAGAGAAAGGAAAGGGAGGACCAGGAGTCCATGTATATATATATATATATATATATATGATACAATAGTTGCACTACCAAATAAATGGTATTTTGAAAACTAAAATCCCAACATAAGAAAGAAAGACGCTTTGGGTTTTTTTTTTTTGGATAAGTAAGAAAGATGCTTAGATAATGCTTGTACTTGTGATATGACATATAGACAAAACACACTTAATTAATGATTCTACTATAATTGAGAGCAAAATAGGAATGTTAAAGTAAAAAAATGTTAGAAGTGTTAGTATAAAAGCATCTAAGAGGAATTTAAATAAAAAAAAAATGTTTGTGAAATGAATGAGATATTTTTTATTTTTGACTTTAGCCGATTTACTTGGAAGCGACTCACCAAATAAAGTAAGAGGTCTTACCCACCTTTTTTCCATTAATGGCACGCAAAAACAGTGGGTGGTTCTCTTTATTATTATTATAAAAAATAAAAATAAAAAAAGGTTTGTGGTGGTAATGTCCCCTTATACCTTTTTCCATTAATGGCACACAATAACAGTACCAGGGGAAATTTTATAACTGTGGTAGTAATTCCCCCAAAGGATGACAGTCTGAATTTTTTATTAATTAGCTTATAATCTAAACATTTAATATTTAATATTTTAATAAAAAAATTTTAGTCAAGTTGTTTTTTTTTCTTTTTTTTATCATTTAAATTATGAACAAATATATGGTTCATACTCTTGTAATTCCCGATTAACATAGAAAATCACTATATTATAATAAATTATGGTTACCCCCATGTCCCAAAAGAATTATATTAATATGGGTAGGATGCATGTTTAAAAATTCTGCCTCCAATGGTAATGGAATCAAGTTTCTTGCAAAGTATTGTGCTACTTTGCTTTTTTTGGGCTATCAATTGTGCTCCGTTGCTTGAATTATTTTTTCTTTAACATATATCTATATATATATATATATATATATATATATATACATGTGCTTCATCTCATGAGATCGCTCAGGCTTTCACAAGTCTTCTCAATAATTCATGTTGCACTTTTTCACATTTTCCTTTCCGTGTAAAAGGGTGAATAATTTACATAACTATTCAAGTTTCCTCAACGATGAATTAATTGCAATCTCTCTGTCTCTCTCAGAACGATTTCTCATAGACTCTCTCTTTCTTTCTTGCTCCCTCGATTGATCCACGGTACGTACGAATATATATATGTTTTTTTTTAATTTTTATTAACGAGATGTTGATTAAGTTTGTACTTGACATTTTGGGTTTTTTTTTGGGGGGGGGGGGGGGGGGGGGGGGTTTTGCATGATTTTTTCCTTTTAAAACTATTGTCTTGATATGTATGGTGATGGAAGATTTTGTGGCATCTTGGCATTATTATTATTTTATTTTCCTTCAGAGTGATGATGAGTGGGCTTTCATGTTTAAAAGAAGAGCTAATTGTTTGAATGTGAATAGTAATTTGAAATTTTGTATTTTGTATTTTGTTTATGTTTGAAGGTTACGGCTTTTTTTTTTTTTCCCTTTAACATATGTTTAGTTTTTTTAATGATTATTGGGGCCATGCTCGATTGCTCAGTTTGAATATGGATTTTTTTTTTTCTTTTTTGGTTGAATTTGAACTTCAAAATCACCTTTGAAAGTCAAGTGTAGTAGCTAATTTTTTTTTTTTTTTTTGTTATTTTAGTTAGCAAAATGACAATTTTTAAAATAACTAGCTAACTTGGATCCAAGTGAGTACTCAGGTTATTTTTTAGTTATTTCAAATTTTTTATTAACATTTTTTTTTTTTAATCATTTAGTGGAAAGAAAGATGGAATGATGCATAGAGAGAGGGAAAGTGCTAAGTTTTTTTAACTAAAAAGAGTTAACTAGTAAACATTTTTAATTAGGCAAGAACATTTCCAATATATAGGACTCACTATTTTATTTTATTTTTCTTTATTTTAGTTTGGAGAACTTGATATGAGCTCCTTCTTATTTAGCTAAGTGAGTCAACAGGGCTCTCCAACAAGGTTGGTTAAAATAGAGAATTCTATATTCAAGTGAGAGTTCAACAGATCTAGTTAGTTATTTTTACACTTGGAGAGCTCCAAAGGGTTTAGCCTTTTTAGAGACTAGTCGGTGCACATGTGCGTTGCATATGACTTTTTGTTTTTTTTTTTTATTCTGAGAAAAAGTTATTGCATTTTATAGAGAAATACTTACTGATGCTGTTAATGGATAAAAAAGAATTCAGAATCCCACTGTTAATGGAAAAAGTAGAATTCAGAATTATGTAGATGATATGTGTTAAGGTTTAAGGTTTTATACGAATTTGATTTCCTATTTATGTGGTTTTACGAATTATAGTATACTTTGAATTCTCATTTATATTTATGTGTTTTATATTCTTATTTCCTCTTTATGTGTTTTATATTTTATATTCTTATTTTCTCTTTCAATCAATATACCGTGTATAAGGATAGTGATGTATTTAAAATACTCCCTCCGTTTCAATATAAGTGTCCTATTTTCCATTTTGGGATGTTTCAAAATAAGTGTCTCATTTCAAAAGTCAAAGATTCTTTTTTAATCATTTCCTAAAATACCCTTAAAAAGTTATTCTTTCTTTTCATAATATTTTGCATACTTGAGGGCAAAATTTGAATTTCAAAATAAATATATTGATGTGAAAGCATTTAAAAATGTTTTCTTAAAAAGCGTGTTTTTTCAATGGGGACACTTATTATGAAACAGAGGGAGTATAAAATAAGGGTATATTGGTCAATCAAAAACTTTTCTAACATTCATCCTTTTGTAGGTAGTACAGATTTGGATAGCTACTTTCTACTTTAGCTAAAATGTTAAAATATCTAGTCTCTTTGCTATGGGAGAGTTAGCTATCCAACTCTCTTAACTATTTTAGTTAGCTAAATCATATTTTTACTCCTCTAAGGGGCTACGTACCTATATGACTAACTATTTTAGTTATTATAATTTGGGCTAACTACATTTAGTTAACGGAATAAATTATTTTGCAATGTATACGACGTCATGCAGGTGATCAAACATATATATCTATATATATATATATGTGTGTGTGTGTGTATAGGATGGTGGTAAGGTAAACGCGTGCTGATATTGTTATATCAGCTCCTATATTGGTGGGTTACAGTACATAAGGCAATGTACAGAACACAACGTACTCTTAATGAATGGTGCTGATATAACTCATATAAGTATGTTTTTATCTTATCAAGACCATATATATATGGATAGAAAGATAGATAGATAGTCTTGCTTATATGTGATGTTGTACATTCGCGACATCGATTAAAGTCATTCGTAACAATTTCATGCAGGTGCGCGATAGAGTTATGGTTCCATCACCATTATTCAGGTGAAAAATTTTATGCATATAATATAATATAATTATACATATATAATAAATTTGGCTCTTGATTTACTTCAAGAAGTGAAAAAAAAGTCTAGACTTGGCTAATGATTAACCTCAAAAGAGTAAAAAGTCGACCTTTTTACTTCTTGACATATGAAGTTCCAAGACACTCTTGTTTACCTTTTAGAATTTTATGTAATAAAGTTCATGCATCTGTTAGGTTAGCTCGGTATACGCTTAACCCATCAAAACATAAACATGCAAATAACGATCATTGTTGTCGTCGTCGTCGTCGTCTTTACAAAAATATATCCCTTAACCATAATACCCAAATTACTACATTAGCAATCATATTTTTGATTAACTAGGGTGACCAGTCACTTGAAGTTATCAAAAAGATGAGCAAAAGGGAAAAACTTGACCAATTTGAGAAAGAACAAAATAGAAGAAAACAAAAAAATTAAAAAGAAAGGATAAAAGCTCGTGTAAGGCCCACCATATCAATGCTATGCTTTTCAAATTTTCCTTTCCGTGTGATCCCCACCACCATAATGGCGCTGTAAAATGGTGAATAATTCACATAATTTCATCAATGATGAATTAATTGCCGTTGTTGTCTTTGCAATCTCTCTCTAACTCTCTTTCTCTCTCTGACTCTCAGTCACTCTCCCCATTTCTCTCTATCTCTCGATACTCGATTGATCCACGGTACGGTACGAATAACATTTTTCTATCTTTTATTGATTTTTTTTTTTTTTTAAAAAAAAAAATCTATTATCTTGATATGCATGGTGACGGAAGGTTTGTGGCATATTGGCATTATTATTATTATTTTATTTTCTTTCCAAGTGATGATGAGTGGGCTTTCATGTTTAAAAGAAGAGTTAATTGTTTAAATGTGAATAGTAATTTGAAGTTTTGTATTTTGTTTATGTTTGAAGGTTGGGGAATTTTTTTTTTTTTTAATGTTTAATTTTTTTAAAAGATTATTATGGCCATGCTTGGTTTGAATATATATATATATATATATATATAGATAGATAGATAGATATATATATTGTGAATTTAAACTTCAGAATCACCTATGAAGTCTAAGAACATCTCCAATGGTGTTAGTTATTTTTTTCTACTTTAACTAACAAAATGAAACATTTGAAAATAATTAGCTAACTTAGATCCAGGTGACAGTGACCTTTAGGTCTAACGGCATGTTCTAACCCATTAAGAGAGTAGGGTTTGTAAAGGTCTTGGTTTTGACTTCGCGTGGATGCATGTGTGGTAGTATGGGTGTGTGTGTTTTCCTATCACTTGGCGAAAAAAAAAAAAAAAAAAAAAAAAAAACAAACAAACAAGCAAACAAACCAACAAACTTTGGACTCAAGTGAGTAGTTACTAGTTATTTTTTAGCTATTTCAAATTTTTTTAATTAATAATATATATTTTTTAAAAATAATTTGGTGGAGAGAGAGAAATAGGGAATGGTGCATAGAGAAATGGAAATTGTCATTTCTAGAACTAAAGATAATTTAACTGGTGAACAATCGCTAGCTAAGAGCATCTCCAAAGGGGTTAGCTATCCAACCTCTTTGGTTATTTTAGTTAGCTAAATCACATTTTCCCTCCTCCAACAGGCTAGTTATATAACTAGCTATTTTAGTTATTGTCATTTTGGCTAGTTACATTTATCTATCGGAATATATTATTGTGCAATGTGCACGTCGTCATGCGGGTGATCACACACACACACACACACACAGATATATATATACAACTTTGGTCATGTGTGGACATCGTGGAATGGATTATTGCGCAATGTGCACGTCGTCATGCGGCTGATCACACACACACACACATACACACACATATATATATACAACTTTGGTCATGTGTAGATATCCCGGATATCCCATAAGATCATGGCCGTTTGTGGACGACACGTACGTGCACATGAATGCACGTGTCATTCATCATGATCGTGCGGGATAGTCTAGGATATCCCGCACTTGAACAACCCTATGTATATATAGGATGATGATCATGTAAGCACGTGCTGATATAACTTATATCAACACTCGCATTGGGAGTTGTACCTTGTGCATGAATGGGATATGAGGTACATTAGACCAATGAAAGGGATACAAATCCCAATGCATGTGCTGGTATAACTTATATCAACATGTGCTGATGGAAACATAACTGTATATATACACATATGTATGTATATATACACACATATGTATGTATCTATATAGGATGGTGGTTAGGTAAGAACGTGTTGATATAAATTATATCAATAAAGCTTGCATTGATGGATTATGGGATACATAGGATCAATGCATAAAGTACAACTTTTAATGCATGGTGCTGATATAACTTATATATAAGAGCATGTTTTACCCTGATCAGGACTGTATATATAGATATAGATAGATAATCTTGCCCATATGTGACGAACATTTGTGACATCAATTAAAGTCATTCGTGACAATTTTACATAGGTGCTTGATAGCGTTATGGTTCCTTCACCATTATTCGGGTGAACAATTTCATACATATAAAATAACTATGCAAAATAAATTTGGCTAGTGATTAACATATAATGACCTTTTTCTTTTTGGGTCCCTCTAGGTTTATGTGATAAGCGAGGATGAAAGGATACAATTTTTGTACTCTATTTTCATCATTCTTAATATAAAATACCCAATGGTCTCGATTTTGTATGTTATTAGTCCACTTCTAGTGGTTTGGTATTTCAATATTGCTCCACTTCTAGCGGTTTGGTTTGTCATAAGTCCACTTCTGGTGGTTTGGTATTCCATTATTCCACTTCTGGTGGTTGTTATCATTCAATGACATACTTCAAGCTGACACAGTGAAGTTACCAGTCAATCTGAGAGAAGTTGACTGGAAATAGAGGTAAAGTTATTAGTCAATTCGAAGTAAAACAAGAGCAGATTTTTGTGTGTTCTTCTATGCAAACTAAAGCAAAAGTTAAGGTGCACCCATTAATTTTCAACAAAATTTTACCAATATCTAAAGAAGTTGCATAACACATAATAGAGAAATATATTACTCAATTTAATTTATATAGTCATCGTCGTCACTTTATTCAATTAAATTGAGACATTATTCATTATTTCTATAACTTCAGGTTTTGAAATTTGTCTCTTACTTCAAGAAGAGAAATATGAATAATAACCCATTTCATTTTAATAGAAAATTTCAGGTTTTTATATTTATCTCTTGCTTCAATAAGAGAATATATGAACAATAACTTTTCTTATATAAAATTTTGGGGACTTAAATTTGTTTCTTACTTCAGGAAAATAACATGTAAATAATAACTTTTCGTATAGAAAACTTCAAGTTTTCAAATATTTCTCTTACTTAAGGAAGAGAAAATGAATCATTACTCTTTTTATTTATTTATAAAACGTCATGCTTTATTTTTAAATCTTCTCTTGCTTTAGGAAGAGAAGATGAATTCCTCCATTCAAGATATATAATTTAGAGTAAAAACCAATCGACAACCAAATTCGTTAAGAGCAAAAATGGTGGTAGTATGATATTACTCACAAAATCATTGAGCAATTCGTGCTGATAACGTATTGTAAAACCAAAAATTTAGAACAAGTTATGAGGAGAATAAATTTCTCATTCACCTTCTTTCATTTCCATCTGAATATGTGAATATTACACAAAGATCAGCAAAACTCTTTGAGACACACTGTCTCTCGGTCTCCTCCCTTCATTCTCTCCAAATTCTTCTTTTCCTCTTTTTTTTCTCATTCCCCTTTTATCTTTGTTTTCATCCAATCCACCGGATGGGATTACCTAACCCACTAAAAAGTGGTATTCCCTCTAACAAGTGGGGAGTGGGGACATCCACTCCGTCTTTATATTTATAACATAGGGAGGTACATTGCAGCAATTTTTTTGTGAGGAGAGTTTCATGAAAAAAAGGACCAAACATAAGACGGAGGGGGGGGAGGGAGATGCGGGGGGTTTATATGATTTACCCAATAAAAAAATCAGTAACAGTACGTGGTAGCAATGCCTCTTTACACATTTTTCCAATAATGGCACACAATAACAGTACCAGGGGACATCTTATAACAGTGGTAGTAATTCCCCCAGAGTTTGACAATCGAAAATTTTTTTAATTAGCTTATAATCTAAACATTTAATATTTAATATTTTAATTAAATTTTTTTTATTTAACTTGGTTTTAAGAGAAAAAAAAAAAAAAAAAAAAAAAAAAAAAAAAAAAAAAAAACTTATGAACAAATATATGGTTCATACTCTAGTAATTCCCAATTAACATAGAAAATCACTAGATTTATAATAAATTATGATCCCCCCAAGTCCCAAAAGAATTATATTAATATGGGTAACGGGTAAGATGCATGTTTAACGATTCTGCCTCCAATGGTAATGGAATCAAGTTCTGGTAAAGTATTGTGCTTCTTTGCTCTTTTTGGGCTATCAATTGTGCTCCGTTGCTTGAATTATTTTTTCTTTGTCTTAAACAAATGTGCTTCATCTCTTGACATCGCTCAGGCTTTCACTTTCTTCTGATTTTCACTTTGTGTTTACAAAGTTCCTTCCTTTGCTTTTTAAAAGGAAAAAATGGCAGAGATCTTTTTATCTGCATTAATTCAAGTGGTATTGAAGAATTTGACATCGCCGGAGTTTATAAACTTTGTGCGCCATGAGGGATTCCATAGCACCATCAAGAAGTGGAAGTCGATGCTGATGAAAATTCAGGCAGTACTTAGCGATGCAGAGGAGAAGCAGATAACAAACCCGGCAGTGAAAATTTGGCTAGACGAGCTCCAAGATTTGGCTTACGACGTGGAGGATATATTGGACGAGTTTGCAACCGAAGCTTTGCGACGCAAGGTGATGGCAGAACCACAAGCAAGCTCAAGAAAGTTACAAAGACTCACCCCTACTTGTTGCAAACCAAGTGCAATTAAGTTTAAATTTAGAATGGAGTCTAAGATAAGCGCAATAACCAGGCGATTACAAGATATTTCTAAACAGAAAGCTGAACTGAATTTGTTTGAGACTTGTGGAGGGATGTCTAACAGAATAAGAGATAGACCGGTCAACCAGACTTCTTCAGTAGCGGAATCTCATGTTTATGGCAGGGAGAAAGATAGAGAGGCAATAGTTGAACTGTTGTTTAGTTGTGAAGCCAGCAATGAAGTCTGTGTGATCCCTATCATTGGCATGGGAGGTGTTGGCAAGACAACACTTGCTAATATTGTCTACAATGATAATAGGGTGAAGTGCCACTTTGATTTGCAAGCGTGGGTTTGTGTTTCTGACGAATTTGATCTCATTCGGGTAACAAAAGCAATTCTACAGTCACTGAATTTGAAGACTGAAGATTCTGAAGAGTTGAGTTCTCTTCAAAAGAGGTTGAAGGAGAAACTGTCAAAACATAAATATTTGCTCGTCTTAGATGATGTTTGGCATGAGAACTATAATGACTGGACAATCCTACGCAGGCCTCTTGAAGCAGGTGCGCTAGGAAGTAAAATCATTGTCACAGCTCGCAATCAAGGTGTTGCATCAAAAATGGGCACTATTTTAGCTTACCGTTTGGAAGAGTTATCAAATGATGGTTGTCTGCTCGTTTTTACCCAACATGCATTGGGAACGACAGATTTTAGTGCGCATTCAAACTTAAAAGAGACCGGCGAGAAAATTGTGAAAAAGTGCAAGGGCTTGCCTTTGGCTGCAAAGGTCCTTGGAGGCCTCTTGCGCATGACAAGAGACCTTGATGAATGGGAAGATGTGTTACATAGTCAGATATGGGATTTGTCGGAAGGGAGAAATTACATTATGCCAGCTCTAAGATTGAGCTACCATCATCTTTCTCCACCTTTGAAGCAGTGTTTCGCTTACTGCTCAATACTCCCCAAAGACTATGAATTTGAAAAGGAGGAATTAGTTTTGCTTTGGATGGCAGAAGGTTTGCTGCTACAATATGGTGACAAGAGGCAAATGGAAGATATAGGAAGTGAATATTTTTGTGATCTATTGTCAAGGGCATTCTTTCAACTATCAAGTATCAATAAATCAAAGTTCATAATGCATGACCTCATCAATGACCTTGCCCAATGGGTAGCAGGAGAAACATTTTTTAGACTAGAGGATAAGTTGGAGCCATGCAAGATTGCCAAAAAGGTTCGCCATTTTTCTTATGTTTGTAGAGAATTTGATGGATACAAAAAATTTGAGGCATTTGATGAAGCTGAGAGCTTACGCACCTTCCTACCACTAATGAGAGCAGAAGAGAGCTACTTAACTAATAAAGTTCTTCTCAATTTGTTGCCAAAGTTAAGATGTTTAAGGGTGCTCTCCTTGAATGGTTATTGCATCATCGAGCTTCCAGATTTATTTTGTGATTTGAAACATCTACGGTACCTTGATTTATCTAGCACTAAAATCAAAAGTTTACCTGAATCAATGTGTACTCTCTACAACTTACAAACATTGCTATTAAAAGATTGTTCTCATCTCCAAAAATTACCGACAACAATGGGGAATCTAATCAACCTTCGTCATCTCGATATTACAAATGCTGATTTAATCAATGAGATGCCAATGGGAGTAGGTAAATTGACTAGACTTCTTAAATTGTCAAATTTTATTGTGGGCAATGGTAGTGGATCTGAGATAAGAGATCTGATAAACTTAAAGCATCTCCGGACACTTTGCATTTTAAGGTTGGAGAATGTGATTGATGCTCAGAGTGCAAGGGAGGCTAACTTAAAGGATAAGCAAGACCTTATTGTGTTAACATTGGGATGGGGTTTAGAATTTAATGACTCGCGACACGACAAAGTTGAAAAAGATTTGCTTGACATGTTACAACCTCATAAGAAGTTGAAAGAGCTTATCATCAAGTGCTACGGTGGTGTAACACTTTCTACATGGGTAGGAGATCCTTCTTTCTCTAAAATGGTGCTCCTAAAGTTAGAAGATTGTGTAAAATGCACATCTTTGCCATCCCTTGGGCAACTACCCTTACTCAAAGATCTTTACATTAGAGGAATGAAAGAAGTGAAGACAGTGGGTCTTGAGTTCATCGGGAGGGGTTGTCAAAATCCTTTTCCATCATTGGAGGTTCTAAGTTTTGAGGAGATGCAGGAATGGGAGCGCTGGTTTCCTTTAGAACTTGAAGGACAGGTAGAAGTATTTTTTCGCCTACGCAAGCTGTCTATCAAGAGATGTCCCAAATTGTTAGAAGAATTACCCAACCATCTTCCTTCCTTGGAAAAGTTGGTCATTGCTAAATGTCCTCAAATAGCGGTCTCAATTTCAAGCCTCCCAGAACACTGCGAGTTAGAGATCGGGGACTACGGCCGAGAGGTAGTGAAGGGAAGCATCAGCGCTATGAAGTCCTTGGTTCTCTTCAATATATCAAAGGTCCCGCATTTGACACAAGGGTTTGTGCAAGGTCTAAGAAGTGTAGAAGACTTGAAGATTATGGGTTCTGATGAGCTGGCTTCATTGTGGCAGAACGAGGTGGGATTACTACACCACCTTATTTCCCTTCGTCGTTTGGAAATCAAGGGCTGTCCTAAATTTGTTTCCTTTGGGGCAGAAGAAGCAGAGCAACAACAGGGATTGACTTGCAGACTAGAATCTCTGGAATTAGCTGGGTGCAATAATCTTGAGAAGCTACAAGGTTTGCATAGCCTCACATCTCTTAGAACTCTAACAATCAGAGAGTGCCCAAGACTCGCATCCCTGCCAGAGGCAACGATGCATCATAGCAACTACGTGTCTCTTGAATACTTGACTATAAGGGGCTGTAATTCTATCACATCCATTGCAAGAGACCAGCTACCTTCAACCCTAAAAGGACTTTATATCTGTTATTGCAAGAATTTGCTGTGTATAGATTTGGAGGGCGACGGTTCCACTTTCTCTTCTTGTTCTTCTTCATCTTCTTCTCCAACGATGCATAAGAGCAACAACAGTGGTGCATCTTTTCTTGAAAGCTTGTATATATTTGGGTGTGATTCTCTCTCGTCATTATCTTCAAAAGGCCAGTTGCCCGCCACGCTTAAATCCCTCTCTATTGAAAATTGTCCAAAGCTGGAGTCAGTGGCGGACAGGTTGCACAATAACACATCTCTTGAAAATATTTGGATTTGGGGATGTGAAAGCCTTAAATCCTTACCTGAGGCCCTTCACAACCTCATCCATCTCTCTCTTATTGAAATAGTTTACTGCCCGAGTCTTGTGCACTTATTTCCCAACGGAGGGTTGCATGCCACCAACTTGAGAGAGCTTTGGATCTACCATTGTAAGAAATTGGAGGCCCTGCCCGACCACATGCACAACCTCACTTCTCTTCAACAATTGAGAATAGTTGGATGTCCAAGCATTGTATCCTTTCCAGAAGAGGGTTTCCCCACCAACCTAACATCACTTTCGATCAAAGATCTCAACATCTGTGAGCCCTTACTTGAATGGGGGTTGCACAGACTCACCTCTCTTACACAAATCTACATTGAAGGTGGATGTCCAGACCTGGTATCCTTTCCCGAAGAGGACAAGGGGATGATGCTACCCACCTCTCTAGCCACACTGTCCATTAATGATTTCCCGAATCTGGAACACCTATCCTTCAAAGGCCTTCGAAACCTCACCTCTCTTAAATATCTAGATATTTCCAATTGCCCTAAGCTCACATCTTTGTTAGAAGAGGGGATGCCTCCCTCACTCTCCATGGGGTTTCAAAACCTCATCTCTCTTGAAGAGCTGTCCATCCGTAATTGCCCTAAGCTCAAATCCTTTCCAGAGGAAGGGTTGCCTCCCTCGCTTTTGCAACTATACATCTATCATTGTCCTCTGCTAAAACAAAGGTGCAAAAGGGATCAAGGACGAGATTGGCCCAAGATTTCCCACATACCTTGTGTTAAGATAGATGAAAGGTTTATCTTTGATCCAGAGGATCAATGAGGACTGAGTTCGATTTTGGAAAAAACAAGGAAGAACAAAAGAAAAGGCATTCTTCAGGTAAATGATCACTTAAGTCACATTATTTCATGCATCGTAGAAATCAGAAGAAAGTTTGCGAGCCCAAATCGTAGGTGCAATTGATCTACGCTGCTGGAATATCATCTAACAAAATGGTAAATACTATTTCAATAGTTATTGAAAAAGTTTTCAATTCTTTCTTTTGCTTATTTAATTTGGGTGCATTTTGAGCTTATTTAATGATATCATATTGAAAGATTTTGATTTTTTGCTCTTGTTGTTACCCTTCTCCTTAATTCAATGTAAGATTCATTAGCTCCACCACTGTCACACATCTGAGGAAAACTGCTGATATATGCAAGCTTAATTAGTCTGAAACCATATACCAATCTCCCATCCATAATTTCTTTCCTCGTAAATGCTTACATTATCAAGGAGATCAACTGTCACGCCTTCACAATATTTTTGGTTGTTTTGAAAATTGAAATTGTTTCTCAAACTCTAATTGGTGAGAGATATTTTACTTATTAAAAAGCTGCTTCTTCTTTATGTCATGCTTTGGGACAGATTTGCTGTCTCTCTGGATATAAACGCTTGCATACCCTTAATATTGGTACTATATATATATTGGAGCATTGCATTTCTGTAATAGAATCTTTCCCTTTACGTGGCATCTTATGGAGTTGTGTTTTCCCTCTTTCTAGGGAAAAATACTTGCTAAGTTATACTTTTAAGGCTCATTGATAAATCACTAGAGTGCCATGCACTGAAACGATTAGGTGATACAGGTCAAACTTGCATTTTGGGTAGATTTGGAGGTAGCTCTTAAAGGTCAGTAATTCTTCTTCAGTTTTGTTTAATTTGGAGTACATCTGAAGATTGCAGATTGAAAAGCCTCCTATCAGCATCCAGGTTGGAGCTTTTTAAATTCCAAAAGTAGTTTTGTGGATATTAATTAAAATACATAATGAATTGTATTCACCTACTTTAGCAGACCATGTTTGAGTCAGTTTCACAATCAACCTCTAGGGGGAAAGTCTATTAGTTTTTCAAACTATTAATCTAATATTGTCATGGAAGTGCATATTGGCAAAAGGCTAGATTTGCTTGTTTATTTTCCATAAACTATTGAGCAATTGAATCACTCTCAAAATTTTTCTCTGATTACTGATCAATGTGGATTTGTAGGTCAGAATGTGTGGTTGGGAAGATATTCAAGGTTCGATAATTGTTATGTAAGTTTCAATTCATTTTAATAGATCAAATGATTGAGTGATAAAAGCTCTTGTGAGTGAATTTTGGGTTTTAAGATTTTATTATTCAGGATCTTGCACTACATAAATTACAGAACTCTGAAGAAGCTTGTTGTTTTTCTGCCATATATTGTGCTATGCTTCTTTCTCAAATTATGTCAGTCGACTGGACCTCTACAAGTTACCTTTGAAAGAAGGAACATTGGCAGGAACGAGGTTTGTAAATTCTTCCAATTAAACTCTTGATCTATTTTGTCGTCAAGAATGCCATATTGTTTTCCATATTACTGAGCATTTTATTAATTAACATAACCAGCTGTGAGGCACGTAATTGGCTTCTGTGCTGATTTTATGTGGACTTTGCTACAATTGGTTGAAAGTTTAACCTTTGTTCTGAACATCAGAAATTTTTGAAAATGAAGTGTTCTTTTTACAAGAGAAAAGATCTTTAAAGATATTAAAATGACATGTCCTGGAGATCTTATATTGTTAAAGAAATGGAAGATGTCAATCTCAAACAGGCATTTCTTAATTCCTTTACAGACCTTCCTGGGAATGAGACAATCAAGCTTATGAATAGCATGCAAATTTTTAGCACTCTCTCGGACCCTTGACAAGAAGCTTAGTACAACCTACGACAGATTTATCTTCATTGGATTTGACATCCTCCATAAACTCCAAAATATATATATGTTGGTTAGACAAGGGACATTTCCTCAATTAACGTGATCTAGATCTGGTGTCCTTTCCAGAAGAGGACAAGGGGATGATGCTGCCCACATCTCTAGCCAGACTGTCAATTAATGATTTCCCGAATCTGGAACACCTATCGTTCAAAGGCCTTCAAAACCTTACCTCTCTTAAATCTCTAAGTATTTTCAATTGCCCTAAGCTCAAATCCTTGCTAGAGGAGGGGATGCCTCCCTCGCTCCCCATGGGGTTTCAAAACCTTTGCTCTCTTGAAGAGCTGTCCATCTATAAGTGCCCTAAGCTCAAATCCTTTCCAGAGGAAGGGTTGCCTCCCTCGCTTTTGGAACTATACATCAATGATTGTCCTCTGCTAAAACAACGGTGCAAAAAGGATCAAGGACGAGATTGGCCCAAGATTTCCCACATCCCTTGCGTCCAAATAGATGGAGGTTCATCTTTAAGCCAGAGGACGAGGAGGATTGAGTTCGATTTTGAAAAAAACAAAAGGAAGAACAAAAGAAAAAGCAGAGACTCTTCAGGTAAAATGATCACTCAAGTCACAATATTTCAGGTGCAGGAATATCATCTAACAAAATTGTAAATACTATTTCAATTCAGAGAAATCACAATAATTGTCACTTGATATACGTATTATCCTAATTAACCTTCATTTATTTGAACATTTTATTAATCTCTTCAGGACGAGATTGGCCCAAGATTCTGTAACTGACTCATTTTACCACCATAACTGACTCATTTTTATTTTTTGGATTGTGCAGGGGCATTTTCATTCTCAATTCAACTAAAATGAGGCTTTTGACAGAATTGAGCCAGTGATGTCTCTCTTGCTTTTTTTGCTCCTGTTGTTACCCTTCTCCTTAATTCAATGTAAGAGTCAATTGCTCCACCATTATTCATATTTGAGGAAAGCTTTACGTGCCTGATCTCTGATATATGCAAGCTCAGGCTGAAACCATATGCCAATCTCTTACCCATCCATAATTTCTCTCCTTGTAAATGCTTACATTATCAAGGAGACTGTCACGCCTTCACAATATCATTGGCTGTTTTGAAAATTGGAATTGTTTCTCAAACTCTTATTGGTGAGAGATATTTTACTCATTAAAAAGCTGCTTCTTCTGTATGCATGCATTGGGTCACATTTGCTCTCTCTCTGGATTTAATATTGGTACTTTATATCAGAGCATTGTGTTTCTATAATAGATCCTTTTCCCTTTACGTGGCATCTTACGGAATCGTGTTTTCCCTCTTTCTAGGGATAAATACCTGCTAAGCGTCAATATTATACTTTTAGGCTCGTTAATAAACTACTAGAATGTCATGAACTGAAACGATAAGGTGATACAGGGCAAACTTGCATTTTGGGTAGATTTGGAGGTAGCTCTTAAAGGTTTCAGTAATTCTTCTTCAGTTTTGTTTAAATTGGAGTATATCTGAAGATTTCAGATTGAAAAGCCTCCTATCAGCATCATCCAGGTTGGAGCTTTTAAAATTCCAAAAGTAGTTTTGTGGGTACTAATTTAAGTACATAATGAATGGTATTCAGCTTCTTTAGCACACCATGTTTAAGTGAGTTTCTCAATCAACCTCTAGGAGGAAATTCTATTAGTTTTCCAAACCATTAATCTAATATTGTTGTGGAAGAACATAAAGATTTGCCAGAAACTGTTGAGCAATTGAATCACTCTCAAAAAAAAATTCTCTGATTACTGATCAATGTGGATTTGTAGGTCAAAATGCACAGTTGGGAAGATATTCGAGTTTCGATATTTGTTATGGAAATTGCAATTCATTTTAATAGATCAAATGGTTGAATGATAAAGCTCCTGTGTGTGAATTTTGAGTTTTAAGATTTTATTATTCAGGAGCTTGCGCTATGTAAATTACAGAACCTTGAAGAAGCTTGCTGTTTTTCCACCATATATTTTGCTATGCTTCTTTCTCAAATTATGTCAGTTGACTGGACCTCTACAAGTTGCCTTTGAAAGAAGGAACATGGGGAGGAACGAGGTTTGTTAATTCTTCCAAACTCTTGATCAGATATGTCGTCAAGAATGTCATATTGTTTTCAACATTACTGAGCATTTTACTAACTAACATAACCAGCTGTGAGGCATGTAATTGGCTTTACGTACTGATTTTATGTGGATTTTGCTATAATCCTTTCAAGACTTGGGGTTGCTCCTTCACTTTTGCAACTAAAAATCTAGGATTGTCCTCTGCTGAAACAACAGTGCAAAAAGGATTGAGGACGAGATTGGCCCAAGATTGACAGGTTCAAATCTGACCCAGAGGTTGAGGAATGAATTCTGTTCAATTTACCCCCCACCAAAAAAATAAATAAATAATAGGCAGAGACTCTTCAGGTATGTCATCAAATCTGATAAAACTCAACCATCATTTAAATTCTTGATAAATGTTTCAAACTTTAAATGATACTCTAGTCACTATGTTTTTTTTACATGCAAAAATCAGATGAATTTTAGCGATCCAAAATCCCATTTGCAAAAGATCGACACTGCAATGTCATCTAACAAAATGGTAATACTATTTCTATTTGGAGAAATCTCAAGCATTGAAATACCTACTTGGTTTGCCTACTCTGTTTTTGTGGTTGATTTTGCTTCATATTGCTTGATGATATAGTTCTTGAGAAAGTTTTTAATATTTTCTTTTGCCTATTTAATTTGGTCTGCATTTTATGAGTTTATTTAATGATATCACTGTTGAAAGATTTTAATATGGTCTGCATTTGGTCATCATTTTGATTCTCTCTATGCTCAATTGATTTAGTGTGCATCTTAAAGAGTTTAAAAGCTTCTATAGTACCCTTTTCTTAATATTTTAATTGTCTTTCTCACTTGTTACAATTTTCTGCTCAATAGAGCACTGATTTTACAATGATAACAGGGTTCATCATGTTGGACAATAAAGAAGGTGAGATACGTAGTCAGGTGAAACCCAAATACAGCTACTTCTATTATTTATTTTTTTGCTAGGCAAAATCTAGCTAGTGATGCATGCTCTTAGACATGGTATACTATCATAGAACGAACCTCAAGATTGTCAAGATTAAACATTCAAATTTGTATCACCTTCATTTATGAATTGATTAATTTTACCTGTCTGCAGGTTCTGATTTCTGTTGGCCAAAGACAATCATTAGAATGGTTTCTAATTCCTACTGCTCTGTAGGTTTCGATACTTCATTTATTTTATTTTTTTGGGAACATGTTGGGAAGTCCTACATCCCGCATGGTATGAACATTGAGTTTGATATGGCTTCGTTTATATCCTATTTGGCCCTTCACTTAGTAGCTTTTAGGCTTTTTAGGTTGGAAACTTAACATGTTACCAGAGCCCGCCACTGTTATTGTTGTTATTGGCTTTTAAGTATTCATTAATCTTATCTGCCTTTAGGTATTCATTGATTTTATCTGTCTGCAGGTTATAGTTTCTGTTCGGCCAGACACAACCATTAGAATGGTTTCTAATTCCTATTGCTCTGAAGGTTCCAATGCTTCATCTTTGTTTGTGGTACATAATTTGGTGCCTCCAGTTTATCAACGTAACTAACTTTTTTACTTTTTAAATTGTGCAGGGGGGACATTTTTATTCTCAATTCAACTAAAAGGAGGCTTTTAACAACAATTATGCCATGATGTTCTCTCTTTTTCCTTAGCTCAATGTAAAAGTCATTGGCTCCACCATTGTAACAGATCTGAGGAAAACTCTGGTCCTGATCTCTGATGCAAGCTTAGGATGAAACCATACACCAATCTCTTATACATCTTAATTCCTTATAATTGTGTGTTTTCATTTTTTCTTTTTTTGGATACAATGGGAGGGATTGGAACCCCTAATCTATCCTACTTATACCCTTTAACCCACCCTCCCTCACCACTAGGCTAGTCCCAGTGGCTTTTATAATTGTGTAATTTATTAAGGAGACAGTAATGCCTTCTACTACTGTATATATGTCTTGTTTTGGGTCACAATATCTATTCTTTTTCCAGATATATATAAACAGTTGCAGACCCTTAATATTGTTACTTTATATTGGAGATTAGCATTTAATTTCTATGATAAAAGTTTTTCCCTTTGCATGGCATCTTCTGGTACCGCGTCTCCCATCTTTCTAGGGATAAATACTTGCTAAGCCTCAAACGATAAGGTGGTACAGGTCATACTTGCATTTTGGCTAGATTTGGAGGTTGTAGCACTTCAATGTTTCAGTAATTCTGCTTCAGTTTAATTTAGTGTGTGGAGCTTTATTACCTACATGTCCAAAAACTAGGGGTGTTCATGGTTTTGGTTAAAATTGAAAACCAAACCGAATCGTTTGGTTTGGTGTTTTTTTTTCAGTAGGTTTGATTTTGGTTCCAATTTTAGAAAACCGAATTATATGGGTTTAGGTTTTGGTTTTCATGTTTAAAAAACCAAACCAAACCGAAAAACTGAAAAAATAGTAAATTCTCTATTCTAAATTAGGGAAAAAATAGTAATTCTCTATTCTAAATTGTATGTAACATATAATTTTATGTTACATATTAAACTTAGTTTGTAAATTCTCTATTCTAATTAGGAAAGAATAGGTAATAGATTCAAAATAAACTTAGATCGTAAATTTTCTATTCTAATAAGAACAAAATAGGTAATAGATTCAAAATAGTAATACACTACTGGAAGAAAGACGTTTGGAATGGGTTTTTTGTAAATTTATTGTTTTTACTTTATTAGATTGGCATGTATTAACTTGCTATTAATGTTGTGTGAGATACATAAAGTGAATGATAAAAATGGATGAAAAAGATGAGTGAAACAGCATTTTCCTTTTAGATGTCATGACCATTCCCTCCTCACGTTAGTACTGTGATTTTCTCAAAAAAAGAATCATGATTCTTATAAGATTCTGATAATTGCGGAATCGTGGCTCCGAAATAGGATCGAGACCTTGGTGAAAGGTTTCTGCTTTGAAGTGCCAATCATGGGATTATTAGCCATTTTTTCTGCAATTCATCAATTTCTTTCCTTCCAACTTTTATCTCTTCGCTTCAGGTCAGATTCTGTAACAGTTATTCGTGTTGTGCCTGGTTGAAAGAGGGGCACACCTATTGAACAATCCAGTACAATCCCAACCCCAGAGGCCAGGGGAGATGATGGATTCAGTTCTTAAAATCCCTTTCTAGAACCTGTAAAATTGAATGTGGAACTCGTATCCATAGTCTCATTGGCATGCTTTTTTCTGTACTCTCTTTTTCCATTTTTTAAGTGCACCATAAGAATTTAATGGTTCCTTTAATTTTCCAGGAGAGGCCTAAATGGATGAAAATCAGTTCACTGGATGAATTAAAGACGAAAGTGGGACACCTTACTGTCATGATTCTTCTAGTTTAGATTTTTGAGAGGAGAAAGATGCTGAAAATAGTCATTCTCTAGCACTCTATGCTTTCGCTGCATTGCTTATGTTCGTCCCCAGTCCTAGTTGGTAAGTGAGTTGGAGCCTTGGGGCACTAGTTGTGCCGCACAACTCGATTGCCCAGGTTACGGTTTTTGATCAGGCCCCAATTGAACTTGCGCCTCTCCTTTTGGCTGCTGCGGGCCATGCGGCGGGTATTTCTTTCCCTCGGCTGTAGCCCCAAAAAACCAAAAAACAAAAACAAAAAAAACTGAGTCTATATGACCACCGGCCCTTGTGGGCTGCGGCCCCTTACTCCTCCTCCCCTCTGTTTTACTTCTTTATTTTTTTTATTTAAGCTTAGACCTATTCTCTAACTTTCCCATGAGATGTTGTATACTCACGAATGAGTCTTATATGTAACTATGATTAGTCTAAGTTGGTGTTACAGATAATTGGGAGTGAAGTAGAGTAAAATTGTGAGGTCAAAAGACAATTCCACTTTACTTCACATAGCTACCAGAGAATCAACTTAGCTATTCAATAAGATTTTGAGCTTTAATTTGAGAAATAAAAAAGAGAGAAAAATTGACAATTTTTGTTATTTAATCCAAGGCCCCTAACTAAGAATAAAACAAAATGAAAAGACCATTATTGATGTGTATTGGCAAATTAGGCTTTACTTGGTGCAAATCCCTCTCCAACTAGTTTTTCAATCTGCCAAATGATAACATTAATAATGTTTTTATCATAGCAGTTCACAAATTCCAAAGAAAGGGAGGAGGGCTTGTAGCAAGAGTAATAAGGGCACTCTCAATCATAGGCAGACGCATTTGGCAAAGTTTCCGTTGTAGAGAATGTTCACTCTTTATCCCACATCGAGTGAACATAAAGCATTTGCCTTCTTTATATTGCCGTGTCTCTACTAATTGAACAGCCGAGCCTAGCAACGTGGGCTTGTAACCCAAGTGGGGGCATCAAAGTGGTTGAAGATTGGTTTGCTTCAGAGGGTAGGGTTGCTGTGTGTCATAGCTGGCTCGCCCATTCCAAGTTGGGAGCTGGGCCACTTGCACTGGGCGAAGGCCTAGTGTGCGTGGTTCTTAGAGTGGAGGGCACCTGCGTGAGGCTGGTTTCACAGAGCAGCGATCACTTTCCGCTCCCGTCGGTGGAAGGATAACGGGTCGGTACTCTGCAAGTCCATCAAACGCCCCGATGAGCCGCTCTCAATCCAACAACCACCCTTTTTCCCTCGGGTTGATTTTGTTTCGATGTTCACTCGTCTAGACTAATTCAGGCCACCCTTTGATTGTGGAAAATGTAGTTTATTTGCCTTTCGATTTGCCCTGTTGATGAGGGTGGACTTGCGAGTTTTCTTATTCCTTTTTCAAACTATGATTGTGCAAATGCTTCTTTATTTTCCTTTTTTCGCTATGTACGCTGCAAAAGCATGTTTGTAGGCAGGTATCATGCTGATGTGACCAGTTTTAAGGTGGGCTGTGAAGAAAAACTCCACCTTCTGATGATTTAGTCGACATTATGTCGTTCTAGTTACTTCACCGAATAAAAAAGGGGCCGAATTATACTGGGGTCTCCTGCCAATTAGTGATCACTCGATGGCAGTTTTTGCCTCTCTTCGTCTATCATGCTCTCACACTACTTTGATTGTAAGACTAGGGACTGGGGTGCAGTTTACTCTAGGAAAGAAAAGTACTTGAAAAGAAGGAAGAAAGGTTATAAAGGCTGGTTTACAGTGAGAAAGTTGGAAGTGCATCTATCATTTGAAATGTTGATAGTTGGCTTCCCAATCCGTCCTGGGTGACTTCCAAAGTGATTGGAAGGAACAAGGTTCCAAAGCAGCTTATCTTAAAGGTGGTGAACAGAGTTCGGGTTGATGACAAATATTGAACTTAAAATAGTATAATGCATAATCAGGCAAATTAGGAAGGTATGGCGCTTGTCTACATGAATTTGACACCCATTAGTCTTCCTCCAGGAGGACCATGAGTCCATGACTTATAAATCTGATATTTGTAATTAAATGAAAGCCTCTTAGAAGTAAAGAGGATTAAATCAAAAAAATTAAAGGGACAAGTTATGCAGATTAGAGCTGATATTTGTTAGTACATTTGAGTTGCAAGGAACAACAAAGTTGTATACATTAAAAGGCTTGATCAACATCAATCAACATCTAAGTTTTATCAATATTTCATGATGATGGGTCCCACAAATTAACAGTGATTAAGTGGCTTCTGTACCTTGTGAGTTGTGACGGCTGGTTTGATTAATTTTTCTCCGTCCCACATGGACTAAGTACCATAGTTTGTGTTCTCTTTAATATTCTACTTCCCCACGTAATGAAAGTGCTGGGCTCAGTGACGTGGGCCTGTTACCCATGTGGGGGCAATAAGGTGGTTTTGTAGGCTTTGGACTTGGCACGTGGTCTCTTGTGGGGCTATGTTGGGCTCATTACCGGCTTGTCTTGTCTTGTGCCCAATATTTGGGAGGAGGTATTATCATGGCGGCGTTCAAGCCACTTCTCTAGAAGTGTGGGATACGCCGACCTCGCTGACTTACCAGAGCAGCGAGAGGGATCGCGTTGCTCCCAGCAGGCTGGTACCCCACAGGTGTCCGTGGACCCAGGCTCTCAAAGTCCAACGACCACTTTTCTTTCTTTTTTTTTCTTGCAGCTGGTTCGTCTTTTTCTTTGGGTGTATATATATGTATATCTTCAAATTTTGCATATATATGTTTTGCGTCTGCAGGGAAATATCAATCACAAATTGAGGCCTGGATGCACAGGCACTTGAGAAACTGATGCGAGAGGCTACATGACGCAAATTTGGCACCCATCTGGACGCGCTCGGATACGCCCCGAGCTCGCTGGCTTTTCAGAGCAGTGAGAGAGATAGCTTCGCTCCCTACAGGCCGGTACCCCCCACAAGTTCCCCGTCAGATCCAGGCTCTCAAAATCCAACGACCACCTTTTAATTTCTTGATTTTCCCTTTTTGTGTTTAACCTTCTATTTGGTTCATGGATTTTACCATGGAAAAAAAAGGTGAAGGAAAAAAAAATACGGAAGAAAGAAAATTAAAGAAAAAAATGAAATCATATCAAGACAAAATTATTTCAATTATTCTTCTTCTATCAATTTTTTATTGCAACCAAATGAAAAAAAAAAAAGTATAATTCCTCATATATTTTTTTTTCTTTGATAAAATTCTCGAACCAAATAAAGCCTAAGGGTTTGTTTGCTAGTTTTTATTTTCCAAAGACAGTTTTTTGCTTCTTAAATGTGGTGAATTGAGCACGCGTAGATAACAAATAATTATATCATAGAGTGGAAAAAGATTTTGCTGATGAAGCTCTAAACAAGAAATCGATCTCAAATTGGTGTGTGATGCGTGATCAGGCAATCGAGAAAGTAATGAGTGTGTCGATATGATCCTATTTCACAAATTTGGCACTTATTAGTTCTCCTTTTGAATTAGTATCAAAAGAAGTTCTCCTCTGGTTTCTGAACTCATAAATCTAGTGTTTGTGATTAAATGAATGCTTCTTAGAAGAAAGAAGGTCAAATCAAGAATGTAAAGAAGACAAGTTTTGCTGATTACTGCTGATATTTGTCAATGGATATATGTTCAAAAGGTAGGAGGTGAAAATAATGATAAAATCTTGAAGTAATTACATTTTTTTCCCCCTATTTTTTATTTCTTGTAACAAAATGAAAAACTCAACCTAGCCATGCCTCATTGCCCTGTAACACTAGGTTGATTAGAGTACTTTTGGTTTTTTGAGACGCTAATTAGTCACTACTAACAAATTTCCTTTTTATTTTTTCCATTTTTTGATTAACCACTTAGAAGTTACAACTGTTTTCACCATCAAGAGTCCAAACGCTAAGACCCAACCTAAGGGACTCCCGCCAACCACCATTGCCCTGTTAACAAATTAAAAAAATTAAATAAAATAATCCCACATCGTAAAAACATTAGACAGTCGTCTTCTTTATAATGATCCATCCTAAAATCTGAAAATTGCCGAGCTCGGTCACGCTGAGCTTTTGACCCTACGTGGGGCACTAAGGTGGTAGGAGGATTGGTTGGTCGCATGCACGGGGGACGGTGTACTGGCTTATCAGAGCAGAATATGATCCTGAAGATATGGCGGGAACGCAACAGTGCGCCGCTGGTTAACAGGTTTGCACCTCTGAATTTGTCCACCACCTTTTGATGCGTTCACGTGTTGGATTATTTTTATTTTTATATACTTATTTTTTTTTGAAGTAGATAAAATTAATTCTTAACCTTAACTCTCAATATCAATAAATAAGTATCAATGTTTTTCTAAAAGTTTGAATCCGAGATCACTTATTGTTTGCACTAAAATTGATTTTCCTAGTTCGATGAATTGCGTGGGCATGCTAAGACCGATATTCAGTCTGAAGTTGTGCATTCACAACTTCCTTACGAATTGATACTTAGACTTTCAGGCGATTAAAAAAAGAAAAGGGTTTTTCTCTCAAGGTTCACTGCATGAATATCACAAAAGAAATCAAACACACATGTAAGCATTAAAACCAAATGAAAAATGAAAGCAATACATTACCAAACATGATTCGAGAATGAGATCCACAGGAGCTTCAAATCCAACACGAACCGAAAGCAAGATTACATGAAATGGAAAGATTGTTTGCTGGAAAACTAGAAAGCTATGCTAAATTGATCTACTCCTAAGATAAGGATCCTGTGAAGGATTGTTGGTTAGTGAAAACCCCCCATTCAATCTTCAAATCTGCAATTTATAGTTGGGCTGCCTTCTCTCAACCGATTGGAAGTTACACACGATCTCCCAACTGCTATGGCAGTTGCTTCAATCTCTGCAGAAAACCAGCCTCCATCTTCCCACGATCAGGCCTGCTCCCCTCCTCCATTTCTTGACCCATGATCACAGCAACAGCCCATGACTCTTCGTGCTCTGTTTTTCCTCCACGTTTAGCAGCAACGTCCCTGTTTTTTTAGCTCTTTGCTCTGTTTTTCTCCATGTTTTATCAACCAAGGCAAAACTAGCACTTTGCCACATGTATTTATGCTATTGGCCATCAAATTTGTCTCTTGGTATAGCGCCTTCACCAGCAAAGCTTGCAAACCTGCAAAATTTAAGCCACTTGTCGCATAACCATTAGTTAAACCACCAAGCCAATACATTTCCTTGTGTAGCCAGGTGGACCAATCATTTACACTCCTGCTAGAAATTCAAATTTGAAGGAAACACCTATCTAATAAATTTGGAAAATGCCACTCAACTATCATGCTACTAACTATTTTTTATTAGTTTAAGATTTCATTTCTTGTATAAATACTTTGATTCTAGTCTAGAGGTATAAGATTCTTCCAACCATTAGTTTAAGGGGAGTGGATAAGTTACACAAAACTTTCATAAGTTTCAAAATAAAACAAAGAATGTCCTAATAATTATTAGATTGTGAGAACTTTTTTTTTTCTTTAGCGATGCATCCTGTTACACGTGGTAAATTATCATTGAACAAACCTTAAGACTTTTAGGGTGAAACAATCAAATTTGTTTAACCTTCATTTATTACTAAATTTATTTAATTACCATTGGGAGAATGTCCGAACATTTTTTTTCCTTCTTATGATTAATTTTGTTAGCATTCCTTAATTTTATTCCTTCATTTATTAATTATTACGGTTTTCATTGGCCAAACACAACCATTAGAATAGTTTTAACTCTACCGCTTTGTAGGTTTCAATGCTTTTTTTTGGAACATAATTTGGTGCCTCCATTTATCACGATAACTAACTCATTTATTTTTTGGATTATGCAGGGGCATTTTCATCCTCAATTCAACTCAAATGAGGCTTTTGACAGCAATTGTGCCATGACGTTCTCTCTTGCTTTTTTTGCTCCTGTTGTTACCCTTTTCCTTAACTCATTGTAAGTGTCGATAGCTCCACCGTTGTACATATTTGAGGAAAGCTTTATGTTCCTGATCTCTGATATATTTAAGCTCCAGCTGAAACCATATACCAATCTCTTATCCATAATTTCTTTCCTTGCAAATGCTTACATTTTCAAGGAGACAGTCACACCTTCACAATATCATTAGCTATTTTGAAAATTGAAATTGTTTCTCAAACTCTTTTGGTGAGAGATATTTTACTTATTAAAAAGCTGCTTTTTTCTGTGTGTCATGCTTTGGGTCACATTTGCTCTCTCTCTGGATATAAACACTTGCATACCCTTAATATTGGTACTATATATTGGAGCATTGCATTTCTGTAATAGGATCTTTTCCCTTTACGTGGCATCTTATGGAGTCGTGTTTTCCCTCTTTCTAGGGAAAAATACTTGCTAAGCGTTAATATTATTGATGCAGGACAACCTCAAAACCCCTAGGGGGAGTAACAAAGTAAAGAAAAGAACAGAGAAGAAGCTAGGGGAGGGTTTGGAGTCAGCACCAAACCCAATAAGAAGTTGAACCCCTAGGAGGGATTTGCTGCAGTTTGTTTCACAAACTGTAGCGTCTAGTAGACGTTGATTGGCTGCCACGTGGAAATGCCTTCAGTGAACAGCTGAGATGAAACAAAACCATTTCAAAGTTTAAGGCTTAACGTCGTTTGTGAATTTGGATGGAAATGGACCAAAAAAACACAGCGTTTTGTAAAACGAAAATGTTAGAGCCAAAACCAAACGAGAATGGATCCAGCCATTTCAAAATCGAAATCCATCCCTCTCCTCTCTCTCTCTCCTCTTCTACTCAGAGAAAACCCATTTCTCCAGCGCATTCCCGTCGCATTCTCCGGCACGTTCCCGTCGGCTAGCAATAGCAGACTCCCGCAGGCACGGCACGAGCCAAAACCAAACAAAACTCACTGGTTCTCCATTTCAAAATCGAAAAATCCCAAACTCTCCTCTCTCTCTTTCTCTCTCTCTCTCTCTCTCTCTCTCTCTCTCTCTCTCTCTCGGAGAAAACCCATTTCTCCTTGGCGTTCCCGTCGCATTCTCATCACGTTCCTGTCGACCTAGCAGCAGCAAACACCCGCATGGCACGACACAAGCCAAAACTAAACGAAACTCACTGGTTCTCTCTTAGCCGCCTGTCGAACTATCCCCGCTCCTCTTCGGTGACACGGCACAGACCAGATCTGACCCCCACGAAACCAACAGTAGCAGTAGCAGACTCCCTACAGAACCAGCAGCAATTTCCCAGCGTCGGTGCCTCTCCCATCCACGCAGCACGGCACGGACCAGATCTGACCCGACGAGGAGCTCCTTCCCCTTCGTCGACGGCAAGCTCCTTCCCCCCTTTCAATGGTGAGGTCCCTCGACTTCGTTTGTGTTTAGCCTTCCCCTTCCCCCTGACGGCAAGCCATTCACTTCTAAAGGTGAGGTAAGGTTTTTTTTTCTTCGGTAGCCTCAATTTTTTTTTAAATTTTTGTCACCCAATTATAAAGCCCTAACCTCAAAAGATCTCTATCTTTTGGTGTTTTGTGTTCTTAATTTTTTTGTCTTCATCTGGAATTATGTTGGGATTTTTTTCCCTTCTTCTGGATTTTAATTTTAATTGGACTTGTGGAAAACAGGAAAAGCATTCATTTTTACCCATAAATTTGATTAATTTGATTGGTGTCCTTTGTGGGTTTTGATATGGGAATTGACTGGAGAAGAATGGGGGTAAACGATAGGAGCTTTAGCTTAAGGAAATTATTTGTATTGGAAATTTCTCTGTCCTTAAATCCATAGTTCTCTTTGGTTTTCTTCTGTTGTTGAAGTTATAATCTGGATATGTTGAAAATTTCTTCTTACTTTGTTTAATCTATCTTAGAGGATCTGAGATTGTTTCTTTGGTAGATTACAATAATTCATATGCAAGAGTTACCTGCTGCGAATAGTTTGGCCATTCTATAGTTCATACGGACATTCCTTTCTAGCTTAACAATGTATATTAATCAATTTTAAGGGGTGGACTAGTTGCTCTTGTAAAGTCAAGACGTAAAAGGTTTTGGATTCGACTTCTTGTGCCCTTTCAGAACTAGCCACCAGCCAGAATTATCTTGGACATTAACCAATGTAAATTAGATGGTAGCCTTGCCCCATTTCTAGAATTAATCGAGCCGAAAGTCTGAATATCTTTGTTGGCCGAAGAAAGAAATGTGTGTTAGATTAGCTGGGTCACAAAGAACAAATTGTGTATCAACTATATCACATGTATTCAGATTGACGTGTTTATTTGTTAAAATTGGCAAATATTGTCTTGATAATTCAATGATAGTTTTGCTCAATGTGATGAAGGCTTACCCTTTTGTGTCTGACAGTTGTTTAGAATTTGGATAATTTTACAGTCATGTCTATAAAATTCTACAGTAATTTTCCTATTAGGCAAATCCAAGTAAGGTGAAAGCATATCCAAAAGGCCAAAAAATTTCGACTTCCATCCAACTCCATAATTTTTTGAACCAAAATGTCCTTACAATTCTTTGTTTGTTTTTATTTTTCTAGTTTTATGTTAAATGGCAAATTATTAAAGAAGTATTTTGATCCTTTTCTGACAATAGTAAGATAATTATTTGGATAATTTCGTAGTTTATTGATTAGTATTCTTTTTTTTAGGAGTATTTTAAGGGTTGGTTTGGTCACCTGAATGAAAATTGAACAACTTTGGTGTAATTTACATTGAATGCATTAATCCATCACCTTGAATGAGACTATTTACAAAAGTAGGAATCATCATTATAATTGACATTATATGATCAATATTTAAAAATTTATGAAATGATTCTATTTTAAATTTTGTTCTTATTTGTGATGATCGGTATATGACTGCCATTCTCTCGAATTTTTCCACTGAAAATGATGGATTTGTACCTTTTGTATCATATAAAATACATTAAAATCGTTTAATTTCTATTTGGACGACTAAACGAGCCCTAAATATTTGCCCATATACTTTTGTTTCTCAATATGGAGCATGATGCATATATACTTTAGCATTTGAGCTAGATGGCACTTTCTTGCTGTAACCATGATACCCCATTTGCTTATTTCATTTTCTTATATCAATGAACAATATAACCCTTCTACCGTTTAATTCTCTTTTTCACTTTTTCCATTCAAGTGTTGATGAACAATCCCTATGGACCTGCCAATTGATTGCCAAAGCATTGAGCGATTTGAAAAGATTGATTTTTGTCCCTAATCATTTTTGTTTGATTCATTTTGAGTTGTAATTTCTATAGGATTTGGTTTGATTTGTATGCTGAAGATGGATGCAAACTCTTTATTTATTTATTATTATTGGGGACTAATTGTTGCTATATGGTTTTTGTTACCATATGATGTGTTTATTGGTTGAATGGTGAGTAGTTTTTGGATGTTGTTCAGGTTTATTAAGTCGATAACTTGGGATATCCTAGTTATAGATAGGGTCATGCCGGATTTCAAAAAAATTGATGCCTTGATATATCGTTGACTTTTGAATGAATGGTTGCTGTTGTACAGGTTTGATACGTCGATAACTTGGGATATCCTAGTTATAGATAGGTTTATGCCGAATTTTCAAAAAAAAATTGGTGCCTTGATACATCAAAATTCATAATGAACATGCATTCAAATGCCATTTTGACTAATGCTCCTAATGGTTGTTAAAATTCCAGTTTCCCACTAACAAGTGCACAAAAAAAAAAAAATTCCATTTACATGCCTTGAAATTTCATGCCATTTTCACTAATGCTCCTAAGGTAACCCAATGATACCCAAAAAAAAAAAAAAAAAAAAAAAAAATCCAATTACATGCCTTGATACATCAAAATCCATAATGAGCATGCATTCAAATGCCATTTTGACTAATGCTCCTAATGGTTGTTGAAATTTTAGTTTCGCACTAACAAGTGCACAAAAAAAACAAAAAAAACAAAAAAAAATCCAATTACATGCCTTGATCTCATAACAAAGTCAAAAACTTTGATATTAGCTCTTCCAAAAAGTCTTCAATCCATTGCAAAAAAAACTCAATTCTCCCAAATAGTCTTCAATCCATTGCACAAAACCACAATAGTCATCAAACCACACAACAAAGCATTTTTGATAGCGCCACACAACAAATTGATAGAGCCAAATGTACTAGACAAAAAAAAGAAAAAAAAAAGAAAAGAAAAGAAAGGGGCAATGGCAAAGGCAATTTTCATTAAATCAATTGGAATATTTGCAAGCATGTAACCTCATCTGGGGAATTTACAAAAGCAATTTTCATTTAAATCAAATTTCCATAACAGTGCATTTACAAAATAATTGAATCTCTATATAACTCTCCCTTTGGCCATTGCTCTACCCCCAGAGCCTCACAATTAAATTCTATCAAGACGTGATATCACTTGTAACCATTGCTTGAAAGGTTCATCAAAACTATAGGCTTGTCCACTATGACTTTCTAAATTTAGGCAATCTAACCCAAAAAAAAAAAAAAAAAAAAAAAAAAATCCCGGCAACTAACTTGAGGTTTGTTCACTCTGGCTTTCATCTTTTACATCTACTTCAATAGTAATCTGGCAATAAAAAAATTTATATAAACAATGTTAGATCAATATATGATAATATATTAATCACTGATAATCAGTTATATAAATTAATCACAATAAAATCTAGCATAACCCTACCTATAATTAGGACATTTCAAGTTATCACCTTATCAAACCTATACAAAATTAAAACGACTACTAACTATTCATTTAGTAGCCAACAATATATTAAGGCACCAAATTTTTTGGAAAATCCGACATGACCCTATCTATGATCAGGACATCCCAAGTTATCAACTTATCAAGCGTGAACAAAATCAAACAACTCAATCACAAATAAAAACAACATATCATGTGCACCATTCCATTAAACCAATATCAAGGTATCAATTTTTTTTGAAAATCCGACATGATCCTATCTATAATTGACTGCTGGGTGGAATAAGAAGGGGAGGGGGGGTGGGGTGTTTAGCTAATAACCTTTCAAAATATATCTGGTACTGATAAATGCTCAAGGGAATGGCATATTCAAGGCGCTTGTAAATGCTGAAAGGCATGGCCGTGCCATTCCCCTTCATTGGTGATTGATAAGCACAAAATATTCATTGAAATTACTCCCTAATTTATATTTTCTAGTTATTTTATTATATTTAATTTTATGTGTTTAAAGTGTTCTTGATTTATTGTAGGGCTGTTGAGTTTATACCAGAAAATATGACAATCAGGACTACTTAAGCTAATAAATGCAACTTGAAATGGGTTTCTCACCTACCTAAAATTTCATGGAGCTGCAACAAGAGTTGGGTCAACAATTTTGAAGATTTGAGCAGCTGAAATTCAAAGTTAGGCAAAGAAATTCATGATCCCAAAATCAGCAGCAAATCTGGACAGATTGACCAAGTTTTGGTAAACTGGCCATAACTTGTGATTCCCATATCCGATTTGGGTGAAATTTGTGGCTCTGGAAAGAGGACTTAAATAGCTACAATTGTTTAGTTTATGGCATTTCCTGATTCAAACGTCTTCCAAGTCAAAAATGAGCTGGAAGTGGACTTATTTGCAAAAATCTGAATCTGGCAGCATTTGTCAAAGTGAGAACATGGGCAGCCAAGAATTCAAAGAAATTAGGCATTGCTTTTGACTTGTAGGATCAGCTGGATCCTTTCCCCATCTCCTATAAATACCAAGGGAATTCACATAACAAAGGGAAGAAAGGGAGAGGAAAAGAGGAGGAGGTACAAAGGTGGCAAAGGGGAGAGACTAGTTCTTGGTTATCTACATGGCCAACTAATCTTTGTCTTAGGGGGGAGATGAAGCCCTAATCAAGTATGGTGTATTTTATTGTATTGTGTTGTTAATTTGATTATTTGTGTATGAGGATTGCATAACTAGGAGGATTGTATTATTGATACAATTGGTTTTAGTGTTTTTATCTCAAATTGTGTTTAATTTCTGTGATTTTAAATACAATGGTTATGCAATGGTTTTCACTGTACATATATTTGGAGATTAAGATGATTCATGCTTAGACAAGATGAGTCGTGCTCACAAATTAGTTTAGAGTAGAGTAGGTGAGACGGTTCATGCTATATCTTTGATGAGTTATGCCTAATTTACAAATATATGAATCTTTCTTGATAATGTCATTGGGCTTGTAGCTACAATGAGTCTTGCTCATACCAAATAATAATTTCTTGAAACACGTTACAATAAGTGCATTTTTATACAAGATTAGTGGTGGATTCGAGACCCTAAGTATTTCTTTTCTTGAAGAAAATATAAATTTATTTTTCTTGCATTATATAGAGTTCAAAACTACAAAAATCATCTTTGTGAATTATTTTAGTATTCAGTTTTCAAAATTAAAATAATCCCAGTACAGTCCCTATGGTACGACACCCGTACTACCACTATATACAAATTTTTGCATCCTACGGGTAATTGATTTTGACACGATCAGTAATGTATTTTTCTACTAATCTCAAAAATTCATCCTCCAAGACGTTAATTTGGCGCCCTAAAAAATGATATTTAGTGAGTTCGAAATATGAAAATACTAAGGAGATCTTAAGAGTCATCTAAGGCATAGAGTACTATACAGTAGCCAAACAGGGCACATTTATGAAGGTGGAAGTACAACCTGTCGGTTATATAACATCAAATGTGTGCAACCTGAAATTTTTTTATGAATATTCAGTGGGAGTTGGGCTGAAGTCATCAAATGATATAATTTGGGAGAATTCTAAACCCAGGAATAATATATTCAATACTACTAATCATGGAAATTTGTAGAATGATAATCTCCAAGGATACTTCAATTAGAGTGCATAAAACATGGTTATTAATGTAGTCAAGATTGCATATGTTATTCTTGAATTTTCTTATTTAATGTCTGAAATTTTAAATTGGTAGAACTAGACCCCGTGCAAAGTGCTCACACTTCTACATTTTATATTTGACAAAGTGGCCATTTAGCCTGTGTGAAAGAAATGCTTGTTCAATCAAACTATTCTATTCATTAACGAGGGAAAATTAATTATTCATATTTAATAATAGCATTCCACATTGGAAATCCATTGACATTATTTTTTGCTAACTAGGCCTTCCATTAACATTAAACTAGATTAAAATCGAACCAAAAAAGGTACTAAACCATTAATTTGACTCTATTCAACAAGAATACATGGCAAAAGGTTTTTTTTCAAATCCAATAAACAGAGAATCCCAAATCTGGGATTTAAATTTTCAAATCCAATTTTTCAACTTTATTTTCATCATCTATATATTACTCTCTTAATTCTCTAATTGCCCAAATCCAATGACACAGAGAATTACTACTTGACCAATAATTTGAGGTTAGGGTTAGGGCTACCGAAGAACAAAAACCAAAAAAAAAAAAAAAAAAAAAACCTTACCTCAACACTGGAGGTGAATGGCTTGCCGTCGGTGGAAAATCAAACTCACAATTGAACACAAACGAAGTCAGGGGACCTCACCACTGGAAAGGGGGAAGGAACTTGCCGTCGACGAAGGGGAAGGAGCTCATCGCCGAGTCAGATTTGGTCCGTGCCGTGCCGCGTGGATGGGGGAGGTACCGACGCTGGTGTTGCCGGAGAGGAGCGGGGATAGTCCGACGGGGGGCGGAGAGAGAACCAGTGAGTTTCGTTTGGTTTTGGCTCATGCCGTGCCGCGCGGGAGTCTGCTGCTACTGCTGGCCGACAAGAACACAACGGGAATGCGATGGGAACGCCAAGGAGAAATGGGTTTTCTCTGAGAGGAAGAGGAGAGAGAGAGAGAGAGAGAGAGAGAAAGAGAGAGAGAGAGAGGGGAGAGTTTGGGATTTCGCGATTTTGAAATGGAGAACCAGTGAGTTTCGTTTGGTTTTGGCTTGTGCCGTGCCGCAGGAGTCTGCTGCTACTGGCCGACGGGAACGCGCCGGAGAACGCAATGAGAACGCGCCGGAGAAATGGGTTTTCTCCAAGTAGAAGAGGAGAGAGAGAGAAGAGAGGGATGGATTTCGATTTTGAAATGGCCGGATCCATTCTCGTTTGGTTTTGGCTCTAACATTTTCGTTTTACAAAACGCTACGTTTTTTTGGTCCATTTCCATCCAAATTCACAAACAGCGTTAAGCCTTAAACTTTGAAATGGCTTTTTTTCATCTCAGCCGTTCATTGAAGGCATCTCCACGTGGCAGCCAATCAACGTCTACTGGATGCTACAATTTGTTTCACAAACTGCAACAAATCCCAATCCGACACCTAGGGGTGTTTGGAGTCGGCACCAAACTTTAGAAAAATCCAATTTTTAATTCATCATAAAACCGATCTCAAAGAGAATATTGGAGCCCTAATATAGGGACTCCAATTACATCAAAATAGGATATTGCTTAACCCTAAAGTCTAGAAAAATAAAAATGCAATTTTCCATTATTTCATAAATAACATAAAATAAAATAAGTAATTAAATTTGTAGCCTTGATCTTCAAGCCAATAGGCTGAATTGGACCACCCGGTTGTACCATGTGTTTGCTGTCCCCATCAATTATACGGAGTACTTTTTTTTTTTTAGGGTTCAAATTAATATTATACTTTGAAAGCTCATTGATAAATCGCTAGAATGTCATGAACTGAAACGAATGGTGATACGGGTCAAACTTGCGTTTTGGGTAGATTTGGAGGTAGCTCTTAAAGGTTTCAGTAATTCTTATTCAGTTTTGTTTAATTGGGAGTAGATTTGATGATTGCAGATTGAAAAGCCTCCTATCAGCATCCAAGCTAATTGGAGCATTTTTTAATTCCAAAAGTAGTTTTGTGGGTACTAATTAAAGTACATAATGAATGGTATTCAGCTTCATTAGCTTACCATGTTTGAGTGAGTTTCACAATCAACCTCTAGAAGGAAAGTCTATTAGTTTTCCAAGCTATTAATCTAATATTGTCATGGAAGTGCATATTCGCAGATTGTTTTCCAGGTTCACAAACCAAATGGTTGCTCCTGGCAAAAGGCTAGATTTGCTTGTTTTTTCCAGAAACTATTACTGATCAATGTGGATTTGTAGGTCAAAATGCACAGTTGGGAAGATCGATATTCGAGGTTCAATATTTGTTTCGTAAGTTTCAATTCATTTTAATAGATGAAATAGGTTGAGTCATAAAGCTCCTGTGTGTGAATTTTTGAGTTTTACGATTTTATTATTCAGGAGTTTGCACTAGGTAAATACGGAACTTTGAAGAAGCACTGGACCTCTACAAGTTACCTTTGAAAGAAGGAACATGGGGAGGAACGAGGTTTGTTAATTCTTCTAAACTCTTTGTTAAGTTTTCAACTTAAAAGTCTAAGCTTATAAGTGGAAGACCCAAACAGGTATATGAAGACATGTATAACTCGATATTTAATTGATGTGGGATATGAGACTTCCCAACACTTTTGATCTGATTTGTCGTTGAGAATGTCATATTGTTTTCAACATTACTGAGCATTTTAGTAGCTAATATAACCAGCTGCGAGGCACGTAATTGGCTTATGTACTGATTTTATGTGGATTTTGCTAAAATCCTTTCCAGACGAGGGGTTGCTCCTTCGCTTTTGCAACTAAAATATATGATTGTCCTCTGCTGAAACAACAGTGCAAAAAGGATCGAGGACGAGATTGGCGCAAGATTACCCACATCCCTTGCGTCAAGATAGTTGACAGGTTCATTTTTGACCCAGAGGTTGAGGAGGAATGAATTCTCTTCAATTTACCCCACCACCCCAAACCCCCAACAAAAAAACAAAAAGGCAGAGACGTACCGAAAAAAGAAATACCTACTTGGTTTGCCTACTCTGTTTTTGCAGTTGGTTTTGCTTCATATTGCTTAATGATATAGTTCTTGAGAAAGTTTTTAATTTTTTCTTTTGCCTATTTAATTTGGTCTGCATTTTATGAGTTTATTTAATGATACCATTATTGAAAATTTCTTGATTGATTTGGGGTATATCATTATTTCATCATTTTGATTCTCTCTATGCTCAATTGATTTAGTGTGCATCTTAAAGAGTTTAACAGCTTCCTCTATAGTACCCTTCTCTTAATATTTTAATCGTCTTTCTCACTTGTTACAATTTTCTGCTCAATAGAGCACTGATTTTACAATGATAACAGGGTTCACCTTGCTGGACAATAAAGAAGGTCAGATACGTAGTCAGGTGAAACCCATTAGCTGAATATCTGAGCTCTTTCATTATTATTATTAATGTTGGTCTTAATTTTATCTGTTTGCAGGTTACGGTTTCTGTTGGCCAGACAACCATCAGAATGGTTTCTAATTCCTACTGCTCTGAAGGTTCCAATGCTTCATTTTTGTTTGTGGAAACATAATTTGGTGCCTCCAGTTCATCAACATAACTAACTCGTAAACTTTTTAAATTGTGCAGGGGGAGCATTTTTATCCTCAATTCAACTAAAAGGAGGCTTTTAACAACAATTATGCCATGATATTCTCTCTTGTTTTTTTCTTAGCTCACTGTAAAAGTCATTAGCTCTACCATTGTAACAGACATGAGGAAAACTTTCTATTCCTGATCTCTAATGCAAGCTTAGGATGAAACCATACACTAATCTCTTACCCATCCTAATTCCTTATAATTGTGTATTTTTTTTTTTTTTTTTTTTTTTTGGTACAATGATAGGGGTTCAAATCCCTAACCTATCATATTCTTACCCTTTAATCTACCCTCCCTCACCACTACACTAGCCTCACTGGCTTTTATAATTGTGTAATGTATTAAGGAGACTGTAAAGCCTTCTACTACTGTATATATGTCGTGTTTTGGGTCACAATATCTGTTCTTTTTCCAGATTTATATAAACAGTTGTAGACCCTTAATATTGTAACTTTATATTGGAGAGCAGCATTTAATTTCTATGATAAAAGTTTTTCCCTTTGCATGGCATCTTCTGGCACCGCGTCTCCCATCTTTCTAGGGATAAATACTTGCTAAGCCTCAAACGATAAGGTGGTACAGGTCATACTTGCATTTTGGGTAGATTTGGAGGTTGTAACACTTACAATGTTTCAGTAATTCTGCTTCAGCTTAATTTAGTGTGGAGCTTTATTACTTGCATGTCCAAAAACCTCCTATCTGCCTCTAGGTTGGAGCTTTATTACTTACAAAAGTAGTAGTTTTGTGGAAACACATCAAAGTACATATAATGAACGACACTCAGCATTTTTAGTAGGCCACATTTAAGTGAGTCTCACAATCATCCTACAGATGAGAAGTCTGTTAGTTTTTTAGATTGTTTTTTAAGATGTCCTTATAAGAAAAGGATCGTATATATTTACTTAGAGAGAATTTATGATGAGACAATATCTCACCAAAATTGAAAGGGTAACATCATTTTATACGCAAAATGGGTTTAAGTAATTATTTAGATCTTTCAATAGATTGAAGACATCTTATATAGGTAGTAATAAAGGAAAAAATTGAATTTAAAAAGATTTTCATACGAGAAATAAGCTTTATTGTTTTTTTTTCTTTTTTTTTTTTTTGGCTCAAACACAACCATTTCGCACATTCAATTAAAAGTAAAGATTATAACGTTTTGCATATTTGATTCTTATGAAATTTGAATTCTATATAATCTAATGTGGTTAGATATATTTCAATGGTCTTGATCGATACTTTTTTCCATCATTTGTATATAAAACGACATTGCACCATCAATTTTGATTGGGTAGTGCCCCAATGTAGATTGTCTCGAATTTCATCATTTTTAGCAATAGTATAGAATATTCATACATGGTAGTTTCATCGTTATCCTATACTGAGTCTCATATGATTGTTTTCACTGGTACACTTTTGACACATAAAATAAATGACAATAGATGAGTGGAATAGCATTTTCCTTTAAAGATGTCATGACCCGACATTCCCTCCTCGCTCACGTTAGTAGTGTGATTTTCTCAAAAGAGAATCACGATTCTTATAAGATCCTGACAATTGCGGAATCGTGGCTCCGAAATAGGATCGGGACCTTAGTGAAAGGTTTCTGCTTTGAAGTGCCAACCATGGGATTATTAGCCATTTTTCTGCAATTCATCAATTTGTTTCCTTCCAACTTTTATCTTCGCTTGAGGTCAGATTCTATAACAGTTATTCGTGTTGTGGCTCGTTGAAAGAGCGGCACACCAATTGGACAATCCAGTACAATCCCAACTCCAGGGGAGTTGATGGATTCAGTTCTTAAAATCTCTTTCTATTACCTGTAAAATTGAATGTGGAACTTATATCCATGTTCTCATTGGCATGCTTTTTTTTTTTTTTTTAACTTCTGAATTAAAAAAATTACTTACACCCATTTGCAGTGCCCAACTGCTGATGAGCCCCTCTTTTTCTTTTCTTTTTTAATTGCACCATAAGAATTGAATGGTTCCTTTAATTTTCCAGGAGAGGCCTAAATGGATGAAAATCAGTTCACTGGATGAATTAAAGACGAAAGTGGGACAGGGTACTGTCATGATTCTTCCAGTAATGATGTTTGCACTCTAGGTATTCGCTGCATTGCTTATGTTCGTCCCCAGTCCTAGTGGATAATCACTAGGGAGTTTTGGGGTAAGCTCTGTTTTTAGCCTTTGGGTGTTGATCTCCTTTCTTGTCTATGTCCTCACCTTCACTTTTATTCAATAAAACTCAATTTGCCTACCCAATAAATAAAAAAAAAGAAGATGGTCAAATAGTCACTCGTACGGATGTGCCAAGTTATTCTGTGTGTATATTCTTATCATCTGCTTCCTTGTACATCCTTCATAGTCTACACAAGTCAGACTAGATACACCAGATCTCTATTGCAGATAATGTAATATTTGTTTAAACTTTAAATTTTGAACCTTGGAGTCATGGTTCATGAGCCAAAAGTCACTTTTGGAGTTTGTTTGAATCATATTCATGGTTCATGAAAATGACTTCTAGTTCAATTTTCTTGCTCTTGGACATCCCTAAGAACTTGAATGGCTTCAATTTGTTTTACATTGCATTTAAAAACTAGGAATCTATAATGGTGGTCCATGGATAAGGGTGGGCAATCCCAACCTGAGTCTGTGAAGCCGCCCATACTTGCCTGCAATAAATGGGTTCAGTTTGATTAAATTTGTAAGCGATTCCTAACCATTACCTGCCCAGGTCAAAGTAGTTCTAAACATGATTTAGCAATTACCCCATAAGATCTATGTATAGATAATCACTTGATCAATCTATATTTACAATTAAAACAATACATTAAGATCTATGCATATGATAAAAAATCCTCCTCATAAAATTAAGGTTGGAAAGATTAATGAACTTGACCAGAATATTATTGGTAAGATTCATGAACTTGTCCAGAGTATTTATAAACTTGATTCAGCTTAGGAAAGTGTGAAGTTGACCAAAATATTTATACAGTTGATTTAGTACCTATATAATAGACAAGATAGCCACTTTTATTTTTTTTTATTCTCTTAAAAAAAAAAATTTGGTTTGAGCAAGTTGCTTTTAGAGATAAATAAATTGTACACTACGTAACCAAAGTTCAAAAGAAAAAAAATATTATAGCCTTGAAAAAATCAAAGAGGAATCAATTAGTGGTATAAGCAAACACCAGGAAGGTGCTGGAAATGGCTGGGATTTCAACTGATGTCTTTGAACTAATCAGCCTTGGCTCAGTTAGTATCTGGGTGGGGTGGGTTCATGATTTTCATGGTGTACTTCATGAAGTTGCATTTACACATTAGATCAAAATCTACTCATATATTCTATAATTATACCCATAAGATGAATAAGTCAATAATATTTCTGCACATGTTCTAGTATTTAACACACAACATACATAGATGATGTCTACACAGAGATCAAGAAATCAAGATCTATCCATATGATCAAAAATTCTACCCATAAGATCAAGTTTTTTTACAAGATCATTGTATGAGTCAAAATATTTATACACTTAATTTTGTATATAATAACAACATTACAATAAATAAGATCTGCAAAGATTGTCACCCGATCAAGTTGAATTTTTTTCTTTTATTCTTTATTGTTTTGGTTGATAGAGTAGTTTCATTTACAAATAAATAAATGAAAATATCGTCACTCAAAAAAAAAAAAAAAATTTAATTTTTTATTCCTGTAGTCATTATTTGTCTTAACATATGTGCTTTATCTCTTGAGGTGCTCAGGCTTTCACAAAAAGACCATTTTGTTCTGATTTTCACTTTGTTTTTCTTGAGTTCCTTTCTTCCTTACTTTTTGCAAAGAAATCATGACTGTTGGAGAGATCTTTTTATCTGCATTCGTTAATCTGGTGTTTCAGAAGTTGTTCTCGCCCTGAGGTAATTAACTTTGCACGCCGTGAAGGAATCCATACTACCATCAAGAAATGGACAGCAATGATAATGAAAATTCAGGCAGTGCTTAACGACGCAGAAGAGAAGCAGATAAATAACCTGGCAGTGAAAAATTGGCTAGACGAGCTCCAAGAGTTGGCTTACGATGTGGAGGACGTATTGGACGAGTTTGCCACCGAATCTCTGCGATGCAAGGCTGAAACTCAAGTAAGCACAGGTATGGTACGAAGCCTCATCCCCTCTTGTTGTATTAGTTTCAAGCCAAGTACAGTTATGTTTAATTTTAATATGGAGTCCAAGCTGGGGGAGATCACCTGTAGATTACAAGATATTGTGACACTAAAACGTGACCTGGAGTTGAAAGAGTGTACTGGAGGGACGTCTAACAGAACAAAAGATAGACACTTCAACCTGACCTCTTCACTGGAGGATTCTTATGTTTGTGGCAGGGAAAAAGATAAAGAAGCAATACTTGAACTGTTATTGAGAGGTGAAACAAGTGATGGTGAAGTGTGTGTGATCCCTATTATTGGTATGGGTGGTGTTGGTAAGACAACTCTCGCTCAGCTTGTCTACAATGATGACAAAGTGAACAGTTATTTTGATATGAAAGCATGGGTTTATGTTTCTGAAGAATTTGATGTCATTCAGGTAACAAAAGAAATACTTCAAAAATTCACCTCACAGCCTTGTAGTTACAACGATTTAGATTCACTTCAGGTGATTTTGAAGAAAAAATTGTCCAAAAGGAAATTTATGCTTGTCTTAGATGATGTATGGCATGAAAACTACAATGACTGGACAACTCTACGCAGGCCCCTTGAAGCAGGTGCAACAGGAAGTAAAATTATTGTCACAGCTCGCAATCAACACATTTCAGATACAATGGGCACTATTCCAACTTACAACTTGAAAGAGTTATCAAATGATGATTGCTTGTATATATTTACCAAACATGCATTGAGGACAAGAGATTTTAGTGCGCATCCAAACTTAAAACAAATTGGTGAGGAAATAGTGAAAAGGTGCAAGGGCTTGCCTTTGGCAGCAAAGGCCCTTGGAGGCCTTTTGCGCACCAAAGTGAACCTTAATGAATGGAAAGATGTATTAAATAGCAAGCTATGGGATTTACCGGAAAGTGGAATTATTCCAGCTCTAAGACTAAGCTATCATAATCTTCCTCCATATTTGAAACAATGTTTCGCTTATTGCTAGATCTTCCCAAAGGATTACGAATTTGAGGAGGAGAAATTGGTCCTATTATGGATGGCAGTTGGATTGGTGCAAAAGCATAATGAAAGGAAGCAAATGGAAGACATAGGAGCCGAGTATTTTCGTGATCTATTGTCAAGGTCATTCTTTCAATTATCAAGTACCAATAAATCACGTTATGTGATGCAAGACCTCATCAATGATCTGGCTCAGTGGATAGCAGGAGAAACGTATTTTATGTTGGAGGATAAGTTGGAGGGTGAAAAACAATACAACATTTCTAAAAAGGCTCGCCATTCATCCTATGTTGGTAGCAAATATGATGGAGTCAAAAAATTTGAGGCTTTTCACGAAGTTAAGAGCCTTCAGACCTTCCTACCGCTATTGTCTCCGACGTTGAGCTACTTAACTAGTTATGTTCCTCTCAAATTGTTGCCAGAGTTAAGATGCTCGAGGGTGCTCTCCTTGAGAGGATACCGCATTACCAAGTTATCGAATTCAATTGGTGATTTGAAACATCTTAGGTACCTTGATCTGTCCTACACTGAAATCAGAAGTTTACCTGAATCAATAAGTACTCTCTATAATTTGCAGACACTTATACTAACAAATTGTTTCTATCTCAAGAAATTGCCTACAACAATGGAGAATCTAATCAACCTTCAGTTTTCTTGACATTACAAATGTAGATTCAATAGAAGAGATGCCTCCTCAAGTAGGTAAATTGACGAGTCTCCAAATATTGTCAAACTTTATCATAGGCAATGATAGTGGATCTGGAATAAGAGAGTTAATGAACTTGAAGTATCTACGAGGGACACTCCGAATTTCAAGGTTGGAGAATGTAATTGATGCTCGGGGTGCAAGGGAGGCCAACTTAAAGGACAAGCAATACCTCGATGGGTTAACAATGGGATGGAGTTCTGATTTTAATGATTTAGAAACAATGGAGCTGAAAAAGAAGTGATTGACATGTTACAACCTCATAAGAAGTTGAAAGAGCTCACCATCAAGTGCTATGGCGGTCTAACCTTTCCAGCTTGGGTAGGAGATCCTTCTTTTATTAATATGGTGGTCTTAAGGTTAGAAAATTGTGTAAAATGCACATCTCTGCCACCCCTGGGTCAACTGCCTTTGCTCAAAGATCTTTGCATTGAAGGAATGAACGGAGTGAACTCTGTGGGCCTTGAATTTAATGGAGAGGGTTGTCCAAATCCTTTTCCATCAGTTGGAGACTTTAAGTTTTGAGAATATGAAGGAGTAGGATGAATTGGTTTCCTTCTGTAGTTGATGGAAGGGTTGAATTATTCCCCTGCCTACGTAAGCTTTTGATTTTTAGATGTCCCAATTTATTGGGAAAATTACCTGACCATCTTCTTACCTTAGAAAAACTGGTCATTAATGAATGTCCTCAACTGGCGTTTTCAATTTCAAACCTTCCTTCCTTGGAAAAACTAGTCATTAATAAGTGTCCTCAACTGCTGGTTTCAATTTCTAGCCTTCCAGAGCGCTGTGAATTGGACATCAGGGACCACCAAGAGGTGGTGAAGGGAAGCGTTGGCTCACTGAAGTCCATGGTTCTTTCTAGTATTTCAAAGCTCTCGTGTCTGATGCAAGGGTTTGTGCAAGGTTTAGCAAAAGTAGAAGATTTGAAAATAGTCGGTTGTGATGAGCTGACTTCTTTGTGGCAAAAAGAGGTGGGATTACTACAACACCTCACTTCTCTTCGTCGTTTGCGAATTGATGGCTGTCCCAAATTTGTTTCCTTAGTAGCAGAAGAAGTAGAGCAGCAGCAGCAGCAGCAGCAGCAACTGGGAGTGCCTTGGAAGCTTGAATCTCTTGGACTATATCAATGTGATACTCTTGAGAAGCTACAAGGTTTACAAAGCTTCACATCCCTTAGAGAGCTGACAATTGAAGCCTGTCCGAGACTCATGTCATTTCCAGATACAGGTTTGCTATCCATGTTGAGAAGCCTACAGATTAAGAAGTGCAATGCTCTGAAATCCCTACCTCTAACGCATTATAGCAACTACGCATCTCTTGAATACTTGTGTATTGGAGAGTGTCCATCTCTCAAGTCCTTATCGTCACGAAGCGAGTTACCCGCCATGCTTAAAGACCTTCGTATTGACTCAGTGTCCAAAGCTAGAGTCAATAGTGAAGAAGTTGCACAACAACACGTCTCTTGAATATATTCAAATCTACGAATGTGAAAGTCTTAAATGCTTACCTGAGGGCCTACACAACCTTAATCATCTCAGTAAATTTGATATAGATGCGTGCCCAAGTCTTGTTTCCTTTCCAGATGGAGGGTTGCCAGCTACCAACTTGGGACAGCTTCGGATCGAAAGATGTCAGAAACTTGATGCCTTGCCGCTCCTCATGCATAACCTCAGCTTCTCTTCAACGGCTTGTCAATACTTCAATGTCCAAGCATTGTATCCTTTCCAGAAGGGGGTTTTCCCACCAATCTAACACAACTTGTGATGAGAAATGTCAAAATCTGTAAGCCTCTGTTTGAGTGGGGGTTGCACAGACTCACCTCTCTTAAAACACTCTACATTGAAGGTGGATGTCCTGAATTGGTGTCCTTTCCAGAGGAGGAGAAGGGGATGCTACTGCCCACCTTCTCTAACCAAATTGGTTATTCCAGATTTCCCCAATTTGGAATACTTATCGTTGAAGGGGTTTCAAAACCTCACCTCCCTTAAAGAGCTTTGGATCTTCGATTGCCCTCAGCTCAAATACTTTCTAGACAAGGAACCGCCTCACTCACTTTCCAAGGGGTTTCAAAACCTCTCCTCTCTTGAATATCTGTGGATTGATAACTGCCCGAAGTTCAAATCCTTTCCAGAGGAGGGGCTGCCTCCCTCACTTTTGCAACTATATATCTACGACTGTCCTTTACTGAAAACAACGCTGTAAGAAGGATCAAGGACAAGATTGGTCCAAGATTGCCCACATCCCATGCGTCTGCATAGACTACATGTTTATCCATGACCCAGAGCACTCGGAGGAATGAAAATGTTACCTGAGACTCTCAAGGTACGTCAAATCTGGGAAAAATCAACCATTATATACTGTCTCAATTCCTGTTTTAGATTTTTAATGATCACTCAAGTCACTATATATGTTTTACGTGTAGAAATCTCCTCCTCACTCAAATCACTGCAGGTTTACACTTTACATGTGGAAAAGGAGAGCCCAACTCGTTTTCAACTTCCTTCGTAAGTTCGAATACTTCAATTGTGTTTTTGATGTAATTTGGTGCCTCCAGTTTATCACTAGCACTGACCTGCTTACATTGTGAATTGCGCAGAGGTTTTTCCATCCATGATTCAACTAAGACAAAAATTATTCTCTCTTGATCCTGCCCTCATTCTTAGTGCTCTTCTCCTTTGTTCAATGTAAGATCATTAGCTTCACCTTTAATAGATTTAAAGAAAATTTTTTGTTCCAGAAGCTGAAAGTATGAAACATCCTTAATTTTTCTCCTTATAAATGTGTACAATATCAAGGACACCATCTTGCGTCCATAGATAATTGGTTGTAAAGGATTGTCTCAAAAATGCAATTTGCTGTCTTTGAAATCATTGCTTGAACTTTTTTATTATTATTTATAACAAGGGTGTTTGAAGCTCTGGCCTTGACTAATCCCTCATGAGGGAAGGGCAAAAGCTGCTGCAGTTAGAGTCTCTTGTCTTAACGCCATGTCTCCTCATCTATGATAGGGAAGACATTGAAGAAGCAAAAAGCTAACAGCTGCTGACCTACGCTTTCTGAGGTGCTTGTCAAGTCTTGGTTTGTCATATGGGTATGTCCTCGGGGTTAATCATCATTTGAACTATTAACTGGTGAGATGTCTTACATAGCTTCTCCTTGTGGATGTCATCTTGTGGATTATATATCAATTTAATGGATTAGGATGTCAGAGAGTATAATCCTGTCTCTGAATTTTTATATTAAGATTTTATTTTTCAGGAATTTTGAAGAAGCTTGTTGTCTTAGAAACATGTGGAAGAGCTAGGTTTGTTAATTCTTCCCAACTACTGATGTGATCTTTCATGCAAAATCTCATCTTGTTTTCTGCATTACTGAGCATTTTGTTAACACGCATAACTAGCTACGAGGCACATATCCGGCCTATGAGCTGCTTTTATGTGTTTTTAGCTACGACTTTGTTTAATGATTCATTGTTGAAATCTTTTCAAAATTTCTTTCCAATTCATTGTGCATCTTATCATCTTCTGTAGTTTAACAATGCCCAAATTACTGCCTCAGCCTAATTGATTAAACTGTCTTTTAGTAATTATAAGCAACTGTATTCTGCACAAATGTTATCTCTCACTGTTTTCCCTTTTTTATTCTCAGTAGCAGTATAAATATCAATGCCACCTATGGCAAGACCTACCAACTAGATCTAGACTAAAATCTATATTATTCATGATGGGAGCAGACGTTTGGTGCCAGGATTCTCAAAAAAAAAAATAATAATAATAATAAATTTGAACATCGTGTCCCTAAAGCCCACTTTTGGAGAACTCTTTACAGTAGTTTTCAAGATGGATTTTACAAATGTTATCCTGAAACAATAGAAAACAAAGAACTCTTTGAAGTAAGTTCAGAGAACTCTTTTCGTTTTCTCTTTCTCTTTTCTTCTTTGGTTCCTATAAAGATATCCAACAGTGATTTTAACTTTTTATCCAGCTTTATTTCAATTATGTCCATTTAGGATTTTGATAAGAAGAAAAACAAAAGTGTTCTATTGGGTTATTGCTAATTGTAATGGAAAGAAATGAGTAATGTTTTTTCCCCCTTGAAATGCATTTGTTATTTGACTGTTGTAGATTTAAATTTTGTACATACCTATGTTTCTGTCCAGATTCATTTATGGTTGTTTCAATATTTATTTCGTGAATAAATATTTTAAATATTTATTCTTGGCAGCTGTTTCTCTCTCTAACCAGTGTATATAGAGGTCATTCCAAGCCTTTCCAAAATACGCAGTAGCCACACAGCTCTCTCTCTCTCTCTCTCTCTCTCACACAATTTTGAGTTCTTATTTTTCAGTTTGATTTTTTCAATTTTGAGTAATGCAGTTTTGATTTTACTAGTTCTGCAATTCCTGTTTCACGGAGGAGTGATCCAAGCTATTCACATCTCTCCAGCATTGCGAGTACACGCTTGTAAGAGGTGGGACTATTGTACCCTGGAGATTAGGCCGCCACTAGCCATCTGCACCGAGCAATTTGTTCCATAGGGTGTGATCTACTTTTAAGGGCAGTGTTCTCACACATCTCAGTTCGACTGTTTTTACTTGTAGCATCTATATTTTATTTCCAACACTCACATCTCTTAGAGATGACAATCAAAGAATGTGATTCCATCACATCCATCGCAAGAGACCAAATACCTTTAACCCTAAAAAAAACTTAGAGGTCAAACATTGCAAGAATTTGCTGTGTGTAGAGTTGGAGGGCAAGGGTTCCACTTTCTCTTCTTGTTCTTCTTCGTTTCTTCTCTGACGATGCAGAAGAGCGACAACAATGGTGCATCTCTTCTTGGAAGGTTGTATATAGATGAGTTTGATTCTCTCACGTCCTTATCTTCAAAAGGCAAGTTGCCCGCCACGAATAAATACCTCTTTGTTGAAGATTGTCCAAAGCTGGAGTCAGTGGTGGAGAGGTTGTACAATAACACAACTCTTCAAACTATTTTGATTTGGAATTGTGAAAGCCTTAAATCCTTACCTTACAGAAGGTTGCCCGCCACCAACTTGATAGAGCTTTAGATCTACAACTGTGAGAAACTGGAGGCCCTGCCCAACCTCATGCACAACCTCACTTCTCTTCAAAAATTGGAAATAGTAAGATGTCCTGGCAAGCCATTAGGGCTAAGCCTAGTGGTGAGGGAAGGGTGGAGGAAAAGGGTGGGGAAATGGAGAGAAAAGAAGAGAAAAGAAGAGAAAGTAACTTTCTTTCCGCCCTGTTTGGTTAATTAGACCTCATTAAAGGAGAGAAGAGAAGAGAAAGTAGTCACAATTACATTATTACCCTTTTTTACATATTAAACAAGTGTTGTATAGGGATATATTTGTCGTTTTATCGCTCATTTATTATCTTTCTCTCCATTTCTCTCCAAATCTCTCCAATTTGGGGAGAAAGGTAAAGGGCTCAATTTTCTCTCCATTTCTCCCCATTTCCTTTCTCTTCCTTACCAACTTAACAATCCAAATGAGGGAAATGGAGAGAAAATCATTTTCTCTTCTCTTCTCTTCTCTCCATTTCTCTTAATCCGTACATAGCCTAAGGGTTGGATCCCTCCGATTGTACCCCAAAAAAAAAAATAAGTAAGATGTCCATGCATCCTATTCTTTCCAGAATAGGGTTTCCCCACCAACCTAACAACACTTTTGATCGAAGATCTCAACATCTGTGAGGTCCTGTTTAAGTGGGGGTTGCACAGACTCACCTCTCTTACATAAATCAAAATCGATGGTGGATGTCCACATCTGGAGTCCTTTCCAAAAGAGGACAAGGGGATGATGCTACCCGCCTCTCTAGCCAGACTGTCCATTATTGATTTCCCAAATCTGGAACACCTATCGTTCAAAGGCCTTCAAAAGCTCACTTCTCTTAAATATCTAGGTATTTGGAATTGCCTTCAATTCAAATCCTCAGTAAAGGAGGGGAAGCCTTCCTCGTTCTCCATGGGTTTTAAAACCTCACCTCTCTTGAACAGCTGGACATCCATAATTGCCCTACGCTCAAATCTTTGCCTTACTTTTGCAACTATCCATCTTTGTTTGTCCTCTGTGCTACAACAGCGATGCAAAGAGGATCAAGGATGTGTTTGGCCCAAGATTTCCCACATCCCTTGCATTGAGATAGATGGCAGGTTCATCTTTGACTCAGAGGACAAGGTAGAATGAGTTCAATTTTGAAAAAAAAAAAAGGGAAGAACAAAAGAAAAAGGAGAGACTCTTCAAGTAAATGATCACTCAAGTCACAGTTTTTCTAAGAAAATGGTAGGTGCAATTGATAAATGCTACTAGAATGTCATCTAACAAAATGGTAATACTATTTCTATTCAGAGAAATCACAATCATTGCCACTTGATGTGTGTATTACCCTAGTTAATACCAATGTGCATTTAGTGAAATTTCTACTTCTGTTGGTGCTATTCTGCATTGAGAAATTGAGAAATTAGACAACGATGCACCAGCAATGGAAACAACACTCCAACTCTCTCTCTCTCTCATTAAATTACATACCATTATGTTTACAATTTACATGTAGGAAAATGTTAAACATTCTAATTTCAGCAATGGAAACAAGACCCCAAGGATGTGTCCGTTGCAAGATTGTAATTAGTTGGACATGTGAAAGCCCTTTTACTTTGAAAAAGTCGGTGTGGATGTAGCACCGCTCTTATATATATATAAGACACACACACCCCACTAGTAGCGGCCTGGGCTTCCTTGTTCTTTCTTTTCGTTTTTCCCAATTTTTCTTCTTATTATTTCTATCCTCTTGTTCTAGCTATTACAAACCATTTGGTTCACAAACTTGTGATTGTAACACCTTCATGGTTTTCCCTACGCACTAGTTTTTCTACTTGATTTAGCTTCTCATTTTGAGTTTTGCGAGCGCCGCGCCCCACTGAACACACGCGGCTCGGGAATACAGCACTAGCCTCAAAAGACTAGCACGAAGAGGAGTCGCCACCCAAGAAAACCCGAGAACCAAACTGACCCCTTGCAAGGGTCTAACTCGTTATTACCAAAGTAGGTTCGAAGCTAGGGTACGCCATTAGGGAAGGTGTTAGGCACCCAATGGCACCCGATCTGTAGATTGGCCCCCACTTTATCTCTATTAATCATATTTAATTATCTAATTTAATTAAAATTACCCCTATTCATGCAAAGAATTAAAATACACACGTTATGGCAATTATATACATTATGTAGCAAATACTAAATTAAATAAAGTAAATGAAAAAGAAGTAATAAACAAATAATAAACAAATGATAAAAGAAATAATAAACAAATAAAATGAAAGAAATAATTAAAAAAAAAAAGTAAAAAGAAGTAACAAAGAAGTGGCCTGACATGATAAAAAAGGTAATAAAGTAATAGGAAACCATGCGTACGCACACCAAACCATGCGTGCGCATGGGGCCCTATGTGTGCGTGTGGTACAAGCTACGCGTACGCGTGCCACTTTTCGTCCCTACAACACCAAAAGTGAAATATGCGTGCACGCTATAAAACAAAGCGCACGCGTGTAATGACGTGCGTATGCATATCTGATTAATCTCCCCTGCAAAACAAATGGTCAAATCTATTTTTTAGGTGTATATGCGTTGAGCCAAAACGCACACGCACACGTACGTGCGTACGCGCATGTATTTCCTGCAAGATACAGGTTAAACGGTGGTGCATCAAACGCACACACGCATAACAAATCGTATGCACATATTCATGTGCGTACACGCCAAAATCATCAATTCAAACTGTGGTTTTTCTTGCAACACCACGCATCAGCTAAATTCTAAACACAAATATGAGCCACAACAGATATGCAAGTAAGAGCTAAACCATTCCTAAGTATGCAGATGACAGATTAATAAACAATAACGAATGGGATTTTACCAACAATGAGATTGTGGTTGGATCACCGTTCCCTCAGGTCCACTGCCAATCCTCTTGGCTCCTTTTCTCAAGGCTCAACCTCACTCCCTCTCTCACGGAACTCTCCTTCTTGCTATCTCTCTCTCAGTTTTCTCTCTTTTTCTCTCCTTTGCTTAGCCTCCAAACACACAAAGCTCAATCACCCTTCCAAACCCTATACTTAGCTATATATAGGGAAGGATTAGGTTAACCTTCCTCTAGAACCCTAGGAGCCTCTCTAGCCACTCAGGGCCGCTCCTCTTGTTCCCAAAAGGTAGGCCGCGATCCCCCCTTTCACGATTCGGGGGGATCAGTTCGAAAAATAAGAAAAATGAAGATTTCCACGCGTATGCGTGATCAAACAGCACGTATGCATGACTGCGTAGCGCATACGCATCATTTTGAATCAAGATTGGCCTCTGCCCACATGGCCATGCATACGCATAGCCACACCATGCGTACGCATGATGGGGCTATGCATACGCATGTCCCTGTCATGCGTACTCCCATCATTTGTTTCCAAGAATTAAAGTTACCTCCCAAGGCTATGATCCAATGTATGCACGTGCAACTTAACCATTTGTACGTATTAATCAATATACTCACTCAACTCATCAGAAAATGACCTAGGATTGGCAGCAAACTTTATGGACCTCATCATCGGGAACTCATAAAAATATGGGGACAAAATGGGGTGTCTACAAGTTTATTTAATGATATCATATTGAAAGATTTTGATTTATTCTTTAGCGATACATCCTGTTACACGTGGAATACTATCACAGAACAAACCTTAAGACTGTTAGGATGAAACATTCAAATTTGTTTAACCTTCATTTATTAAGTTATTTATTTATTTACCAATGGCAGAATGCCTGAACACTATTTTCCTTCTTATAATTAATGTTGTTAGCATTCCTTAAACTTATCTCTCTAGGTTGTGGTTTATGTTAGCGAAACACAACCATTAGAATGGTTTCTATTTTAGCTGATTAATTCCTACTGCTCTGCAGATCCAAAAACCTCCTGCCTGACTTCAGGTTGGAGCTTTTTTACTTACAAAGGTAGTTTTGAGGGAACAAATTAAAGTACATGTGAATACGCTATATCTACTGCATATAGCACTCAATAACGGGTCCAAGGACATACCTTAAGCGGAAGAGACCGAGGATATTTGTCGATTGTTGTTACAAGCTCCACGTAGTCGCTGCACGAATGGCTGCTCCTCTACTGCGAGTCTAACCTCCGTGTATGCTCCTCAATGTCGTGATAGCCGTAGGGATCGCTACTAGAGTTCTCCCACATAATCCACACTACCAAGTCCACTAGGCAACAATGGTGATCCTAGAGAGAGAATACTAGAGAGAGAACAATGGAGGCTGCTGTATTTCAGTGTTGTGGTGTGTCTCAATCACTAAGAGAGACATTCAATATATATGTGCTCCTATTCCACAATCCAAATCCTAGCAAGAGTTGGTTTCCAAGTGCAATTAGGAAACCTCATGGAATAGGGGACTTAACCACTAGGTCCAGCACCCACACGTGGGCGGACCATGGGTTTGGGTCACAACCCAATGACCCATATTTTTAACATCTCCCACTCGCCCACGTAGGGTGAGTTATCTCCATAATTTCTCTATCTCTCAACATTCATCTCCTCATACAGGAAATGGAGCGTGCGACCTCACGAGAAGAACATACAACTACAGGAGCGTAAATGTTAAGTATCACCAAACTAACAAGAACGCATCACTCGAAAGTATCTCGCATATGCCCTAGACAATTCATAAAACACCGAATAAGCACTCTCTAATCCCTCATATAAACATAAAAGCAGTGCTGTATCCCACATATGTAATGTACCCATGTCTCATATCGTAACAAAATACGACATAGACGCTGCGCAGCTAATGAGTCACAAAACATGGTGTAGTATCAAATCGTCTTCCCTAAGCCCTCCTGCCAATTCAATTCAACTAAACCGCTTTCCTAGACATGCCCCCATAAGACCGAATTGTTTCCTGGCCTTTGGAAAACACGCTAAAGTAGCGTCATTAAGCATCATCTTCATGACATAGTCTCAGGTCAAAAGGGTATAGAGTTGGATCATAGCGATCCATGTGGCTCACACGGTGATGAAGCAGGGATCCATTCATCACTCCTACCATCGGTCGACATAAAGCACATACAGTATGAAATGTATGCTATGGCGTTTAACTCATAAACATGAGCATGTCACTATAAGTAAAAGCAAAAGAACGCCATACGAATCTTAGTCCAGTCGCTACTCAAGCGCCTGACCTGAGTTTTCCAGCCCAGTCGCTCTTTCAGCGCCTATCTAAAATCTCACATTCGGCTATTAAGCGGGCTACATAGAGTTTGTGGAAAAACTCCATGATCGATCTAATAGAGATCTCATCTTAGCTCAATCTAAGGCGACATATAATATAGTAACTGTATATCTTGCTCGCCAACTAGGCGCCAAAGATATAAATGTCTCATCTTGCTCGCAAACTCAGCGCCAAGGTGAATCACCCGTGTGAGTGGGTCGATTCAAGCCCGGTGACATTACAAAGATGTGTGTACAAATGATATAAACAACCCATGAACTTAAACAAAAGGAATGAATATCATATCTCAATAATAATAATGTCAGTCACAAATATAATGTCTGAGCACATCAAATCCTACAAAGTCCCATTCTCCTCACATGAGAAGGGAAAACATTTCTAGCAATTAGCTTAATCAAAGGATTAGCCACTACAGTGCTAGTGGAGATATGACTCAAGACCTCTTCCCCTTTGCGCAACCATATCTTAAATGTAGTTCAAAATAATTAGAATCCATTCGCATACTCTAGGACTGATACACAATCAGACTTACAATCTCCTCATGAGTTGTAAAGCCTAGACGTTGCAAAGATTAACTCAACCAAGCAACTTCTCGAACAACTGCTTAGCAATCTAATTCTTCGACTCCACTAAGGACAAGGCAATGCGAATCTGCTTCATATCACAATAAAAGCATATTCACCTCCAAAGATAAACGCATAACCTAAGGTGGACTCAAGCACATCTCTAAAACAGTCTAATCTCTATCGCTATAACCTCTTAGTCTTGAGTCTCCACAATGGTGACCTAGGACAAGGTCAGCGGTCCCACACAGGTATCGAAGAAATCTAATCGCTACTATCCATAGTGCGGGTTCAAAGAAACTCTAATAACAACCACTAACAATATAGATCGGATGTCTGGACGCGTACATAACATCGCGTACTACAGATCTCCTATAGCAACTACATATGGCGTTGTGGACAGGTGATTCTTTTCTTCATAAGTTTTAGGAAACTAGTTTAAGATTAAGGTGCAGCTCTTTTGAATTGGAGTGTCAATGGGTTTGGAGTTATACATGTGAAAATATTCAAGAATCTTCCTAATGTAAGTCTCTAGAGACAAACCGGGGAGGTTCTTTGAACGATTTCTAACAATCTTAACTCCTAGCACACAATTTGCTTCACCCATGTCCATCTCAAAGTAGAGAACAACCACTCTTTAGTGGCGACTAAAGTCTCCATATCATTCCTAGCTATAAGAATGTCAGCAACATACAATGGAAAAATAAGGATATTTCCCTTGGACCATTAAAGATACACGCAATGTGTTCAATCATCCTAAAACCCACAGTGGTAATAGAATCATGAAATCTCAAATATCATTGCCTAGACGTTTGTTTAAGGCCATGGATGGAACAGTGAGCAAACACATTTTGCGCTCTGGTCCTTTAACCTTAAAACCCACATTGGTTAATCTATAAAGATCAAAAACCCACTGGTTGATCCATAAAGATTTTTCCGTCTAGTTCTCCACTGAGAAATGTCATCTTAACATCCATCTACAAAAATCCAAAATCCATTTATGCGACAATAGCTAGGATCCGGCGAATAGAGCCAAAACTCACCACTTAGGGAGAATATCTCTATATAGTCAATACCCACACATTAGGTATAACTTTTTGCCACACTGTGTGCCTAATACTTGTCAATTGAATTATCTACCATTGTAGAAAATCAACTAACTCCCAAACCTATTCCTATCTATCAAGCTCAGCTCATCTTGCATAGCAGTTATTCACTTATCTCTAGCATGAGAAGAAAGCGCTTTCTTATAGAAAGTCGGCTCATCATCTTCTCTAGAAGCACATAGGAAGGAATCCCCTTCAATCTCAAAGTGATGATGGGGAAGGTTTCCACATTTTCTCCTATACATTTAAGAACTTTAGTGGTTCTGCAGGACACTTTCCTGCGGAACACCTTGTGGGACACTCGGACACTCCCACTGGGTTGAAGACCACTCTTACTATCTTCAGCGACTATAAGACGAGAAATTAATTCCCTACCTCGCTCGAAGATGGTAAGACGTCTTCCCACTCCTCTATCTCATAAAGGTTAAGATTCTTACTAATGTAGCCTATGCTAGTGAAATCATTCTTTTAATAAAATCAACATTACGCGACTCTATGTCAATCATTTCTCCATCAAGATGTTCATCGTACATCAAATAACCTTTTGAGCCTTCAAAGAAAAATTTTTAAAAAGTTTTAAAAATGTGCTTTATAGATCTAGGGTTAAGCTCCTCACATTCATGGAGAGCGATGTGAACAAATCTGCTGACCTTCTAAAGGCGCGAATGCCCCACAGATTGGGTTTTTCGCTATGCCATAACTCATAAGAGGTTGAAGAAAATAATTGATCAAGAAGGCACTTTCATAAGTATGTAGGCAGCAATCATAAAAAGTATCCCCCTAAAAGAATAGAAGGGGTTGACTTGCGCCATCATCTATGTAGACATATCTAGAAGTGTTCTATTCCTATTCTCCGCTACACTATTATGCTGCGAAGTGCCAAGAATATAGCGTTATCTGCGTATCCTCTTTTTCTCAGACAGTCCACTGAACTGATCAGATAAGTATTCACGTCCTTGACATCGCGCATAATTATTGATCAAAAATGAGAAAATAAGAGTCGCCAGAATGTGCCTCAACGTACATAGGTTTGCAAATGTCTAAGTGAACTAACTCTAGCGATCAAGAAGATATAAGGTGGAAAAGAATCATATAATCATCTCTAAAGTGAAATAGTTCTTAAACAATACCATCATAAAGATCCAACCTTTTACTTCTAAATAAAAGAATATCCAAAATCTAAAAAATGCTTAAACTGGTAGTAGGTTAATTATTAAGCACATAAAACATGTAGTGTAGAAGTAATATGCGCCCTATGCGCAGTTGGAGTTTAGTCAAACCAACTCTAAGACGTTCTACACTTGTGCTATTACCCATATACTTTATGGGTGCCAACTCAAAAAATGTGGCAATAATCTACTAGCTGTACTCCATCTCATAATACATATTCAGTTGCTCCCGTATTTCAATCCACACAAGAATAAAATAGGCAACTAAACTATGATCACATGCCCAAAAGCAGAGAGAGTTCGATGAAAAGGATGCCTACTTTGACTCAGTGCAATCACGAGCAAAGTATCTCAACTTTTCACAGTTATAGCACATTATTTTGGGTAACCTTTATTATCCTTGGTAATGGAGCAGTACATATACTTCCCAATTAAAATCAATAAATGCGCTGCTTAATACAGTAAAGCGCGTGTTGCAATCTGTCTCAAAACAAGGATAGAAGGCCTTAAACACAAAATTAAGGCGGTGAAGGGTCATATACCCATTCACATGTTAGATCATAATACTGGTCAACATATCCAGGAGCACTTGCTCAATGAAAAAGTATTATTTAAACCATTTCAACTTTAAAGAAATATCCCAAAAATAAACCATGTCCAATAATAATATTTCCTAAAATAAAATCCAAACTGCTGAAAAGAGTATCCAAAATCTCATAATGCTTTAACAGAAAGTAGATTACGCTAAATCCCAGGCACATAAATCACATTATGTAGAAGTAGAATGCGCCACATGCGCAACCGAAGCTTCTTCACTAGTGTCGTTCCACATGTAAACTGTATATGTGCCAGGCAGAACGCAACGATAATCTACTAACCGAAAGCAATCCTCGGATGTTGCCACATTTCCTTGGCATTTGGGTAGTTCTCATACTCCCCAATAAGATCATCATGCATGCGCGTCATCATAATATAACGCGCACGACGATCTTTCATCATCCAATTTTGGTAAACTAAAAGGTTACTTTGATACTCGGCAGCATTGGTGACCCCATCCTCAATTTTTGGGGCTACCATGGAATTGGACAAAGTCTCAACTAAGCCCAGCTCATTCAGGAAGTACTTTATATCTCTTTGCCATATGTCATAGTTGATCCCATTTAGCTTGTCAATGTTATCATATATCACATCTATGTGGTTGTTTGCCATCACTACATTTAAGAATTGCGCAAGGGTTGACATTATTATACACACATCCATTATTTATTCAGAAAACCCGATTGGAAAAACATTATCCCTCCCTACAAATCGAAATCGAAAAATATTGCTATTGCTCATAATCATCTCCCAATTATAAAGGTTAGGAGTATATTTTCCAATCGTTTTTCGAACAAATACGCATATTACCCACAGTATTATAACAATAACAATGATAACATGCTCCACATAAACACACGGATTCCCATATGGAATTATTTGGTAAATATTAGAGCCTATGATAAGAAAATTCCATAGCATAATGCGTGTCGCGAAAACACATCCCCTTACATAATTCCTCCAAAAAAATGGTACATAAATCAATACATTACATTTCCCAAAAAAAAATCCTAATACAATGGATCTACTGCAATGAATAAATAAATGAGGATGCCGTGCCACACATTATGCCTCAAGGAATATCTTATACACAGAAGGCAAACAAACATAAGCTCTATCATATTTTACCAAAAATCCATCTATTTAATCCTAATAACTAACATGCTAACACATATTAAGCAATTGGTCTATTAAATGGATGGTAGGGCCATGCTCAAACACATAAGGAGCGTGCCAATGGGTCTCATAAGGCGGGTAAAACGTTGGCGGCAATCTAATTGCGCAACGTAATAAGAATAATTAATTACACAAATTAATTAATTAATTACCGCATGTAATTAATAGATGCACAGTTAATCCACGTCGCGTGACTGTCCCCGTTACACAAAAATACTCCCACATGCTCAAATAATAAAAATACAGCATCTGGAAATTTTAATTTTGCATATAATAATATTATTTAATTTTTCGATAAAGAAAAACACTAAAAATATAGTAAAATAAAAAATCCAGAAGCTATGGTGGGAGGTGCAGCACACCACAGTGTAGAATAAGCCCCAATCATAATTCTACAATTTTCCAGGAAGCCAAACACCCCCTTACGCGCCCTCACGTGGGCAAGTGGGGTGGTTTTATAGTGATTTTCTCAATATTTAATTAAATAAATATTTTCTGGTAATTAAAAAATAATTTAAAAATTACCATAAAATCAGAAATAAAGTGTTATGAATTTAGGTAAAAAACGGCATGTGAATCGGAGTTATACAGCCTCCACACTCTCTCGCACTCTCCAGTAGGCGAGAGTGGGCTTTGCTGAGAAAGCACTGTTCATCTTCTTCCTCAAGCCTATTCGAACCAGTTTCGAATGTTCACGGGCCCAACTTCGCAGGCTCATAACTTTCACATACGATATCGGATTTGCGCAAATTTTATGTCTACGGAAAGCCCTCGCGACGTAGTTTAACAACATACCAGATTTATTCAATATTAACAAATCTAGGTGCATCAAAAATTAGCCCAAAATTTCGGAAAAACCACAATTTTCAAAACTAAAATTTGTGTTCTCTCTCAAAATACACGTCCGTTTCTCACGAAATTTTGCAGGCATGTTCCTCACACATAGGAGAACACGTCCATATAAAAATTTTGGGTTAAAAACCACTTTTGAAAAACGTTTTTAAATGACCCATAAATTGTATTTTTGAGAGAGAATGCAAACCACGCGACAATAGGGCGAATCAACAACCACAGGTTCTGATACCAATGTTAGACGCGCGGCCCAGCCCCTCACCTCGAGGTATTGTCCGCTCTGGCCCAGCCCACTGGCCGACCTCACGGGTTTGTCCTTATGGGCTTCATGCCCAAAAGGCGCCTCCTCATTAAGAGGGTGTCCAGCGTCGTCTTATAAGCCTATCTAAGGCATCGTCCGCAACCGATGTGGGATACTAACACCCCACCTCGGCGCTGGCACGACCCTGGCTCTGATACCATTGTGAATACGCTATATCTACTGCATATAGCACTCAATAACGGGTCCAAGGACATACCTTAAGCGGAAGAGACCGAGGATGTTTGTCGGTTGTTGTTACAAGCTCCACGTAGTCGCTGCACGAATGGCTGCTCCTCTACTGCGAGTCTAACCTCCGTGTATGTTCCTCAATGTCGTGATAGCCGTAGGGATTGCTACTAGAGTTCTCCCACATAATCCACACTACCAAGTCCACTAGGCAACAATGGTGATCCTAGAGAAAGAATACTAGAGAGAGAACAATGGAGACTGCTGTATTTCAGTGTTGTGGTGTGTCTCAATCACTAAGAGAGACATTCAATATATATGTGCTTCTATTCCACAATCCAAACCCTAGCAAGAGTTGGTTTCCAAGTGCAATTAGGAAACCTCATGGAATAGGGGACTTAACCACTGAGTCCAGCACCCACACGTGGGCGGACCATGGGTTTGGGTCACAACCCAATGACCCATATTTTTAACACATATTTTTAACAGTACATATAATGAACAGCATTCAGCTTCTTTAGCAGGCCACATTTAAGTAAGTCTCACAATCATCCTCTGGAAGGGAAGTCTGTTAGTTATTTAAAACTATTAACTATTTTTGTCGTTGAAGTGCATGCTGGCAGATTGTTTTTCAGGTTGGCTAACCTAATAGTTTTCTGGCAACAGACTAGATTTTCTTTGATTTGCTTGTTTGTTTTCCAGAAACTGTCCAGTGATTGAATTATTCTCGAAATTCTCCCCTGATTATTGATCATTGTGGGTTTGCAGGTCAAAATGGTTAGCTTGAGAAGATATTCAATGTTCAATGTTTCTTTTATGTAAGTTTCAATTCATTATAATAGATAAAATGCCAGAGTGATAAATATCCTGTGTGTAAAATTTGAGTTTTAAGATTTTAATATTCCAGAGCTTGCATCAAATAAATTACAGATGTTCGAAGAAGCTTGTTTTCCCGCAGTATATTGTGTAATGCTACTTTCTCGAATTATGTTGGTTGCTGGACCTCCACAAGTTTCCCAGAAAGAAGGAACACAGAGGGGTAACAAGGGTTGTTAATCCTTCCAAACTCTTGAACTGATCTGTCATGCAGAATGTCTTATTGTTTTCCACATTACTAAGCATTTTATTGACTAACATAACCAGCTGCGAGGCGCGTAAAAGGTTTCACTAATTTGGCTTCATTTTTGTTTAATTTGCAGTAGATCTGAAGATTGCAGATCTAAAAACCTCCTGTCTGCCTTTGGATTGGACCTTTATTATTCAAAGTACAGTAATTTTGTGGGAACCAATTAAAATTATTGTTAATGAATGGTGTTCTGCTTCTTCAGTCGACCATGTCTGAGTGAGTCTTGCAATTAACCTATTTAGGTGCACTTACAATTGACTAAATTTGCTTTGATTTGCTTCTTTGTTTGCCCAAATCTGTTTAATGATTGAACCACACTTGCAAAAAAAAATTCCTCTTATTACCATCATTGTAGGTTAAACGAACAGTTGAGAAGATAGCCACAATAGGACTGGGTGGATGTGGAGATTGGGTAAACAAACTTTCCAATGTCTTATGTTAGTTTCATTTAAGATTACTAATTCAGGAGCTTAAAAAATTACAGAAATTTGGAGAAGCTCAATGTCTAATCTGTGAGGGATTGTTTGATGCTTCATTCTCAGACAATGTCAGTGTCATGGGCCTTTGCGAGTGACCTCTGAAAGTTTGGAACATTGGGAGGAGGACGGTTCGTAAATTCTTCCAAACACTTCTCCGCGTTACTAATTATTTTATTTACCAACATAAACAACTAGGCACAAACCAGCCTATATGCTGATTTTTCGTGGAGTTTGCTTGAAACTGTTAAAAGGTTCATTGTTGAAACATTTTGGCACTTTCTTTTGCTGCATAAATTCATTTCACATCTTATATAGGTTAACACTTGACAGTGCCAAAATTACTGCCCTCATCTTAATTCTCAAATTATCAAACCCTTTTCTCTGTTTTTTTTTTTTTTTTTTTGGGGGGGGGTTGCAATTCTAAAACTTTTGTTTGGCAATGGGTATGTGTTCCAACAAATGGTGCTAGTTTTTTTATTCTGTTTTAAAACAGTTCAAAAATTATTGCAATATTTCGTTTTAAAATTTCTGTTTATTTATTTATTCACGCTGAATACCTGATGTTTTCCCTTCTTGTGAATACATTGTTTCATTTGTCAGCATTCCATCACTTTACTTCAGTCATGCTCTGGTGTTGATACAGTCTGGGTGCAACTCTCATGATGATTCCTTAGGTTCCTTGAGGAGTTTCACAATGCAGAGGGTAGGGCGATGATCTGAAAACAGAGAATAAGACAATAAAACTAAACAGAGGAAAAGAACATTCTTGCAAAGAACCACGAACGGTGCAAGAAAATATTGCACCCAATTGAAACTCTCGAAATCTTGAGCTAAAAGAGAGATATCAAAGCTTCTCAGATGCAAATGCTTTATTTGGCTGCTCAAGAGAAGGTAGGGATAGAAATCAAAATAAAATGGGATCTTATGTTTCGTTGTATGAACTGAGAAAGCAAAAACCTACATGAAGCTATGTTTTTGTGTTCCATCTTATGAAAACCAAAACAACCGGAAACATTAGTTTCCATGTTTTCTTTTCTTTTCTTTTCTTTTCTTTCCAGAGACAGCTGTAGTGCTAGTAAGAGTTTTTCCCCATTTTTGGTGTTTGCAGGTTGTCACAAGGGCTGCTTCATAGTGTTACTACTATCCTTCATGCCGACCCAAGGGTATTCTGCCTCCATATGGGTTTTTCTATGTGCTCATTGATAGACTGATTGTTTTGTTGTGTGATCTTTTGCTTCATGCTTTCTACTGGCACACCTAATAGTGATTGTAACTCTGTATCACCTTTATTTCAATCATGTTAAATGCTTAGTGCTGATTGATTGTGATGGAAAGAAATGAATGACATTTGTTTTTCAAATTGCATTTGTCAATTGAGACCCAATGAAGGTTCTGTCCTTTTTATAGGTGAGAGGGAGGTCGTTCCACTATTCGCTATTTTGTTGCTAGGTTTCTTTTTACTGTTTCCACCATCTTCTCAGCATCAAATCAAAGCAGTAATGGCATAAAGATTACATAACCATCTCTGTAAGTGAATAAGTGAAGTTTTTTCAACTTCTTTGAGGGTCTCGTGGTTTCACAGAATTGAACTCCCTTTGTATTAAGATACTACATGAACCTGGAATATGCAGAGGTTGTCTTGCGCTTAACGAATTACAAGCCCCGTCCCCCAACACCACAGGGGAAAAAAAAATTTGTCCCAAAGTACTTTCAGAATTTCATGGTTTCAAATCCCTTTTGCAAGTTTTCTCGGCAATGACATGGGAATGATGGGATATAATAGTGGCTAGAGTCTTACTTGAATGTGGATCGAGCCAACTGAATTTTAATTTTGGCATCAGTTTAAGACAAACGTTTGCTCCAAAGCTTGGAGCCCTGTCACATTATGGCTCTAAGATGGTTTTGGATAAAAGGAGACACAGTACAAATTTATCAGCCCTTTTAATTCAGCTAGAGGCCAACTTTATAAGATTTGATAAACTTCAATTTCAAGAGTCCTTTTCATCCAGTTCTAGGCTTCTAAATATTACTTCTAAATTTCAACTGATTTTGGGCTTTTTTCAACTTTAATTGCCAATCTTCCAAAATTTCAAAATTTTATTTTAATTTCAATCAAAACTAATAGATCGAGTCTATAAATATGTTGATTTATACATCTTAGGGCTAGGTTATAGATCAATTGGGTTAATCTTGAACTTGTGTAAAATTCAGTTGACCTAATAGATAGGACTATTTCTCATTTTTTTTTATAAAAAAGATAGGGCTATTGATGATATCGTTAGATCTTAATTTATTCAACCATGCTTAAACTTAACTTGATCTTAATTTATTGATCTTGTGATCAATGTGTAAACTGCATGACGAACTATAGACAATAATCACTCGACCTGTACTGCTAGACATGATAATTCTTTGACATATACATGTTACGTGTGTATACGTCAAAAAATTTTAGTGACAAAAAATTTTCGTTGCTAGAACTGTGGCGATTTTGGCGTCGCTAAAAGTATCCACGGAAAAGTTCCAATTGCTATTTACTATTTAGGCACCCAATAGTGACCAAATTTTTTGCCGCTAATGAGGGATAAATCCGCCTCTACAATTCAAAAATAAGTTGTTAGATGGATGTTTTAGCAATAAAATTTTACCCTTCAGCACGACTTATTTTCGTTGCTAAAGTTCTCAAAAATAATGATCGCAGTTTCCTTCAGTTTTATTTCATAATCTATCCGTTCCATTTTATTTGCTCATCTTTCCTTTTTTGCCAAAATGTTTTATCACTTTCAAAAGTCAACACAAAAAGACTTGTTATTTTCCTAAAATACCCCTTTACTTTTCTTGTAAAAAATTGATCATTCTTTTTCCATAGAGGGCAAACATAGAAAGTTACAATTAAATGGGTGATATGGAAATGCATTTAACACATTACCTTAATATGTGTGCTTAGCCGTTAGCAAATAAAATGGAACGGAAGGACCGAAGGAGTAATTTTTTCTCAGATTTATCCAATTTTAAAACAATATTCAACCTATATGGAAAGTGTTGTTGCTAATAGCATTTTCAGAACTTGCTGTTTAAAAAATAAATAAATAAATTCATATTGAAAGCGTTGTTTATCACACTTCTCTTTTTTCCTTTCCAAAAAATGGATTCTTGTAACCAAGACTGGATGCACATAACTGCCACTGTGGGCATGTGCAACCACCCAAAAATTTCACGTATTTTTCTTTTTTGGTATGAGTAATTTTTGATAATTTTATTAAAATTATAAAATAATTTAGTGACTTATGAGAAATTATTCCATGTAACGGTTAAACATGATGTGGTATAACCGCCCAACAAAAATGCGCCAATTGTTAGTATGGACACGTCACCCTCATTCAATTAAACTGCCTAATTGGAACAAGAGGCCGCAATACACAAAACAGAATGGCCTTTAACACCGTTCAACGCCGTTAGATGAAATTCAAATTCCATACTCCCACTCAAATTTCATACTCCCGCTCAAATTTTTGCCTAAATTTGAACATTTCATTTTACCAGTAATTAAAATTGAAAATAAACAAAACAAAACAAAACCAAGAACGGAGAAGCTTGCCATAGCAGTGGAGATGCTTGATGATGCATTGCCGAAGCCTACCAGTACTAGCGTGCCAACACTAGCGGATTGATGCTGCCTTTGGATTTATTATTTACCAGACTAACTGAGATTTTTCCATGGTTATCTCTTGGGCTAAAGATGAAATAGAAGAAACATAGAGATTTTGGCACGTTTTGAGAGAAATTGTTGACAAAGCAAGAATAGTGGGGGGTACTTGTGTTCAGACTCATCTCTTAACTAATAAAGGGAGGATTTTTGGGTGAAAAAAGGAGTGGAGATTTTAGTGAGTATTTTTGTCCTCCTTCATATGTTTATTTTTTTGGTTTTTCTTTGTCTTTCCTATGTTAATTTTTTTTTAGGACATCTTTTCCTATCTGATGGACATGGCCCATCTTTTTATACAATATATTTGCTATCGAAAGTTGAACAAGAATGAAAAACTGATCGAATACAAGGGCGTCTTCTCTTAAAGGGGCTGTAACTTAACATTGCATTGCATATCTAATGTTTGAGAAAAGTTCTGAAAGAGATCAATGCACACTTTTAAATCATAGTTGTGCACACTGCTAGTTTCTTTATTATTTGATACTATAATATTGTCTTGCTTAGTAGAAATATTAGAATTGCATATAGGATATTGGATTGTTGATGTTTTTCTATAGTGTTTCGAAATCTAAGTTGTGGGTTCAGCGAGTCTTTTAGCATTAACACACCTTTTTGGAGTTAGTGATGTTCAATTCTAATACTTTATATAAATTTTTATTTAAATTTTGTGATTGATACCAAGTTATGTTTCATAAATACTGAATTTTAGTGCATTATAATTTTTATATGACATTGTTTAGATTTTGGGAATTTATTCCTTTCTTCTTTTTTTTCTTTTTTTCTTTTTTTTTTGGCTATTCTATGTTTTCTTATTCATGAAAGCAAATCATTGTTTCACCCCAAAAAAGAGAGAGAGAGAGAGAGAGAGAGAGAAAGAAATCAGATTTTTGGAATCAATGTATTACTTTTAGAATCTTTTACATTTGAGTGTTTGAAATGTCATGTAGTCATATACTCTCATTTCTTTTCTTATTTTCAAGGTTACTTGTCTCACTTTCATCTTAGATTAAAACTATATGTGGCTACAAGTTGGTATGATAGAATTAGTAGCCAACTATTTTATTATGTGGTTCCGTTTGATTATCTACTGTGATTTTCATTACAAATTGAAATGATTCATTGAATTGTCTTTAGTAGTTACTTTTTCATTTTAGACTTAGTTTTTTGTATGGCTTTTGATAGTATTTTCTGTTTTGCATGGACTGCAAAATTTGGTCTACTTATGTGGATTAGGACGCTTTTTTCATTTATGTTCCTTTCTACAAGTTTCTTTCACCTGTTCAAATCCTTTTATATTTTGTGCAATTCATTTATACTTAACATAGTTATTTATATATTAACATCAGGTCTTTGCTTCTAGCTTTGAGTGATTTTGAACATAATTGGGGGGGAAATGATGGGCTATGCAAATACAAGAGGTCTTTGGAAACTAGACATTAGAGTGTGTCTATCATGGAGTTTGAGGTGGTTGGAGATCGGAAAACAATGTACATAGTTGCCTTATAGCATGCAGATTTTTGAGTCCCTGACAAGGGTGGAGCTCATCTACATGTTGCACCTTGCAGGTGGCTCATTGGAATCTCCAACCTAACCAGGCATTCTTTGTCAAATATATGCAAGGCCGGATGACTATGTTGCTAGGTGATCATTGATGTGGAGCATATAGAACTATTGTACAATTGTTGATAAGAGATCATATGTGATTTGGATTATGTTTTTTATTTTAGCCACCAATACTATTGTAATTTTTATTTAAATTTAAGTTACCCTTTGTTGGGAAAAAAAAAAAAAAAAAAAAAAAGAAGAAGAAAGAAGGTACCCTTGTGGTTGTAACATGACAAATGGTCATAATGTATGAATATATACTTTGTTTTTTCATCATAATTTTGTTAATTATGTGATGAAACTATGTGCAAATTCACTTGCTAACTTACATGTTGAGGGGTTTCAAATCTTAATCCATCCTGTTGGTGGCTCCCATAACAATACATTTACATATGGCATGATGCATGAATAGCATGGGTTAATCTGGATTGGACCATTTACTATATCAAGTTTGTTATTGGCATCTTTATGCATGCAACTACTCATTAAAAGAAGAGAAGATGACATTCTTGAGATCAAATTTCCTTGCCCTTCTTTCCAAGAACCAATTGGCAGGTAAAAGGAGAGGGGGAACATAAAGAAATGAAAAACGAACAAGCTAGGGGAAATTTCATATATAGGCGTACATGATGTGACAAACTAACCACGTGCATAAGGCTACAATTCAGCTTATAACCCAGAAATTGGTTTCTAAAAAAGAAAACATCTAAGGTTAGAAAAGGACCCAAAAAAGCAAAAAAATAATGTTGTTGGACTTAACAGATGAAAACCACCATTGTAGAAACCCATCCATCCATCCATCCATAATGCTATATCCACAAAAACAAGTGCATAGAAAACACAAGTTTTAAAGATATATATATTAGGTAGCCTCAAACCAAGAGGTTCAAATAGCATCAAAAGGCATCACCCCACACCAGTGTATGAAGATAGATAAACCTGCCAAAATGCAATAACCATCTCACAACCACAAACCCATAGCAATGAAACAACTAGTGAATTACTAACCATATTTATGCTAAAATGGTAGATACATAAGCCAAAAAAAAAAAAAAAAATCAACATTGAAAAAATGTTGTTAAAGACTTTCCACAACATTTTCATATATGTTGTGTCAGCCCCTGTTGTGGTTGATGTGGGACTTTTTACAACGTTAAACAAATGTTGTTGAAAGGAAAAACAGAATGTTGTTAATGCCATCTTACCACGTTGAATAAACGTTGTGTTAGACGTATCGACAACATTTACAGAAACGTTGTCTTAGATCGAACACATTAACAACATTTCAGAAATGTTGTCGTAAATAGTTAGTTGACACATCAACAACGTTTTCAAAATGTTGTATTCTATAAACACATTACCAACATTTCAGAAATGTTGTCGTAAATGGTTAGTTGACACACCAACAACGTTTTCAAAATGTTGTATTCTATAAACACATTAACAACATTTCAGAAATGTTGTTGATAATTAACTGACTTACATCAACAACATTTACAAAATGTTGTCTTATATAGACACATTAACAACATTTCAGAAAATGTTGTCTTAGATACACACACCAACAGCGTTTCCAAAATGTTGTCGTAGATTTTCGGTAATTTTATGACAACATTTTGTAAACGTTATCGTTTCCCCTTTTTTTTTTTTTTTTTTTTTGGTTTGCATGTGCTTTCATTTATGGTTGTTTTTATACCTATTCCCTGTTCATATAAAATGATAACCAAACACACCATTATTAAAAGTGTAAAACCATAATTGATTTGATCCCAAACTTCAAACACCTAACAAATCAAATTCATTAAATAAAGCCTAATATTACATGCAATACATTGCAAACAAAGTATGACTTCAAAAGTTTCATTAACATCAATTGTCATTACATGTCATTAAGTGTCAATACATTGTAATATGACTTCAAAAGTTTCATTAACATCAATTGTCATTACATGTCATTAAGTGTCAATACATTGCAATATAACTTCAAAAGTGGCCAAAAAGACAAAAATAGAGAAGTTAGGAGTGCATATCCACCACAAAAAATTGGTCATCAATCATCTACTCCTGCAAAACATTGGAAACAAAGTGTGACTTCAAAAGTGAGTCAATAGTTATCATGCTAAACTAACAAAAGACTTAGAAGTATTACCTCCATTACACCAAAAAAGGCCTTTTACTAATAGAAAAGTTAGGAGCATGCATCCACCACAAAAAACTAGTAAGTCATCAATCATCTACTCCTACAAAACATTGTAAACAAAGTGTGACTTCAAAAGTGAGCCAATAGTTATTATGCTATACTAACAAAAGACTTAAAAGTATTACCTCCACTACACCAAGAAAAGCCTTTTACTAATAGAAAAGTTATGAGCATGCATCCACCACAAAAAACTAGTAAGTCATCAATCATCTACTCCTACAAAACATTGTAAACAAAGTGTAACTTCAAAAGTGAGCCAATAGTTATTATGCTATACTAACAAAAGACTTAGAAGTATTACCTCCACTACACCAAGAAAGGCCTTTTACTAATAAAAAAGTTAGGAGCATGCATCCACCACAAAAAACTAGTAAGTCATCAATCATCTACTCCTAATAAATTTGGTAGGCCAAGCAGTTGTACTCCCAATAGTCGGTAAGACCTCTTTATACACCAAAATTGAGAAAATACAAAATTATCCCAGCATGAGACAAGACAATCTCACCCACTTGCAAAAGAAATCTCTCCCTCTCTTCCCCCTATCTCTTTGTACGGATCTCTCTCACTCCATAAGATTTACCCTTTATGTAATCCCATCCTCTTTTCTAGAAATCTCTCTCTCTCTCTCTCTCTCTCTCTCTATGATACAAATCAAATCACCCAAAATCCTCTCTCTCTTTTTCACACATACCTTTTTTCTCTCTCTCTCCTCACTTTCTCTCACTTTCTCTCCAAAAAAGCCCAAACCCGGAATATCGAGATCCCAAAAAGCATGACCGACAGTTTGCAATATCGAGATCTAGGCAACAGTGTTGTTGCAGACCATTATAGACCCTAAATCGCATCGGATCCCCACAGTGCATTGGTTTTTGCGATCTGTTCTTGGGTTGAGTGAGAGCGGTTTTTCTTTAAAAACCAGAGTTTGATTATAGGTGCTTAAACACTCTTCCCCAACCATTCAACCCTCAGAGAAAACTCTCTTCCTCTAAATCCTCTCTTACGAACTCATGGCCTCTTCCTCCTCTGCCCCACAAAACCGTCCTGATTTAAACACAACGCCAGCAACACAACCAGAGGTCTGGCACCCAAGGTTCCTAAATGTTCAAAACCAACCCCTTACAGTTGACGATTCTATAATTTACAATCTTGCGAACGCAACGGCAGTAGCGGAGGGACTCATCACTCCTCATGATGAGAGAATACTGGTTGGACGGTCCGACCTGGACGTAATAAGAGACTCCATGGCTCTCAGCGCTCAGACCACAACATTTACTGCTAACATGGCTCGGCGTTTGCACGCCAGAAATGTGCACATGCAAAGTCTAAGTGACCAGGTCACTCGTCTCCAGGGGTTGCTCGACGGAGCCTATCGAAGGATGAGGGCTTTGAGAGCAGAGAATAGAGAGTTACAAAGAATGGTGGACTCCTATTCTAACAGACTCACACCAAGGGTCGAGGCACTAGAGAGGCTCACTGATCAAATCATTGATCAAGAAAGGGTTCCGGGCAGCCCACAGAGGCAACCTCCAGCTGATCCCTCCAGTTCTACCCAAGGCCCACAAAGGCAACCCCCAACTGACCCTTCTAGTTCTACCCAAAATGCTACTATTGAGTAGCTCTCACTTTTTTTGTTTTTGTTTTTTTTTTTTTTTGTCTCTCTCTTTTTTTTTTTTTTTTTTTTTTTTTTTAATCTAATGGAAATGACACTCTCTCTTCTTTTTTTCTATTTTTTTTTTTCAATTGGAGTACGAACAATAGAGTACAAAAGGTAAACCAAGGGCAAAGTTATATCCTCCGCCTTCAATGAGTTACCCAAGCTAGGATGCCCGAGAGCAATCCGTTAACGTACTCACAAGCTTATTACAGGCTAATTAAAATATGAGATGTCCGACACTGAGAAAGAGGCGACAGTAGCTGGTCATGGATACACAGCTCAAGAATGATAAGAAATGGACTAGTTCGCTATTTACATTGTGCACTACTCTATGACCACATTTAAACGAGTATATAACCATGTATCTTTAAGCAACAATATAAAACAGTAGTATCAAATGATATATTGTAGGATTCCCTAAATTTTGAACAAGTAATAAAAATATTTGGTTATAAATCAGTGGGAAAATCCAACAATATCATTAAGGCATTTAAAATCACATTCATAAAATAACACCATATTAAATGTAAAGAAGCCACATTTCCTACCTCAATTGCGAGCAATACCAACCCAAAATCATCAAAATAATTTTTAAAACACTCTCTATAATTTCTGGGAATTTTCTGTAATTTTGGGAATTTTCTGATATTTTCTGGAATTTTTAATAAATATTAATTTGGCCAAAAAGTCAAACTATAGTCAAACTTGGTCAAAATGATCAACTAAGGGTCCCACATGGTAGGGCCCTCCAAGACGAGTCCAACGGTCAAATTCGGGGTTCATATGATTATCGTATGGCTTTTAAATGCATGAGAACACGGTAAGGTATACAGATGCACCCACACAGGATCATAGACCTATGGGGTCATCTTCAACCTCCCGCGGGTTGAATTGTGTAACCGGGTTACACCGTGTGTTCAACGGGCCAACTTCGACGATTAATATCTCCCTTGTTTCTTAACCGTTTTCAGTGATTCAAGTGTCGAATCGAAGCTCATGCGGAGTACTACGTGCGACTATAAATTGTTCATTCAGAATCCTATAAAATCATATTCGTTTTTAAGCCACAAGTTTCGGGTTTTCATGATCCAAAATTCTAAAATTTGTTAATAGAAAGACCAAAGAATATATAATAATTACTTTGAACGGAAAAGGTATACATCAAATATCTAGTGTGAGAGAAATGGGCAATTGTAAATATAATCAGAAATTTAAACAAACATCAGTAGAAAAAAATTCAATTAAACAAATTTATATATATATATATATATATACGTGTACCAGTTCAACAAAACACAACTAAATCTCTGCAGATACCCAGTTCAACAATAACCAGCTTACCATCCTTGGAACATTTCCAATCCGATTGAGTCATTGAAGAAAAGGGATAACAAAAATTGAGACCCTAACTTCAATTCCTTTCCAACTGTGACATAATTTTGTTTAAAAAAAATAAAAATCAGACTCACATAAGAGCCAATTAATTCATCGAAGCAGTATTACAATAAAAAAATAAAGGAGAAAAAATAACCCTCTGTTGGGCTGCTGAGAAAACAGAGGAAATAAAAGAAGAAAAAAATTAAAACTGATTTTTAATCAAATTTTGGCATCTGAAATATGTAAATCTCACCTAAGCTTAGTTGGTTGTAGGACTTTGTTTCCTCAGCAACCAAACAAAATATAAAAGAAACCCCAAGTCTGCTTAAAGAGAAATGTTTGATTACAATATTGGTTGGAAACTTATGTCCTGATTTTGATTTATGATTCGATTATTTAACGAAGCATGTAGCTACACATACACATGTACACACACACAAATCTAAAAGAAAAAGATCAGAGAAGATGGTAAATACCTGATCAAGACAATATAATAGAACTCGATGAATCCCAAAAACGATATAGCCCTCTCTCTATAGGATAACGATTTCTTGGCTTCTATGTGAGAAGATGGTGTCTCTCTCTGCATTTATTGGGGAAAATCCCCAAGAATCGAGCTCCACAAAGAGATCGAGAGGCTCAAAATTTGGAGCTTTCGTTCATCATGCATGTATCACAGATCTGAGAGATGGCACATAGATCTGGAGCTTTCATTCATCGACGGCTTGAGAGATAGTACAGATCTGGAGCCTTTGTTCGTCGACAGCTTGAGCGATAGCACAGATCTGGGACGGCTTGACAGAGAGAATGAGAGCCTTAGTTGGTCATCAACTGGAGAACGAGCACAAAGAACACTACTTGGTCGTCGCTGGAGAGTGAGAGAGCCCTAATTTTGTTTGAGAGAGAGAGGGCAAGATGAGAGATCGAGATGGAGATGGACCAGAAGGGAAGGAGAGGGGGATGGTCTTACTCTTTGGGGGCTTTCAAACACTTTGAGATGAAAGCAGGAAAAAAATAAGCGGGCAAGCAAAAAAAAAAAAAAACCCCGCCCCTTGTTTAGAGTCGACCACATTTATTAAACGTTGTTGAAGCCCCATGAAATCAACAACGTTAACAAAAACGTTGTGGAAGCACCATAAGATCAACAACATTAACAAAAACGTTGTTGTAGAATGGATTAACAACATTTATGAACCAACGTTGTTAATGAAACTAGATTAGCCATTTTTAACAACATTTTTACCATAAATGTTGTTAAAGCCCCACTACAACAACATTTTGAGAAGAATGTTGTTGATGACATGTTGTTAAATCCCATTATTCTTGTAGTGTTACCGGATGTGGTTGTATCTTTTGAAGCCTTCCTTTTGCACTTTTCCAAACTTTTTTTCAATCTAGCATTAGTTTCTCGTTTTAGCCTCACACATTTGGGATCCAAGACTGGTGTCTCATCAAACAAGCAATGTGCGCCATTTATGCCACTAATAATGTCGTCATTAGCAAACTTATTGTTGTCTTTCTTAATATTTGCCACCATATTTGAATTTGTCATATCTCTTTCAATTAATTTTGCCATCTCTGTCAATTTTTGCCTGACAATTTTAGAAGTTGTAATTGTCTTTGCACTCTTACTAATTATATTGTAGGCAAAACGCATCAAATCATTACGACGTAATGTCACTGATTCCTTCTCCTTCATATGTGATGAGTCACTACAATCAAATTCCTCCATCCCCTTGTTTGCATCTTTGGTCTATCGCTGCAAGATATACTGATTTGATATATAAGTAACACCTTTCACATTTATCACCCATAATTAAAGCATGACGCCACAACAAGCCCATGGATTCAAACATTTTACAGCTACAAAAGACAGTGCAATTAGAGGAGTTAAACTGGGTAACGTGAACTCCTTTATGGCCTTCCTCATTGAGTTCAAGAGTGTAAACCGTTCCATCACTACCAACTTCTTGCATTGATACTACCAAGCTAGCAACAAACTCATGTTCAAATAATTTGAAAATTTTTCGCGTATAGACATTAGCAGCATGATTCAAAATTCCTATTACTTCTTGCGACTCGCGAAGGTACACCCTGATTATTGCGAAAATCTTCTTCTAATTTTTTTGAACGCATTTGTTCTGTTTGTTTCTCATAGTGATGCACAAATTGGGTGAGATTCAATTTTTTACCTAGACATATGATGAAACAAGTTATTCATACTCTCACTTCTTTGGGAAGCTTTTATCCTGGCAGAGAAAGTATCCAAACTAAAGGACTGGACACCATTTTTCACGAAGATTGTATAGTGTCTTAAGCCATCCATTATCCGCAAGATCATTAAATTTTTCAGTCATTTTATCCCAAGTGGATTGAAATTCAAATTTTGTCTCACAACCATTAAGGCACTTGTTGAATAGCTTCTTAAACTCGGGATTCTAATAATAACTTGCTAAATGTTGTGCTGCATTGTTTGAAATGTGCCACAAGCACAAATGACTGGTGTGTTTCGAGGAACACCAATTTAATGGCATTTGCCATTGCTTGACATTGGTCCGTGAAAATGGTCTTCAGTTATTGATTTCCCATTGACTCGAAAAATGTTTCAAACAACCAAGTAAATGAAACAATAGTTTCATCGAACAAAAATGCACAACCAAACAACACATTGTTCCAATGTTGGTTAACCCCCACAAAAGGAGCATAAATCATGTTATACCTATTTGTTCGATATGTGGTGTCAAATACTACGACATCTCCAAAACAATCATAATCAAACCTCGATCTTCCATCTCTCCAAAAAAAGTTTGTCATTCGATTTTCTTGATCCACTTGCACTGTGTAAAAAAATATTGAATCTTCAGCTTGCATGTGTTTAAAAAGATTGATTAAACTTTGAGCATCCCCTGCTTCAAGCATAATCAACTTCTCTTTGTTAACAAGATTGTAATAGTCCCTCTTTGTAAATCCAACATTCTAAGATCCGCTAGCCTCTTCTACTAAATATGAGTATATATTCGTTGTTCTAATCTCTGCATTTACCATAGTTTTGATCACATGCATATGAAGATTTGTAATTTTTCGATTTAATCTAAAAAATGCCTTCTCTTCTGGATTGGCAAACTAGTGGTTGTGATTAGGATCAAAGTAAGAAACCTTCCACACTCCATCAACCACAGTAAATCGAATTCTAGCTTTGCAACCAGTTCTGGTATCTAGTCTATCAACCTTTTTCTCTTTATAAGAGTCACTATCTAGTCGAAACCCTTCTTTTGAACACACAAAGGTATATTGGCGCAAAACTTTATTCGTGTTATATCTCTTTTGTCCTCTTTGAATACTAAAACCAATGTGCGTGGCATAATCATTATACATGTTATAAGCTTCCTCTTCGCTATAAACAATCTTCCCATTGAGATCTTCATCAATATGTTCCTGACGCGTCTTGACGGTGTACAATCATTGGAGCTTCTTCCCCATTAATTATTCTCTTTGTGATTTTCTTCATCACTTTAAATATCAATGACTATATATCCAACAGGTTAAAAACATGTAAGATAAATTTGTATAAAAAATAAATAAATAAACAATACAAATATATAATAGCAAATATATTATAATTATTATGAAAGTGATTTTTTTGCTATAGATCTATTTTTTGTGGGTGAGTGGTCCTTTCTTATATTAATTGCTTTTTCTCTATATGAAGTGATTTTATTTCTTTTTGGTATTGTTTAAAAATAAATAAATAAATAAAAAGAAGGGAAGAAGAAGAAGAAGAAGATGCCATCCCCAGGACCCCACTCATTTACTCAACTCACTAAGTCACTAGTGCCATTCTCATGTTTTTCATTTTTAGAGATATAAGCTTTCCCCTTGCTTACCCTACATCACTCTCTCAATCGTCAGATCATATTTACCCTAAACATGCCTTACCGTCACTTTCCTCTCCAAATAAGAAGTATTTATGAGTGAAAAATGATTCTAATTAAGAAAATCTTCTGATCGATAATTTTTTTTTTTAGGATTTTGTTTATATACTTATTTGAGTTGCCGAGCATAAATTTGTGAGGAAAAAGTTAGGGGGTTGACCAGTTTCCATGGACCTCAATGGCGGCACAAAGATGGATTTTCTCAATAAAGAGATGATTTTGGCAACCGAGTCTCCGGCGACGATGTAGCAATGGATTCTCTAACAGGGAGAGAAGCTTTGACCAACAATGAAAGCTTCAGTCGGCAATGGTGATATGCATTGGTTACAAGCAATACCATAGATCCTGGGAAAAAAAAAATCTAATTTTTTGATTCTTTGGTTCCTTAATTTTTGGTACAAAATTTGAAATAAATGCTGAAAATTAGGCGAAATATTTGGGCAGCTGTTGTTAATGGTGTTAAAGGCTATTCTGTTTTGTGTACTCCGGCCTCTTGTTCCAATCAGGCAGTTTAATTGAATGAGAGTGACGTGTCTATACTAACAGTTGGCGCATTTTTGTTGGACAGTCATACCACATCATGTATAACCGTTACATGGAATAATTTCTCGGGACTTATAGTAATAACATTGATAAATAATGTAAGAATTCTTGTTTGTCTTAATGGATACATAGGCTTCAGTTGTGCATGCACGTGATCTCATCGTGCTTTTTTTCGTTTAGTTGTTTAATTTTAAAAGCCATTACTAGTTAGACCACATTGTACTCATTATGGTACTTAATTGACAACTTTTTTTTTCCTTTTTGGGGAAATTAGCGATTAGTCCACTCTTTGGTAAAATATTGGCAATTAATCAAGTAAGAGTTCTTGTAAGTCAATTAGTCAAGGAGACTAAAACTTATTTATCAATTAGTCATACATTTTTAAAAAATCCCTAGTTTACCCTTAGTATTACTAAGGGCACTCCCTTTTTGTTATCAAGGGTACCCTATGTAACTAACTTAGTTTTTTAGTATTCCAATTTTTAAAAACTTATAACTTGCAATATACACATCTGTTTAAAAAAATAATAATATTTTTAGAACCAACTCGTCGACATCTTCGAAAAAACGATCCATATTGATTAGGTAATTATTAAAAAAAACTAAAATTGTAAAATTTTACTACTTAACACAGTCTAACATAATAGTTCATAAAACTGTAAAATTTTAGTACTGAAGTTTACTACTAAAATTTTCCATCATAACCATGTTTTACCTTTTGTACCATTTTTTATAAGTGAAGAAAGTGCTAATATCTTGATGGTGGTTGTTTCTATTACTTTTGTACCATTCTATTTGTTTATTTTGACTAAACACACATATTAAGTCAATAATCCTGTTTCCTTCTTTATTTTAACTTTTCAAATTTGTCTTCCTAAGTTCTAATGCAGAAAAGGTTCAAATTTCTTGGAGAAAAAAGCAACTAAAGTAAAGGGTATTTTAAGAAAATAACATATTAGGGAGACCTATTTTGGTTTGACTTTTAAAGGTGATCAAATACTTTGGACCTTTCTCAAAATGAAAATATGAGCAAATAAAAAATAAGGATTATTATTTTTTGACATAAAGAAGATAGAAAATCAGCTAGGAATGTAGATAATAGATTGGTGATAAAGAAAAAAAGAATTAATTTTTTTTAAAAAAAATAAATTTTTTATATTGTTTTTATTTTGTATCAAGAGGTTTTTTAAGATGCTTACGCACTCAACTAAATCCCTCGAGGCACATGGGAAGAGGGTTTCTTAAGATGCTTACACACGTAACTAAACCCCTCGGGCACATGGGAAGAGGACCTCTTGGACCAATCGATCTCAACTTTATTTATTTGAAAAAATTTTCCTTCTTTTTTGGTTTACACCCAATATACATAACCTTTACGGTTTTACCTTCCTTTTGAAATAACATTATTACCTTCAGTCCGAAAATGTTACTCCATGAGCCAAGTAAAATATGTTTATTCATTACTTAATTTGTTTTGAACGATTCTGTGATTTGAATGACTGATCTATGAAAATATGTTTAGTTAATGTCTTTGATTTCATAATTGAATTTTGAATGTATTTGGAGCTCTGATTTGGCTGTCTTACATCTAGCCCTGATCAGTAGGGTTTAAATTGTTGGCCTTTCGTTCCTTTTGGTTCCAATATTGCTCTAACATCGGTTAGTAGGAGATAGTACTAATCTTTTGGTACCAATGCTCTATTTAAGTCTCTTTTTGATAGGAACACCGTTTGAACCTTCAGGTCAATTGTTTGAGACGTCTATATAGTTAGCTAGGGTTCAAAAGTAATTATTTTGTTATATTATGATATGAAACTCTGAAAATTGGTTTTCGATCTGTTCACTCATATGAATTTCTAAGGTATCTAAATAATGGTTTTGATAGGTTCTAAATATTCTTTTGATGAATCTTTAGAATGGATTTTCATGGAAAAGAATGTGATTTGTATAAACTGATTTTCTGCAAACATTCGTGCTGTTGGCTTGGCTTTTTCTTATGTATGTTATGCTCACACCTACAATTATTTTTCAGATCATTGTGATTTTTGTATTGGATGATTATTAGCATTGTGATTTAAACTAATATTTGGAGTTACTTTATAGATAATCAAAAGATTTCGAATCGGTTTATTTTTGAAATTCAGATTTGAGTTCGCGTCCTTAGATTTGATTATTTTAGGTTTGGGGTGTGACATTTACTAGCCTAAAATTCACCCTCATTTCATTTGAGACAACCTAAAAAAATTAGTAGGCCAAGAAGGGCGCAATCTTCGTTGATGAGAAGCGAAACATTTAATATCTTTACTTATTTTGACATCGTTTGAAAATTTGTCATATGTTGTCTCACTATCATGATCCGTCATGACTCATCATGATCTATAATGATAGGTGTGTGAGGGAATTTTGCCTGAGCTTACCCCCCCATTGAAGGTATTGTTTGTTTGTCCCACATCGGAATGTGGGCGCCTCCCACCTTGCCATATTAGCCTGAGTGTAGGCGAAGGGTGTACCACTATTCTCTAGAGAATAGTGGTACACCCTTTGCCTACGCTCAGGCTAATATGGCAGGGTGGGAGGCGCCCACATTCCGATGTGGGACAAACAAACAATACCTTCCGTAGGGGGTCAGCTCAAGAGCACAAACACCCAGGGGTTAAGCTCAGAGGCAAAAAAACCCCCCACATAATAGGTATTATTGCATTGTCTTGATTCGTCATAATTTACCAAACTATTAAACTAAGGTATGCCTTTAAAGTTGTGTTACTGCACCATCGTGACTTTAATACATGTTATCATTAATATCCTCACTCATTTTAACCCAACCCCATGTGAAGAATTATCATGTGTTTCCGTATTATCATAACCTATCATGATCTGTCATGATTCATCATTACATGTCGTTTTATATTTTCCAAACCACATATAAGAACCTTACCCACAATTGCACTGATTACTCTCATAGCATTTTTGCTTCTACCAGCCTAAGATTCACATTTTCTATTTTGTAGGAGCCTTCTCGACAAAATCAGTACGCCAAGACCAACTCAATCCTTGTTCCTAGGAAGCGAGACATAAAATATCTTTGCTCCTTTTGACGATATGTGAACAATTATCATATGTTGTAGCATTGTTGTGATCAGTCATGACCCATCTTGATCCGTCATGACATGTTGCATTGTCATGTTTGTGTGACATATTGTCACATTGTCATGATCTGTAGTGGCTCATCATGATCTGTAATGACATGTGTAGTTGCATTTTCATGACCTAAGGAAAATATTAAAATGCCTAATTTGCTGCATTTTCATTAATTTACCACACTAAGAAATTAAGGTATGCTTTTGTAGTTTTGTGTTGGTGCACCATAGTGAGTAGTGACTTTAATACATGTTATCATTAATATCCTCACTCGTTTTCACCCAACTTGTGAAAAATTATCATCTATTTTTTAAACTGTAATGCATGACCTATCATGATTCATCATGCATGATTCATAATGACATGTTATATATTTTTCAAACCACATATAAGAAAATTACAAGACGAAGAGGAAAAGTTGTCCTCCTACGAAACAAAAGGTTTGAAACAAAAAAATAAAACTACTACTTATTGCAAACCAACTTTCAATCTTGCTTAATAATAAGTAAAGGAATAGGAATTCCCTCGTTCATAACTTGAGGTTCGTTTTCTCATTGAACCTTTCTAACATTATTTCACATTATATCTAATCGGACCACTTGTGTGCATAATTAGATATCAGTTTTTTTTTTTTTTTTTTTTTTTTTTGGTGGTCCGGATTTAGTGCTATAGTGGTGCTTTTACAGCATGTGTTGTAGCTGTTGGATGTGCTCCACGTGGCATGGGGACCAATGGTTGGGCTTCAAAACGCACCGAAACTAGGTTGTTTAAGGGGCTAAAGTGGGAACGTTAACTTCTCAGTGTTAAGCTCAGAAAAGACTGAGAAGCCTAAGACACATTTTGTTATTATTCTATTCCATACTATATTTCGGATATGTTCCCATCAGTACACGTTTATATAAGTTATATCAGTACCATTCATTGGGTGTTGTACCCTTTGCATTAGTCCAATGTACCTTATATCCCACTAATGCACAAGGTAAAACTCATAATGCGGATGTTAATATAAGTTATATCAGGTGTTAATATAAGTTATATCAGCACGTGCTTACTTGATCATCATCCTTCTATATTTAAGAGTTATGCTGACATAGCAGCCTAAAAATGTCTCCCTCCAAAACTTTCTTCTCACCTTACTTTTGGGTCACCAATGTTTCTCCTCCTCTTTTTATAGTAATTTTTTTCCATCGATTGTCACTAAGGATATAAATTGCATTTTTTTTTTTTCTTTTGGCCAATAAGATATCTCGAGTTTGCAATTCCCTTGCTAGTACATTTATACTAAAGACTAGCTTCAAAACCTGTGCGATGCACATACTTATTTATAAAACTAAGATTATTAGAAAATTAGAATTTTAGAGAAATATATTTATTCTCTAAAATAGTAAAATGTGTTTGGTAATATAATATGCCAATTGAATTTAAAAGATATATATAGACAAAAATAAATTAAATAGTTAAATCAAAATAATCTTTGGTGCGATGTTAGCGTATAAATATATCACACAAAATTTATAAATACTTCCAAAATGGATAAATTATTTTGAAAAAAAATTAATTTAACTGATAGAAACTTGTGAAAAAAATAATGGAGATGACACATTATGGTATTTGGTGGAAAAAGATTAAGACTCTTTAGAGCTTAGTTCATCCTATGGTTATGGACCTTATGGTTTTGATTTGTTACATGTCACGTTTTCTTTTTTAATTACCATTGCCTCTATTTGTCTCTTTTTTTTTATTATAACTATTTATGCTATATGTTACAATATACTAAGTTTGAGTTTAACATTGTGTAATAGGTTTTCTAATTCTCCCACATAAAAATAAAGTTATATATTAACCTACCGTTACAGTGTGAAAAAGAGTAGTGAAAACCAAAAAAACCAAAAAGGGTTGGAGAAATTACGTTTTAGTGTTCACTTCCCAACTTAATACCAAACAAAGAAAATTAGTAGTCTTTTTGAAGTACGTATATGGTCAATTTGTATAATGTTGGTAGATAATATTTTTGTTTGGCATTAAGTTCGAAAATGATCCCTAAAAAGTAATTTCTTCAAAAGTCACTAACAGTACTTTCTTTTTGGGAAAAGTAGCGACTATTTTCCAACTTAATACGAAACAAAGAAATCTGATAGTTATTTTGAGGTAAGTATATAGTTACTTTGTAGCAAGTTGACAGACATTATCCTTTTTTGGTATTAGGTTGAAAAGTGATCACTAAAATTTAATTTTTGCCTTTTTCTCTAACAGTGTTTTAACTGATTCAATTGTGATTCGAAAGAAGAAAAAATAAAATTTTCATTTTTTTTTTATATATTGACACGGTATCGATGCATTCGAAGAGTTTGAAGATTCTGGTATGCCACATTTTTTTAAAAAATTTTTTTACCTTTATTTTGGATGTATAGCATAAAGAAATCGAAGAAATATGCTAGTTTATTAAATTTGGGCTGAGCATTGCATTATAATATTACTAGTAGAATATCTAAAGTTTTTATACGGGGGGCGTTATTGCCAGAAATGAAAACACTGCTTTCACATAAATAAACAGTGCATTGCCTATTTTGCCCTTCTATGCTTCAGTAGACAACCCATGTGAAACTGACTAGTGATGTCAGCGACTCAACATGCTTTGACTGAATCCACCAAAAATGGCCGTACTGGATCAGTTACCTATCTCCCTCACCTTAGTCCCTCATCCCCCCCGGATTCGGATTTGCTACTGGATGCTCCAGTAGCCACTCGGATTGCTCCACGTGGACAGATACACATCCAACGGCTGCCATGGAAGTGCTTGGATTTGTGCAGTTTTGGCTAACGCCGTTAGCTAGGTTGGAAAACGGCACCGTTTTTCTCTTGCAAAAACACAACCAAAACCAAAAACGGGGGAACCATTTTTCAGATCTGGTTTTGATTTTTGGCTCCTCTCTCTCTCTCTCTCTCTCTCTTCTCGCTCCTCCTCTCCGACGAAAATAGTGGAATCCCCCCCATCCCGAAGGCTGTGGTGAAGCTTCCCCCCGCCGGCAAGCTCCTTCTCTTCTCCATTGTTGCCGGCAGTCAGTCCCCCGAAGCCTGACGGTAAGTTAGCAGTCAGTCTCCATTCTCGCCGGCCTCGCCCACTCTCTCTCCTCTCGGATCTGGGATCTGCTCTTCTCCTCTCTCTCTCTCCTCTCCGCCTCCGGCAGTCGGTGTTGTCCTCCTTCCTCGGCGACGACGGCACATCCAGATCTGGTTTTCGGGTCACCCATTCAACCCCCAAAAGCCAGAACTCGCTCGCCCACTCTCTCTCCTCTCCGCCTATATTCCTCTCTATCCCCTTCGCCCTCCCGTCAGCATTCCTCCTCTCTCCGCTCCTTTCTGCCGTCGGTGAAACCTCCCGAAAGCAAATCGAACTCCCATCGGCGACGAGCAACTCTCCCATCCACGGCACGGTGATGTAAGCAGATCTGGGATTCGGACTCTTTGTCGGCGGCTTCCACCACCCGTCGACGGCAAATGGTGAGTTTAGGGTGTATTTTTTATTTTCTTTTGGTTGAAATACAATAGATGACTTTTTTTTTTTTTTACTATTATGCTGCTGCTGCTACGTACTATCTTTAGATCTGAACCCCCATTTTTTTTTTGTTTGCTGCTACTTGAAGAAGAAAAAAGAAGAGATAAAAATCAAGGATAGACATATTAGAACAAAAAAACAAAAACAGGGTAGCCATATTTGCGATTTTCCTTTCTCAATACTCTATGAATGTATGAAGATCAATGTATCTTCCACCAATGTATGAAGACCAAAGTTAAGGAACTTGGGTATATTAAGGAAGAGATTACTGTTTTTGTTGTTTGTTAAGGATCTAATTTTAGAATATGAAACTAGACTAAAGGTTAATTTTTAGTTAAAACGATGAGATATAATTCAGTAGTTAAAGGTTTTAGGTGAAGTCGGATTATGATAATATACATGGATCGTAGGTTGAGTAAAACTGTTAGTGAAAATGAGGGAGATTGCCATGAAATGCTTAGGACTGCATTTTTATTTTTTTTTTAAGGTTAAGCAGGATTATATGATAGAATACATGGATGAACTGGTTTTTTTAATTATTCCCCCCCCCCCCCCCCCCCCCCTTGAAAGTTAGCTGAGAATTTTTGTTTGAGGTATATTTAAATTCTGAAATGGGGTAGAACTATGCCATCGAATTCATGTTCTTTGCCAAAGATACTGGCTTTTTTAGTTCCACTCAAGTAAGTGTCTTGCAACATAAGCACTATGAGGGGCAATTTGTCGTCTTTGACTTTTGATGGCATTCATATTTTGGTAATTTGAAATTTGGATAAAACAGCAACATGCCAGACTTGGAGGTACTGGTAAAGACAGCGTTAAGTAATTGCATAGACAATTTGAGGTGCTAGTCAAATCTTGCATTGTCTCCAACATCTGACTACATAGTGGAAATTTAAATTTCTATTTATCTTGTTATCTAGGTCTGTTTGACCATACGCTGTTCTTTATATATCAAAGTTGTAAGGAACTTGGATCTTTTTATTCAGCCCTGATAAAATTTTGTTACTGTAGTACATAGGCTTTCCACATTGTGTGGTAATCAATCTCTTGCCTTGCCTTTTATTTAATTCTATGTTCCCAATTTGATATAGTGGCCGGGTAAAATTTGCCTATTTAGATTGATTTGGTGGATGAATATTTCCAAGTTACTCTTCTAGAAATGAGGCCAAACCAAGATAATTGCTCTCTTGTAAAGTTAGGGGAAGAATGGAAGTGGTCCCCTTATGGGTTAGATATCATTTTTTTGTTTAGATATCATTTTTTATTATGAATATTGGCTTCAATATTTTACTTCCTTATATTGTTTGGTGAACAAACTCTATGGTTTTATTTATTCGTGGTGAAAAGAAGGATTTTTGTCCCCAATGATTTTTGTTTGATGCATTTTGGGTGGTGATTTCTACATGATTTGGTTTAATGTGTCGCTAAAGATGGATGTAAACTCCGGCTTCTTTTGTTGTTTTTATTGGGGACTAATTGTTGCTATTTAATTAGTACTAATTGTTGGTAGATGGTTTTTGTTACAGTAGAATGTTTTTATTGGTTGAATAGAATGATGGATAAACCGTAGATTATTTTTATTTGTTGAATGGAATGATGGATCTTGTTCTGGTTTGATAAGTCGATAATTTGGAATGTCTTGGTTATAGATAGGGTCATGCCAGGTTTTTTGAAAAATATTACTAGCTTGGTATATAATTTTGGTTTGAATCAATTAGTACTAAGTATGGTAATTTTTAATGGCCACAATAGATCATTTCTTTGTTTTTTTTTTTTTTTTTTTTTTTGCAACATGTTGTGTAACTACTGAAGGAGTCCTTTCACTCTTGCATATCATTCGGTATAATGGGTTGCTATTGAAGCAACTAGAAATGATCAACACACTTATGTGATGAAACAATTGACGCACTATATATAAGAATGAATTTGTTTTCCCCCAAAAACAGGGTAGTGTTCTTATCTTCTTAACCTCTCTTGAGAATCTCTTGTAAAGGGATCAAAAAAGGCACTGACACCAAGTATCAAACATTCTAATATGAGAACTTGTGCCACCATCATCTAGTGTCATGTATTTTTGTATTTGTTGACCTTTTGCCAACATGAGCTTATCACGACCCAACCCGAACTGGGCTGGCCTGTCCAGACCCACAGGCTATGACCCTCCAAATTGCATGGCGCTGCCTGCTGGTGATAAGTATGTCAATTGACAAGGTGGTAATAGTAATAGCAGTTATTCCCTTTATGCAACAAAGCTAATCTGTAGCCATTTTGCCACAAATGCATAGCCTGATAAAACAAATGCATTTAACCCAAGTTGTCATTATTTTTCCTCTTGTAAATTTTCTGGACAACCAAAAAATTGTGATTCTTCCACATTTTATTTCTAAATAAATTGTTAATTGAAATAATGTAATCAATCTAACAAGCAGTACAAAAGCCAATAAAGATCATCCACCTTGAATGTTTTTTACAATCCTTTACATCATTGACAACCCAATATTTTCACATAGTACTAATCCTTGGCCACAATGGAGCTGATGACATCGGTTTAATTCTACCTAATGACAAGAGAAAGAAAAAAAAATCAAATAAGTTAAAAATCTTAATCCACATTGATGGAGAAAATATGTTGCTTCACTACTCCATACTTGGATGAAGGATTTCATCATCTAAAATGAGGGAAATTTGGCGTTTGATATGGGTATCAATTTCCCATCACTCAACGGTTGAGATCTGACAGCGGGACCTGTAAAAATTATGAAAAATACACCCACAACATAGTTAGAATGGAACAGAGGTAGAGAAGAGAGAGAGTGGGCGAGCGAGTTCTGGCTTTTTGGGGTTGAATGGGTGACTCGAAAACCAGATCTGGGTGTGCTGTCGTCGCTGAGGAAGGAGGATAGCACCTACTGTCGGAGGCAGAGAGGAGAGAGAGGAGAAGAGCAGATCCCAAATCCGAGAGGAGAGAGAGTGGGTGAGGCCGGCGAGAATGGAGATTGACTGCTAACTCACTGTTAGGCTTCGGGGGATTGACTGTCGGCGACAATGGAGAAGAGGAGGTTGCCGGCAGGGGAAGCTTCACCACAGCCGTCAGGATGGGGGGCATTCAACTATTTTCGTCGAAGAGAGGGAGAGAGAGCGAGAGAGAGAGAGAGAGAGAGGAGCCAAAAATCAAAACCAGATCTGAAAAATGGTTCCCCTTTTTTTGGTTTTGGTTGTGTTTTTGCAAGTGAAAAACGGTACCGTTTTTCGAAACCTAGCTAACAGCGTTAGCCAAAACTGCACAAATCCAAGCACTTCCATGGCAGCCGTTGGATGTGTATCTGTCCATGTGGAGCAATCCGAGCGGCTACTGGAGTGTCCAGTAAGAGGGGCTTGGGCTTACTGGAGCAAATCCGAATCCCCCCTCCCCCCACCCACCCCCCTCTTCTCTCTCTCTGTAAATTAAAGAGAAACAAGTAGCTACCTTGTAAAAAGAAAGCTTTTACTCTTTGTAAAAAAGTGCTATGGCTGCCATTCTTCCATTTTTTCCGGCGAATCAGGGAGAAAGTAGAGGATATTGGTCTCATCCCACATTCTTCAACAAAATTTCAACGTCATCGCATGGTCTGACATCCACCATTCCGTCAGAGAAGGATTTAAAAAAAAAAAAAAAACAGAAACAAAAAAAAGAAAAAGCAAGAACATCTAGTGAAACCCATTTTTGGTTCAGGCACACCCCATTATTTTTACGAAAAGAAGGTCACGGTCTTCTGGTGATGGTATACACATGTACACGGGTTTTGATTGGCTATGGGTATATAAATATCTATATGTAGGTTTTGATCTGCGACGAAATTAGAGCCCAAGGATAAACTTGTGCCTTTTGTGGAGGTCTTCGTTGGATGGAGTTTGCCAGCTGTACTAAAAGGGTTTTATATATACGGAGGTGATCCCATCAGCACGTTCTGATATAAGTTACATCAGCACTATGCATTGGGGGTTGTACCCCTTGCATTGATTCAATGCACCTTACATCCCACTAATGCATAAGGTACAACTCCCAATGCAGGTTTTGATATAAGTTATATCAGCACGTGCTTACCTGATCATCATCCTTTATATATATATATATATATAAAGCTGTTATGGGTGATCGACAACGTGGCGCTATTGTGGTGTGCTACCATGGAAGGGTAAGGCTATTCTCCTTGATAATGAGTTAGATCTGACTATGGAGACTTGATGAGGGTGGACTCTCGGAGTCGAAAGCGCCTTGGAACTTTGGAAGAGTGAAAGGGAAAGAATGAGCGTCAGTGGGAAATAAAGAACCTTTTGCCATTTTTAGCTTCAAAGGGCAAAATAGGCAATGAACTGTACATTGCTGTGGAAGCAGTGTTTTTATCTCTGGCAATATCCCTTCCCTTTTATATAAGTAATAAAAAAAACCATTACACAGTATTAGTCTCTCTAAGTTGAATTTTGATTCCACCGACAACCTATATTAAAAGAATAATGGTCTATTAGAGAATTTTCAACTGTTATCTAGTTTTTAAGTAAATCAATTCACTATTGATTTGAAAAAAAATTAAAAATTGAAAAATAAATATATTTTAAATTCCTCAACTAATTGAGAATATGAAACTTAAGATGCTTTGAAAGGTTAACTTTTTATAACCCACAATTCCACAAATGATTTGTCGCAACCCAAAAATCATATTAATTTGAATCCTTGCAACTATGTTAATAAATGCAAAGAATCCAACAAAAGTACTGAAATCCCATAATTCTACAAATGATTTGTTGCAACCCAAAAATCATATTAATTTGAATCTTTGCAACTGTGTTAATAAATGCAAAGAGTCTAACAAAATTTTTGAAATCTCATGTAATATGTATACAAAATATCAATACAAAAAATATTGTTATCGGGGAGGGGGGGGGGGGGGGGAGAAAAAAATACAACTCCGATCAATTCATTTTTATTGGTGCATAACAAGGTAATAGTTAAGCTATTCTTCCATTCATGTACTTGGAAATGCTAAAAAAATTGTCCACTATCAAAAATTGATACACATTTCAAATCAAATTTACGAAATACTTAACATTAATTATTTACTCTTTTATTTGTTATATATATATTTATATATTGAACTCTATCAAGTACAGTTCTATCATTTTGGTTAAATATATAAATAAATAAGGTTAAAATTTATTCATCCTTTAAAATTTTGTTTTTAAAATTTAAAATTATTTTTAGATAATCTATATATATATATATATATATATATATATATATTTTAATTTGCATTTTGTCCTGTGCTTACATTCAAGGTAGCCATGTAATCATGTGTCATCCTCTTTGATTTTCTAATTATTTTATTTTAATAATAATTTTTTTCTTAACACATCTAAACCAATTGACTTTCTAATAGTTATCTTATAAAAAGACCTAAAGTATGCTAGCACAATATTTTCATATAAATATTTTATCCCGTGCAAATGCACAAGTCTCACCTTAGTATCTAATATCTAATCTAATATATATATGGGTATTAGGGATGGAATTAAATTAGGATTATTCACAATCTTTTTTGTTTATGATATTCACCACGCCTACTTATACAAAATTTCAAGGCTCGTCTCACACGTACATTACAGCATTTCACATGTGTTTCTTACTTCTTCTCTCTCTTTCTCTGATTTTTCACTTTTTTTTTTCTTTTTTGGTGAAAAGGAAGCTTTATAAGCACTAAGCTATAGAGTTTAATAGGGGTAAGAAACACCCTACTATCAGCTTGAAGTTGATTCAACATCCAATTAGGACGATTATAAAAAACAGTACTAAATAAAATCAAAACTATCTCCCTTACGAGCTAAGATATCAGCACACTTGTTGGTTAACAGAACTTGTGCTGAAGATGGACCTCTAGAAATCTACCCATTAACCACTTGCGATCACAAATCACAGCGCATAAAGGATGTGCTTGGGAACCTCACTTTGAACAAGTGAAATAGCTGCACTAGCATCCGTATCAATAAGTAGCTTGTTAATTGCACTTAATTATTGATTCAAGCCCATCACGAAGACCCCAAAGCTCGGACAATACTTGGCTCCTCACAGTGGAGGAGCAACTCTTCCCTCCTACTCATATTACGCTGCGTGTAGTAGTTAATTTAAAAAAATATGGATATGTGGATATAGATATGTGGACACATGAATACAAATATATAGATATATAATCATATTCATTTGGAGACACACACACACACACACACACATATATATATATATGGACACATAAATGCCTGTCTATTATAACATGACATAGGAATATATATACATAATCAATTCTCATTTGTTTTTGTTTGTTATACACGTCTCATAATATGAGTGGAAGTGCTCCTTCATTGTGAGGAGGCAAGTATTATCCCCAAAGCTCAACTTCACTTGATGCTATTCCCATTTTACGGGTATAACCTTTTATCCACTGGCTAATGACCACGGATCAGGCCTCTCCTTGGCATTGGCAACCAAAATACATTTCAATGGCGTGATTACCCCTTGGGTTGGCGATGAAGAATACACTTCAATGGCGAGTTGACAAGGGAATTAGAGTTGGGCGTGTTTTGGCGCATGTCTATCTAATGTAACCTGTGCATTTGTCCAATGTTACTAGTAATCCACTAATGCATCTAATACAGGTGCACTAGGCACCCAATGTTCTGGTAATCCACCAGTGCACGACTTACAGGTACACGTACACGAGTTAAAACTCCTAATACAGTTGCACCCAATGTTCTTGGTGATCCACTAGTTGCATGAGGTACCCAATGTTCTTATAATCCACTAGTGCTACAACTCCTAATATAGATATAGTGCACGACTTACAAGTCCTAAAATAAGTGCATGAGGTACAACTGTGCTATATCAACAAGTGCCACTGATCATCATCGTGCGTTGCAAATAGCCATATAGGAGCAAATAGTTACATAATTGTGAATTTAAGTAGGGATACAACTTGGGTGGGTTTCAACCCAGTCAAAGGATAAGCTTGGCAATAGTCTTCCATTCATTAGGTTGGGATTGGGTTGGAAAATCGCAACCCGATTTCAATTTGGGTTGGGCTTGGGAAGAGGGATCGGGCAGCCCATACCCAACCCGAACCCAATTCTTTAAATTTTTTAAAATTATTTTGATGCTTTCATCTTCAATTTTTCTTTTTTGGGTGAAAAAATTAATTTTCAAATTAGCATGAATTCTAGGTTAATCAATAGAATTTGTGTGCATATACAATAATATACAATAATGCATTTTTATTAAGATGCCTCTAGAAGAAAAGAAACAAGTCAATCTATGTATTGTATTAGTGTTAAAAGCAACACACTGATATGGCAAAAATACAGCAAAAATGGCAAAATCTGTTGATTTATAATAACATAGCAAAATTGGTCGCAACTTTTCCGGTTTAACTAGATTTGCATGGAAAAATTTGTTTTAACAATTTTTTTTAAAAGCATTTTCATATTTTTCTAAGCAATTTTTACCATTTAAAATGCATTTTCATTATTTCTAATCAATGATCAGGCTATAGCTTAACATGTGTCACACGATGAGAAAATCCTAACTAAATTTGCTCAGGACATCCTGATTTCAACTTTTTTTTTTTTTTTTTCGCCCACATGTCTCGGTTAGATCGATCCCAGGGCTCAACCCTGGACAAGTTGTAGTTGCCTGAATGAATAAGAATGAACAGGTTGTATTGAATGAATAGGAATGTAGTTGCCAGTCTTTAATTGACAACTAAAGTTTGATTTCAATTCCTAAACCAACTTTAAGGGGAGTACTTGCCACAATTGTTTGAACAATCGTGGAGCATTCTTCGCTCTAATAAATTGCCACGTGTAGGCAAATCAAAGTCAATGAACCTGAAGCCGGAAGACAACCTGATCTGAAAAACATATGGGGTATTTTTTTTTAATAAAAAAACGAAGGGTTTTTGGGTAATTGAAAAGTGGCAAAAGGGGAGAGAGTGAGGAGACTATAGGCCTCCAGTGCTGATGGCGACAACCGCTGGAATCTACTTCATCGCCGGCCATCGTCATTCATCCCCTTCCCATGTCGCTCTCTTGCAAGCTATCACTACCTATCCATTGAAAACCCATTTACTAGACCAACCATGTACGTCTTTATAACCCACCTGCAACTCCAATCGTCGTCGCATCACACTGCCCCTATAAATTCGCTACCTTTATCAACAACAAACCCAAACCCTTTCTCGCCCAACCACAATCACTGGTCCCTTCATTTAAAACCATTTTGTTATCAATGGAGTATTTATTTTATTTTATTTTTAAAGAATAGAAAGGTAAAAAGGGAAATTTTGAAAATTTGAGGCTTTGTGTGAATTGATCCATGGTGAAACTGTGGGAAGAAAGATTAAGGCTGTGGTGATTGTGATATTACGGCGAAGGTGATGGTAGCGGTAGCAAATATGAGAACAGATGATTGAAGCAATCGGAAGCATGCGAAGACGATGATTGGCCTTCATCTTTATCCTTTCAAATTTCAAATTTTTTTAAAAGAAAAAAATTTTTTTTCCCCTTCAAAACCGGTATTAATAGGTTACTAGTTTTACTGTTTGTGATGCAACACATGTGTTGATATAATCGAGCGAAGGTTGTTCCGCGACGGCCCAGGCGAAGGACCCTAGCACTGCCCTTTTAAAGCTGACACTTGTACTTTCTAAAACCACGCAAGTAATCTCAGTTGAGCACACGGCTACTTTTTAAATCAAATCAAGTCAAGATAAAAGCTGACTCATATGTGTTTTTACACAGTTGGAACAAGCCCAGCACACTATCACACAGGCTATTTACTAGGGAATCCAACGAATAATTTGGTAGAAAACCATCATTAAATGGCAAGGTTCTTACTTGTTGGAAAACCAAACGTTTCTACTCCCGTTCTTTGAAGGAAAGGCAGGAATTTTTGGAGTTCCTACTCGTCGTTTTGCATCAGAGCGAGGGCTCATTTTCAAATTAGGGCTTGTGATCTATTTACAATAGGGTTTTGTTGGCTGGCTCTTGGTGAGGACTGCAGCCCCATGCCATTCCCTCCAGGCACTAGCACTCTCGCTATGGTAAATTTCTCGTTTTGTTTCCATTTACACTGTATGTTTGTTTGCTGAGAAAACTCAAGAAAAGAAAAGAAAGGAAATGGAAATCTTTAGCTCTTGTGATTCAATATAGTTTATAAAAAATAAAAAAATTGAAAAACACAACTCAACCAAGACAAATGGTTGTTTTAGGCTCACTCGGTTGGAGGTCTATTGTGCTACTGAGTCATAAATAATGAAAAATGTATACACTTTTTTCTTTTCTTTCGGTTTATATTTTCCTGTAATGTTTTTGGGCAGGTGGCTTGTGTTCGGTGTGGTTTATGGAAGAGTGAAGATCAAGATTGTATAGGTACTATTTGATCTTTTACTGTAAAAGGTTTCTTGAATTTTGAGTCCAGATATGTATACACCTTTTGACCTTAGTCAGACCCAATTCAACAATTTTGTTCTTGTCTCATTCATATGTCATATGGTATGTGGATTGTTTGACACTTGGGACATTCTACTATGGATTTTTGTTTTTGTTTTTGTTTATGCTTGTAGGTCTATCATTGGTTGGCTTTGGGAATGGGTGGAATAGGAAAGATAAAAGGTATGTTGAGATTTATATTCTAAATCATAAATCTATACTCTATAATGTAAGATGTGTTACGAAGTAAAGTGTTTTTTGCTTGATGGTGTCTACTTTTATATCTTGCACGGATATTTGAAAATGATGCATTAATGGCCTAAATAATCGATGGAAGGTTAACATAGCTGCCAGCTAGGTGCCATTTTGAGCGGTTGATAAACAAACTTGGTAGTAAAATTCATCATTTGCTTTGAAATTGTGTTGTGCATGGACCAAAAGGGAAACCCACTTGCACATGTAGAAAATAAGAGTTCAAAATTTGGTTTACCTTGAAACTAAGGCTTGAGTTTGTTGGGCTTAAACAAGATCGGTAGTCTTTGAGAATCTAGTTCTTATGTGTAGATTATGGTACTTGTGAGAATTAATAGTGTGTACAATGTGCGACAGCTACAATTTTACCACATTTTTTTATAATTACCAAGCTTAGGACTTTATGAGAATTAATTGATCTTTACCTTGGCACTTCATGCTCGTGCAATGCGCAACACGATGTTTGTGCAATGCGCAATACAATGTGTAATACGATCCGTGTGCAACGCATTGCATCTGTCACACATCACAATAAAGTGTGATGTGAGCCGTTTTCATGTAAGTCTACTTTTATCTAACATGACTAATCCAAAAAAATAAAAAATAAAAATCATATAGTTTCTATTCAGTAAAAAGTATAAGTGTGTGTATATATATATATATATATATATCTATGCTACCTATAGAAGGCTGAATCTCAGAAAAACTTTTGAACGACTAATATACCTTTATTTTAAAAAAAAATAAAAAATACATATCTACTCTTCCTTTAATTGAAACTTATAATAAACATTCTTAGCATTTGGTAACAAATGAAAATTAGATTTTAACTCAAACTCTTAACAAATTAAAGTTAGATTCTTACTCAAATTCTTTTTCTTAGAGCAACTATCAAGTTGCATGATAATATATATGAATATAAACTCTTTAAATATTTTGTTTTATGACGAAAAAAAAAATTCTGAATGTATATCTAAAGAGTTTTTAATCTTTCGTTGACAATTTTGATTATAAAGAACAAATATGTACTTTTGAATTTTAAACTTTTATCTTTTATGAAAAAATATAAAATTTTTATGTATTTATTATTTTGTATAACTAATATTACTTAAAAATATTCATGTGCAACGCACGTGTGCTATATCTAGTATATATACGGTTATGTTCAGTTATATTAGCACTATGCATTGGGGTTTTACCCCTTGCATTGGTCCAATGTACCTCACATTCCACTAATGCACGAGGTATAACTCCCAATGCAGGTGTTGATAATCCTATATATATATATATATACTTGATGATGATCAGTTAAGCATGTGCTGATGTAACATGCACAATAACCTTTGTCACAACCTTGTCACCGTCAGCCCAAAAACCTAAGGGTAAATTACATTAAGACCCCTTTTAGAATTTGACAATTGTAGATACACCCTTCACGTTTTTGAAATTACATTAAGACCTTACTTTACAAAATAAACTACAAAAAGACCCCTCATTTAATTCGACATATGAGTAATAATTCTTTTAATTTATTTCGACATATGAGTAATGCTACATAGCCTTTTTTTTTTAATCCCAAATCTACCTACTCAAATGAGGTGGCAACTTGGCAAATCAATTTTTTTTTTAAAATTTTTAAATCAATTAAAAAATTAAATTAAATAAATAATTGTTTCTAAGGAGTAAATTTGCCACATCATTTGGACATAAATTTTAAACCTTTTAACATTTTTCTTATATATATATATATAAAGTTTTGATCATGTGTGGGATATCCCGGCTATCCTGTTCAATCACGGCCATCCGTGAGCGACACATGCGAGCGCGTGAATGCGCACGTCACCTACGGACGGCCGTGATCAAATGGGATACTCCGGGATATCCCATATATATATATATATATCTTTTAGTTGTTTATAAATAATAATGAAAAATTCAAAAATGCTGGATGAATGTGTTGGATTGGTGAGTTATATGCATTTAACATGAAAGTTATCATCTAATAAGGGTAGTTAGGGTATTTTGAAAAAAATTGAGCATGATTTAACGAATTTTAATGGACTTGTAATACTAAAAAATATATATACATTTTTTATGATTCAATTACACATTTATACACATTTATACTCGTAATAGTATGATTCAAGTATTATAAAAGAATAGTTCTTTGAGGCTTAGTTTGTATTTGATATAAACTAAGGGGTTATTGTGTAATTAAGAGTAATTACATAAAACCCATTAGGGTTTTCTTCCCCTTAGGTCGGCCCCTATATGGAGGCTATATATAGCCTCATTTGATGAGGCATGACATCACTTTTTGACTCCCCAAACCCTTGGTGGTTGCCACTTCTTTCTCTCTTCTCCACCTCTACAACAACAAGGAAGAAGGAAGAAAGGATTTGAAGCTCAAGTTAGGTGTGGATACTATTAGGGGCAATATGTTTGGATTGCTACTACGCTGCTGTCCGGAATCGAAACTTGGAGCGAAAAAGAGAAGACTTTCAAACTGTAAGTATTCTAACTCTCTTTGTAGTTAGGGTTTATGTTTTGTATTAATGCATAGTTAGATTCATGGGTTGTGGAATTGTAGGAAAAATTTTTATATTCTGTACTTTGATTTTTCCTTCTAGTTCGATTCCCAACAGTGGTATTAGAGCCATGATTATGTTTAATACAAACTTCATATGGGCTGGTAATTATGGTATAAGTTGAATGATTCAAAAATCTGGAAAATTTTTCTGCATATTAACCTATGGTTATGAACCCTAGGTCAATTCTCTTATACTCCTCTTCTAAATCATGGTTAAGGGTAGCCATTTATGCAAGGGTTGCATAGGGTTTGTGTTCGGAGAAGAAGGAAAAAGGAAACTAGGGTTTTTTTGTTAGGGCCGAACCTAGGGTTTGTAGAACCCTAGGGTTCTTGCAATTAATTCTTATTCAAATCTACTGGTAATTGATGGCAATTTATTGTAGGATCATTGTACATAATGTGTGTATGATTTTCTTTAAGTTTCAAAAGAGTTTTGATGGAAAAAGATTCAAAAGGTTTGAAAATTTTTCTTGAACAACATCGCAGATTTTTCTGCAGAAAAGTCATCCATGGAGTTTTGATTAGAACTTTTGCTAGGGAACTCCAAATTGCATGAAACCACTTGCATTAGTTTTCTAAGACATGTAGGATACTAGGAAAATTCGTTTAGGTAGCCTAAGCTATGTCATCTTGCTGGGTTTTAAATCAGTTTGCGACAATGGACAGCATGCTGTCGAAACTGGACAGCTTACTGTTGTTTGAATTGTTTAGAACAATAGGGGATGATTTGATCATCCAATCCTCTTCTATTAGCTTAGTAATTCATGTAGGGACATGATACAAAAGCTGGTTTTAATGGAAGAGTCGAATTGATGGAGTTTTAGAAGCTTTTGTGACCTTGAAGGTCTTCATCAATGGCGCCAGCATGAGGGTTTGTCAACCCTAATTAATTTTTATGATGGCAGCCACTTGGACCACCCCACACATGTCCATGGGCTTGGCCCACACCCCAGCAACTCCCTCCCATGGCTGGCCATGGCCTCCCATAGCTGATGGTGGCCATGGCAGCCTAGCCAAGTCAAGGCAGCCCCTTGAAGGTAGCGGCACACTAGGGTTTCTTAGGAAACCCTAATTTGAGTTAATGATGAAACCCTAATTATTAATGGCATTAATTAAAACCCTAATTGGCATATTAATTACCTTAATTAAAGAGTTAATGATTGGTCATTAAATGACCAATCATGGTTATTAATAATTAGGGCATAATTAGATGCATTAATGATGTCTAGGGTTAGGGTTTTGGAAACCCTAATTAGTGTAATTAATTAACGACTAATTAATACCCTATTTTGCATTAATTAAACCCTAATCCTTATCATTAATACCGTATAAACCTAGGGTTTTAATGATTGGTCATTAATGGGCAATTAATGTTAGGGCTTGCATTTAGGGATTTAGGGTTTTAGGAAACCCTAATGCACTAATTCATCATTTAAATGATTTTATTTAATTCCTATATTAATTATTTAATTAATATTGATTAATTTAATAATGTTTTAAATGGTTTAAAACATAATTAGGGATTAAATTAAAATCTAGAAAATTTTAATTAATGAAATTGTTTTGTTTAATTAAGGAAACCCTAATATTAGATATTAGAGTTATTTTTGGAAAGCTTTAAATGTTTTAATTGATTTGATTGATTGAAACTAAATGACTTAAATGTTAAGACTTATTTAAATTCTGAAAATTTTGTAAAACCTAATGAGATTAGGATACATTAATGAGATTAATGTAAATCATTCAAGAGAATTACCATAATGCCCATATGTTTAATTGCTTACAGTTTTTTCTTACTTTATGTAATGTGATTGTATGTTTGTGGTTGGATGATGATTATGTACTAAACCATTTGAACCAATTGTGATTGGCCGTTTTATGAATGGGATGTAATATTTTTCAAGAGTTGTAATTTATTTTGGTGATGTAATTTATTATTTGGGACTTGCATGCCACCTTCTCTCTCTCTCTATCATTCTCTTATGTACCCCACATTCTCCTTTTGTATCCCTTTCTTTAAATTATATAAATGTTATGTAATCAAGAAGCATACTAAGGAGCATGGTGGACCAAAGGAGCATGGTGGAGCCCTACAAGCCAATGGTGGAGACCATCAAGTCAATGGAGGAGATTGAAGGACTTGAAAGTTTAGAGAAGATTTCAAGAGAGCAGTGCATGTTTCTAATGGATTATTTTTTCGATCATCTACACCCACCTTAGACTTTGGATTCAATCTATTGGCTTAGATTGAATCTTCTTAAAGTCTATAATCATCATAGTGGGAGTTTTTAATGAGATTAATAGTGATAGCTCCAAATCCATAGATCGTTATATGTCTCATTTTAGGGACTAATATCGATAAGTGGATTATTATTATTATGCTATTCTATTTTTACTTATATGCATGAAATGTATGTTAATTTGATGAGACCTTTAAAACCCCTTCTTTAATATTAAGTTGGAAATAGAGAATACATTAGGGAATGGATTCTTCATTGCATTCCATCATTATAGGATCATCTAACGTCCCTTAATGTGGGTACCTGGCTATAGACATGTAGGAGCTACCCATGTTAAAGACATTACTTGAAACTATCACATATGAGATATCATAGGGTGCCTAAATTGGTATATATCAAGAAACTAACATGTAAGGTATATATTTGGTGAAGCATACCTGTGTGAATGATGGGCTTAACTTAACTAGAGAAGTATTCCAAGAAACTAACATGTGAGGAGTATGTACCTAGAGGCAAAATGATTGGAACTTGCTTATGAAGCTATAGACAAAGAGTTGTCTTCTTATTGTGGGTTAGAAGCAAAAAAAAAAACTAACATATGAGGCTTCTAGGTCATAGTGGACCCCAATCCCCATTAAGGAAATGAGATTCCTGGATTCCCATTATAGGGTGTATGGAATTTGATAAAATAGTGAGAGGTACCATATGATTAAAGACTCGATCATTATGGATTAAAAATGAAATCTAATTCTCTATTTAATTTTCTATATGTAGATCACCGAAATGGCCTCACCGTAACCCGTTATCCAACATTTTGGAAACCAATCGTTTAATTGGACCGAATTATCTTGATTGGCTAAGGAATTTAAAAATTGTTTTGAATTCCGAAAACCTTACCTACGCACTTCAAAGCTACCTTCCCAATGCTCCCATTGAGGCTGTAACTCAGCAGGAGAAAGACGTTATCAGAAGTGCTTGGACATCATCTTATGACCAGATCACTAGGTCTCGAGATTAAAAGGAAATACGAGTCCATGGCATTTGGAAATGCTAACGAGATGTACATCCACATACAAGAGTTGTATGGCAATGAATTCTTGATGGAATGGGATGAGTGGGTTGAAGTTCTTGCTTCCAATTCTATGCTCAAGGGAAATAGAAAGGGTAAGAGTACCCGAAGGAAGAGGAAAGGTAACAGAATTTGTTTTTACTACGGCAAAGATGGGCATTGGAAACGTAACTGCCAAGAGTATCCGGATACTCTAAAGAACCAACCTTCGGAAGGTATGGATCATGCTCTTATACTTGAGACTAACATGAGTGTTAACTCTGTTTCCACTTGGGTACTTGATTCTGGTGCGAGTTCTCATATTGTAATTCCATGCAGGATCTAGTGGGAAGCAGAAGGTTGAGTAAAGGAGAAGTAACCCTATGAGTGGGGAATGGAGCAAGTTACTGCATTAGCTGTGGGGACTTGCTGCTTGACTCTACCTAATGGGAGTAGTTTAGAATTATTCAGGCTTGTCTTTATATTCCAGAAGTTATAAGAAACACTATTTCTATTTCTGTTTTGTCTAAACAAGGATTTAGATTTGTTTTTTAGTATAATAAATGTTCTTTATTTAAAAATGAACAGTTCATTACTTCTGGAGTTTATGTGAATGGCCTTTATTTTCTAAACTTTATTACAAATATTAATTGCATGGAGCATGATAGTTCTAAATCGAATGCAAATAAACCCAAGAGAACAAGAGATGAAGAAAACTCCGCATATGACTGGCACCTTGAGACTAAGTCATATCAGTAAGAATAGGATTAACAAAATGTGTGAGGATCGGACAATTGGGTCCATTGGCTTCTATGCCTTTTCCAACTTGTGAATCCTGTTTACTAGGTAAAATAATCAAGTCACCTTTCACCGGTCACGGTGAAAGGGCTGCAGACATATTAGGATTAATACATAGTGATGTATATGGTCCTATGAGCATAAATGCTTGTGGAGGTTTCTCTTACTTTATAACCTTTATCGATGATCATTCTAGGTATGGGTACATGTAATTAATGAAGTACAATCTGAAGCATTTGAAAGGTTCAAAGAATTCAGATATGAAGTAGAGAAACAAACTGATAAAAGTATTAAAGCTCTTCGATTGGATCGAGGAGGCGAATATTTAACCGATGAGTTTTTATGAAAGGTGCAAAACTTGAATCATATTATTACGAGTATAAATGTGTAATGGACTAAGAAAATTAAAAAATATTATCATTAATAAGTAGTAGTGCTTCTCAAAGTTGTTGAAATGGTGTTGTTGCAGAACGATTGCAGGCAAGAAGCTATCTGGTGCTCTTTCACCAAGCATTGGGAAATTGACGAATCTTCGAAAAGTGTAAGTACTCCTACTAATATATATAGTAGTAAAAAAGAGAAAGAAAATGATTTTAGGTGGTTTCTACATAAAATGTTTCAATGGTGTGAATGGTGACGAATTTTGCAGGTACCTGCAGTATAACAACATATCAGGATCGATCCCTTCAGGAGGTTGGTAGCCTCTCAAAGCTCCAATACTGGATCTTAGTAGCAACTTCTTTAAGGCTACAATCCCTAGTACTTTTGTCCATCTGGAAAGCCTCGAATACATGTGAGTTAAAAATTAATAATAATAATAAATATGCAATATTTACATATGTTATATTTTTTAAATTTTGGATTCATCAGTGTGTTACAAAGACCTATTCACTTTGAAATTATTAGGAGGCTAAACAACAACAGTCTCTTCGGAGCGATTCCTTCATCTATGGCTAATTTGACAAAGCTTCAGCTTCTGTAAATCTCTTTAATGCCTTCTTTTTTTAATTTGTAGTTGACATTTTGCCCCTTGAAGTTTGAGCCGTTTTTTTCATAAATTACATTTTGCCCCCTCCCCCTCGCACATGATGCGTGGCAATCCATTTAGTTGATACGTCATCAACGGAATGGGTAAAGTGAATTTTTTGTAAAATGTGTGTAATCATTTATCTAGTTTTGAAATATAAGGGTTTGCTGAAATCGGGGGCAAAGTGTAATTTTCCCATTGATATTTTCATTTTGTTGTCCGATGGAAATTTGTATCCAATCAACAAGCTAGGTTTTTATGGCCTTTGACTTTTGTCCCCTGTTCCAGGGACTTGTCTTACAATAATTTGAGTGGTCTTGTACCCACCTAGTTCATTATTGATTGTCAAAACATTGGAGTAAGTAAAACATTGACCCTTTTTCTTCATTCCATTTCCTTTCCTCTTCAAAATAGTACTATGGAATACTAACTGTTTATTATCATTTCTTATTGACTTAGCTTGAGAGGAAACCCTCTCATATGCGCCATTGGTACTGGAGAAGATTGCTACAAGACGGAAGATATGCCCGCGAGTAATTCACAAAGTAATTAAAAATTTCTACTCTTTGAAAGTTTCTTTGATTACTTCAAACCCTTTTGAGTTCCCTAATCTTGTGGTTGTGTTTTTAATTTCATCTTTCAAACGTTCTACTAGTCTGCCTCTATTTATTTTGATTTCATAATTCAGTTTCCTTCTTTTCTTTTAGGCCTATGCTAGCATGTAGCATGAGGTACAAGCCAAATCATCAACACACATGGATTTTCATCATCTTTAAAAAAAAAAATTTTAAAAAATGTAAGATTTATATATATATATATATATATATATATATATATATATTTTGACACTAAGCTCTCTTGGTTGAATTGAACTCTTGAAAACTTCTTAGATTTATTTAGATTGTTAGGTTACTAACAATAGCATATAAGCTAGGACCTAGAACTATTATAATTTTCACAAAGCGGAAATTAAATAAATGTAATAGATGTATCCGAATCCAAAATCCAAAATCGCAATTTTCATGGGATCAATCTTCACTTGAGAATAGCCCTTCCACTTGATGGAAAAAGGTTTCTCCTTTTAATTTTCAAAAAACACATCTGACTCTATATTAAAAGGAACTTGATGGAAAAAGGTTTCTCTTTTTTAATTTTCCAAAAACACATGTGACTCCTTTTTAAAAGGAAAGACAAAAGTTTTGAACCAAAAAATTGAGGATTCAGGGACTAATTTACGACGTGGGAAGTGGAAGTTTGGGAGAAGCCCTTAGGCACCAACATCGCTCGGGTTGGTTTCTTAATTCAACCTCTTAATTACATGCAAATCAATAATAAGCAATAAAAAATAGCATGATAATCAATCAAATATCCATCAATATAAGCATCCATCACAAGAGAATAAGTAAAAGAATAGTAAACAAATAAACCTAAAACTATAATAAGGCAAAATAATAAGGCGGGGACAAGTCAACAACAACTATATATTACAACCACCACCATTTCAAGTGCGCATTCTATCTATTCCCATTCCGTATATGGTTCTTTGCAATATTTTTATTATTGCTTATCATAATTTTCACCATTACTATTTAATTTGATTAAAGTTTTATTATTTTTTTCCTTATATTTTTCTTATCTTTTAACTTATGCATTAATTTGCTCTATCATATAAGCAAGTTCTAAAAAATGATTAGTATGGAACTTCATCGAAGTTATTTCAATTTAGAAAATCCATTTATTTAATTATGAATTTTCACACATCTGCTTCCAAATGTTACAATGCTGTCTTGTCTTTTCTTTTTGGGTGGTAAATGGCTATCATGTATCAATACATTATATATATCAATCTCTTAGTTACATTCTTCCAAATATTACATTGGCTTACCTGTATCAGCAATATATTAAATATATATGCTCACCTGGCCTCATGTTTGCTTTCTATATCGTTATACTGGTAATCAGGGGTCATGATTGTTTTTTAGAATAGATTTTGTTTAATTCATTATATTTTTGTAGTGGTTTAGTCATACTATTTTATCTGATTACCAATATCGAAATTATTTTCAATTGAATTCAAAATTATTTAGATTTTATTTTAATTTAATTTTAACAGTTACATATTGTTATAATAGTTTTTTATTTCAATTAAAGTTCCCGTGCAATGCACGGGTTTGTTACTATATATATAATCGAAAAATCATCATGTTCTCTACACTGATTCCAGATGTAAGATTTATTTATATTGCATACTAGTAGAAACCCACGCATCACTGAAAACTCAAATGAATTGAGTGCAAAAAGAGGTGGAGAACAATTCATCACCACCCCAATTAATTGATTTGCTTTATAACTTTGGGTATTTACGAAAATTTCAAGAAACTCTATAAAAACATGTTGGTCTGGGGTTTATTTTTTTGACCGTGTGGGTCCTTTATGTTCTATTTGGTGTCTTTAGATTTGGGTTGTATCTACCTTCTCATTTATCAATGAGCTCCTGGTTGTTCATAAGATGATTCATCTCCATTCTAGAAATTAAATTCAAACTTTGAGTCTCAAACTTCAACAAAGGTGATATGAATAGGAATTGCAACAATTTAAGATATTTTTAGCTACAATACATTTGGGCTTGGGTATGCAAATCCAAGACTAACGCTCTTCATATTGAAATCATTTTTTTGGGGTCAAATGTAGGTATCCTAATTATACTCTAACCAAGATCTACCCCGATCCAACACACATGACAACACTATTTTTGCTGCAACCTTAAAAAGGAATTGTTATCCAAAAAAAAAACAAAAAATGAAAAAAAGATAAATAAGAGTATGATTATCCCAAAATATAGAAGGAACAAAAAAATATAAGTGAAGAACTAACCACAATAATATGCTTCTATCATTTTTATGTAAAAATTCAATTAGATTTATGTATAATTCACAGGAAAATAAAAAGATAAATAAATTCTAATCTCATGTAGCAGTGGAAGCACATGTGTCCTACCTTATTGGTCCCAACTAAATAGGAAATCTAATATTCAAAGTTTTAATATCTTATATTTTCTTATGTTTTTTGAATTTTATCAAAAACTAAACAAAGAGTTGAGGTATTGAGAGATTTTTTTTTTTTTTTTTTTTTGGGGGGGGGGGGGGGTGAATCCCAAATCTTTAGAAACAAATAAAATGGGGTCTCTTCCCATCATAACCATGTTTTAGATTTTTTTGGTGATACTATCACTCGATAATATATATATATATATATTTTTTGATTCAATTACACATTTTTTGATCCAAATGGTACAAAAGGTAATTTTTTTATGATTTAATTTTTTTTATACTCGTAATACAAAAAACTCACCGGTTAATATTCGCCTCCTCGATCCGATCGAAGAGCTTTAATACTTTTACCGGCTTGTTTCTCTACTTCATATCTGAATTATTTGAACCTTTCAAATGCTTCAGATTTGTACTTCATTAAGTACACGTATCCCATACTTAGAATGATCATCGGTAAAGGTTAAAGGTTATAAAGTAATACTTTATAACTTAAACCCCAGGCTTGGGTGGTCATCCTGAGCCTACATCATGTTTTCTCCTTTTTTGCACCTCTTTGACTTCCAAAAGTGTTTTAAGGGTCAAATTAACGCCGATTTTGACAAAACGAAAGCCAAAACGATCGTGTTTTGAAAAGGAACATAATTTGAGACATTTTAGGGCAAGAATCCTTATCCATGGGTGCATGGTTAGGTTTTACAAAGGCGGCTAACTGCCACCATCGTTGCAAAGCTTAGGTATGTACACAAGGTCGCACCGAATTCTTTCCAATTCAAAATTTAACCTATTGAAAAAACTTTAAGAATGAAATTGAGACTAATTAAAGTCAAATGAGGGGAAATTAAGTGAAAATCATGAGCTGATTTGAGCCAACCCGAAGTGGGTCTCTTAACCAACTTGAACTATATTGAGCCATTTTAATCCCAAACTATCAATTCATCATATTGAACTTATAAATATCTCATATATATCAATATGAACTTCTAATTGACAACTTGGAGATCATTTCAAGGTCAAATGGAAAGTTTGTGACCTAAAAGACGATTATGCCCCTCAAGTCGCAAAAGTTCTTATTAACTCTCGAGATCAACTCCAAATTGAACCAAAATACATACACATTATTCTTGGGACCCAAGAAACTCAATGCAAAAGACTAGACTAAAAAAGGAAACAAAAAGTCACATGCAATGACAAATCCTAGCTAAGGAGACAAAAATGGGGTGTGGCATTAGGGTTCGGGGAGAGTTCCCCAAACACGTATGCTCAACCTATTACAAAAAATCCGCCTTACCATATTCAAGAGTAGCGTAGGAGAGAAAGAAATTCCACTATGAAAATTTCAATTTTTTTAGCAAAGGGTGCGTACGCGTCTGAATTGGGTGCGTACGCAACATGGTGGGTTGCGTAAGCAACTTGATCAACATATTGTTTTTCTAGAAACGTTGCCAAATTCGCATGTTTTCAACTCAACACCTAAGGTTGTGCTCGTATCCACTTATTAAAAGTCATCCAATAAAGCATTTAATAGTGCCAAACCTCATCACCGAACCCTGGGATTCAAGATGGAAACCGGTAAAAAAAATGGGGTGTGAACAAATGCGTGTTGAAACTTGTTCTATGCACTAGGTATCCAAAGTGCGGATTGGCTTAGTATGCAATTTTGGAATTTTAGGACCAGATATATTTGGCTAAAATGTTGAGAAAGTGTGAATTTTTGTAAAACCTCGTTTTTAATGATAATTTTTGGCGGAAGTGGAAGCCTATGTCATTATAACACATCTGTGATTTTATGGGATTTATTATCATGTTTCGATTGGTTCTCTTGCATGTTTGTTTCGGAGAAATCTTTCGGAAGTCAAACTTGGTAGTACAACATGAAAATGAGTTTTCGAGGTCTTTGGAATCTGATTTTTCATATGTTGTATTTGGGCTGAAATGGGGGATTGTTGGCTTATCTTTATTAGTTGTCAGGAAGTAGCTTGAATCACTGTTGTGGGCTTCTCCTTTCTTCTCGTAATTTTCATGTTCTCCACGAATTCTTCTAGCAAGGTAGAGCCTCCAAAAAGGCTCCTTTTATGGTTACCATTTTATAATTATTCATATTTGGTTATAATATTGTGATGAACTGTGGGTTTATGGGTTGGAAACTGTGGGCGTCACTTTTTGATATATTGAGTTTAAATATTCTTTGATAATATTACATGTTTTGATTAGTTTCTCTTTCTACTGGTTTTTTTTTTTTTTTTTTTTTTTTTTTTTTTGGTTTTTTAAATTTGTTTGCTTTTTGGGTAAACTATGCAAAACCCTTGAGTTATAGGTCAGCTTCATAAAAATCCTGAACTTAAAGCTGAATAAATAACGTGAACTATTAAAATGTCACACTTTGCCATTAGGTGATGCCATTACACTAATTTAATGCGTAGAATGGCCTTTTATAATCGTTTCACAACAAATTTAACGAAAATAGACCATAGATTTGATGGAAATTTAACATATATGAGCATTAAATTTGACAAATAGGACAAAGTGTTACAGTTTAATAGTTCATGGGATTACCCACCCTTGGGTAGCCCAGTTGGTAAGGGTGAACTTGTGATTGTGTGGTTAAGCGCACGGTCTCAGGTTCGATTCCCCGCTAGGACAACCTAAGATTTAAGTGGGGGGCCGTGGTGGTGGCTTGTTGCATTAGTCTCCCCGGAGGTTTAGGTTCCATGGGTGGGTCCAAAGGGCCCTACTATGGGATGGTTCCAGTGTTATGCAAAAAAAAAAAAAAAAAAAAAAAATGTTCATAGGATTATTTGTTCAGTTTTCGAGTTGGGGGTTAGTGAAACTGGCCCTTAGTTTAGGTGGGGTTTCAAGTAATTTACCATTATTTTTTCTCTTCGGATTTCGCTTGTCTAGGGATCTTACTTTTACCAAGCCTATTAATTTTGTATACCCATTTGAATGCTTTGGAAGTTATTGAGAAATGCAAAACATAATGCAAGTATGCTTGTGTTGAAATATGCTCTAGAAAACGATTTTCACCAAATTATTAAGTAAATTAGGAAATATTAGTCACATATAGATAATGGGTTGTGAAGAACTTGTTTCAGAAAATTTTTGATTTTCCATATTATATTTCACAGCATAATACTGCCTATCTTACCAAAAAAATAATTTTGATAATACTATATTGGTTTCGTCGAGACAGGAACATTAGTCGATTATTTAACACTTATACATAATATGTTATAATGTGGAACTTTAGGACAACAGTGTAAAAAATCACAGCTTTTTTCTTCAGGTTTGCAGTTTGCATATGTTCTAGTTGTTGGTGGCATTGTAACTTGTTGACAGTTGCAGTGGTAACTTATATCTGTGTTTCTTCTTTTGGTATCAGTGGGTTCCTAGCCAGGATAAATTGCTGCGCCATTCAGTCCATAATACGCCAATTGTTTAGAGGTTTGGAATTTCGTCCTTTGCATCCCCTCAACCTTTTGAAAAGGAAAGTAATCAGTCTGGTGATGATAGTGGGACTTCTTTTGGGGACAATGGAACTTCTATGAATGTGGATTCTACAGAATCAAGTTCAGATGCTGAAGCTTTAATGGAATATGCAGGTTCTAGCTCAAAACTTTGAGCTTCCCTTTTTTGGCTTTTTCAATAGGAGTTGTATACTAAGCAACCTGCATTTTCTGCTTCAGATTTATCAATTGATGATCTAGTAAAGCTTCTTGCAGAGAAGCACAATTTACTGACGTTGGCGCTAAAAAAGTTAGAGGAAATGCAAGAGATATATAAGAGTAGAGAAGCAGAGTGGCAAGAGCTTATGGAGAGGACAAGACTGTGAAGCAGAAAAGGAAAAAGAATATGCTATACAGGTTGGTGTCTTGTACTCTTAGATAACTGCTGCATTGCTTTCTCTAACTCGATTTTTGAATGTATGGTATACCGTTGGTATGGTGTACATGAAACTCTTAATTTGCACCTAAAACACATGTCTCAGGACTTTGCAGAGAGCTTATTGGATGTTGCTGACAATCTGGAAAGGGCTTGTTCAGTTATTGAAGACAGGTTGAAGGAGATTGACAGATTTAAAACACTACTGGAGTGGTGCCTCTAATGGAAACTCTTTTGGAAGGTGTTATAATGATAAATTGGGAAGCTTCAAGAAGTAAGTTTCTCTTTTTGGCTCTGGGCACCCTTGTTATCCTTGGGGAACGTTGAAGTATGTGATGCCTGCTGTAGTTGTTAAATGTTGAAATTGCCTGAATTTTTCTTATTTATTTTGTTTTGTGATTATTCTGGAATGCGCTGAAGAGAAACTACCAATCCAGCCAAGCCTTTTCCTAGAGAGCGGAACAACCAACCTGTTGTATGAGAGCAGCCCTCGCTACCAAGCAAGCTAAAGCTCTTCGGTATTAGCTTAGCCTCATTAATAGGATTTTGAATCTTTGAAAACTGCATAATGCTGTAGTGTGGTCTCTTGGATTGTGATGATTTATTGTGAGATTCCATTGATCTTGGGTTTTCTGAAGGATTGCCCAATGTAGTTTGGAGAAGGCTTGGTTAAGTTTTCTGGTCGTGTGATTTATTCTTATGGGGTGCTTTTGGAAGCAAATCTAGAGGATCACTAGTAATGGCCCCTACAGTTATGCCAACATGAGAAGAGTTGACCATGCAATATGCTTGGAAACTACTCTAGAAATGATTCATATAGAACTCAAGGACAGCTAGCTCAGTGCTATTAGTTGAAAAGGATCATTCACGAGTGAGGAAACATGTATTTTGAGAATTTAATATGCCTAACTACTGAGTAGTCACCTTTAAGTTGCTATAAGTCATTTTATGATTTTGTTTATTATCAAGTATGTCTTATAATTTATGTTTGTAAGTGTTGTCGAATATTTCAGATTTGGGGATTTCTAAACTTGCAACATCTAGGCACTTGAATATACTGTGGAAATGCAGAGAATATAAGGAAATTACTGCATTCATCTAAAAAGTATTTCTTCTCCTAATTTTCCTGGACGAAAATTTCAAAAATCTTTTCTTGTCTTCCCATATATATTTTTTTCACTTTTATTTTTTATTTGCATTGCTTGTCATCTCTCAAACATTGTACTGTGTCAGGGTGGATGAGGAGATCCCTGAATTTTATATAGAGACAAAGTTTTATGATCACTTTTTAACAGCTGTGTTTGCGTTACCTACTCTCTGCTGCGCTTTATTTCATTGTGTTTCTTGTTCTAGAAGATTGAGTTATTTGTTAAAGTTATGAGTAAGCCTGGTCAGGTTCATCTTCTTTTCCTTGAGAGCCATCTGTTGTATTGCCGCAACCATATTCTTTGATAATAACTATTTGCCTATTAATTAGTTTAATAAGTGAAAACAAAACCCATGAGTTTGCATTGACAGTTTGTGGTAGAATTGAATGGTGAAAGAGGATCCATGTCTGACCCAAATAGTTGGGAGCAAAGCATTGTTGAGCTGAGTTGGGTTGGGCTTTTATACCATTAGTTCCTCTTCTATTCATGTTTTGAAGTATTAAGGATCCTCTGATGATTGCATGTTCAACTTGAAGTTCTGTTTATGGCTGAAGGACTCCTGGATATTCTCTTTCAGGTGTTCTGGAAGTGGCGTATTTTCCAGTTTGATCCCCTGGGTGAGCAGTTTGATCCATATAAGCATCATGCAGTCTTTGAAGTACAAGATGATTCTAAGCCTCCTGGCACTGTCGCTGTTGTTCTGAAGGTACTGATCTTTTCCCTTGTTTGTTTGTTTGTTTTTTTTATTCTTTTCCACATCAGGCAGCTGGATATGTCCTGCTTGGGATCACACTTCAACTTTATTGTGATCCTTCTATAGTATAAAAATTAACAAAGTTTCTCTTTCAACGTCTTTAGGATTTAAACTGAGCAAGTATTTCAAGCATGATTGCATGAAGAAATTTAATTTAAGGGGATAAAAAAGAAAAGCAAAAAAAAAAGGAAAAAAAAAAGAGAACCAGACCAAGGAAAGAAAATCTGAACTGCTATCCTTTGGAATAAATGTACATTCGCATTAGTACATAATGTCTAAAATGTTCAATATGATTAGGCAATGATTATTACATGATCTAACTGCTTCCATGTTTGTGTTGCAGCCAGGGTACGAGATACGCGACCGAGTTCTCCGTCCAGCTGAAGTTGGTGTAGTAGCTGCAGCTTCGAACAGTAACAAAGCTGATCAAAGCTTCAGACAGTAACAAAGCTGATCAAGCTTCTGGAGCTTGAAATAGTGGCTTGTAGAGCTCCTTACTTGCAGCATGTTCCATAATTTATTTCATTTTGAGAGGGAAAAAAAAAAGCGTTCTGTTGCCCAGAATTACTTTAGTCCTGGGAACCATCTCTAGTGCAATCATAGATAATATTTTTGACCTAAATTTATGTGGTGTTGATGTTTTTTTATAGCGATTATGCCACATGAGGCTTCAAGTAACTTTAAAGCTATAAATATATAGAGTTCAATGCTCTCTCTCTCTCTCTCTCTCTCTCTCTACACATTTGTATTTGTTCTTGTAGAGGTTCTCCGCCTCCTAGTAATCAGTTGCAGTTCTGGAAACTGGGATTGCTAGAAATTAGAATTGGGACATCTGATGCAGTTAGTGTAGAACAAGGCTTTTATGTGTACCCTTCAAATAACATTGATTGATTGTAGTGATGTTTGATTTGGTAACATGAAATGGCAATATTAATTTCCTTTAATAGGAATTACAAAAACCAAGGTTTTTTAGTCTAAGAGTGAAATTGAATCCTTAGGTCCGTTTGGCCATGCAAATAGAAATTAAATAATTATAATGTATTTTTACATAGCGTTGAAAGTGTAAATCTATCACTTTGAAAAAGAATACTTAATAGAAGTTATGAATCAATATTATAATTGATGTTATAGGATCAAATTATTATAAATTCATGAAATGTGAATTATCTCTATGATGATAATCATAATTTTTTTTTTTTTTCATTCAAGATAGTAAATTTGTATTTTCAATACTAAAGTACGTAAAATACATTAATATTGTTAAATATCCATTTGGACGTCCAAACGGGGCATTGGTCAACCAACTACTAACCCATCTCAATGGCTTCACCTCCCCGCTCGGACTGATTTTGTGGCATCTAATTTTGAATTACAGGTACAATTTATTATATTAATAGGGCTCAATCAGGAAAGAACTACATGATTCAATCAACAACCATTTCACTTTGTATGAAAAAAACAAAAAGTCCAATCTCCCAAGTATCTCAAATAAAATCCAGAAACAATTCATTCATTCAATAGTGAAAAATAATAATGTATTTGTCCTTGCACAGAATCAGTACAAAATGCAATCAGCTCGGCAAATGAGCATCTAATGAAGAATAAAGTACATGCATAAGTCACTCCTTGGCCTAAGATGACTGCCGGTATAATAGAAAAGTCAGGGAAAATTGCATTTCTTAATCAGGCATAATAGGACAGGCCACATTCTTGTTTTATGTTCTCTAAATTCGAGCTGAAAAAGGCCTCTCTTCATGTTCCAACACTACTTGAATTCACTCTTTCCAACTGACCATCTTTGGTCTGATCTGTTTTTGAGTCGGAATCAGGATCACCATCATGGGCCTTCAAACCCAAACTCAAATCCAAAGTGCTTTCGTTCAAATCTTGCCGCTCTAATCGATTGTTGTTCGCAGCCTGAAATAGATGTTAGAAGTCAAATAAAATGGCAGTTGGATATGCATCTAGAAAGTATACCAGTGGTGCAGGATTAATCTCTAGCTCATAAGATACAGCACACAATTTTAGGACTGAAATGTTTAATAGGGTCAATCTGTAAGGGAGCGTCTGGAAATCACACAAAAATAAAATCATTCCCTCTGTTTCTCATAGCATTTCAATATGAATCTATTGATTTATTTTATTTTATTTTATTTTATTTTTGATGACGGAGGAACCATCCCACAGTAGGATCCTTTGGACCCACTTATAGAATCTAAACCCTTGGAGAGACTACCGTAACAATCCACTATCATAGTCCCCCACTTAAATCTTAGGTTGTCCTAGCGGGGAATCGAACCCGTAATCGTGCGCCTAATCACACAATCACAAGTTCACCCTTACCAACTGGACTACCCCAAGAATGGGTATATTGAATTTTCCTTAGCATTTACCATGAAGCATTGCTATACAAACAGGAAAACTGTCCAGAAGGTCATACAGGCTGACATGGTCCATCACCTTTCCTTTAATTTCAAAGCAAAAAATGACCAGTTTCTACCCCCAAAAAAAATGCAAAATGAGCTGTCATTTTTCAATAATAAATGGTATATTTCCACCTAGAACAATAAAGTTGAAACAGGCATGAGAGATGTGTAACCGTGTCAGACACGCCAGCTGTCTTCCATTGGCACATCATTAATGTCAGGTTTTTCGTCAAAACCATTACTCTTGGAAGCTGGCTCTGCTGAACTTGGATCAGTATCGCCTAGCTTGGCTTAATCTTCCACCTCAGCAGCCTCATTTTTTTGTTCCTCTAGCACGGCAATCTGCATTGTGAAACACCAAAATAGCCATCCATTAACACAGCGTAATAGAAAGTAGGGGTGCAAGTTGGTGCGGTTTGGACAGTTTAGAGAGGTTTTCTCATCAAACTGATCATTTCGGTTTAAGTATTGACCAACTGAAACCGCACCAACACCAATACCACTTATCCTCCACCGACCAAATTTGTATTGGTGCGGTTTTCGGTTCCACCAAAATTGAATAGAAAACCCTCTTTTCCTCATCTACTTAGCACAAAAAACATGAATCAAACATGCGATTTGATTTGAGTTAGAAATTTCAGGTTTAATTTCATATAATTTCCCAGTAATCAAACAGAGAATTAAACAAAAGCCGAGATAACAAGAGAGGAGGAGATAGAGAAAGCTAGACTAAGAGTAGGGACTATGCGCTCAACGGCGACGAATGTGCATTAAAAGGGAGACCATGACGACGATGAATATGGCTTGTAATTGAAAGAGAATGAGAGATTGGGATATATATATATATATATATATATATATATATATATAGACACACACACACACACACATAGAGAGAGAGAGAGACGGAGACAGAGAGAGAGAACGAGGGATTGAGAGATAACATACCTTAAGATACTTGCTGCCGTCGATCTGGTGTGCAAGAGGTTCGCCGGTGGTGTGTCGAAGAGTGAGATAGAGAGAAGGTAGGGTAGGGTGGGTGTTGACGACGCTGAGGCTGGTGTGGGGGAAAATTAGGGTTAACTGTTATGTATATATAGTGTGATATAAAATGACGTAATTTGGTTTTAAAAGTAACATATATAAACCGGTTCGGTTTGGTTTAATTGGTCCGGTTTTCCACTAAACCGATACCGAATCGAAACCAAAAAAACATAAAATCTTAAATTGAACCGCCCAATGTAAGTTAAAAAACCGACCAAAAACCGATAAATCGGTTCGATCCGATCTGGTTTAGCTGGTTTGATCGGTTTGCTTACACCCCTAATAGAAACATTTGTCTTAACTTAGCCTCTATCCAAGAGCATCTATGCAAATGGTAGATAATTGGTGGTATTATAATGGTGCCTTCAAATACTATATTTAGTCACGAACTTCTGGGTAGTGATTGTTTGCATGGTACACTGTCCCAAACTAGTAGTGAAAAGACAAGCATTAATGCATGTTTCCAATAGTTACACAAACTAGGACAATGGTTTCCTTTTTGTTTTTTGCTTTTTTGGCTCTCCGGAACAAAGGTTTCCTACAGAAGGATAAATAGCCTAAAAAGACGGTCCACCCTGAACATGTCTCTCCCGATGCTTAAGGGTCTAACATCTCTCACCCTTTCCACCACACTACTGTCCAACAGAGAAATCCTCACAAACCCTCAAATATCTAAATAGAAATTAGTGGAGATAAATAAATTCAATTCCAACAGTTACAAACGTAAACTGGGCAACAGATCCCAAACAGAAGAACAAATAGCCTAAAAAGGTACTCTGCACTGGACATGTTTTTCCCAAATCCTAACTTGGATTCACCATCTCTCTCCCTCTCCACCATAAATGTTGACAAGCACAAAATCATCACAAGAACGTACACTAACATTCAAATAAATATAAGTAGATAAATGCTATTTGCTTCCAACAGCTATAAACTTTAACTTGGAATAGAGGATCCTAACAGAAGGATAAAAAGCCTAAAAGGGCAGAGCAACAAATTCCAGCACTGCCTCAGTCCATAAAAAACATCATACTCTCCACAAGAATAACTCCAACTGAGCCATAACAAGTAACTTCTTCGCCAATGATTAATTCCACGTGGATGCACAACATAAATAACTCTCACTAGACTTCCTCACCTAGTTCACCCCCAAATAAAAATAAAAAATTTAGTTCTGTGACTATATCTTATTTCCGATAATTTTCCCACAGGAATGCTCTAGATAATATAAATTGATCACGTTTCTGCAAACCTCTTTCTATTTTTCTAAAAACTGATATGAAGATCATCGGCCATTGTACATCCATGTTCCACATAACCAATGTCATGGGAAATAGCGAGACAAAGTAGGAAGGAACTCGAATTCACCAGAAAGTAGGCACTGAGAAATATATACATCTTCCCCCTATTCTTCACTCTTGCTATTTCAAAAGCCTTTTATTCCTTACACCCATCCATCAACACATTTCTATTTCCATTGTAACTCAAAACTGAACAGATATCTTGTCTTGGACAATGACATAAAGAGTCAGAAAAAATTCTACTCCCCCCCCCCCGCCCCCAATTTTTTGAGTGTAAGCAATATCACTAAGACAATTTAATTGACAAAAAATATACTCGATCTGGGAACTGTCTCATAGAGAGGCTCGGTGAAATAGAAATGTCTGTGAAGATGCAGACTTTGTATCCATAGAATACACTAATATATATCTCAGTTAGGACTACAGAAAAGAAGAGAAGAAAGAAGGACAAGGATTTTATTTCTGCAACATATTAAAGAACATCTTACAGAGGAATTTTGTGTTATAAATTTAAAAGCCATGTCCTGGGGATGGAGAAGAATAATGGTCTATAAAATTGCCCCTCTAGTGATGGGCTGTCTAAAGATGTTCCTAGGCCTGCTAGCCTCTCTTTCTTAAGTTCCGTGTACCATAATATGCGTTCCCAGGAAGGAGATAATGCTCTATACACATAAGAAAAGAAGGCAACAAAAGCCTATCCTTGAGAGAAACACATGCTAGTGGACAAAAAATCCATTTCACAGCCATGATAATAACTTCAATGGTTTTCCCTGGTCCAACTATTCTGCAAGCAATGCATTATCAGCAATCATATGGTTCACACAAAAATCCGTATGGTATAATGGTATCCCTCGCATTTACAAGCCAAAATGACCTTGGAAGTGCATTCTTCACCTCCTCCACAATGAATGCTAATCATTAACAATATAAACCTTTGGCAAAAAACATCATATTTGCCTTGATGCCTTTACGGAATCCTTGATACCAATCACTCTATCAAATAGAAGAATAGCTTTGAGAGTCAAGAAAATGATCACCAAATATTAGTAACCCCAGCAATTCAATGTCTTTTTTTTTTTTTTTTTGGTTAAATTCCTGTCACATCTCTAAGTCACTTAATTCAAGACACACATGGATTTGTATAAAGTCATGAGAGAAGAACGGGAATGACCAATAGATGCAAACCTAGCATATTGAAAAAGCAACATTAATATCATTCTTCATCCATTCTTCCCAAGCCATTTTATATTTCAACTAGAAATCTTAATTTGACCATTTGGACATAAATGAGCACAAATGACTTGCTGACGTCAAGATACGGAAATGCCTCAATCTTCAAAATCCTCCAATGCAGATGCCCCACTTGATGGATTGCATGGCAAAGCATGTAATCTGGATCATGCTAATGATTCCAAACACTACATTTGGTAATCAAGAAAGCAGAGAAAAAGATAGCAAGGTAAAAGCCTCAATTATGGTACTTGATCTGCACAAAATATGAACCCCCCCCCAAAAAAAAAAAAACCCAAAAAAAGAAAGAAAAATGAAAAGGAAATAGCGGGTAAATATGTCCATGAAAATCTCCTTACATTTGCTTCTTAATGTCGCTGAGCTTTGAGAAATCCAACTATAACTTACTCCATCAGTCCTTGCTGATCGAAATTCCAAACAACACTACTATCACCACCACCACTTCCCTCAAAACCATAGCAATCTCCTCTGATATTTTTAGCATGAATGACAATTTTCTCATTTTTTTTACTTTAATGTTTTCTTCAATCAACTATACACAACTCAACCACTCAACTTAATAAAGCTTAAATACCAACTTTCTGGGGTCAGCTAAACGAATCTTTTGTCCTTTTTTTGCGTTTAGTTGAAGGAAAACAAAGTAGTTGATAAAAATTTGATATTTTGCAACTTTTAATTAAGGTAGTGATTATCAATTATTTTCCGACCCATTAATAATTGGGGACCAAGACTCGCTGTCAATGTTATGCTTTTTCAAATTTTCCTTTCCGTGTGATCCCCACCACCGTAATGGCACTGTAAAATGGTGAATAACTCCCATAATTATTTAAGTTTCATCAATGATGAATTAATTGCCTTTGTTCTCTTTTGCAATCTCTCTCTAACTCTCAGTCACTTTCCCGATTTCTCTCTCGAGTCTCGATTGATCCACGGTACGAATAACATCTTTCATTTTTTTTTTTTTTTGAAATTATTTTTAAACTATTATCTTGATATGTATGGTAATATAAGATTTTGTGGCATATTGGCATTATTATTATTTTTTTTTCTTTCCAAGTGATGATGAGTGGGCTTTCATGTTTAAAAGAAGAGTTAATTGTTTGAATGTGAATAGTAATTTGAAATTTTGTATTTTGTTTATGTTTGATGGTAAGTGGATTTTTTTATTTTTATTTTTATTTTTAATGTTTAATTTTTATTTTTTAAAAGATTAGTATGGCCATGCTTGGTTTGAATATACATATTTGAATTTGAACTTCAGAATCATTTATGAAGTCTAAAAACATCTCTAAGGGTGTTGGTTATTTTTTTCTACTTTAAGTAACAAAATGAAACAATTAAAAATAACTAGCTAACTTGGATCCAAGTGACAATGACTGTGAGGACCCAAGGCTTGATTCACGAGAATTTTGGGTTAAGATGTACTAAGGTAGGTTTTCGTGAGCCTAGCACTTCTTTTTGTGTATGTTGAACAATATAGTCGACTATAGTTATTGTTGACTACAGTGACTTATAGTCGACTATATTGTTAGGCAGAATTTCCTTTTATGTATGTTGAACAATTTAATAGACTGTAGTGACTTATAGTTGACTATATTGTTGGGCAGAACCTCTTTTGTGCACGTTGAGCAATTTAGTTGACTATAATGATTTATAATCGGCTATATTGTCAAGTAGAATGTTATGATACTATTCTTTGGGGAGTTTTAGTCGACTATAACTCATTATAGTCGACTATAACGCACGAATTTCAGTTTTTGGGCTAGATTTTAATGGGGTAAAAAGACCATTATACCCCTCACTTATACTCCCTTTATAAACCCAACTTTTAGAGGGTTCTCACCCATTCTTCTCAGCCGAGAGAGAGAGAGAGAGAGAGAGAGAGAGAGAAGAAGAAGAAGAAGAAAAGGAGAAGGGGGCGGAAGCTCGACGGCGGCTCGTCGGAGCACAGTAGCCTCAATTCGACGCCGGCGAGCTCGGATTTAGCGTATTTTGGCCCGATCTACACACGTATGGTTATGAATTTGGATTTCTTCACTCTATTTTTGAGGTAGGGGCATTTTTCCAACTTAAACCATTGATGCATGGGGGTTTTGGGTTTCAATCATGTAAAAATACATGTATTTAGCATTCTTTGCATAAATATCATGCATGTGGGTATATTTTATGAGTTTTGATAAATTTGGAAAATCTAGGGTTTTGTATTATACCCTATTTGGATTTATGTATGTTACATTTCAAACCCTCACATGATTTAGGATACAATGGGTTGATTTACATACCCCATTTGTTATATTCTTATTATTTATGAAACTCTTGTATGTTTAAGGGTTTAATGGGTTGGTTTTAAAACCTATTGGACTATTTTGGTGTAGTCAAAATGTTGGGGTTCACTTTTATATCAATGTTTTTAAAACCATTATTTTGAAAAATGGTTGGGAAATGATTTATATGAATTATGAGGTTATTTCATATGATTTAAATGCAAACCTGCTCTATGGTTTTTTTGAAAAATTTATATATAATTTTCTGGTTTATGTGGGAATTATGAAATTGGTAAATGAAAAGAAAAATGGTAATGATATGGATATGATGATGAGGGCTACTAGAGACAGGATTACTGTGGTCCCAAAGAAACGGGATGTCTTGCTGTGTCTTCTTATCCTTTAGTCGCTATGTGTCCGAATGCGAGGTTACTTTCTGGTCCAAATAGGATCATAGTGTTTCCTCATGATGGGGTTACTTTCTGGACTAAGTAGGATCCATAGTGTTTCCCCTTATTTTCAGCGCGCGAGGCCCTGCATGACATGGGGAGGATTTATCAGTTTGAAAGATTGATGTTATGGATTGCCAGATATGGCGGATGATGATTATTTAGCTTATAAAGCCGTGACATGATATCAGAAAATAATGGTAAATTCATTTGTAAAATGATGATTTTGATAACAAATAACTTGAATTATTCCTTACCTCTTTAAAAAGGAAAAAGGGGCGTTGGTATTAAATGATTTAACTTTCGCAGTTTATTTTATTATACCTCTATCAGTTTTATTTATTGGAAACTTATATCGCAAACTAATAATGGTTTTGCAAGGATTCCTTCAAAAGTATATATATTTATATACTAGGGTTTTGAAAACCTCAGATTATTTTTAAGAAAATGTTTTCCTATTGAGCGTGTAGCTCATACCCCCCACAGTTTTTCTTGCAGGTCATATGGTCAAAATAAAGCTTAACCTGGGGTTGAGAAGCACATCAGCATGCTTGCATTCATATAGAGAATCATTATATTTTATTTCGGCTTTGAGCCTAAGCATGTATTAATTTTAATTTATGGCCTGTAATAAATAGATAAGTAGCGGACGCAGATGTGGATGAGACCTATGTGACTACGATACAGCTTACAGTTTTATTTATTTTTGGAATATTGTGTGGATAGTTGAAAATGATTATAAATGGGTTTTCTACAGGTTTTATGCTTAGTTGATAACTTGGTATGTCCTATTTACAAACGGGACCATGCCAGATTTTCTAAAAATATTTTCAAAAGAATTATTTTTATTAAACATCCACCAAAATTGCTTTAAAATTTATTTTCTTACTATATAACTAATGGTCTGCATTTCGGGTCGTTACAATGACCCTCAGGTCTAATGGCATGTTCCAACCCATTAGGAGAGTAGGGTTTGTAGAGGTCTTGGTTTTGACTTTGCGTGGATGCATGTGTGGCAGTATGGGTGTTTGTGTTCTTCTATCGTTTGGTTAAAAAAACCAAAAAAGTCATTCGTGGGTGACGCATGCATGCGCATGTCATCCACAGATGGTTATGATTGTGCAGGATAGTCTGAGACATCTTACACCTGGACAACCCTCTATCTATATATATATTAGGATGGTAGTTAATTAGGTAAGAACGTGTTGATATAAATTATATCAATGCCTGCATATATTGATGGGTTACAAGATATATAGGGCCAATGCACAGGGTATAACCTCTAATGTATGATATTGATATAACTTATACATATAAGCATGTTTTTCCTCATCTAGACTCTATATACAGATATAGATAGATAATCTTGCCCATATGTGATGTACATTCATGACATTGATTAAAGTCATTCGTGGCAATTTTACATAGGTGCTTGATTGCATTATGGTTCCATCACTATTATTCGGGTGAACAATTTCATACATATAAAATAATATGATATAAAATAATTATACAAAATAAATTTGGCTAGTGATTATTGATTAACTTATAATGACCTTTTTCTTCTTGGGTCCCTCTAGGTTTATGTGATAAGCCAGGATGAAAGAATACAATTTTTGTACTCTATTTTCATCATTTTTAATATAAAATATCCAACGGTCTCGATTTTAGGTTTTTTTTTTTTCAATTTTTTTTTTATTTTATTTAGAGACGTTTGGATCAAGCAATGGCTGTAAATTTTTGTAAAAAAATAAAATGCAAAAATTATGTCCATTAATTCTAATCCTTGTATAATTGTCATATAACTACGGTGACATACTTAGAAAATGCATTGCTAGTCACTTGTAGTTATTGAAAAGTTGAGCAAAGAGAAAGGAAGGTTGGACCTCAATTTGAGAAACGGCCTAGGAAAAGAAATGAATGAAGAGAAAGAAAGAAAAATGCTCGTATGAGGCCTCCGAATAAATTTTCAATGTAACTGTGATATGACCAAATGGTATAATGAATTAATGAATATAAAGTAAAATGAAATTATTAGTCAAAAAATGATCTAATAATTTTACTTTATTTCATTATTATTAATTCGTGATACTACATTAGTTCGTACTCTAATAATTTTACTTTATTTCATTATTATTGTACCTCATTTACATGTAAGTTTTTGTCGAAGGCCACCATGTTGGAATTTCGACTAGGCAAACATGCTTTGAACCCTTTTCTTTTTTTTTTTATTAAATATTTTTTGAACTTTGAAGTTGCTTTTTAAGCTTTCACACCACAAACCAAATATTTTCTTGTCAGTGTGATCCCCACCACCACTTTGGCATTGGCACTGTAAACGGTGAATAATTTATATGATTACTCATTTTCATCAATGATGAATTAATCGCCTTTGTTCTCTCTGGGAATCTCTCTCTCTCTCTCTCGATTTCTCTTAGGCCCTCTCTCTTTATTGCTTTTTTGCTCCACGGTATGAATAATATCTTTCATTTTTGCATGAATTTTTTTTTTTTAATTTATAAAAAACTATGTTATCTTGATTTGCATGGTGATATATGGAAGATTTTGTGGCATATTGGCATTACTATCATTTTCTTTTCTTTCCAAGTAATGATGGGTAGCCTTACATGTTTAAAGGAATATTGAATTATTTGAATGTGAATAGTAATTTGAAATTTTGTATTTGTTTGTGTTTGAAGGTGAACAGATTTTTTATTTTTTTATATTTTTAATTGATAATTGTGATCATGCTTGGTTTGAATTTGAACTTGAGAGTGGAATGTTGGCTTTGTTGAACTTGTTATTGAAATTGAGGTTATGGTTAGACTTTTGATGAATGGTTTGGGTCATGTTTGTAGAACTTTTCTCTGGCATGTGAATATTCGAAGAACTAAAGCTTATTAATTTAAATTTACAAAAATGTAAATCCCAATCTTGAGAATACACACACACATCTATATATATATATACAGTGACATATCTTCTTAATCATTTATCCCTTTATAATTGGTTGTTGCTTCTTTTATTAATCAACTTAGAAGGGTGAAATATATCCTAGTGGCTGATAAAAGATCAAGACTTAACAAACTTACGTTAGGATCTCTGAAAAAATAAGGAAAAGGAAATGGAAAACTTCAAACACCTTAGAAAGGATGGGCTTATGATACATTGCTGGACAATCTTCCCCAGGGAGGCTTTTTTGGGGCTCTAAGCCTAGAAAGACAATCCCGTGAGACCCCTGTATTGGATCAAAGCGGACAATTCCTCGAGATGGAGGCTGGCCACAGATTCTAATGCAATCTATGATCATGACTTTGGGATAAAAATTTATTACTTTTAACATTTACCAACACTGTTATTTTCAGAGTAGATTTTACCAACATAATATTATTTAGGAAATTACGATCATGATTTTTTATTTTTTATTTTCTTTGTTGTTCATGAAACTATGGTTCTTTCTCAACAAGGTTTAAAAGCACAAAAACAAAAACAACACAAAACAAAACATGCAAACAGTGTGCTCATCACATATTCAGAATGTATAGTGATGAAGTGTCCCAACACTACGTTTTAAGTCTAGTAACATTTATACCAACATGTTTGCGGGTTTGTCTATCTTTTTTCTTTTTTTTCTTTTTTTTTTCTTTTTTTTTTTCTGGCGTTCCTTACTAGTTCTCTAATCCTAGAGAGACCCAACTACATACAGGTTGCTTTGTCCATTGTAAGTAGAAAAAGTAACGAAATGAGGACATCACCCAAAAAAAAATAAAAAATAAAAAAAAGGAAAAGAGTAGGGAGAGAGAAGAGGAAAACTTATTTTATTCATTCATTAGAATAAACTATGAAGTCTAGTGCAAAAAAAGTCTTCACCCATATCTTGTTTTTTTTTTTTCCTAACCAAACAATCAATCATAATAATAATTGCAAGTTATGATTAATAATCTTTAAGGCACTTTTTTACAGACCATGAGTTCATTCATCCATTATCGGAAACATGATTAACCATACTTGAAATTGGCTTGTAAATTAAATTGAGAGTTCCATTTTTTTATATCGAGAATACATGGGAACTTTGCCGTGCATGTGTCAGTGTACGTGGCCATGGTTGAATCATTGTTGGACATTTTGACAAGATTTAGAGGCCGGTTGGTATTCATATAAGTCCTGCCAACTAAATATAAATTTGATCAATTTTGATCTTAATTATTACATATCAGCAAAGTACCTCCCCCCGGGGGCCCGGCGCCCACCACCTCCCTTTTTTTTGGGTATGCTTCATGTAGAAAACATTGAGTTGATTTATTTTAAAAAAACAGCTAGTAATTAGAGAGGGAACCTATCAGATCTAGTTTTCAAAATTCTCAAACATGCCTAGATGTCCTCCCCCGCACCCCCCCCCCCCCCCCCCCCCCCGGCCCAAACAAATTAATGGCACACAATAACAATCGTAGCAGTGCCTCTTTTACAAATTATAAGGTAGCTACAGGGTTGGATACCTCATTCATATTCTAGTAACTACCAGATATTACAGAAAATCACTAGATTAATAATAAATAATGATCCACCTAAGTCCCAAAAGAAATATATTAATATGGTTAAGATGCATGTTAACAATTAATTCTGCCTCCAACGGTAATGGAATCAAGTTCTGGCGATCTAATACTGTTCGTTCTCTGTTGCTTGATGTGTTTATTCTTTTTTTTTTTTTTGGTTCAAGATGTGTTTATTCTTTGTATTAAACATATGTGCTTCATCTTTTGAGATAGCTCAGGCTTTCACAGCAAAACCACTTCGTTATGATTTTCACTTTGTATTTCCAGAGTCCCTTCCTACCTTTCCACAAAGGAAACATGGCGGAGATCTTTTTATCGGCAATCCTTCCAGTGGTGTTTGAAAAGTTGCTCTCGCCTGAGTTGATCAAGTTTGCACGTCGTGAGGGAATCCAAACGGCCACCAACAAGTGGAAGACAATGCTGGTGAAAATTCAGGCTGTGCTTGGCGATGCAGAAGAGAAGCAGATAACAAACCCAGTAGTGAAAACTTGGCTGGACGAGCTCCGAGATTTGGCTTATGATGTGGACGACATATTGGATGAGTTTGCTACTGAAGCTTTGCGATGCAAGTTGATGGAGGAACCCCAGGCAAGCATAAGTAAGGTTCGAAGCCTTATCCCCACTTGTTGCATTAGTTTAAAGCCAAGTACATTTATGTTTAACTCTCGAATGGAGCCTAAGATAGAAGCGATAACGAGCCAATTACAAGTTATTTCTACACAGAAAACTGAATTGAATTGAATTTAATTGAGAATGTTGGAGGGATGTCTAACAGAACAAGTGACAGACCGGTCAACGAGGGTTCTTCAGTAGCGGAACTTCATGCTTACGGCGGGGAAAAAGATAAAGAGGCGATACTTAAACAGTTGTTCAGTGTTGAAGCAAGTGATGGGAGGTGTTGGGAAGACAACTCTTGCTAATCTTGTCTACAATGATCACAGTGTGAAAGATTATTTTGATGTACAAGCGTGGGTTTGTGTTTCTGATCACGAATCTGATTTTGTTCAGGTCGTAACAAAAGCAATTCTCGAGTCATTCACTTTGTCTGCTTGTGATGTCAACAGTTTAGATTCTCTTCAACAGAAATTGAAGGATATATTGTCCAAAAAGAAATTTCTTCTTGTGTTAGATGATGTTTGGCATGAAAGTTACATTAATTGGACAGAACTCCGTAGGCCTCTCGAAGTCGGTGCACCAGGGAGTAAAATTATAGTCACAGCTCGCGATCAAGCTGTTTCAGATAAAATGGGCGCTATTCTAGCTTACCGATTGAAAGTGTTATCACCTGAAGATTGTCTGTCTGTTTTTACCCAACATGCTTTGGGACCCAGGGATTTTAGTGCCTATCCATACTTAGAAAAAACTGGAAAGGAAATTGTGACAAAGTGCAAGGGCTTGCCTTTAGCTGCAAAGGTCCTTGGAGGCCTCTTGCACACTACAAGAGAGCTTGAGAAATCGGAGGATGTGTTTAGTAGTCAGATATGGAATTTACAAGAGGGGAGTAAAGACATTATCCCAGCTCTAAGATTGAGCTACCATCATCTTCCTCCACATTTGAAGCAGTGTTTTGCTTACTGTTCGATACTCCCCAAAGACTATGAATTCAAAGAGGAGGAACTAGTTCTGCTTTGGATGGCGGAAGGTTTGCTTCAACAATGTGGCGAAGAGAAGCAAATGGAAGATATTGGAGTCAAGTGTTTTCGTGATCTATTGTCAAGGTCATTTTTTCAACCATCAACTATCAATGAATCACAATTCGTAATGCATGACCTCATCAATGATCTTGCTCAATGCATAGCAAGGGAAACATGTTTTAGGTTGGAGGATAAGTTAGAGCTACATCAGATCTCCAAAAAGGTCCGCCATTCATCTTATGTTAGTAATTATTTTGACGGAGTCAAAAGATTTAAGTCTTTTGACGAAGTTGTGTGTTTGCGGACCTTCCTACCAATAATGACAGAAAGAGGGAGTCACTTAACTAATCATGTTACGCTCAATTCGTTGCCAAAGTTAAGATGTTTGAGGGTGCTATCCTTGAGTGGATACAACACCACTGAGCTACCAGAATCAATTGGTGATTTGAAACATTTAAGGTACCTCAATTTTTCTGGCACTAAAATCAGAAGTTTACCTGAATCAACGTCTACCCTTTACAATCTACAGACATTGATATTAAAAGATTGTTCCTGTCTCAAGAAATTGCCTGCATCAATGGGAAATCTAATCAACCTTCGTCATCTCGATATTACAAATTGTGATTTAATGAAAGAGATGCCATTACGAGTAGGTCAATTAACATGTCTTCAGAAATTGTCAAATTTTATTGTGGGCAATCGAAGTGGATCTCAGATAAGAGACTTGATCAACTTAAAGTATCTCCAAACACTTTGCATTTCAACGTTAGAGAATGTTATTGATGCTCGTGGTGCAAGTTTTTCCAACTTAAAGGATAAGCAATACCTTAATGTGTTAACATTAGGATGGAGTTCAGAATTTAATGATTCAAGAAACGAGGCACTTGAAAAAGATGTGCTTGACGTGTTACAACCTCATAAAAGGTTGAAAGAGCTCACCATCAAGTGCTACGGTGGTTCAACACTTTCAACTTGGTTAGGAGATCCTTCTTTCCTCCTGAAGTTGGAAAATTGCGTAAAATGCACTTCTTTGCCATCCCTTGGGCAACTACCATTGCTCAAAAGTTTTGCATTAAAGGAATGAATGGAGTGAAGATTGTGGGTCTCAAGTTCAACGGGAGGGGTTGTCCAAGTCCTTTTCCATCATTGGAGATTCTAAGTTTTGAGGATATGTCGGAATAGGAGCGTTGGTTTCCTTCTAGACTTGATGGACAGGTTGAAGTATTTTCTTGCCTACGTGAGATGTCTCTCAAAAGATGTCCCAAATTGTTAGAAGAATTACCCAACCATCTTCCTTCCTTGGAAAAGTTGATTATTGTTGAATGTCCTCAAGTAGCGGTCTCAATTTCAAGCCTCCCGGAACACAGTGAGTTATAGATTTGGGAGGATTACCAAGAGGTGGTGAAGGGAAGCATCAGCGCACTGAAGTCCTTGATTCTTTGAAATATATCAAAGGTCCCACATTTGACATAAGGGTTTGTGCGAGGTTTAAGAAGTGTAGAAGATTTGAAGATTGTGGGCTGTGATGAGCTGACAACTTTGTGGCAGAAATAAGTGGGATTACTACACCACGTCACTTCCCTCCATTGTTTGGAAATCAAGGGTTGCCCTAAAATTGTTTCCTTAGTGGCAAAAGAAGCAAAGCAGCAACAGGGTTTGCCTTGCAGACTTGAATCTTTGAAATTAGATGGGTGCAATAATCTTGATTGAGAAGCTACAAGGTTTGCACAGCCTCACATCTCTTAGAAAGCTGAAAATCAATGGGTGTGGTTCTGTCACGTCCATTGCAAGAGACCAGCTTCCTTCAACCCTAAAGAAACTTGAGATCATAAATTACAAGAATTTGTTGTGTATAGAGTTAGAGGGAGAGGGTTCCACTTTCTCTTCTTCTCTGACGATGGATAAGAGCAACAACAACGACCATGTATCTCTTCTTGAAAGCTTGGATATAAATAGGTGTGGTTCTCTCACGTCCTTATCTTCAAAAGGCGAGTTGCCCGCCATGCTTAAAAACCTCCATATTTGGTATTGTCCAAAGCTGGAGTTAGTGGCGGAGAGGATGTACAATAACACATCTCTTGAAACTATTGACATTTGGCATTGTGAAAGCCTTAAATCCTTACCTGAGGCCCTTCACAACCTCAATCCATCTCTCTTGTATTAAAATAGTTGACTGCCCGAGTCTTGTGTTATTTTCGAATAGAGGATTGCCCTCCACCATATTGAGATAGCTTTGGATCTGGAACTATGAGAAACTAGAGGCCCTACCTGACTGCATGCACCACCTTACCTCTCTTCAAGAATTGATGATAGAAAGATGTCCAGGCATCGTATCCTTTCCAGAAGAGGGTTTCCCCACCAACCTAAAATCACTTGTAATCAAACATCTCAACATCTGTGAGCCCTTATTTGAATAGGGGTTGCACAGACTCACCTCTCTTACAAGTATCAAAATTAAAGGTGGATGTCTAGATTTAGTGTCCTTTCCCGAAGAGGAAAAGGGGATGATGCTGCCCACCTTTCTAGCCAGATTTTCAATTGATGATTTCCCAAATCTGGAACACCTATCCTTCAAAGGCCTTCAAAACCTCACCTCTCTTAAATCTCTAAGTATTCTCAATTGCCCTAAGCTTAAATCCTTGCTAGAGGAGGGGATGCCTCCCTCGCTCCCCATGGGGTTTCAAAACCTCAGCTCTCTTGAACATCTGTCCATCCGTAATTGCCTTAAGCTCAAATCCTTTCTGGAGGAAGAGTTGCCTCCCTCGCTTTTGCGACTATACTTCTATCATTGTCCCCTGCTAAAACAATGGTGCAAAAAGGATCAAGGACGAGCTTAGCCCAAGATTTCCCCCATCCCTTACGTCTAGATAGATGGCAAGTTCATCTTTGAGCCAAAGGATTGAGTTCGATTTTGAAAAAAAAAAAAGGAAGAACAAAAGAAAAAGCAGAAACTCTTCCAGTAAAATGATCACTTAAGTCACAATATTTCAGGTGTTGGAATATCACCTAACAAAATCATAAATACTATTTCAATTCAGAGAAATCACAAAAATTGTCACTTGATATATGTATTATCCTAATTAACCTTCATTTATTTGAATATTTTATTAATCTCTGCAGGACAAGATTGGCCCAAGATTCTGTCAGGATAAAACATTCAAATTTGTTTAACCTTCATTTATTAATTTATTTATTTATTTACCATTCGCAGAATGTCTGAACTTCTTGTTTTTTTTTCTGTTCTTATGATTAATTTGGTTAGCATTCACTTAATAGCTTTTAGGTTTTTAAGTTAGAAACTTAACATAGTATCAGAGCCCGCCATTGCTATTGTTGTTATTGGCTTTTAAGTATTTATTAATCTTATCTGCTTTTAGGTATTCATTGATTTTATCTGTCCATAGGTTATAGTTTCTATTGGCAAGACACAACCATTAGAATGGTTTCTAATTCCTATTGCTCTGAAGGTTGCAATGCTTCATTTTTGTTTGTAGTACAAAATTTGGTGCCTCCAGTTCATCAACATAACTAACTCGTATACTTTGAATTGTGTAGGAGGAGCATTTTTATCCTCAATTCAACTAAATGGAGGCTTTTACCAACAATTATGCCATGATATTCTCTCTTGTTTTTTCCTTAGCTCACTATAAAAGTCATTAGCTCTACCATTGTTACAGACGTGAGGAAAACTTTCTATTCCTGATCTCTGATGCAAGCTTAGGATGAAACCATACACCAACCTCTTACCCATCCTAATTCCTTATAATCGTGTTTTTTTTTTTTTGGGTACAATGAGAGGGGTTTGAATCCCTAACCTATCATACTCTTACACTTTAACCTACCCTCCCACACCACTAGACTAGCCCCAGTCACTTTTATATTTGTGTAATTTATTAAGGAGACTGTAAGGCCTTCTACAACTGTATTTATGTTATGTCTTGGGTCATAATATTTGTTCTTTTTCCAAATATATATAAACAGTTGTAGACCCTTAATATTGTAACTTTATATTAGAGAGTAGCATTTAATTTCTATGATAAAAGTTTTTCCCTTTGCATGGCATCTTCTGGTACCGCGTTTCCCATCTTTCTAGGGACAAATACTTGCTAAGCCTCAAACAATAAGGTGGTACAAGTCATACTTGCGTTTTCGGTAGATTTGGAGGTTGTAGCACTTTAATGTTTCAGTAATTCTGCTTCAGTTTACTCTAGTGTTTGGTCCTTTATTACTTACATGTCCAAAAACTTCCTACCTGCCTACTGGTTGGAGCTTTATTACTTACAAAGTAGTTTTGAGGGAACACATTCAAGTACATATAATGAACAAAATTCAGCTTCTTTAGTAGGCCACATTTAAGTGAGTCTCACAATCATCCTCCAGAAGAGAAATCTGTTAGTTTTTCAGATTATTTTTTAGGATGTCCTTATAAGAAAACGACCGTACATATTTACTTAAAGAGAATTTATGATGGGACAATATATGCTATACCAGAATTGAAAGGGCAACATCATTTTATATACAAAATTGTGGGTTTAGATAATGTGTGGGAATATTTTTGAACCGAGGAACTAGTTCGGGATAAAGAGCTCAAACCAAAATTGTTGACATGTGGCAAAGGCAACTCAGCCAGATCTGTTGCAACGCACGTGATCTCCCAGCTCGGGGCCTTATATTCAGCTCGGGACATCTGTCCCATGACTTACACTATAATCCAATTCCTACTACAGTCCAAAACTGTTACTACAACTGGAATTCCTGACACAACGGTTACAGGAAACCATGGTTCTTTGCCCAACCATGATCAATAAACCATGATCAGACGGTTATTGGCTAACCATGGTCAGATCTGACCTAACCAAGGCAGTTACTTGACCTCACATGGTCAATCCGTACAGGTAGATATAAATAGAATACGATACGGCCAAATAAGGTAAGCTACAGTACCCTAATCCTTTGAAATTCATCTTCTTCCTTGTCCATTCCTCCATAAATAGCTTCTGATTTAAACTTTGGAGCGGGTTCGACCAAAACCCACCTTGGCCTACCCTCTGACTTATTTCCAAGCTTGTAAGTATAGGTCCACGTGCGAGAATAAGCTCCTTTACCATCATTAGATTTCGGGAAGCAGATTTGACCCCACACAATTTGGCACCGTCTGTGGGAACCATCGCGAAAAGATGGCCATTCCACCTCCACCTACCTATGGGCGAACAAGGTCTGGAGCAAACTTTACTCACGTAGACCAAGCTGTTAGAAGCGATTCTGGGAAGCGAGCAGAAACCCAGCTTCCGTAGGCAAACCCAACTTTAGCTCCGGCGGGAACCAGTCAGCCACCCTTGATTCAACAACACCAGATCTCGCCGGAGATGTCTACTATACTCCATTCTCTTGATGATCAACCCGTCTTGAAAGTTGCCTTTGACAGGGCTGTGACAAATAACCCTAACCCAACGGCAGTGGTAGAACTGATAGCAACTATGCAGTCTAAGATCCAATCAACACAGCTCGTCAAGCTGACGACGGAGCAAAACTACCACCGCCATCTCTAGCGAACTTTTGCTCCTTGCGGTGTTAATGTTGTCGCTGAAGAGGCCAGCCAAACTAGTCCGCTTCATCGTACTCGCCACCAGGAAAGCTCACCTAGGCTTGAAATCTCGCATCACCATCATCATAGTGGGCTCGATGACAGGCATCGCTTAACAGGCCCAGAACATGTGCACTCAGGGGGGGATAGGCAGCACCATGAATTAGTGCAAAGGTCCCCTGAGCGCAGTTCTAGGCTTTTAGGCCATTCCCGAAGATAGAACGAGGACTATCACAGATCTAATACTCGAGTGGGCTCCGAGAATGAAACGCATAGGGACAAGAGACAGCGTCATAGATCTTGGTCTCCGGAAAGAAGAAGGAAAAGGAGTTCTGGGGGAACAAACAGAAAACATCCCCAATCTCCCAGGCGCGAGGAGAATGAGGAAGAAGGCTCCAAGAGACATCGGGGTACCCATGGCAGAGAAGGAAACAGGCCAGGAAGCACCGCAGTGGTTCGAAGTCCATTCACGAGGTGGATTCAACGGGTCCTAATCCCAAGAGGGTACTCCGAAATAACATTTACCCTTTACTCTCTTTCAATAGATCCTGACCATCATTTAAATTATTATTTGCAACGTATGTCATTATATTCTGGGAATGAGGGTTTTCTTTGCAAAACATTTCCTATGAGTTTGGGGGATGTGGCTCTTAAGTGGTGGGCCAAGATTCCAGATGAGTCTATTGACAGCTGGCAATAACTGAGTAAGTTGTTTAAGAAGAGATTCATCACTAGTTGTAAATTCCCGAGGACCATACAGAACCTATATGAGTTGAAGAAGAAAGATGGGAAGGGACTTCAGGAATACTCTTAAAGGTTTTGGGAGGTGTATAATGAGATTGATAACTCGGTTGAAAAGAATGCCATGGATCTATTTCGTCTAGGGCTGAGGAAGCCATCACCTCTATTTAAGGAGTTGACAGTTAATCCCCCTAGAAATCTAGCCAGACTACTCTCCACTGTGGCCAACTACTCAAAGCTAGATGACTTTTATAGCCCAAAGCCTACCAAAACTAATGAAAAAGATGATAAGAAAAAAGACTCAAAACCCCGGAGGGATAGCCCCCGAGGAGAAAAGCCTAAACTACCTTCCAATCCAAATCGAGCCATCTTCACTATATTCACTCTCCCCATTTATAAGCTGATGAAAGTAGTGGAAGATAAGGACTTCTTTGAAAGACCTAAACCCATGGCTCAAGACCCCGAGAAAAGAAACAGGAAGCTGTTTTGTAGTTATCATAAAGACCACGGTCATAAAACAGAAGACTGCAGGTTCTTGAAGAGCAATCTTGAGGCTAGGCTAAGGAAGGGAAGTTGAATGAATTTATAGCTTGAGGTGAGAAAAGGTAGCCATCCAAATAGAAAAAGCCTGAAAATAGAACTCCTCAATCCACAGAGCCAAAGATTCTTGGGAGGATTGATGTAATCACAGGGGGATATGAGGAAACTGCTTTGTGAGCCAGCCAGCTCAGGGCACAATATAGGATGGCTCAATGACATTGGGAGTGAGATAGTACTACTTCCTCGAGATGAAGGGGAGACTGGAGAAAAACTACTGTTCTTTGGGGACGCAGAGTCTGATGGGATAGTGCGATGCCCCCACAATGACGCTCTGGTTGTGCGCATGCTCATTGGGAACTATGACGTGGGAAAAGTCTACGTGGACAATGGGGCGTCTGTAAGTGTGATGTTCCAAAAGTTGTTCGGGTAACTCAGGCTGAAGGACTCCGATCTCAAACCTTGCCACGTCAGCTTGAAGGCTTTCAATGGGAACATGACTTTTCCATTGGGGCAGATAACTCTCCCAGTTCGGGCTAGGCCAGTCCAATCCATGGAGACATTTGTGGTAATTTAGGAAAGGTCAGCCTACAACGTAATTCTGGGGAGACCCTGGATCCATGCCATTAAGGTTGTCCCGTCCTCTTACCACCAATCTATCAGGTTCCCGAGTCCAGAAGGGATCATGGAGATAAAAGGAAACCAGGCGGTAGCCAAAGAATGTTTCCTGGTAGAATATGCAGGCCACTCGACCTCCTCGGAGGACAAATTAAAGTCTAAAATCCCACGCCTCCCTAACTCGGGGACTGGAAAAACCAAGACCTTGAGGCTGGTACCAGGGCAGAAGAAGAAAGCCAAGGTTGATGAAATCCCCTTATAGCAATGAAAGGGGGAGCAGCCCGGGGTGGAAGAAACTACTCTGGAGCTTGCAGATCGAAAAGGGGAAGAACTTGTAAAGAAGATAATTAATCTCGAGGATCCGGAGAGGTTCTTCTGGATTGAAAAATCACTGAATGAGATCGACCCTGCAGGGTTGTTCCAATTTTTGAAAGATAATGTCAATGTATTTGCTTAGTTACCCCATGAGATGCCTGGAATTGACCCGAGAATTATATAGCACGAGCTGCAAGTAAACCCAAATTGTAAACCTATAGTCCAAAGCAACGAAGGCTATCTGACGATCGAGCTCAGACAATTTCTGCTAAGGTGGATAAGCTTTTAAAGGTGAGATTCATTTGAGAGGTGAAGTACTCAAGCTAGTCGACCAACCCCGTATGTGTAAAAAAGAAAACTAGGGACTGGTGCGTATGCATTGACTTTACAGATCTTAACAAAGCATGCCCCAAAGACAATTTCCCGCTACCAAAGATTGACCAGCTAATAGACTCCATCTCGGGTTACGAGCGACTGAGCATATTCGATGCCTTCTCGGGCTATCATCAAATACCTATGGTAGAACACGATTAAGATAAAACAGGGTTTATTACTCTGAAGGGAACCTACTACTACAAGGTAATGCCATTTGGATTAAAGCACACTGGGGAAACTTATCAACGTCTTGTAAACAGGATGTTTGAAGGACTGATTGGCAAGAACCTGGAGGCGTATGTTGATGATACCATTGTTAAGAGCAGTTCTAAGAAGAACCACTTGGTAGATTTGACTAAAGCCTTCACCCAACTCAGGGAGTACGGGATGAAGTTGAATGCCAAAAAAAGCTCATTTATAATAGGCTCGGGAAAGTTCCTGGGTCACTTAGTCTCGAGAAGAGGGATTGAGGCAAACCCGAGTAAGATTGAGGCAATCAGAACCCTCAAGACACCAACAAAAGTTAGAGATGTCCAACAGTTGAACGGCATGGTGACAGCACTTAGCAGATTTATCTTGAGGTCATCAAACAAATGCCACCCCTTCTTTCAGATACTAAAGAAGGGCAAAAACTTGGGATGGAATACAGAATGCCAGGAAGCTTACCAAAAGTTGGTTGCTCACTTAGAAACACTCCCCATCCTAACCCACCCTCACCTCGCGGAAATACTTTACCTTTATCTGGCTATTTCAGCACATTCACTTAGTAGTGTACTCATTGCCCAGCGTGGTCCAGAGCAACAACCAATTTATTATATTAGCAAGACGCTATTGGATGCTGAAACATGCTTCCTAACCCTTGAAAAACTGATTCTCGCTTTTGTCACATCCTCTCAAAAACTATAGCACTACTTCCAGTCTCATCCTATCACCGTGCTCACCAACTATCCATTTAAAGATGTCTTAAGGAGAGTCGACCTGTCAAGAAGGGTCTCGAAGTGGGGGGTAGAACTCAACGCTTACGATATCCACTTTTAGCCTCGAACAGCCATCAAAGGCCAGGTGTTGGCAGATTTTATTACAAAATTCGCAGATCCTAATTCCAGTCCAAACTAGACAGAAACAAACTCCTCTCTGCTTGAACTGGGGGATGAAGACAATATAGACAGTAATAAGAAGAAAAAATGGGAGCTTAAAGTGGATAGGGCATCGAACAGAAAAGGGGCAGATTTGGGTATTGTGCTGACAAACCCTAAGGGAGAAATCATTGAGCAGGCGATAAGGCTTATGTTTCCAGCCTCAAATAACGAAGCTGAATACGAGGCAGTAGTGGCTGGACTAGGGGTAGCCCGAGCAATGGGAGTAGAAGACTTGGTGGTATACAGCGACTCCAAGCTCATAGTTAACCAATTGAACAAAGAATATGAGGCCAAAGAAGAGAGAATGATCTCATACATGCATAAGGTCTGGGAGTTGGCTTCAGATTTCAAGAGCATCGAGTTAGCTTCAGATTTCAGAATAGACACATAGATAGGTTGGATGCTCTGGCTGCAGCATTAGAAACAGACACTTCTCGGGCCATAAGCGTCGAGGTCCTTCAAGAACCCAGTATCGGAGTAGAAGGTGTCATCTCGGACATTCAGACTTCGTCCTCAAGTTGGATGAACGAAATAATTGCTTATGTATAAAGAGATGAACTACCCGAGGACAGGAATCAGGGTCACCGTGTTCGAACTAAGGCAGCCCGATTTTGGTTATCTCCCTTAGGAAGTCTTTATAAAAGATCTTATATAGGGCCATACTTGAAATGCGTGCATCCAGACCAAGTGCTAGACCTTTTAACTGAACTCCATGAGGGGTCATGTGGGGGTCACACAGGAGGGAGATCATTAGCCCACAGAGCAAACTCCCAAGGGTATTGGTGGCCATATATGCAAAAAGATGCTATCAGATATGTTAAAAGATGCCCGAAGTGCTAGATGTTTGCCGATAAAATACACTAGCTAGCCTAAGAATTATATTCCATATCCAGTCCTTGGCCATTCTCATAGTAGGGCTTGGATCTTGTAGACTCACTGCTTGTAGCCTCGGGGAACAAGAAATACTTGTTTATTGCAACTGACTACTTCACCGAATGGGTGGAAGCAATTGTGCTTACATCGATTAAGGACTCAGACATTATCAAATTTCTTTAGGAAAATATTATCACCCGCTTCGGGGTCCCCAGGGCATTCTTGTCAGATAATGGAACTCAATTTGACAGCAAGAGAACTGGGGATTTCAGTGCGGAGCAGGGGATCCAGTGGTGGTATTCGAGCGCGAGCTACCCTCAATATAATGGCCAAGCAGAGGCAACGAACAAGATTATAGTGGCAGGGATAAAGAAGAGGCTAGATAATGCTAAGGGGCCATAACCGGATAAGTTGCATTCAATCCTGTGGGCATACCGAACTACGCTAAGGAGGTTCATAGGAGAAACTCCATTTTCAATGACTTACGAGATAGAAGCTGTTATACTAACAAAACTGGGCTTATCAGGTCTTAGGATAGAGCAGTATGATGCAATGACAAACAAGTAAGTATTGGCTCGGGATTTGGACCTGGCAGAGGAAAGAAGGGAAAGAGCTCGAATCAAAATAGCATCATACCAACAGGATTTGAAAAAGTATTACAATCGAAGGGTCAAGTCCAGAAAGTTTAAAATTGGCGAATTAGTACTCAGACAAGTCAACTCTGGAACTAGGAATCCAACAGAAGGAAAGCTTAGCGCAACATAGGAAAGGCCCTACGAGGTTATCCATATCAGAGGCACAGGTTTGTACAGACTAAGGAGTCTAGAAACAGGACAGGAACTCCCAAGATCAGTTAATATAGCTAACTTAAGATTATTTTACCGTTGAAGAAAGCTGTAATTATATGCAAAGATCATTCAATACAAATGCAGATGTTATTCACAAAAATTATTGAACATTCATCGCTCCGAACTAAATGCACTTGCCCAAGAATGGGTCCAAGTCGCAATCTGCCTAAGAATAGGCACAAATCTTGCCCAAGAATGGGTCCAAGCACAACTACCCTAAGAAAGGGCTTTGTCTTAAAGACTTGCCCAAGAAAGGGTCCAAGCAAATTTACCTAAGAGTAGGCTCAGTTCTAGGCCTTGCCCGATAAGGGGTCCAAGCAAAATCCTTTAGTCTTGCCCAAGAAAGGGTCCAAGCAAATTTGCCTAAGAGTAGGCTCAGTTCTAAAACTAGCTCAAGAAAGGGTCCAAGTAAATTTACCTAAGAGTAGGCTCAGTTCTAAGGCTTACCCGAGAAAGATTCCAAGCAAAGTTTTCTAAGACTTGCCCAAGAAGGGACCCGAGAAAAATATGTCTAGGAATAGGCCCAAATCTGCGTACTAAAAAATATAAACAAAGGGGCTCTAAGTTAAAACCCATAACCAAATTGGTTTTATATAAGCCTATTAATAAAACAATAACCATGTGACAGTATGGAATTCATCCCGAGCTCACATTTAGGCACACAGCCATTGCAAAAGAAGAAGAAAAGGTATATACAGCCACACACAACTGATGAAGAAAAAGATACATCTTATTCCAATAAAAAATTTGTAAGTGTTTGTACAAGTTGAGGCACTTGGCCAAGACAAAGAAAAGGAAAAAACAAAGCCTCGAAGTGGCAATCACTTCTGCCCCAAACTCCCCGCAGCCGGATCAACAGTTTTAGGCACCTGGACAGGAGTGGCAGAGATAAGAAGGGCCAAGGGAGCCTGAAGCGGATTAGGGATAGCCTTCATGATGTTTTCTATTGCTGAAGCAGATTGATCCCCGTTGGCTGTAGCAGGAGGTTCATCGGAGGCGCCAGCGACTTTCTCGGCTTCCGTGCCAGCCTCGGGCTGGAATGTAACCTCGGGTTCGCTCACCTTGGGCACATCTTCGCCTTTAGCTTCGGCGTCAGCTGCCCCAGCATTGCCACCTTCAGGGTTGCCCTCTATGGGTAATTCCCTCCTCTCAAAGGGAATGTCAGTAATCCCAGGGAATTAGGCAGAGGCCAATTCTATCAAAGTATTCCACACGAGTTTGTAGGTATCCTTAAGCTCATAGGCCAGCTGCCCAACGAGAGTTTTTGTGACTCTCTTCCTCTCCTCTGCCACCGTCTTCTTAGCAGAAGCTTTCTCTTTCTCTATCTTAGCCTCCAGAGCCTGCACCTTCCTTGCCAAGTCCCGCTTCCCCCGAGCTAACTCCTCATTGGAGTCCTTCACCTTCTTCAGCTCTACCTCCAAATCCGCATAGTCCTTCCTCGTGAGTTCCAGTTCACTGATGGCGCTCTCAGCATTGGACTTGAGTGTCTCGCACTCAGATTTCAATTTCTGAAGTTGGGACATAGTTGCAGAACAATTTGCCTCAGATTCTTGCAGTTTTCGGTCATACTGACTCCGGACTTTGGTGACCTCAATTTCAAACTTCTTGTCCTCTTCTTCGAGGAGGTCACCTATAAGCAGAATTTTTTGGCAGCCCTATAAAAGTATCATCAAGTCAATAAACGGATTGAATAATAGTGAGATAGATCAAAAGGTGACAAGACTCACTCTGTAAAGGCTGGTGAACTCGAAGCGAAGTAGCTTAGGGGCGGACTTCTTCCTGAAATGCTCCATGTCTGCAGGCAGCCTCATGGGATTCCCCTGCTATTTGAAATTATACTCCACAGAAAAAGAACTAGTGACAGTCTCATCTGTAGGTATAGGGAACTGAATACGTGTAGAAGGAGGTGGAATCAGTCGGGCTCCATAACAAAACCTATGAGTACAGGGCAAGCATAGATTTGAAAGATTAAACTCTTACGTCGAGGAACTTGGCTGTTATTTCACTTCGAGAGGTAGTGCTTCCCCCAGCAGCAGCAGCTGCAGTAGTACCTCCCTGCCCGAGCTTTCGCATAGTAGGCTGCTTCTCGGAGCCCATAGTGGGCCTTTTATTTTTTGGGGGCACAACCAGGGGGGCCTTTCCTTTCCCTGTGACTTCAGACACCTCGGGCCTACCAACGTCTTGCCCCCTCATGGCAGAAGCCATGAGTTTGCCACTGTTGGGGTCAGTGGGCTTTTGGCCAGCATCCTGCCTGGTGTTTTTAGCAGAGGTTGTTTGGCTGGCCCTCTGCTGGGACAGTTTCTGTTGCAGCTATTTCTGCTGGGCATTCTTCTGCATAGCAACCTTCTTGTCCATGGCCTCTCTCTCGGCCGCCCTTCTTTCAGCTACCAGGGCCCGTAGATTCAGTCCATCTTCTTTCTTGGACCGTTGGTTCCCAAAGTCAGTCCTTTGCCTTTTGGAAAGGGGGGATTAGAGCTTCTTCTCTCTATGGCATGAGAAACTGTCTCCTCAGAACTAGAGCTCTCGATCATCAATGGGGCAGGGCGACCAGTTTTATCTAAGGCTCTAACTTCTACAGCACCCTCTCCTTCAGCTGGAAGCCGGATCCCTTCTTTTTCTTCTTCTTCTTGCTCTAAAAGAAGGGCTAAGTCCTCCTCGGGCCGTTCCCAATGAGGGAGGCTTGCTTTACCTCGGGTGATAGTTGAGCAAGACGTGAGCAGGCTTGCAGTGTTGGCTCACTTGGTAGCCCAACAACTTCTTGATATCCTCCTTCTTCAAATCCCCCGCAAACTCGTTAGCGTGTAGAGCTACTAGAAAGAAAAAGAGCACAAGCATCAGCATACAATTTAACATTCGCTTCGGGACCCATATAAGAAAACATAACAACGATGAATCTCGCTTAGTGCTTATAGCAAGAGCCTTGTTCGCGAGGAATGACGGGGTTCTTCGTTGGTAGAGTCCCATCTACGGGCTCGTACACGAAGCTAATATGGTCGTGAGCTCCGGGATTAGAGTCAGGGATATGCGTAACGAATGGTTTCCTTTTGGGCTTAACAGAAAGATAATGGTTGGGTTTATTTTTTAAAGTACAGATTTTGTAGTGTTGGAGTATTTCTCGCACTCCAATGGAAGTCCCTAGAATTTGGTGAAGGGTATAGACGCTCGAGATAATCCTATAGGAGTTCAGCCCTAGTTGGGTTGGAACAATGCTACAGTAAAGGAGGAAATCGTTAAGAAGGTCAGGAAAAGGGACGCGAACTCCGCCCTCCATAACTGCAGCAATAGGAACGAGGATGCCTCCCTAAGTATCTAATCTATAAATGTCCTCTCCAGGCTCAACAAACCGAAAGTTGAATTTCCCATCTTCGAAGCCATACAGGGCCTTAAATTCTGCTATCTTTGCAGGATTGTCCTTCATATCATAAAAAGACGACATCTACCAAGTTGGAAATGGGGAAGATTAAATCCAAGATCAACTATCTCTCCTCACATGCCCCGACCTGAGTCTCTAGAACAATGTTCTAACAGGTATATTTGCCTTGCCTTGACAAACTCAAAATTGTTCTAAGTGTTAGCTCGGGAACCACTTAACTTGGTGTTGGAAAAAGTCAAAAAGAGGAGACCAAGGGTCTCCGTCTTAAATTTATCCCAAGATGGGGTTTTTAAACCCTAAAAGGTGGGAAAGTTGGAATCTTGGCGATTTGCCCCAAATGATCAGAAGAAAACCCTAGAATCGCGAAAAAAACCCCAAGAGTAATACCTGCAATCCTAGGCAAAGAAAATAGTATCGAACAAATCAAAAAGTAAGGCACAGAAAGAGTTATACCGCCACAGTTTTCAAAAGGCGCCGGAAAGCAGGTTCACCGAAGGAACGTGACCGCGTGATGGCAAAAATCTCTGAGGAATAACTTCTAAAGCGATGGAAGGAATCAGAAGTAGTGCTTAAGAACAGTGCAACGGCGGTGGAACAAATCTTGGAACGGTGAAAATAATGGAGAAAGACTTCCTCCGGCAAATATGCGGTGAACAGTGATAGATTTTGGCGAGAAAACGGCGTATACAGCACTTTCTGGTTAAGGCAGAATGCAAAGAGCAAAAAGGACAGAGAGCAAAGAGAGCAGAAAGAATGGAGAGAGAGAAGGCAAAAGGTAAAGTGAATAGTGATTTGTTTTTCCCCAAAGACATAAAGCTTCTGGAGCATTGAATGCCATAAACAATGGATGAGAAAGCCCCAATACACATAACGTCAATGCCTTGAAACACGGAAGGGCGTAACCACCCTCTGCCAGCTAAGCCCTAGAAAGCCAAACGCCATAGGGGCACAATGTGAGGCATTCAGCAATTGTAAAATTATGACAAGTCCCAACTCAGGACAGTCATAATTGGGGCAATTGTGTGGAATATTTCTGAATCGAGGAACCAGCTCGGGCTAAAGAGCTCAAACCAGAATTATTGACACGTGACAAAGGCAACTCAGCCAGATCTATTGCAACGCACGTGATCTCCTAGCTCGGGGCCTTATACTCAGCTCGGGACATCTGTCCCATGACTTACACTATAATCCAATTCCTACTATAGTCTAAAATTGTTATTACAGCCGTAATTACTGACACAGCGGTTACAGAAAACCATGGTTCTTTGCCCAACTATGATCAATAAACCATGATCAGACGGTTATTGGCTAACCATGGTCAGATCTGACCTAACCAAAGCAGTTACCTAACCTCACATGGTCAGTTCGTACAGGTGGGTATAAATAGAATACGATACAACCAAATAAGGTAAGCTACAGTACATTAGGCTTCGGCATCGGGCTGGGCTTGGGCCTTTTTTCTCGGGCTGGTTTAGGCCTGAGGCCGGGCTTTTCGGGCTTCCACTATTCATCGGGCTGGGCCGGGCCGGGCTATGAAGGAAAATGTGAAGCCCAGGCCTAGCCCACGGGCTTGGGTTTTTTCGGGCTTTGGGCCTTAGGCCTCGAGCCTAAGCTATATTACCTACTGTTAATATGTAACAAAAGAAAAAAAAAAAGTGAAAAAATTACATTTTGGTGATCACTTCCCATCATAATACCAAAACAGAGGACATTTGTAGTCACATTGTATTAGGTTGACTGTCTATTTGTACTAAGTTAACATAAAGTGTCTCTTTTATTGGTATTAATCTAGGAAGTTAACACCAAAATGTAATGTTTTGAAAAACTGGAAAACATTCATATTGCTACAGTGTCGGGCTTCGGACTTCAACTAAAGGCCCAGGCCTAGCCCAAGGGTATCCAGGCTCGGGCTTTGTCAGGTTCGGGCAGGGCTTTTTTCTTCAGGCTTCGGGCTGGGTTTCAGGCTACCCATGGGCCTTGGGCTTTTGATGTGGCCTATAGTACCCTAATCCTCTAAAATTCATCTTCTTCCTTGTCCATTCCTCCATAAACGGCTTCTGACTTAAGCTTTGGAGGGGGCTTGGCCAAAACCCACCTTGGCCTACCCTCTGACTTGTTTCCAAACTTGTGAGTGCAGGTCCACGCACGAGAATAAGCTCCCTCACCATCATTAGATTTCGGGAAACAGATTTGACCCCGCACAGATAACAAATTAGATCTTTAGTAGATTGAAGACATCTTATATAGGTATTTACAAAGGAAAAAATTGAGTTTAAAAAGATTTTCATAAGAAAAACAAGCTTTATTGTTTTTTTTTCTTTTCTTGGCTTAAACACAGCCATTTCGCACATTCAAATAAAAATAAAGATATATAACATTTTGCATATTTGATTCTTGTGAAATTTGAATTATGTAGTCTAATGTGGTTAGATATATTTCAATGGTCCTGATCGATGCTTTATTCCATCATTTGTATATAAAACGACATTGCATGTATAGATTTAGACATAGGTATAACTATATTAATATAGATATAGATATAGAGAAGTGATTCTTAGCATTTTAGATGAGACTTTATTATTTCACCCACCTATTACATCCACATTCTACCATCCATCCATATGTGGCAGTTTTTCGTTATTCCATACTAAGTCTCACATGATTGTTTTTAGCTATACACTTTTGTTACATAAGGCGAGTGATAAAAATGGGTGACAGGATGAGTGGAAATAACATTTTCCTTTTAGATGTCATGACCCTACATTCCCTCCTCACTCACGTTAGTATTGTGATTTTCCCAAAAGAGAATCACGATTTTTATAAGATTCTGATAATTGGGGAATCGTGGTTCCGAAATAGATGACCTTAGTGAAAGGTTTCTGCTTTGAAGTGCCAACCATGGGATTATTAGCCATTTTTTATGCAATTCATCAATTTCTTTCCTTCCAACTTTTATCTCTTCGCTTGAGGTCAGATTTTAGTTCAGTTATTCGTGTTGTGGCTCATTGAAACTTAAAAGAGGGGTACCACCAATTGGACAATCCAGTACAATCCCAACCCCAGGGGCCCAGGGAGATGATGGGTTCAGTTCTCAAAATCCGTTTCTATAACCTGTAAAATTGTATGTGGAACTTGTATCCACAGTCTCATTGGCATGCGTTTTTCTATACTCTTGAATTAGCACGTACAAGAGGCATTGCCCAACTGCTGATGAGCCTCTCTTTTTCCATTTTTTAAGTGCACCATAAGAATTGAATGGTTCCTTTAATTTTCCAAGAGAGGCCTAAATGGATGAAAATCAGTCCACTGGATAAATTAAAGAAGAAAGTGGGACACTTTAATTACTGTCATGATTCTTCTAGTTTAGATTTTTTAGAGGAGCAAGATGCTGAAAATAGTCATTCTCTAGCACCCTGTTTTCGCTGCATTGCTTATGTTCGTCCCCAGTCCTAGTTGGTAAGTCAGTTGGAGCTTTGGGGCACAAGTTGTGCCGCACAACTCGATTGTCCATGTTACGGTTTTTGATAAGCCCCCAATTGAGCTTGCGCCTCTCCTTTTGACTGATGCGGGCCATGTGGTGGGTATTTCTTTCCCTCGGCTATAGCCCCAAGAAAAAAAAAAAACTGAGTCTGTATGACCACCGGCCCTAGTGGGCTGTGGCCCCTTACTTCTCCTCCCCTCTGTTTTACTCCTTTATTTTTTTATTTAAGCTGACCTATTCTCTAACTTTCCCATGAGATGTTATATATCCACGAATGAGTCTTCTATGTAACTGTGACACGATTATATTGGTGTTACAGATAATTGGGAGTGAAGTAAAGTAGAATTGTGTGGTCAAAAGACAATTCCACTTTACTTCACATAACTACCAAAGAATCAATTGAGCTATTCAGTATGATTTTGAGCCTTATGAGCCTTAATTTGAGAAATGAAAAGGATAGAGAAATGACTATTTTTGTTATTTAATCCAAGGCCCCTAACTAAGAATAAAACAAATTGAAAAGACCATTATTGATGTGTATTGGTGAATTAGGCTTTACTTGGTGCAAATCCCTCTCCAACTAGTTTTTCAATCTGCCAAATGATAACATTAATAATGGTTTCATCATAACAGTTCACAAATTCCAAAGAAAGGGAGACGCATTTGGCAAAGTTTCCGTTTTTAGAGAATGTTCACTCTTAATCCCACATCAAGTGAACATAAAGCATTTGCCTTCTTTATATTTTTGTATCTCTACTAATTAAACTGCCGAGCCTAGCAATGTAAGCTTGTAACCCAAGTGGGGGCATCAAAGTGGTTGAAGATTGGCTTGGTTCAGAGGGTAGGGCTTGCTGTGTGTAATAGCTGGCTCGCCTATTCCAAGTTGGGAGCTGGGCCACTTGCATTGGGCGAAGGCCTAGTGTGCATGGTTCTTAGAGCGAAGGGCACCGCGTCAGGCTGGTTTCATAGAGCAGCGATCACTTCCCGCTCCCGTCGGTGGAAGGACAATAGGTCGGTACTCCGCAGGTCCATTAAACGCCCCAGTAAGCCACTCTCAATCCAACAACCACCTTTTTTCCCTCGGGTTGATTTTGTTTCGATGGTCACTTATCCAGACTAATTCAAGCCACCCTTTGAATGTGGAAAATGTAGTTTATTTGCCTTTCGATTGCCCTATTGATGAGGGTGGACTTGCAAGTGTTCTTATTTCTTTTACAAATTATGATTGTGCAAATGCTTCTTTATTTTCTTTTTCTCGCTATGTACTCTACAGAAGCATGTTTGTAGGCAGGTATCATGTCGATGTGACCAGTTTCAAAGTGGGCTGTGAAGAAAAACTCCACCTTCTGGTGATTTAGCCAACATTATGTTGTTCTAGTTACTTCACTGAATAAAAAAGGGGCCGAATTATGCTGGGGTCTCCTGCCAATTAGTGATCACTCGATGGCAGTTTTTGCCTCTCTTCGTCTATCATGCTCTCATACTACTTTGATTGTAAGACTAGGAACTAGGATGCAGTTTACTCCAAGGAAGAAAAATAGTTGAAAAGAAGAAAGGAAGAAAGGTTGTAAAGGCTGGTTTACAGTGAGAAAGTTGAAGTGCATCTGTCATTTGAAATGTTGATAGTTGGCTTCCCAATCCGTCCAGGGTGACTTCCAAAGTGATTGGAAGGAGCAAGGTTCCAAAGTAGGTTATCTTAAAGGTGGTGAACAGAGGTCGTGTTGATGACAAATATTGAACTTAAAACACTATAATGCATAATCAGGCAAATTAAGAAGGCAAGGCGCTTGTCTACATGAATTTGGCACCCATTAATCCTCCTCCATGAGGACCATGAGTCCATGACTTATAAATCTGATATTTGTAATTAATGAAAGCCTCTTGGAAGTAAAGAGGATTAAATAAGAAATATTAAAGGAACAAGTTATTCAGATTAGAACCAATATTTGTTAGCACATTTGGGTTGCAAGAAACAACAAAGTAGTATACATTAAAAGGCTTGATCAAAATCAACATCGACATCGACATCGACATCTAAATTTTATCAACATTTCATGATGATGGGTCCCACAAATTAACAGTAATTAAGTGGCTGCTGTTCCTTGTGAGTTGTGACGGCTGGATTGATTAATTTTTCTCCGTCCCACATCGAGTAAGTACCAAAGTTTGTGTTCTCTTTAATATTCCACTTTCCGACGCAATGACAGTGCCGGGCTCTGTAACTTGGGCCTGTTACCCATGTGGGGACAATAAGGTGGTTTTGTAGGCTTTGGGCCTGGCACGTGGTCTCTTGTGGGGCTGTGTTGAGTCCATTACCGGGTTGTCTTGTGTTGTGCAAGATTTGGGAGGAGGTATTATCATGGCGGCGTTCAAGCGACGGCCTTGTACCCGCTCTAGAGGTGGGATACGCCGACCTCGCTGACTTACCAGAGCAGACAGGTGTCCATGGACCCAGGCTCTCAAAGTCCAACGACCACTTTTCTTTCATTTTTTTCCTGCAGCTGGTTCGTCTTTTTCTTCGGGTGTATGTATATGTATAATTGTATATCTTCAAATTTTGCATATATGTGTTTAGCGTCTGCTTCACAAATTGAGGCCTGGATGCACAGGCAAGAAACTGATGCGAGAGGCTACATGAGGCAAATTTGTGGCACCCATTACTTCTCCTCCATGACCGTACAAATCTGATATTTGTGATTGACTGAAGGCCTCATGAAAAGAGAGAGGGGGGGATGCAATTTATGCTGATTAGTGCTGATATTTGTTAGCGGATTTGGGTGTCTAGGAACAACAAAGTTGTACATTTTTTTATCAACATTTGACGATGATGATGATGATTTAAGTGGCCGCTGCACCATCTGATAGCTGAATTGATAAAATATTTCTCCGTCCCACATCGAGTAGGCAGGAAAATCTTCATTTTCTTTATTATTCCACATTTGCATGTGAGTTGGCCGCTGAGCATAGTAACTTCAGCCTGTAACCCAAGTGGGAGCTATAGGGTGTTTTGGAGGCTTTTGGGTTTGTCTTGGTCTGTTATGGGGCCCGTTGGGTCTTTTACCGGCTTGTCTGCTTGCCCTCTGTAAGCTTTCGGAAGGGGGGTATCATCAGGCTTGCGTTCCAACCAGTGATCCATCTGGACGCGCTTGGATACGCCCCGGACCTCGCTGGCTTTTCAGAGCAGTGAGAGAGATAGCTTCGCTCCCTACAGGCCGGTACCCCCCACAGGTTCCCCGTCAGATCCAGGCTCTCATAATCCAACGACCACCTTTCAATTTTTTTATTTTCCCTTTTTGTGTTTTACCTTCTATTTGGTTCATGAATTTTGCCCTAGAAAAAAAAGCGAAAAAAAAGTGAAGGGAAAAAAAATACGGAAAAAAGAAAATGAATGAAAAAAATGAAATATCAAGTCAAAATTATTTTAATTATTCTTCTTCTAACAATTTTTCATTGCAACTAAATAAAAAAAAAAGTACAATTCATCATATCTTTTTTTTTCTTTGATAAAATCCTTGAACCAAATAGAAGCCAAGGATTTGTTTGCTAGTTTTTATTTTCCAAAGACAGTTTTTTGCCGCTTAAATGTGGTGAATTGAGAATGCGTAGAAAACAAATAATTATATCATAGAGTGGAAAAAGATTTTGCTGATGAAGCTCTAAACAAGAAATCAATCACAAATTGGTGTGTGATGCATAATCAGGCAATCGAGAAAGTAATAAATGTGTCTACATGATCCTATTTCACAAATTTGGCACCCATTAGTTCTCCTTTTGAATTAGTATCAAAAGAAGTTCTCCTCTGGTTTCTGAGCTCATAAATCTAATATTTGTGATTGAATGAATGCCTCTTAGAAGAAAGGAGATCAAATCAAGAACGTAAAGAAGGCTAGTTTTGCTGATTATTATTGATATTTGTCAATGGATAGATGTTCAAAAGATAGGAGGTGAAAATAATGATAAAATCTTACTGTATTTACTTTTTTCGCCCTATTTTTTATTTCTTGTAACAAAATGAAAAACTCAACCTAGTCATGCCTCATTGCCCTGTAACACTAGGTTGATTAGAGTACCTTTGGTTTTTTGAGACGCTAAGTCACTACTAACAAATTTCATTTTTTGTTTTTTCCATTTTTTGATAAACCACTTAGAAGTTACAACTGTTTTCACCATCAAGAGTCCAAACGCTAAGACCCAACCCAAGGGAATCCCTCCACCCGCCATTGCCCTGTTAACAAATGAAAAAAATAAAATAAAATAATCCCACATCGTAAAAACATTAGGCAGTCGTCTTCTTTATAATGATTATTTTCAGACCTGCCCAGGGTCTAAAAATTGCCGAGCTCGGTCACGTGAGCTTGTGACCCCACGTGGGGCACTATAGGTGGTGGCTTAGGAAGCACAGACATTTCTTAAAAAGTACCGATATTCTTATCGGACACGACATTCCTCAGGTATACTTTTAACTCGATATTTCTCTTTTTTCATCTTTTTTGTCTTTTTAATAGTCTTTCTTTTCCTTTTTGTCTTATTTTATCAATGAATAACTTTACTAAGGTTTCCGAAAACAATAAAAAAGATACATTTTGAATGATGGATGTAAAACCGTATGATATTATCTAACTATATATATATAATATGCATTTTATTAATAGCGTATCCTCATCGTGTTGTGTATTAAATTTTGAGAATTTGCTGTGTCAATATGTCCGTGTGGTATCGTAACTGTATCTCGTGTCTGTGTCCATGCTTCTTAGGTGGTAGGAGGGTTGGTTGGTCCTATCCACGGGGCATATGGTGGGGCCCTTAATGTCCGCCGCATTCCCACATCATCGGGCGGTTGCCTATTGCGACATATGTGATAGGTGGACGTTGCCTATTGCCATCTATGTAATAGGTTGACGGTGTACTGGCTTATCAGAGCAGAATATGATCCCGAAGATATGGCGGCATCGCAACAGTGCCCCGCTGTTTTACACCTCTCAATTTGACCAGCGCCTTTTGATGCGTTCACGTATTGGATTATTTTTATTTTTATATACTTTTTTTTTGAAGTAGATAGAATTAATTTTTACTTTTAACTCTCATTATCAATAAATAAATATTAATGTTTTTTTTAAAAGTTTAAATTGAAAATCACCCATCTAATAAATTTGGAAAATACCACTCAACTATGATGCCATTAATTATTTTTGATTAGTTTAAGATTTCATTTCTTGTATAAATACTTTGATTCTAGTCTATAGGTATAAGATTCTTCCAAACCGTATTAAATATAGCGGTTTACGTTGGCCAAACACAACCATTAGAATGGTTTTAATTCCTACCGCTTTGTAGGTTCCAATGCTTGTTTTTTGGAACATAATTTGGTGCCTCCATTTTATCACGATAACTAACTCATTTATTTTTTGGATTATGCAGGGGCATTTTCATCCTCAACTCAACTAAAATGAGGCTTTTGACAGCAATTGTGCCATGATGTTCTCTCTTGCCCTTTTGGCTCCTGTTGTTACCCTTTTCCTTAATTCATTGTAAGAGTCGATATTGCCACCGTTCTACATATTTGAGGAAAGCTTTATGTTCCTGATCTCTGATATATTCAAGCTCCAGCTGAAACCATATATATACCAATCTCTTATCCATAATTTCTTTCCTTGCAAATGCTTACATTATCAATGAGACAGTCACGCCTTCACAATATCATTAGCTGTTTTGAAAATTGAAATTGTTTCTCAGACTCTTTTGGTGAGAGATATTTTACTTATTAAAAAGCTGCTTTTTTCTGTATGTCATGCTTTGGGTCACATTTGCTCTCTCTCTCTCTCTCTCTCTATAAACACTTGCATACCCTTGATATTGGTACTATATATTGGAGCGTTGCATTTCTGTAATAGGATCTTTTCCCTTTATGTGGAATCTTATGGAGTCGTGTTTTCCCTCTTTGTAGGGAAAAATACTTGCTAAGCGTTAATATTATTGATGCAGGTCAATCTCAAAACCCTAGTGAGAGTAACGAAGTAAGGAAAGGAACTGAGAAGAAGCTAGGGGAGCGTTTGGAGTCAACACCAAACCTAATAACAAGCTAAACCCCTAGGAGTCAGCACTTACGGGGTGTTTGGAGTCGGCACCAAACTTTAGAAAAATCTAATTTTTAATTCATCATAAAACTTATCTTAAAGAGAATATCGAAGCCCTTATATAGGGACTCCAATTACATCAAAATAGGATATTGATTAACTAGAAAAATAAAAAGGTATTTTTCTCTTATTTCATAAATAACATAAAATAAAATAAGCAATTAAATTTGTAATCTTGATCTTCAAGTCAATAAGCTGAATTGGACCACCCTGTTGTACCCTATGTTTGTTGTCCCCATCAATTATACGGAGTACCTTTTTTTTTTTGGGTTCAAATTAATATTATACTTTGAAGGCTCATTGATAAATCGCTAGAATGTCATGAACTGAAACGAATGGTGATATGGGTCAAACGAATGATTAAACTAAGGATAATGCTACCTTGCCCCACATTTTGCTTCACACTTTACCCTACTTAGTGTATTTAGGATGGTTTCAATTTTTAGGGTTTAACTTTATCAATGGTTCCCACAACTTTACCTTCCTAAATGTACTAAGTATGGCAAAGTGTAGGATAAAGTGTGGGGCAAAGTAGCATTACCTTTAAACTAATCAGCCTTGGCTCAGTTAGTATCTGGGTGGGGTGAGGTTCCTGATTTTCATGGTGTACCTTCATGAAGTTGCATTTACACATTAGATCAAAATCCACTCATAAATATTCTATAATTAATTATAATTATATCTATAAGATGAATCAGTCAAAAATATTTCTGCACATGTTTTAGTATTTGACACACGATATACATAGATGATGCATGTCTACACAGAGATCAAGAAATCAAGAGTATGATAAAATCGAAGATAAATAAATTGTAAGATTGGAATAGAGGGAATGAAATCATAATCAAGACTTTGATAAAATCAAAATTCACTCATGTTTGTTTAACTTGAATGGAATCATATTTTAATTCATTCCAAACAACGTGAACTCTTTCATTAAAAATATATATATATATATAAATGGAATGAAATAAAACAGCATGTTTGGACAACTATTTCAAATCTATATATTTCCATTCCAAACTATTTCAAGTATGGAATTAAATTTCATTCTTATTTATTCCCTTTTAACTAATCAAATATAGCCTTTGTCATAAGTAGTAAGTGGTTAGTTGGTCACAATTCACAAATGTAACCTAAAGTTATCACAAATATGATCACTTACCACAAAATATAATCAATTATCACTTAAAGTTATATTACATAAAGGTATAATAAAATTCCCCCACTAAAACTTAAAGGGTTAGGATCAACATACACAAGTTTTTACACAAATTCTTACTCAAATTTCTATATATATAACATATTTCCAATTCAAATTTTGTGAAACCCGCTGTTGGATTAGATAATCTTTCCACATAGATAGGTTATGCATGCAAAAAATAAATTTGATTCGAGTTTAAGAATTGTTTCATTCATAAATGTGATATTTTTAGTGATTAAAAAGATAAGTTTTTGAATCGAATGACAACAAGTTTCAAATTAACTTAATTTTTTGCGTGCATGATTTATGTGAGAAGATTATCTAATTGAACGGTAGATTTTGTAAGATATGAATTAGAGATAAGTTGTACAAATTTGTATAAAAAAATTGTGTTTGTTCATCTTGACCCAAATTTAAAAGTTGTATGTAAATTTACAACTATATAGCAATTTTTAAAAAATATTTAAGGACCTTCCTCGCCCCTTCTTGGCTCCGCCGGTGCCGGCACCGCTATTTTTTGTTGTTTTCTTTCAATTTCTTATGGCCGCTGAACGGCTTTAGAAATTGTGACACGCCAAAAGAGATTAGAAAAAGTCGAAAATTCTCAATAATCCCGCGTTACACATCCCCTTTACCAAATTTTCCTTTTCCGTGTGAGCCCCACCACCACTCGCACCGTAAATGCTGACTAAATGTAAGGTCTCCAGTTTCATCAAATAATGAATTAATTGCCTTCCTTCTCTATTGCAATCTCTCTCGCTCCCCATCTTTTTTCCCTCTCAGTCTTACATTCCCCCCCCCCCCCCCCCCCCCCCTCTCTCTCTCTCTCTCTCTCTCTCTCTCTGCTTTTCTCTATATCGATCCACGGTACGAATTTAAGCCTTGATTTTTTTTTTTTAATGTATTTATCTTACTCTTTGAGATGTTGATTAGGTTCGTTTTTGACATTATATGTTTATTTGTTTCGTCTGAATTTTGCCTGATTTTTTTTTTATTATATTGAATTGCCTGCTGATGGAAGAGTTTGTGGCTTATTATTATTATTAAAAGAAGAATGCTTCGTATAAATATGAAGAAAATTTTGAAATTTTGTACTCGTATTTTGTTTTTGTTTGAACATGATTTTTATTTTTATTTTTAATGATTATTTTGGCCATGCTTGTTTTGAATTTTGAAATTTGGTTTTTGTTGAGTCTGCACTTTGAACTGGAATGTTGGGTTTGTTGAATTTCTTTTAAAGGAATGCTTCAATATTCTCCTTTTGTTCTCCTACATTCATGGTAGAAAGATGTTTATATATGTTAGGGTTTCCTTCTTTGGCAAGTAAGATAACATACCCAAAAATGGAACATAAAGCACACACAACCGATCAGGCGATCCATAGGCAGAGAACATAGAGCACACACAACCATTTTATGGTTCGAATGGTCCAAGGCCATCATTCGAACGATCAGTATCTCGATAGTAGACCAAAGTCTTGGTATACCCATCGTTCGAACGACCAGGGATATTGGTTGGACGATTGACATTACAGATCAAAGTCTTGGTATATCAATAGATTGAACTATAAGGGTCATCATTCAAATTATCAATATGGATTTTTTAAAAATAAATGAGTACATAAATAATTCTTTTTTGATTCCAAAATCTAATTTACCCAACATCCAGCAATATGCACCATGAAAATAGAGATTACCAAGGCCAAGAATTTAATCCCTTAAGTGAGATCTGTATCCGAAGGCAATCTTCATCAAAATAGCACAAATTTTCTTTACAAGACAATTCAAGACATGAAGGGTAAGGTAATGTTACACCCAAATAGCTTTTCACTTTTTGCATCGGAATTAGCCAACACAAAAACACAGGAATCTACACAAAAAATAGATATATTGTCACCAGAAATTTTCTTTCATGACTTTGAGGAAGTCATTATAAACAACTATAAGAAGGTGCTGGATTTGGAAGCCCGGAAGTGGATTCAAGCTCACATCCTTAAAAAAATAAAATAAAATAAAATTCTGATGTTATCCTCTGCACTTATTACATATTAGACAATAGTTCACGGTTTTCCAGGTTGTACATCATGGACTGTTATATGAAATTAAAGAAGAGTGATGCTATATTTCCTAACTTGTTTTCCCAAATCTGCTTGCCCAACTGAGTTGCAGCCATGTAGCTAATTTAAAAATTCATTAAAAAAAAGAGCACGTGCCACATTACCTGTTGCATAAGTTAGGCATATAAAGTTGGACACAAAGTTAAGCTCTTTGTTATTTTCCTTTAAAAGAATACAATAAACTATTATACGTCGAACAAGTAAAAGCACTTGCTTGTATTTTTTGCCGTTATAATTGACTTGCATTATATTAAATGTATATATAGTGGTGAGATGCATGTTAACAAAGAATTGATCTTCATCACTTGAATTGTTTATCGTTTCTCTTAACATATCTGCTCCATCTCTTGAGATCGCTTAAACTTTCACTGCAAAACCATTTTGTTCTAATTTTCACTTTGTGTTTCTTTCTTTCTTTCTTTCTTTACACAAAGAAAACATGGTGGTGGGAGATATCTTTCTGACTGCATTCATCCAAGTGGTGTTTGAAAAGTTGGCATCACCGGAGTTAATCAACTTTGTGCGCCGTGAGGGAGTCCGTACCACCATTAATAAGTGGAAGTTGATGCTGATGAAAATTCAGTCAGTGCTTAGTGATGCAGAGGAGAAACAGATAACAAACCGGGCGGTGAAAATTTGGCTGGAGGAGCTCCAAGATTTGGCTTATGATGTGGAGGACCTATTGGACGAGTGGGCCACCGAAGCTTTGCGACGCAAAGTGATGGCGGGACCTCAAGGTAGCACGAGTAAAGTACAAAGCCTCATCCCTACTTGTTTCAAACCAAGGGCAGTTATGTTTAACTTTAGAATGGAGACCAAGATAAACGTGATCACCAGCCGATTACAAGATATTTCTAGACAGAAAATTGATCTGAATTTAATTGAGAATTGTGGGGAGAGGTCCAAGAAAATAACAGGAAAATTGCCCACGACTTGTTTGGTTGATGAATCCTATGTTTACGGCAGGGAAGGAGATAAAGAGGCAATTGTTGAGCTGTTGTTGAGTGGTGAAGCAAGTGATAATGAAGTCTCTGTGATTCCTATACTTGGTATGGGAGGTGTTGGCAAGACAACTCTTGCTAAACTTGTCTACAATGATGACAGGGTAAAGGGTTATTTTGATCTCAAAGTGTGGGTTTGTGTTTCCGAAGAATTTGATGTCATATGGGTAACAAAAATAATACTACAATCATTCACTTTAGAGGCTTCTGATGTGAACGATTTAAATTTGCTTCAAGTAAGATTGAAGGAGATGTTGTCTAAAAAGAAATTTTTGCTTGTCTTAGATGATGTTTGGCATGAGAACTATGATGACTGGACACTGCTACGAAGTCCTCTTGAAGTAGGAGCTCCAGAGAGTAAAATAATTGTCACAACTCGCAATCAAGGTGTTTCGTCAATAATGGGTACTATTCCAGCTTACCCTTTAAAAGGGTTATCAAATAGCGATTGTCTGTCTATATTTACCCACCATGCATTGGGAGCAAGAGATTTTGGTGCACATCCAAACTTGAAACAAATTGGTGAGGAAATTGTGAAAAGGTGTAAGGGCTTGCCTTTGGTAGCAAAGGTCCTTGGAGGCCTCTTGCGCACTAAAGTAAACTTTAATGAATGGGAAGATGTGTTACATAGTCATATATGGGATTTACCAGAAGATAGAAGCAACATTATCCCTGCTCTAAAATTGAGCTACAATCATCTTCCTCCACATTTGAAGCAGTGTTTTGCTTTTTGCTCAATACTCCCCAAAGACTATGAATTTAAGGAGGAGGAATTAGTTTTGTTATGGATGGCAGAGGGTTTGGTGCAACAATGCGGGGAAAGGAAGCAAATGGAAGACATAGGAGTTGAGTATTTTCGTGATCTATTGTCGAGATCATTCTTTCAACCGTCAACTATCAACGAATCACAGTTCGAAATGCATGACCTCATCAATGAGCTCGCTCAGTGGGTAGCAGGAGAAACATGCTTTAGGTTAGAGGATAAGTTGGAGGGTAAAAATCAATGCAAAGTTTCAAAAAAGGTTCGCTATTCATCTTACGTTGGTAGAGAACATGATGGGGTAAAAAAATTTGAGGCCTTTGCTGAAGTTGAGTGTTTACGGACCTTCCTACCACTAATGACGCCAAAAGGGGGCTTCTTATCTAATAGGGTTCCTCTTAATTTGTTGCCAAATTTAAGATGTTTGAGGGTGTTATCTTTGAGTGGATATCGCATCACTGAGCTACCAGATTTATTTGCTGATTTGAAACATTTACGATACCTTGATTTGTCTCGCACTAAAATCAAAAGTTTACCTGAATCAACGAGTACTCTCTACAATTTACAAACATTGATATTAAAAGATTGTTCTCACCTCGAGAAATTGCCGATAGGAATTGGGAATTTAATAAACCTTCGTCATCTTGATATTACTAATGCTGATTCAATCAAAGAGATGCCATTGCAATTAGGTCAATTGACAAGTCTCAAAAATTGTCAAATTTTATTGTGGGCAATGGTAGTGGATCTGGGATAAGAGATTTAATGAACTTAAATCATCTACGGGGGATACTTTGCATTTCAGGCTTGGAGAATGTGATTGATGCTAGGGGTGCAAGGGTTGCCAACTTAAAGGATAAGCAGGGCCTCAATGCGGTGACAATGGGATGGAGTTCCGAATTTAATGATTCAAGAATTGAAGGAGCTGAAAAGGATGTGCTTGACATGTTACAACCTCATAAGAAGTTGAAAGAGCTCACCATCAAGTGCTATGGTGGTGTAACACTTCCAACTTGGGTAGGAGATCCTTCTTTCTCTAATATGGTGTTTCTAAGGTTAATAAATTGTGTAAAATGCGTGTCTTTGCCACCCCTCGGGCGACTACCCTTTCTTAAAGATCTTTTCATTGAAGGAATGAATGGAGTGAATACTGTGGGTCTTGAGTTTAGTGGGGAGGGTTGTCCAGAGCCATTTCCATCATTGGAGGTTCTAAGTTTTGATGATATGCAAGAATGGGAGAACTGGTTTCCTTCTGGAGCCGATGGACAGGTTGAAGTATTTCCTCGCCTGCGTGAGCTTTCTATTGAAAGATGTCCCAAGTTGTTGGGAAATTTACCTAACCATTTTCCTTCCTTGGAAAAACTAGTCATTGATGAGTGTCCTCTACTGGCGGTTTCAATTTCAAGCCTCCCAGAGCACTGTGAGTTAGACATTGAGGACTATCCAGAGGTAGTGAAGGGAAGCGTCAACTCACTGAAGTCCCTGGTTCTTTTTGATATTTCAAAGCTCCCACGTCTTATACAAGGGTTTGCGCAAGGTTTTAGAAAATTAGAAGATTTGAAGATTGTTGGTTCTGATGAGTTGACATCTTTGTGGCAGAAAGAGGAGGGGTTACTACAACATCTCACTTCCCTTCGTCGTTTGAGAATCGAGGGTTGTGCCAGATTTGTTTCCTTGGTGGCAGAAGAAGCAGAGCAACAGGAAGAGCAGCAATTGGGCCTTTCTGGTAGACTTGAATCCTTGGAATTAAATCGGTGCAATAATCTTGAGAAGCTACAAGGTTTGCATAGCCTCAAATCCCTTAGGGAGCTGAAAATCATTGGGTGCCCGAGACTCGTGTCATTTCCGGAGACAAGTTTGCCATCCATGTTGGGAGTGCTAATGATTGAAGGTTGCGATGCCCTAATATCGATACCTCGGGCAATGATGCACCGTAGCAACTATGTATGTCTTGAATACTTGCACATTGCTAGCTGTGATTCTATCACGTCCATTACAAGAGGCCAGCTACCTTCAACTTTAAGAAGACTTGAGATTGCATACTGCAAGAATTTGCAGTCTTTACAGGATGAGGATGAGGCTTCCAATTTCTTTTCTTCTTCATCTTCTTCTCTGACAATACTTAAGAGCAACAGCAATGGTGCATCTCTCCCCAAAGACTTGTCTATATTTAGGAGTGGTCCTCTCATGTCCTCATCATCAAGAGGCGAGCTACCCGTCATGCTTAAATACCTCTCTATTCTAGGTTGTCCAAAGCTGGAGTCACTGGCAGAGGGCTTCTACAATAACACAGCTCTTGAAATGATTTGGATCGAGAGATGTGGAAGCCTTAAATCCTTACCTGAGGGCCTACACAACCTCACCCATCTCCATGAATTTGTAATAAGTAGGTGTCCAAGACTTGTTTGCTTTCCGAATGGAGGGTTACCTGCCACCAGCTTGAGAACTCTTGTGATCCGCTACTGTGAGAAACTGGAGGCCTTGCCAAATTGCATGCACAACCTCACTTCTCTTCAAAATTTGCTCATAGAACAATGCCCAAGCATCGTAACCTTTCCAGAAGAGGGTTTCCCCACCAACCTAAAATCACTTTCAATCATAGATCTCAAGATCTGTGATTTGCTTCTTGAGTGGGGGTTGCATAGACTCACCTCTCTTATAGATATCCACATTGATGATGGATGTGTAGATTTGGTGTCCTTTCCTGAAGAGGCAAAGGGGATAATGCTGCCCACCTCTCTTTCCAAATTATCCATCAAACATTTCCCGAATTTGGAACATCTATCCTTCAAAGGGCTTCAAAACCTCACCTGTCTTGAATATCTGAAGATCGGTTATTGCCCTCAGCTGAAATCCTTTCAAAACCTCACCTTTCTTGAAGAGCTGTGGATCTATAAATGCCCGAGGTTCAAATCCTTTCCAGAGGAGGGGTTGCCTCCCTCGCTTTTGAAACTATACATTGATGATTGTCCTCTGCTTCAACAACGATGCAAAAAGGATCGAGGACAAGATTGGCCCAAGATTTCCCACATTCCTGAAGTCCGTATAAATGGAAGGTTCGTCTTTGACCCAGAGGATGAGGACTACTGAATTCTGTTCTCTTTAACCAACAAAGGAAGAAAAAAGAAAAAAGCAGAGTCTCCAGGTATGCAAATCGGATAGAACTCAACCATTTATTTAAATTATTAATACATGTTTCAAACTTTTAATGACCACTCAAGTCACTTTGTTTTATGTGTAGAAATTAGAAGACAGGATGTAAACCCAAATCCCAGATTCAATTGATCAACACTGGAATGTCATCTAACAATATGGTAATACTATTTTTATTGAGAGAAATCTCGGTCATTATCAGTAGATATCCTCATGTACTACCATCCTAGTAAATTCCAATGTGGATTATGTAAATTTATGTACTAGTTCTGTTGCTGCTATTATGACTTTATATAGATTGAATGGTGTGGATTTTTGAGAAATTAGACAAGATCCCAATTCTCTCTCTATCTCTCTCTTATTAAAGTACATATCTTTATGTTTATATGGCATAGTGGAAGTAGAAAAAAGAGTACCGTCTTCTTTTAGAACGAGAACTAGAAATTTAAGACAAAATTCTCAAAGTTTATACTCCCTCCGTTTCATATTTATTGTCTTCCTTTCCATTTTGGGTTGTTTCAAAATTATTGTCCTAGCCAAAAAGTCAAGACTTCATTTTAATCAATTTTCTAAAATACCCATAACTATGGTACTATTTACATCATATGTACAAAATAAACTCAACTAATGATTGTACTACAGTTGAGGGCAAAATTGGAAGATTAAAGTATAAAGGTAAATGTGAAAGCATTTAAGAGGGATTCCTTAAAAAATGTGTTTTTTCAAACAAAACAGTCAATTTGAAACAGAGGGAGTAGATAATAATCTGTGATTTCTTTGCCTTGCGGCTACAAATCTATAAATAATGAACTAAACCTAATTCTTGTAGAACACGAAACAAGATAAAGGAAAATTACCAGAAATGGAAAATTTTGATTTTAAACTTTATGACCTATTTAAAGGCTCCATAAAACCCAAAAAATACATAGAAACTCTCTAAAATTGACTCTTAACTAATATAGTATTTTACAAGGACTCAAATTTGAATGTTACGACCTATTTGATTCCTTGCTTTCTTGATTGATTTAGTGAGTATCCCAATGAGTTTAACTGCATTCTCTACACTACTCTTGTCTTAGTGTCTTAGTTTTCCTAGTCCTTCTCACTTGTTAGAATTTTGTTGTCAATATATCTTTGATTTTTATAATGATATCATTGTTCCCCATGTTGTACATATATGGATTAAAGATGGTGAGATACGCACCCAGGTGGAACCCAAATAGAAGTAGTTACCTCCCCCCCCCCCCCCCCCCCAACCCACCCCCCCTCCCCTCTTTCTTTTTTTCACTACCTAAAATTCAGTTAGTGATATTGTAGGCATCCCATTTTGTCTCTATATTTTATGGTGAGATCCCGATGACGAGGTCCGTAATGTTTATTGTCAACCTGGGTCTCTTTTCTACAAACAAAGCAAGCATGGTGGGTTTGAATGACCAAATTAAGAGAATCATATGAGAAGTTAGGTGAGAAGTTAGGTGAGGAATCCTTCCCTATAAATAGTAAGAGCTTGGGAGAGTTGAGAAACACCAAAGAAAACATTGAGAGTGAGGGAGAGCTAATAGAGAGAAAATACTAAAAAAGAGAGAAGTTGCATTGAGAGAAAATAGAAGAGATCTGACTTGTGAGGAAGGGAGATAACTTGCTTGGCTCAATAAAAGAGACACTGCCGGATTGATAGTGGACTCGAGGGATGGTTTGAACATCAACCAATTTCTTTTGTTATAAATTATATTTCATAGTAGAATTGGACAAATTGTTCAAATAGTGATTTTGCTGCAAGTAAAATTTGTTTGGCTAACCCCTTTTTGTAGGAGAGTTGATTTTGCTGCCAGAAAGATGAATTAGAGGCTTCATGCGTACACATAATAATTCTCCATACGTGTGTGTATCTTTAATTGCTACATGATTAAAAGACAATTCAGATTAAATTAAAATATTAAATATGGTCAATGAATACAAAATGAGGGCCGGTTTATTACCGGGCATTGTTGGGTGCCTAACACCTTCCCAACATGTACCCTAGCTCTAAACCTTCTTTGGTTAATAAAAATGGTTCCTGGGCCCTTCCAGGTGGCAACTCCTTTGTATCCTACCAATCCTATGGGGTTAGTATCATTAGAAGCAGAAACCAGGTAAAATGCAGAAAAAGAGCGCGCGTGCAGATTGGTGCACTCACAGATATATCCTCTTAAATCTTACACATGGCATAAAATTGTAGAACAAAGTTCAAGCCTGTCAAGATGGAACATTCAAATTTGTTTAACATTCATTAATTACTTAATTTACCCGTAACTGAATGTCTCAGATTTTTTTGCCCTCTTTTTATGATTAGTGTTGTTAGCATTCCTTCATTTTATCTCTCTCCAGGTTATGGGTTCTGTTGGCCAAAGTGCCGAACACAACCATTGGAATGGTTCCTGATTCCTACTGCTCTCTAGGTTCCAAAGCTTCATTTTGTTTTGGAACACAATTTGGTGCCGCCAATTCTTCACTACCATTACTAACTTGTTTACCTTTTGAATTGTGCAGGGGTATTTTCATCCTCAGTTCAACTAAAAGGAGGCTTTTGACAGCAATTATGCCATAATATTATGGTTTGTTTTTTGCTCCTTTTGTTTACGTCTCTGTGGTTGTTTTGAATTTGTTGGTCAAATGCATTTTTTTTTTTTTTTTTTTTTAATGAAATGGGAGAGCTTAAAGCATCATAGGGGAAACCTAGCATCCCAACTAGGTTGGCACACTAGGACCCCAATATCATGTGCCTAAACTCAGATAAATTTTTTTATTTTTTATTTTTGGGTACATTGGGAGGGGTTCGAACCCCTAACCTATCCTACTCCTACCCTTTTCCCCACCCTCCCTCACCACTAGGCTAGCCCTAGTGGCTTGCTTAATTGGGGAATATTTTACTTAATAAAAATCTTCTCCTTCTGTATGTCATGTTTCGCTTTTTTTCTCTTTTCGGATATAAACCCTTGCACCCTAAGCACTCACTAGAAGAAGAATTGGAGGATACTTGTTTTTTTTTTTTGGTTTTTGATATCTGGAGACTTGCAAACCCTTAATATTGGTCCTTTATGTTGGAGTGTAGCTTTTCTATCATAAAAGCTTTTCTCTTTGCGTGGCATTTTCAGTGTCATGTTTCCCTCTTTCTAGGGCTAAATACCTTCCTTTTTTTCAAATATATTTTTTAGAAAGAGCTCGAATCATCACAGAGTAACTCAGCATCCCACCTGAGCACTCCCAATCATCTGTTATCAGCTCTAAATATTATTAATAAAGAAAAGAAAGAGGAATATAATGCAAACTTGCAAAGTCAAAAAGCAAGAAATGTTTGGTGTTGGAGGCTTATACATGCCACAATTCAGCTCACAAGCAAAAACTATACATATCATAACAAAACACAGCAATAACGAGAACTAAATAGAGAAGATTAAGGTCTAAACCTATAGGAAGGCAAGCTATGCTTATCATTACAAAGGGCAGAGAAAAGTTTGCTAGAAGCAGACCACTACCATTGGTGCCCATTGTGTTGAAGCCCAACTTTCTTTTTTTTTGTTTTTAGGCTTACAAATAAAAGCCAGAATGTCATGAATCGAAACAATAAGGTGGTGCAGGTCCAGCTGTCATTTTGGGTAGATGTGGAGGTAGCTTGAAGGTTTCAGTAACTCTTCAGTTTTGTTTAATTTTTAGTAGGTCTAAAGATTGAATATCCAAAAGCCTCCTACTTGCCTCCAGGTTGGAGCCCTATTACTTGCAAAAATACTAATTAAAGTACATGTAACGAATGGTATTCATATTTTTTTTGCAGACGATGTTTGAGTCTCACAAGCAACCTCTAGGGGAAGTTTATTAGTTTTTCCAAACTATTAATCTAATACTGTCATGAAAGTGTGTTGACAGATTGTTTTCCAGGTTGGCTAAGCAAATAGTTGCTCTGGCAAAAGGCTAGAAATTCTTTGATTTGCTTGTTTATTTTCCAGAAACTGTTTGGTGATTGAATTATTCTCAAAAGTCTTCTCTGATTATTTATCATTGTAGATTTGTAGGTCAAAATGCATGGCTTGAGAAGATACTCAATGTTCAATGTTTCTTATGTAAGTTTCAATTCATTTTAATAAATCAAATGGTTGGATCAATCCTGCGTGTGAATTTTGAGTTTCAAGATTTTATTATTCAAGAGCTTGCACTAGTAAATTACACAAATTTGAAGAACTCATTTTTCTGCAGTATATTGTGTTCTGCTACTTTCTCCAATTATGTTGGTTGACTGGATATCTACATGTGACCTTTGAAGATGGGGAGGAGCAAGGTTTGTCAATTCTTCCAAACTATTGATCTGATCTGTCGGCAGAATATCATATTATTTTCCACATTACTGCGCATTTTATTGACCAACATAACCAGCTGCGAGGCACGTAACTGGCTTGTGTACTGATCTGTGGATTTTGCTACAATTGGTTGAAAGATTAAGCTTTGTTCTGGGCATCAGGAATTTTAAAAAATGAAAGTGTTGAATAGTCATTCCGAGCTTTTAACAAAAATTCTCATCCACTTGGGACAAACCTTTCCTTTTCATCCATCTCCCATTCAAGAAAAATGAGACATCAAACCTACAAAAGCTAGCCACTGGGGAATGAATCTTTTATTTTATTTATTTATTTATTATTATCATTTTTTTTTTTGGGTGCATTCTAACAGGTTTTTCACTATGTTGTAACTATAGAGAGGAGACCAAAACCAGTCATAGCATGGGTATATCTTCTTACAAATGGGGCTTTTTTGTTCACTATTTTATAACAGTTCAAACCCTAAGGGCCTATTTGGGTATCCAATTCAAAATTAAAAAATTCGAGAAATTTTACATATTATTGAAGGCATTAATATATCACCTTGAATTAGGATATTTTGAAAAGTTGGAGTCATCACTATAGTTGATGCTATATGATCAATTCTTAGAAATTCATGCCACTATTTTGGACTTCCACTCTTATTTGTGATGATCATCATTTTCTTGAATCTGTCAATTCAAAGTGATGGATTTATGCCTTCATTAATATGTAAAATTCGTCAAATTATTTAATTTCAAATTGGACATCCAAACTGGCCCTAATCCAATTTAACATCAAGATTTTTATTTATAGTTGTATATTTATTCACGTTGAGTAGCTGATGTCTTTTTCTCATTGTAAATATATATTTTTGCAGCATTCCTCTGCCTTGCTTCTATCACGATCTTTTATGGGGTTAATGCAATCTAATTATGGGAATGCCTTTAACAAAGTTAGAGGGTGTGATCTCTACCGATATATTCCTTAAGATTTTTAGAAGAATTTTATGTTGCAGTGCTCCAGATAATGATCTGAATACAGAGGACAAGAAGATAAAATGCAGCAGAGAAAAAGAAAGGTCTTGCAAAAAACTGTGGGGTACAATTAAGGATTGAATTGCTGATATAAATTCTGAAAATCCAAAGTAAAAGGGAATGATCAAAGCTTCTCAAACGCAAATGCTTTGTTTGGTTGCATAGAACAGGTAGGAATAGGAAAGAAAACAATATACGGAATCTTCTTTTTCTTTTTTCTTTTTTCTTTTTTCTTTTCTTTTTTTCTTTTTTCATTACTTGACCCCAAAAAGGGTGAAATCCTTTGTCCAGTTGACCTTTGGATAACTATTAGGCTTATTTGACTTTAGACTGCATAGTTTTTCATCTTCTGGAAATCAACCATTGACAGGTACTAATGAAACTTTTTCCGTATATGGTGTTTGCAGATTGTTACAAGGGCTGGCCCATGGTGTTACAACGTTACTACGTTCCAACGAAAAGGAATTCAGCTTTCATATCAGTTTTTTTTCTGAAATTGATTTATGCGTGAGTTTGTCAAAGATTTGTTATTAGACAAGTTGTTATGTTGTTTAGTTACCGCTGATTGTGATGGAAAGAAATGAATGATGGTATGTTTCTCATGAAGCATTTTTTATTGGAGATCAAATAAAGGTTTCTTCTTAATAGTTGAGTTCGAGGTAATTTGATATTTTGATTATCTGAGTTTGGCTGCTGAATTTATTTTCAACTGTTTTCCACCATCTTCCCAGCGTTGAACCAGAGCATTAATGTTCAAAGGAATTTTTAATCTGTCTTCGTAGGTGAATTAATTAATGTTTCTTCAACATCCATGGATGCTGTGTTCTATTAGGGTGTGTTTGGTTTGGGGAATGAGAATGTGATTACTGGGAATGACCCATTACTTGGGAATGGGAATGTGAGGGAATGATACCCATAACCGCGTTTGGTTCGTGGTAATGGAAAGTGTGATTCTCATATAACATTTCCATTACCACGTTTGGTTGGGTAGGAATGTGATTCCTAAATATAGTAAATTCCCACAATATCCTTACTTTACAAAAATCAAATTTCAGATCCACCAACAGCATTTCCCCCCATCTCCTCAATCTTGCACGTTGTCCACCCAAACCTCACGAAGAGATCGAAAACCATAAACCAAGCTTTTTCGTACTTGTACAATCTTCAAGAACATATCTACACGACTGGATCGAGTAGAGTATCTTGAAGAACATGCATACATGAACATTTGGAGCTGTGTTGAAGCTGAAATTTGATATCGGAGGGAATGTTGTCAAATAGATCCACAACCAAACCTGGGCGAAATAATTGTTATAGAAGAAGATCGACTCCCGTTATGTAGAAACGTCCATTCTTTCCTTGATCTACATCGATTTATCGTGTTGGAGGTACAAATGTGATTTATAGCGTTTAATTTCTTATTGCCATAAAAAAATTTGATTCCCAAATATGCGTAAGCCCTTTAAATTTGGAGGATCATCATTCGATATGATAATACATAAATATACACTGTATTTGGGAAAAAAAAAACAAAAAACAAAAAAGAAAACACCAACCATACCATTCAGTGATAATGTTGTATCATTTGAGGAAGAAACCGTTAAATGATTTTTTCAATTGAAAGCATAATTCAGTTTTCTGGAGTTTTTTTTATTTTATTTTTTTTCTCTTTTCTGTTGTTGTCAAATTAGAGGTGTATTATCATCAGCATTGCCTCTTGTTGGATGGAGAAAGTGCTTTTTCATTCTTTTAGTCGTGTAACTTTTATATGTTACGAAGGTTAAGGAAAAACAACCTGATAAATAAATACATAAAAAAGGTTAGGGAAAAACAAGCTACGAATTTTCAGCTTCAAATATTTCAAACCATTTCCTTTTCTTTAAAACAAAATGCTCATCAAAGATTGGGTTGAATGACCTTATAAGACTATGCTAGTGTTTTATTTACCTTTTTATTCCCTTTTTGTAGATATCAGAAATTACATTTGTCGAAAAGAAGGATACTGCAAAGATTCTGTATAAGCTATGGAGGGATGAGTATTTATAAATAGAGGTAAACCACTTTTCCTATCTTTATTTAGTTGTCCTTTGGTGATAAAATTATTGAAACACAAATGCATAAGGTTATAGGTTGGATACTTTGTTCATTGTCTGTTTGTTGTTGCAGCAAAGCAATAATCACCAATTATTCTGCCAAATTTCCTCAAATATTGGTTAATTGGTTGGCATAAAAGAAACATGAAATTTGATGCTACAAAAAATTCATCAAATACTATATGTCAATGGTTTCTTTTGAACCCTTTTTTTTTGGCCTCAAGCTATATAGGGGTTGATATGGATAAGAAACTTGGTGGATCACATATATTCAGTTGATTGTACGACACGACATGATATAGATTAGAAACTTGATAGTACTTTGTTTGCATAACGTAAGACTTTTAACAGTTTATAACTATTAGTTGCCCTTGTAAGTTTGCAAAAAGTGATAAAATATTCATTATACAAAGTGGTATATTTATACAAGGGCAACCCTAAGATAGAAAAGACTAAACTACCCTAATAACTAAATATATACATCTCACACCCCCCCCCCTCAAACTCAGGATGCGAACCCAGAGAGCACCGAGAGTTTGCTAAGGAGAAAATGAAAACGAGCGGACGTATGAGTCTTAGTGAAGAAATCAGCAATCTGGGCAGTGGAGGAAACAAATGGCAGATCAATAGTGCCAAGCTAAAGATGTTGACGAATAAAGTGGCAGTCGACCTCAATGTGCTTGGTACGTTCATGAAATACAGAGTTGTGAGCAATCTGAATGGCACTTTTATTGTCACAGTTACGAGGAGTCGGAGATGAAATGGTAATGCCCAAATCAGATAGAAGCCAACGAAGCCAAACAATTTCTGCAGTAGCGTGGGCCATAGCACGATATTCAGCCTCAGTGGTAGAGCGAGCAACCACGGTTTGTTTCTTGCTTTTCCAAGAGAGAAGAGAATCACCAAGAAAAACACAGAATCCACTAGTAGACTTACGATCATTAATATCACCAGCCCAATCAGCATCAGCATAAGCCCTTAAGGTCAAAGTAGAAGTAGAGGATAGTAATAAACTCTGGAAGATTGTACCTCAAACATAGCGCAAAATACGCAGCAAAGCAGCCCAATGAGTAGTACGAGGGGCAGAGACAAACTGACTAACAACATGAACAGCATATGCAATATCAGGACGGGTGACAATGAGATAAACCAAACAACCAACAAGCTCACGATAGAGTGTAGGATCATCTAATGGAATGCCATCAGAAGCTGAGAATTTGGCATGCAATTCGATAGGGGTATCCACAACTTTATCATCTGTAAGTCGAGCGCAATGGATAAGCTCATTTGCATACTTCGACTGTGTTAAAAGATAACCCTTAGGTAAAGAGGCAACCTCAATACCCAAAAAATACCGCAAAGGCCCCAAATCCTTCATCTCAAACTCCAAGAAAAGATGTTTCTTTACCTCATCAATAGCAAAAGATTCAGAACCAGTAATAATCATGCCATCCACATATAAAAGAATAATAGCCAAACCTTATGAGGTAGTGCGAAGAAAGAGAGCAGAGTCATGAGCACTAGAGCGAAAACCAATCTGAGTAATAGCCAACTAAAAGCGCTCATACCAGGCACGAGGAGACTGCTTTAAACCATAAAGAACACGACGTAAACGACAAACATGGCCAGGAGGATGAGTAAGACCTAGTGGGGGACGCATGTAAACTTCTTCATAGAGATGGCCATTGAGAAAGGCATTTTTAACATCAAGCTGAAACAGTGGCCACTGACGAACTGCAGCCACAGAAATCAAAGTACGAACAGTAGTCATTTTAGCAACAGGGGCAAACGTCTCCTCATAGTCAACCCCATATTCCTGAGAAAACCCTTTGGCAACAAGCCTAGCTTTGTAGCGTTCAAGAGATCCATCTGAGTTGGTCTTCACTTTATAAACCCATTTGCAGCCAATAAGATTCTTTCCTACAGGCAATGGAACCAACTCCCAAGTACCATTTTTATCAAAAGCAAGTAATTCATCATGCATTGCATCAATCCAATGGGGATCAGTACAAGCTTCTTTATAAGAATGAGGTTCAAAATAAGAATGAATAGAAGAAAGAAAAGAACAATAAGAAAAAGAAAAACAAGTATTAGAGAAACAAAGTCTTACTGAAGGAGTACGAATACGCAAAGGATATCGGCGTTCAGGAAGAGGCACATCCGAAGATTCAGTAGGGGGAACGTCAGAGATGGTGCATATGGGCTAAGGACCGTGTCATCCTGCGAGAGTAAACCAAAGGAAAAGAAGAAAATTGAGAAGGGTTAGACTCAGAAGAAATAGTATCAGGAAGAGGAAGAGAGGGGAGATCAAGATCAGAAACAAATTCCTCAGAGGACTCATCAACAGGAAAAGGATCAATGTAGACCAAGTCCTCTTTGGAGATAGGTGCAACTCTAGAAGGAATAGTAAAATAAGAAATACGTTCAAGAAAGACAACGTGACGAGACACGTACAACTTTTTAGACACAGGATCATAACATCTATACCCTTTCTGATGAAGACCATACCCTAAAAAGACACACAAAGCAGAGCGAGCGCTAAGCTTATTACGTTCCCTTTTAGGAAGAAGAACGAAACAAGCAGAACCAAAAACTCGCAAAAGAGAATAATTAGGTGTCCGACCAAACAAATTTTCATAAGGACAAACCCCAGATAGAAGAGGAGTTGGCATCCGATTTAGAAGGTAAACAGCAGTAAGGATAGCTTCACCCCAGAAAACAGAAGGAACTGACGAAGAAAGAAGAAGAGCTCGAGCAGTCTCAAGAATGTGCCTATGTTTCCTTTCAGCAACACCATTCTGTTCAGGAGTACCTGAACAAAAAAACTGATGGAGAGTACCATTGGCATTCAAGAACTCAGTGAACTCTGTCAAACAATACTCACCACCGAAATCAGAACGTAGAACTTTGATGGTTGTAGAAAATTGAGTTTGAATCATGGAATGAAAATTACGATAGATACGAAAGAAATCTGATTTGTATGTCATGAGATACACCCAACAAAAACGACTGTAATCATCAATAAAAGAAACATAATAGAGAGAGCCACCTTTGGTAGCAATGGGAGAAGGTCCCCATACATCAGTATGCACAAGAGAAAAGGGAGTAAGAGAAACAGACAAACTTTTATTAAATGGTAAGGCAGACATCTTGGCAAGTTTACAGCCACTACAATCTGATATGTCACTCAAAGAAACATTTCCCAAATAGCCAGACGAAACAAGACCTTTCAATCTGTCACTCGATAAATGACCTAATCTAGAATGCCAAAGATAAAAAGGGGAAGACTGCTGATCAAAGCAAAAGGAAGACAATGCTAACGAACTACTCTCCACTGGAACTTGCAAGCTCTCCAAGACATACAAGTCACCAACTCGACGCCTGGTCCCAATCTGCTTCTTGGACGTCCGTTCCTGAATAACACAGTCAGAGGAGGAAAAGAGAACATCAAAGCCAGAATCAGAGAGTTGATTAATAGACAATAAGCTAAGAGACAAGGTAGGAACATAAAATACATCAGGGATAGATAAAGATGAAGATGATGAAGGAAGGACAGAGCCTATTGAGACAACATGCATAGGAGAACCATTAGCAGTAACAATAGTAATAGGAGAAGAAGGAGAAACACAGTTACTCAAGAAAGACAAATGAGGAGTCATGTGATGGGAAGAGCCAGAATCAAATATCCAAGAGGTGGAAGAAAGACCTGAGGAAGAAGAACCATGCAAACCTGAGTAAACAGTGGACATAGTAGAGGCGTGAGACTGATTCCCAGAAGAAGATGCAATAATAGATTGGAGCTGCTCAATCATAGATTGTAAAGTGGTAGGTGATACACTGCTAGATGCAGGTGCTGCAAATGCTGTTGGTGGGCGAATTAAGGACTGTGAAGGTGCTCGAGAAGTAGATGGAGGAGTAGATCGTCTATTCTGGGCCGCAAGTTTAGGACACGTGTACTTCCAGTGTCCTTTTTTACAACAAAAGCTGCATTCATCAACACCAACATGAGGTTTGGGCTTGCCAGTGAGCTGAGTGAGATGCACAGAAGGAGTAGGCAATAGTGGAGGCTGAACAAAGGAGGCAGTAAACACTGACTGAGAAGGTGGAGCAGGATAAGCAATCTTAAAGCGGGTTTCCTTAGCTATAAGTTCTCGGACAGCTGCATCAACTTTGGGTGAGGGAACACGATGAAGAATTGCTCCACGAAGGGGTTCAAATTGATCACGAAGTGCCATAAGAAATTGGGTCAACCGTTGCTTTTCCCGATAATTAATATAAACATCCAAACGTTGCAATTCAATGGGCTCCATAAGTGCCAACTGATCCCAATAAGTAGTCATTTCATTATAAAATTCCTATATTGATTTCTCCTTTTGGAAGGTCCCTCGAATAGACATCTCCAGTTCATACTGTTTGGCAAAGTTCGACTCCAAATACATACCCTATAAGCAGTCCCAAACTTTTTTTTGGCTGTGTTATATTTAGAAAAATTTTGGCCAATACTGGGTTCCACAGAGTTGTGTAGCCAAGTCAGAATTTGTGCATTTTCCATGTCCCATTTTGCAACAGTTTTATCAAAGCCATCAACCTTAGGATCAGAGGGTCAAGTTTTAGATCCCATAACATAACTCCAGCGGCCTTTACCAATCAAAAAATTTTTCATTACATTGGACCAATAAGAGTAATTATCACCATTCAATCTAATACTGATCGCTTGCATCTTATGATCAGCCATAAGGAAATAAATTCAACAAAGTAATGGTAATAAATCAAATATCAACAACACAACCAAGAATATCCAACCAATCGGAAAGGGCTGCTCAAACCACGACTTCACGTTTGGTGCAATACAAGAGGATTGTTTGATGGAGGGATTCACTGATTAGAAAAGAGGGATTTAACAAAGATGGACCTGTTGCTGCAACAAGGACCTCGACTAGTTCTGAGATTTCCCAAACGAAGCTTCAATGGAGAGAGAGAGAGATGGTGCGACTGAAGGATTTAAAGATCCTAAGTGGTGCGACTGCTGCAACGGAGAAGAAATCTGGTTGTGGATGGCTTCACGGCTACTGCGAAGAAGATGCAAGGGGGAGGGAGAAGGTGCGGTAGTTGCAATAGTGGTGCGACAAGGCTGGAGAAAAAAAAAATCTGATGCAATGACGGCTTCACGGCTATTGCTGCGAAGATGCAATGGGGAGGGAGAAGGTGCGGCAGCCCCTTGGGCTCTGATACCATATAAGTTTGCAAAAAGTGATAAAATATTCATTATACAAAGTGGTATATTTATACAAGGGCAACCCTAAGATAGAAAAGACTAAACTACCCTAATAACTAAATATATACATCTCACAGCCCTACGTTCCATTTTTTTTTTCTCGCATTTACTATGTATTAATGTATTATTATTATTAAGTTTGAAGACAAATTTCTTATGACTATACGCATAGCTTGCCTTTGGGATTGAAGAATTATGGTTTGGCTATAAATATTAGAGAAGGGGAAAAAGTGGACAATGCATTCACAACTCCCTCATCTTCCCTCCTCCACAATTGAACGATAATGCACATCAATAGGGTGTGGGTTGGGATAGTATTGTTTGGTGTCCCTTGTTATGTTGATTTGGTTTTTTTCTTGTAAAAAAGACCCCAGTTGACATGGTACTTTAAATATTGGTGAGTCCGCTATTAAATAATTGTTGTTGGCATTGTGAGCGCCACGCCCTAAGTACCACATAACTCGAGAATACGCATTAGCCTCAAAGGACTAACACGGAGAGGAGTCGCCACCCAATATTGGGAACGAGTGAACCCTAGCAGGGTCTAGCTCGTCATAACCAGAGATTCGGGTTCGGAGCTAGGGTACGTCGCTGGGAAGGTGTTAGGCACCCAGCCACGCCCTGTCGAAACCGGCCCCCACACATGATTAATGGCTTTAATTAATCGAAATGCTCAATTAAAATTGACCCTAAATCATGCAATAACAATGACACACACAATGACCAAAATAATGAATAAATAAATAAAAGAGAACAAAAGAATATATTAGAAAGCAGAGATCAGAATATACAAAAGACCAACTAGATACTAATCAACTAAGAACAAAACTAAACAAAATAATAAAAAAACAATCTGTCTGCCGAGGTAAGGTGCGTACGCATCACTAATTGGTGCGTACGCATCACTGATATATGCGTACGCACCTAACAGGCATTTTACGCAGAATCACAGAACTCACGTATCAGTCTACATCATCCATCCCAAAATAAATAAAATAAAACTAAACCTAAAAATAAATAAATGCAAATATAAAAACTAAACCTAAATCATGCTAATCATGCTTTAGACAAAAATAAAATAAAATAAAAATAATAAAAAGAAGAACTAAAATAAAAGCTAAATAAAAGTAAATTTATCGACTTTGTAATTGTTCGTGGCTCCTCAGGTCTTTAGATTGAATCAAACCAACACGAATCCTCCTCTTCGTCAAAGTGGTATCATAGTAAAGAGGTCAAAACTCACTCAACTTTGAAAAGAAATAGAAAACAAAAAAGAGAACAAGAGAAAAGAAAAGTAATTTTCGTAACTTTACAGCAGCAGCAACTTTAATCGCGTTTTTGGGTATAAAAACGTTGGAATTGGACAAAGCTCGTGAAATACAAAGTTGTAGAGCATTGAATTATCTTTCTAACAAGACCAAGTTCATCAAATTCTGACTTCGGATGAAAAAGTTAGGATTAAAATACGATTGCTGGTTTCGGAAAAACTGCTATTGAATTATGACAAATTTCACTCTCTAAAAACCCTATTCTCCTCCTCCTTTTCAAAGACATTAAGAAAGTATTTATAGCTGAAATCTGGAGTTTCCCTTTCCTTCCTAGACTAGGTTTCTTTTTGGAGAATAATCAAAGGATATTTTATAATAATAAAAGACTTCTAATCTGAATAGGAAAGGGAAATTGTCTTTTGTAAAAATTGGGAGACTGACCGCTAACACGCATGCACATGTACCGTATGTGTGTACACACACTCATCACATACGTACACGTGTTACTGGCATGATAAAAATGACTAATTTAATAAAATAATTTTCTTTTCATTTTAACCAAAAATCTCATGCTGTGATTCCAACTAATTCTTCAAGAATAATCCGTAAATAATCACACTAAACTCATCATCGGGGCCACGGGACTTAAGATGACAACCGGTACAAAATGGGGTGTCTACAGGCATGTATTGTAGTTGGAAATTACATTATGGCATTTCTATATTGTCATTTATAATTTAACAATGATAATCCATGATTGTTTTACCTTTATTTTTTTTACGATGAACAATTATTAAAGCAATGTCGTCTACAACCAACAACCCTCCACCCAACTGTTTGAGAGCAACTCCTAAATTGTGTGATTGTGGACGTCGAGCTGTTTTGAAGATATCCCAAAAGATGCATAGTAGATATTGCCTTTTTTATTCATGCCCCGGTTACATTGTGAGTAATATGCAACTCTTCAAATATGTTCGTACTTTTGTTCATTTCTTACCTATATTTTAACAATATTGAAACTTCTCAGAAACGGAACGGAAACGATTGCCATTTCTTCTCTTGATGTGAGCCTATTGATGATATGCATAACAATGGTGATGAGGCATCATCCACATTCCAATCAGCTGTAACTAATCATGGGCGATGTAATAACATCCTACCTACAGCGATGGAGTTTCGGATAATTATCCGAGTGTTAATTATTTTGTCGATAATGTATTTGGCTTTAAATAAGCTATGACTATGTGTCGATTATGTACCTTGTCGAGTTTGTAATTAAACATTTAGGATCCCAATCAAATGGTTTCCCTTTGGACAATTTGCCATATTATTTAGTTGTTGCAATTGTGGAATTAATTAATTACTTGATGTCGTTTCTCTTGTGATATCTTAGTTGTACTCATGTTTCATAAAGGTATTCATCTATCAAACAGGTATACTAGATGGCATTGCATATTACCATATCTTGGTTGCAAAAGGAATATGACAACATTTCAATAACATTTTGAAATTGTAAGGTTAAACACATTTATAATTAATATAATTTCCCTTTAACCTACCTCTCCCACCCACTTTTAGGTAGCTATAATGCAGGGTAGATGGTTTTGTCATGTGAAAACAAATAAAATAGCCAACTATACCAACTTTTAGTTGGCTATATTGCATGGCATATGGTTTTCTCAGGTGAACAAAAAAAATTAGCCACTTTGTAGTTGCATTTAGTTGGCTATATTGCAAAGCAGATGGGTTCCTCAGGTGGAAAAACAACAAAAAAATAGTCAACTACACCCACTTCACTTGGCTATATTGCAAGGTAGATGGGTTTCTCAGGTGAAAAAAAAAATTTAGTCAACTAACCCCACTTTTAGTTGTCTATATTGCACGGCAGATGGGTTTCTCAAGTGAAAAAAAAAAATTAGCCAACTACAGTCACATTTAGTTGGCTATATTGCAAGGCAGATGGGTTTCTGAAGGGGGAAAAAAAAATAGTCAACTACACCCACTTTTAGTTGGCTATATTGCAAGGCAGATGGGTTTCTTAAGTGGAAAAAAAATATATATTTAGCCAACTAGACTCACTTTTAGTTGGCTATATTGCAAGGTAGATTGGTTTATCAGGTGAAAAAAAAAAAAAAAAAAAAAATTAGCCAACTACACCCACTTTTAGTTGCCTATTTTGCATGCCAGATGGTTTTGTCATGTGGGCCAAAAAAAATATAGCCAACTACACCCACTTTTAGTTGGCTATATTACAAGGCAGATGGTGCAAAAAAAGGGGGACATGGCCTGGACGTGGTTCATCACACATGCTAGCAAGAGTCTCTTTCCTATTCTCAGTAGCTTGGGAGCTCATACACAAGAAGATCCACAAAGACACCATGCACAAAACGAGTACCCATGTGAACAAAATCTTCCTCCACCATGTTTTTCTAACTTGCTATGACCGAATATAGTGGTAGTACGGATGGTGGATCGTACTACTCTTCGTAGTGATATTCTCCCATCATCTCATCCACATATTTCCAACATCACCAAGCAAACCAGTCTTGGTCTGTATGGCTTCACCATCAATGAACCAATTCATGTGGATCACAGATAAAACCCAACAACATATCATCAATAGCAAATGCCCCACCTTCAACCCAAATCCAAGGACACGGAGCAAACTCATCCACAACAGTAACCAAGACAAGTTAATTTGGAACAGTGTCAAGAATTAAGTAGGGTCTAACTTTTAGCAAATTTCAAGGGGGAAAAAAATGAAAAGAAAAAGAAACCCACTATCAAATCTACAGAAACTGTCTACTTAAACCGAACATCAAAACGAGCCAAACTCTGAAAAATAAAAAGAAGAAAAAGAAGAAGAAGAAGAAGAATAGCCCAAAAGCTACTAAGATCACTAAAAACAAATAGATAGAGAAGGAGGTGTCTGTGTGAGAAGATGCTATCTTCTCCACCCAAATAGCAGCTTCAAGATCAGAATGCAAGAAGGCCTAAAAATTTGAAAATATTAGAAATTTGCGCACACCCACAAGAAAGAATAATAAAAGAATCCCCAGATTCCCTACACTTTCTATTTCTCAAAGGGGATTTTGATTTTAAAGCTTTCAGCTCCCAACCAAAAACCCCAGAAGAAGAAATAGGCCAAAAAAAATCAACAAAGATTCTAAAATTCAGTTATCAAATCAGAAAACACAAAGAATCTGACACAGAAAACTCTAGTTTGTTCCTTAAATTCCTAAAATCAAACGAGAAGAAAAAATCAAGCATGTGGGTGCTTAAGTTTGACCCTCAAGCAGCCAAGTGTGCCTAAATCGAGGTAGAGAAGCAATATAAGTAGCACAATACGTTTTTATTGAAGAGAAAGAAGCTAAGAAGAGTGTATTCATGGACACTACAAAAGAAAGAAGAATCTATGAAAGGAATATGAGAAGAATATGGTGGTAAAAATGTCTCCTACCATAGCCTATTATCTCAACACTCTATCCATTTCAACCACACCAAAGAAAATTATAAATTTATATATACATAGAAATATTCATAATTTATATATTCATTAATACGAAAATTAAGGGTATAAAAGGTCTAGCCCCACTCAGCAGTAGTCACTACGTTTTTCCAACTAGTTAGGCTGATGATGGCTGTGTTTAAAATTTAAACTAGCCGGTCATTGATGGTAGATTAATTACAGTTGTGCAAACCAACCCAAAAACTGGGTTGGCTCTTAAATGCCTATTAATTTAGTTTCCAATCAATCAATACTGTATTTTAAGTATTTTGACTGTAAGAGGACCGGCTTTCATTAACTTAAGCCAACCACCCCTAGCTGACATATTCTAGAATAGGGTGGAATTGTGGATTGTACTCTCTAAAGGCCAACACATACTAAAAGGGTCATATACCCAATTCCCATGGAACAAACAAGGACTTAGCAGATGACAGTTGAAAATCCAAATCTATTTCAGGCTATCAGCCTTGGAATTCGAGGATGTAGGTTTCAGGCTTCATGTTCTTTCAAACTACAGCACTGCTATTTAAAATTCATTTGATAATATGGTCCAACATAAGCAACTAACTGGTTTATTTTTAGTTACTTCCTTTCGTAAATAAACAAGAACTTCAAGGCAGAAAACTTCACTCCCACAACTTATGATCCTTCAAAAAATTCAAAATCTATTGAAGAAGTAGTAAAACAAAAACCTATAGAAAATCTGAAAATCTTTTATTCTAGCATGATAACTTGATAAGGAGTAACACCAAATTTAAGGAATTTGAGTGCTTAACATTTATAAAATTACAAATACTGCAAGAAGAAATAATTGACCACCAACAAGGTTCAAGAAAATATAGTTTAAATATTCCACAAACTAAAATCTGGCATAAGAATCAGGACAATCATATAAATGACACATATTTCTCGTATCCCATGAAGCTCAATTACAATCTCTATAGTGTTGTATGTGTGAGGCTGGTAAATTGGTAATCAAAATTCAAAAATTAAAATTCATACCACTATACCATGAAATTATCATATAGATTTGCATTACACCCTATGTTCTCAGTCTGATAATTTTTATTTTGTTTTTTGTTTTGTTTCCTTTCATTACATGCTTCATGTTTGCAAAAAACAACCAATAAAAGGGCTTCTTGAAAGAAAAAAACAATGAAGAAGAAGTCTTCAAAATTTGAAAAAAAATCACAATTGATTTGAAAAAAAAAACTATGTTTATGCTATGTTTTCAACAGAAATTGAAACATATTAAGTCATAGTAAAAAAAACTTACCAAATATTGTCAAACCAAAACTGATTAGACTTATGTTCAGCAAACCAAATTTCAAGGTTTATCAAATAACCCCTTTTACAGCATATTAAACCAACTTATTTACATGGGTAATGTCTTGCAAGTTTCACAAATTTTGACTATGCAGTTAACACAATGTGGCATTTAGTAAAAAATAGCAGAAATATAATTGAAGTCAGTAACAATTTGGTCTCTGCTAGATAGTGCTAAAACTACACTAAGCAAATCTGTGCCAGTACCAATTCACAACATGCAAGCTAATTTAATGCATTAACTAGAAAGTGCCAATACCAACCAACTTTACGCCTTCATATTACCCAATAGAAGCACTCCAACTATTCATCATTATACATCTAGTAACCAACTAGTAATAGAATTTCATTCCATCATTACACTTCTCTACTAATACACTACACTATAAAGGAACAACATGAAGACTTTAAAAACATCAGGGGGAGTGAGCCAAATAAGAAGGCATATTAAATCAAACATACCTTCATACTGGTTTGATGTAAAAACCATTTTATGGTGCTGCTTGATGTAAAAACCCCTCCATCCCTATCATATTTGTTATTGCAAACAAAAACAACTCTATAAATCCAATTCAACCAAAAAACCACATCACTTGAAAGCAAAAATATAAAAACCATCTATTTATTTATTACTCCTACTATTTTTATTAAAAAAAAAAAAACTTTATCAACAAAACAATACTTTTCTTTCACACCCACCCACCTACTATCTCCCCCTTCCCACTATGGACAAAACAATAGCATTTTCCAATCATCATTTAAAATGAAGTCACTACCTAGCATATAAATATATAAATAAGAAACAAGAAACCATTATCAACAAAATACTCAATATGCAAAAGAATGGAATTACTCATACGTAATAACAGTGCAATAGCAACATAGTCATTTTAAGAACTATTATGAATTAGTAATCTCTTCTAAGTAAACCAGATAGAAATGATTTCATTTTTTTGATGTACAAATGCACTCTTTAACCAATTCAAACCAACTCAAAAACAACTACAAGTGGGTTTAGTTGTATAACACCAATGCTTAACTGTTCAGTTCAATGATACCATCATTTAAGTAGTATAATGTTGAATTTAGTTGCAAAATTATAACATGACATAAGCATTTATAAATTTTGATAGTATCTACATTTATATATTAAAAATTAAACTCCATAATGGTCAACATAACAATGCTTGTATATTCCCAAGTTCCCATGTATCCAAAAAACCCAAAAACACATTTACATGTTGAAAACAAACTAAATTACATAATGGTCAACTACATCACATAGGAGCACTAGAAATACCATCATTGTCATCCCATGGTTTCTTGCTTCCCAATGGTGGTGGAGGGCGATATCCCTTGGGAAATATGGGTGCGAAAGTAGTCTGATATGGCCTCGCATGTGGCGCGGGGGCCCGTGGGGCCGCAAAGGCTGGTGGAGCTCTACCTTTACTATGCCAAGTTTCAAATGCTTGACTCATCACCCGAGTAGCATTGTAAACCTCTCCTCCATAAAAGTTCATGAGATGCACATCTTCTGCCACAGTAGCCAAATTCATCGCCATACCCATCACCTGATTCTCTGCACTCAACACCCGACCATTCATACTCGACACTCGATCCTCCAACACTCCCAACCGACCATTAACATCAGCTAACCCTTTCTCAACTACCTTTCCAATACTTGATATAGCATCCATAAGTGCTTGAAATCCGGGTGCATGTTGGTGCTCAGTTGATGAATGAATTGGGAGATCATGAGATGGAGTCTGTGCTTCATCACTCATTTGAGCACCTGCTGAATGGTCTATAGATGGGGCTGTTTGTGTAGCATCTAGTGGATCGTTCAGTTCATCTTCACAGAAGCCTACTACCCATTGATTGTTGGCATCCAACTCAAAACCCATATGTTTCAATGTGGCTGCGGTATATATATTCGTTGGCCTTGGAACGATCACATCTTCCTCACGGTCAAGTGGCACATTGAAATGCTCAAATATTGCTGTGAGCATCATCCCATATGGTAGCACATCCTTCCTATCCACGCAATACAACATGTGGTGTATAATGAGCCATGCAAGATCAATTCTCTTCTCATGCATTATGCACCACATAATAAAAACATCAAAATAACCCACATGTCCCATACTGCCTACACGCGAGAGTATACAATAAGAGATGATGCTATGGAGTATTCTTGCCTCCACAATCAAGTCACAGTACTTAGGTGGCTTCCTCGTACTTATGTTATTTGACAAGCACATCTCTCGAATTGCATTCCCCTTGTCAAATTCAAGAAAGTCGGGACAATTATAGGTGTGGAATGCTTTGAAAGTATCGAACTGGGGTACCCTAAGAAGATGGTTCAATGTGGTGCAATTTAAAGAAATATGTATACCTTTTACGTATGATGTGACTTCCTTAGTGTTGTCATTTAACTTCAAGTGGGCATAAAAACAACGTACCAATTGAGGGTACATGACATTATGTCGGTTGAGAAAATCAAACCACCCAATGGCGCGAAATAACGTCCCGATCCTAAACCCATTGTTGGTGAAGAAATTGAAGTCAACACATCTCCCAAATTGAATGCTTCGATCTTTGAAGAACAAATTATATTTGTGTCGCATGTCATCGTTGAAGAACAAATCCGCATCAATCGAATTATGCACAGATGTGGGTTTGCTCTTCTTCTGTTTTAAACCCGGTGGTTGTGGTTGAATGCGTTTCTCTTGTGCATCTCCTTCAATCCTTGGTTGTTTCCCCTTATCTTTGTTGCTTCTACTCCCCGCGTGGCGTCCATCGAAGCTTGAAGTAATTTCTCACTTCGCCGAGTCATTGAAGATGATCCACCGCTAGTTGTTGCAAATTTTTAGGGCTTTAGATGAGGGTCCTATAGGGGCGATGGGGGTTGTGGTAGAACCTTCTATGGATGGGTACGAAAGGGGGATTGATGTGTTGATGGGGACGATGTTGGGGAGACAAGGTTGAGAAGAAGTGTGGCGAGGTGAGGGGGAGGGAGGCGACGGTAGGGGGAACGATGTGTCTGAAGGATGGGGGATGAAAATGGGGTTTGTGGGATGGGGAATATGTAGAGGTTGTATGTTTATAACGTGTTGGGTTATGTGTAAATAAGTTGTTGCAGAACCCGCAAAATACCAAATTAAAAAATTACTATTTAACGTGTGAGTCAAATCTTTTATAAATGCTTCTTTAATGTGATCTGGGTCTTTAATCGACTATTTTATAGTTATAGTTGACTAATTTTTATGTTTTCGGATTTTATATTCCAACCGAGTTGACTAATTTTATTTTTTTTACATGATATAACCCACTGCCACGCAAAATAGCCAACTAAATAGCCAACTAACAGTGGGTATAGTTGGCTACTTTTTTTTTCTCCAGCATATAACCCACTGCCACGCAAAATAACCAACTAAAAGTGGGAATAGTTGGCTAATTTTCTTTCCCCATCATACAACCCACTGCCAGGCAAAAAAGCCAACTAAAAATGTGTATAGTTGGCTATATTTTTTTTCCACATGATATAACCTACTGCCACGCAAAATAGCCAACTAAAATTGGGAATAGTTGCCTAAATTTTTTTCCCCATCATATAACCCACTGCCAGGCAAAATAGCCAACTAAAAATGTGTATAGTTGGCTATATTTTTTTTTCCACATGATATAACCCACTGCCACGCAAAATAGGCAACTAAAAGTGGGTATAGTTGGCTATTTTTTTTTCCCACCATATAACCCACCCACTGCCAAGCAAAATAGCCAACTAAAAGTGGGTATAGTTGGCTTTTTTTTTTTTTTTTTTTTTTTTTTTTTTTTGCACATGATATAACCCAACTGGCATGAAAAATAGCCAACTAATAGTGAGTGTAGTTGGCTAATTTTTTTTTTTTTCTCATGATATAATCCACTGCCATACAATACAACAACATTAGAAGGTGTTATTCGCTATTTCAACATCTGACATTATACAACTCTCTACCCTACAAATATAGCCACTTAGAATTGAGTGTAGTTGAGTGTAAATTTGTAAAAGTTCCAACATATCCAAAAAACATAAACTCCAACATATCCGATAAATATACAAAAAATATCCAACTACCCATAAATTTTGTAGTTGGCTAGTTGAGTGTTAAATTTGTAGAAGTTCCAACATATCCAAAAGACATATCCGACAGACATATCTAAGAAATATACAAAACATATCCAACTAAATATTGCCTTTTGTAGTTGGCTACTTGAGTCTAAAGCTATAGAACTTCCTAAATTTCTAGAAGACATATCCGATAAATATACAAAACATATTACATATTTAATTGCAAACATGACAAAAAATTCCATCAACTACCTGCACCAAATTAAGCTTCAAAAGTAATACCACATAACTCAATTAGTTGGATTACATCCTTTAAGCAACTCAGACACCATTTCCTTCCGCTTAGCATCGGGTAGAGACAATAACACATTGGACATATATAAGTCCTTACTAATGTCTTTTCCAACCTTAAGTACGTCCAGCAAACTCAATCCTTCAATTTTCTGAACCTCCTCAGAAATCTGTTTGGTCAGAATACTCTCCTCGCTAATGGCACTGCATATCTTCTCAAGATAGACCATAGTTCCGTTAACTAGCGTCTTCATAGATGTTGACACATCCATCATTGTACGTGTCCACATATTGCTGCTCTTACGCTTTCCTAGCGACGTCCCTGACTGTGATGGTTGGAGTTGAGTACTAAACACCTCAATGCCCTCAAGACCATCTTCAAAGTGAGTAGTCCCATTGAAATCATTGGCAGCACTTGCCTCTATTGCCTCCTCCTTTGCAGCAGGGGTTGTAGCACCCAATCCATTTGCGCGGTCCTTCCCAAAAATCTCTATCAATGTGTTATAATGAGGGAAAGGCTTACGAAATAAGCCTTTTGCAGCAGGATGAGTCTACATATGTTACATATTATCAATTAGGATGTAATTAAATAAATTAATAAACCTATAAATGTACACACACATAGAGCATTACCTTGACCCATGTATCGTACACTATCTTTTTAGCTTCTACCATCTTGTCTACGTTATTCCATGAGAATCCACTGCCCGATTGGAACATATCAGCAATTGCCATTGCTTGTTTCTTTAGAGTCTTGACCCGAGATTCAATATGGGGACAAGCTCTAAGACCAGCAGACGGAATCTTTGTGGCCAACATCTTTTCAAGTTGAACCAAGTAATCGGATTTGAAGCCAGTATCACACTTCCATGTACCCATTGTGTAGAGTTCATACAAACTCTCTACTAATTTTGCATCCTCACTGGGTGTCCACTGATGCTTTCCAACACGAGGTGCTGTACTGGCCGTAGAATCCTTATCCACACTTGTAGTTGCCATCCTATATATATGTGCAATACGAAATAAAGCATATGCATTGCAATTATTATATAGTCACAAAATAAATGAAACAACTATACATCATGCCTAGATCATGCAGTCTACTAACATGCATACCTAATGTAAAAACATATAAAATTTGCACAAACTAAAATTCTCAATTACAAACCACCAATTAATAAATGAGTTATAGTACACATAAGTTCACATCCAACCCTAAAAAGGATAATTGTCCAATAACAAATAAAATAAAAACAATTCGGTTACAAGTCTAAATTATGCATTTCTAGATGCTCGCCACTCATTGAACATTTCAGTTGCCATTGTATCCCTCCACGTTTGCCATTAGTCGGATGCATCAATGTATTCAAGTAGCTCCCTTTGCGGGTGAATAAAATTTTCAGTAAAAAGGAGCTCTCTGAATGGGTCTGTCGGCATCTCTCTGGTGATATGGTTGTGTAAGAGAACACAGGCAAGAATGATCCGGTTATGGGTTTGCACGGGATAAAACGAAGGACTCCTTAGAATAGCCCACCTTCGCTTAGGAAGCTCAAAGCATCTTTCTATAACATTCCTAGCACTTGAATGTTTCATGTTGAAAAACTCTTGTGGAGTGGTAGGTTGGTAACCAGTCCTCCAATCATTCAAGTGATACCGCTGCCCTCTATATGGGGCAAGAAATCCCTCTCCATTGGGATATCTAGCGTCAACAAGATAATAAAAACCTAGTAACCAAAAAAAAAAAAAAAGTCTATTAGGATTTTATATAGTAAGTTAGAAACTTCATTGTTTTTATAAAAATTGAATATAACGTACCACGAGGGACCTTAAGACCATGTCTTCTACTAACAGCATCTCGTAGTACCCGAGAATCAGTACAGAACCTTCCCAACCTGGTAGAACAAAAGTGAATTGCATGTCTTGGGAGCATACTCCCAAAACATTTGTTGCAATATCATTTTTTCTTGTTCGGTACCGAGGTTTGTCAACCTCAGGCATATTTATTCTAATACAGGTCCCATCTAAAGCTCCTAAACAGTTCTACAATAAAAGGGTCAAAAAAATTTCGAATAAAAACCCAAGTAAAATAACAATTACTACCGAGGTAATAGTAATTAACATATATTGTATTGTTCAAATAGGCTTATTTAAATGAAATTATTTCTTAACATAGAAAAAGTTTAATGTTGCTTCTATGACAGCTTCTGGTTGTTTGAGCAAGTGACTTTGCAACCGAATAACTCCCTTCAAAACTTCATTGAAATGTCTACTTATTGTCTCACCGGAACGCATAAATCTATTAATTATCACTCTATTCTTCACATGGTGAGTAAGAATGTGGACAAACAATGCAGTTATCTCCTCCACTGTTACGTGTCTAGTGTCTTTTAACTTCCCTATAGTGCGAAGCATACCGCACAACTTGAAAAATGTATACCTATTCATACATAGTTGACTTATACACGTTGTGTCATTGTGAAATATGATATTATGAAAGTTCAACATCCAAGAGTCATGTGTAAAGTAAGATTAGGACTTTAATACATGGTCTTCGTAATGTTTGCCAAGGAGTAAGTATAACCAGACATGAAAGAAGGAAATAAAATTCAGTAGGGAGCGAATACTTTCCAAGATACACCTAATTTCTTTCTTCTTCAACACCATCAGTCTAGCCATATCTGTATATCAATCACTGAGACACGGGGTGGATAAACACGTTGTCACTAAATAATCCTTACTAAAAGTATATATCTTTGAAAGTATATATCTTTGAACCCAATCGATACAGTCATTTAATAACCATTCACATAAGTAATTACATGGCATTGAACATACCATATCTGTTTGCATTAAATGTGTACAAGGGCTAAATACATAATATAGAAGGTGGCATTAACCAAAATGAAAAATCCCTCCCGAAAATGTGACATAAGCACTCCAAACAGGAAACCATAACACGTCAATGATGGTAAGAATATTTGCTAATTCAATCAAATATATCACATGAATTTAATTTGTGGAGTTTCATTATAGGGGTTTTTCATTGGGTTATATGAATTCATATATGTGATAATTATCTGGTTGTTAGTTGGCTTCTTTCCTTTTTAATTTTTAATGTTTTCCCCCAAAAAATTTAGAATGGAAACTAATTTTTATTCATTACGTTGGGATTTGATTATATATTTGAAACTAACTGTTTGGTACTATATGTTGCTTTAGATAATTGAGATAGTCCATTTTTTTAAAATACATTTGTTTCATTATTGCTCACTCTTTATGACTAATAATTTTCATTTTAATTCCAGATGCATATTCTACCACTATGAACTCATTAGAGATAAAAATAATTCAATCGTTTTTTTCTATATATATGTATTGTTCATTTTAACCTTCAATTGATCAGTTTAATTATGGCAGTTTTAGTTTGTTCACTATGGTAATATAACTAGTGTTGCTTTTAACCTTCATTCAACCATGTTCGCATCTTCTATCTATCAATTTTTTTTTTACAATTTGTTTTTTATTTGCTCACTCTTACCATTTGTTTGGTTCATGGATTTTGGCAGGGAAAGAAAATAAATTATGAGGAATTACACTTTACTTTGTTTGGTTGCAATGGAAAAGCAAGAGGAAAATTTTTTTTTGGGTAAATTCAGGTGAAAATCGAAAATTTTATTTTATGTTTAAAAACATTACGAAAGTATGGAAAATATGGGGGAAATTTTTATCGGCCTCAACCCTTGGACTCTCACGAACAAATCCCTCACTTCCTCACCTTCCACCCTTTGAGGTGCGACCGCTTACAGTAAACCGCAGACCTCCATTAAACCAACAATCAGCCATCATTGTTGGTGACATCTGACCACCGTTCACCATCCTTAAACTCAGATCGACGACTGAGCACTCATCATCTCAGATCTGGTAGCATATGCATTGTGAACTAAAATCCATGCCATTATGGAGGAAACTGTTGATCGTCATCGTGTTCACCGCTTGAGTTGACGATGATCTCTCTCCTTCATTGACGAGTTGGACCCTTTACAACGACGTTCACTGGTTCACTCCAACATTTGATTTTGGGGGTAGGTTTCATAACCGAGATAAACTCGATCATGAGGATTTCCTTGTTACTTCAGAGAGAAGATAAATGCAAAAGGTGGGTATGAATTTGTTGCAGCAGTTAATAGAGAAATGGGTGGGGTTCTCCACCTAAAGAAGTGTCTTACAAAAGAATGAATGAACAACCTTCGATGGGTGGGCACTGTCTTTGTCAGCCAAAGATTCAAAACTTTATCTTCTACTCCCATTTTTAATCCATTTTTTCACTTTCCATTGCGTGTTTATTTATTTATTTATATTTTTTACTAACCTTAATATTTTGGGTAAACGTTGTGCTCAAAATTACCCCTTTAAAAGTAATTTTCATAATTTTAATTTTTTATTTTCAGATAAGCTTCAATAGTTTTAGATTTGTAGCTAATCAAAAACGGCTGGGTTCTTAGGAGTTGAGCTATCTATCATGTTGAATTATTTGTTCTGAATTTTTCACTTAAAATAGTACTGTATTCATACATGAATTCTCTTATTTTTATTTCTTCTTATTTTTCCCTAGATAACCAAACACAAGAAAACTTTCTATTTTTTTTCCTTTTTTTTTTCTTTACATTTTTTCCCTTCTTTTTTCTTTCCTTTGCAATTTCTGCGAACCAACTAGAGCCTGAATGAATAATAATTTTGAGGTTTTCAGATTCATAGTCTAACACCATGAACTCATTTGAGGTAAAAAACTAATTCACTCATTTTAGTTTTTTGTCACTATGGTAATGTAACTATCTTCTATGAAATTATTCAATCTTCCTTTATATCACAAGTGTTGTGTATTTCTAACAATTGTAAGTTTTAACAACATGCCTTTAACCTAAAATTCATGGAAGTGAAAGTCAAAGAAACTATAAAATAACAAATATAAAAAGTACTCAGTAATCAGTAGTCTTAATACACAATGGTACATGGCTTATTTGTAAATATAAAAATCAAATGAACATGAGAAAATGACAAATGTAGCATCTAGCAAATAAAAAATAACTACTCACATCTTGAAATTCTAACATTATGCAAATATACAGCCTCAGTTTTGGAACCAAAAGGTAAAGCAATAAAACAGAAAATAAAAAATAACAATGTGATATTATAAGCTTCATAAATCAATAGGTACAGAAAAAAAAATTTTAAAAATAACAAGAATGTGTCACATTACCTATGGCTGTTGAAAAAATATAGAAATTCCGAATTTAAATCTCCTCAACGGAGTTTGTAACACATCTTAGACGATTTTAGGGTATAAAATTATATATATTAGCAATTGTCATGCCATCTCAGGCACAAAACAGTACTTAAGGTTTTCAATAGTTCATTTAAACAAATAAAAAAAGGCCCATGACCTATAATAGTTAACAAATCAAACTTAACAAGGGTGATTTCCCTAAACAGATCTTACCCGGATCTTCGAGGAATCACGATTCACAGGTGATGACGAACACCGAAGTTGTGAGCGACCACGGTGTAGACGTGCGAGACTGTGAAGATATTGCAAGAATGACGTGTGACGGAAGAGGCTGCTGCGAAATCAGGTGAGAAGATGAACCCAAGGGCGACACTATGGCGGCTATGTGTGAGTAGTGAGAAAGAGTGAGCTAGGGTTTAGGATGTGTAATCGTGAGGGAAGAGACATGGCTGGAATAAGAATTTCTTCCTTGAAGAAGGCAAGGGCACGCTTGGAATTTAAAATTATTGTAAAACACACTCCCAGGAGTCGGGAATCAAACCCACGTTCTGATCAGGAATGATTTTAGCCTTTCGTTTGGAATCTGAGGGGTAGCAAGAATGCTACTTCGCTGGGAATGTGGTCCTGCCAAACGGGGGAAAGGGGAATGAAACCCCTTTCCTGGGACTCATATCCCCGAGCCAAACACTGCCTTAGAATTTGCGAGGTTCTGAAGTAGTGATCTCCCTTTGTATGAAGATGGTACATATCATCAACCAGGAATAAGTAGAGATTGGCTTGCCCTTGGGAACTTCAGAAAATGGTCCCTCCCAAATATTAAAATTCCAGGTTTTTCTTTCCTGTCCTACTTCTTGTCAGCATTCCAACAGGCAATAATGGTGAGTAAAAAATTCCTACTTCTTGAGTTCAAGAATCGAGCCCAAGAAAGCAATAAAATGAGAAGTTACCAAGCCGTATGTCCTCGGATTACGGTGATTCTAATATGGTTTTGGATACAATGAAACACAGTACTAACTTCTCAGGCTTTTTTGGTGGGCTGCAGTCCATTTTTCTAAGTTTCGATGAACTTCAATTTTGGGACTCTTTCATAAGGTTCAAGGCATAAACGAAATGGGATGCTTTCAACCGGTGTCCAGTTTTAGTATATTTCAACTTTAATTTCCGCTTCTCCCATATTTCAGATCTCATTGGATTTCCACCAAGGCTAATATTGAAGCCAAAGCCAATATGTGAGGCTTCACTGAAAACAAATGACTATTGATAAAATTGTGAGAGGCGACACATGGATTAGCATCCATTAAAATATTTTTATATAATTATTGCAAAGAATCTGATGGGGAAAATGGTTTCTTTCAAAAGTGGTGGATATGGTGGCAAAATTTAAAAGTATTGAAATAATGGATGATGATCAAGTAAGCATGTGCTGATATAAGTTATATCAACACTCACATTAGGAGTTGTACCTTATGCATTAGTGGGATATGAGGTACATTGAATTAATGCAAAGGATATAACTCCTAATACATGGTACGGATATAACTTATATCAACATGGGTTGATAGGAACATAACCGTAGAAATAGTTACCATAACCTTTAAATAGGAGGTTTCCAGTACGGGTTTAGATCCTCTCCATTAGTTTATTGTCCAGTTCTCTCCGTTTCATGGCTGATAATATCCCAATGAGATCTACCGGTGATCATTTTGCCACGTCGCTCAAGTATTTCTGTCACTAAATCTCAAAATCCCTATGGTTAAAGGCGTTACCCTCCTTTTTAAGTCGATAGGGACGTTGATGCCCTCTCGACGACTCTTTGATTATCCACAGGCCACATTGTCACCATGTCCCTATGGTTTAACAGCGCTACCCTATGGCTTTTACTGCAAACCAAGGTCGGCATCGTTGCCACCGAAGATGGTTAGCCTTCACCGTCCAATGATATCTGAGAAAAAAATATGGGTTGTTGAAGTTGTGGTGCTCTGGTTATACTCTGACCCAGTTGCAAAGAGAAGATAGAAACTTGCATATGAGCTTCTGACTTTCAACTAGTTTTTAGTTGAACCCATCATAGATTGATTGGAAAATAACTAGATTGCAGAGAGGGAGGGGTTCCAAGGAATAGATCAAAGGTGGATTTTTTTTTTTAAATCTATTTCATATTTATAAAAAGTAAATAATTTACTTAGAAATCATTTTCATTTTGTTCCTCGCATCTATGGAGGGATTTGGTGGAAGATAAGACAACGTTCTGGCTTCTCCAATCAAGAAGGCAAGAAGTGAGGTTGCAGAGAACATTTTTTTCAGGTTACGACAAAGAATTGTGGAGTGCACAATAATTTTTAAAAAGAATAATAAATGGGAGAATGTTATGAATATTAAACATTGAGTGGACAATTGAGTGGATGTCCACACCCCCTCCACTTTGTGATAATGGGAACACCACTTCATAAGTGGGTTAGGTAATCCCATCATGTGGACCTAATGCAAACAAAGATAAAAGGGGAAGGGGAGAAAGAAGAGTGATGTATTTTTGGAGAGAATGAAGAAATGTGTATTCGGAGAGAAAGAAGAGAAAGAAGATGAATGAGAAATTTTATTCTCCTCATAACTTGTTCTAAATTCTTGGTTTTACAACACGTTATCAGCACGAATTGCTCAAGGAATTGGGGAGCAATATCATACTACCACCATCTTCTTTCTTAACCAATTTGGTTGTGGTAAGTTAGTAAATTGGTACGTTCTAAACCAATTTGATTGTGGTAAGTTGGTATGCTCTTAACCAATTTGGTTGTGGATTGGTTTTTACTCTAAATTATATACTTGAATGGATGAATCCATCTTCTCTTCCTGAAGCAAGAGAAGATTTAAAAATAAAACTTGAAGTTTTATAAATAAATAAAAGGAGTGATGATTCATTTTCTCTTCTTGAAGTAAGAGAAAGATTTGAAAACTTGAAGTTTTCTATATGAAAAGTTATTATTTACATGTTATCTTCATGAAGGAAGAAACAAATTTCAATCTCCAAAATTTTCTATAAGAAAAGTTGTTGTTCATATATTCTCTTCCTAAAGCAAGAGAAGATTTAAAATAAAACCTGAAGTTTTATAATTAAAAAGGAAAAAGGGTAACAATTCATCTTCTCTTCCTGAAGTAAGAGAAAGATCTGAAAACCAGAAGTTTTCTATAAAAAAAAAAAAAAAAAAGTTATTATTCATCTATTCTCTTCCTGAAACAAGAGACAAATTTCAAAACCTGAAGTTTTAGAAATAATGAATAAAGTCTCAATTTAATTGAATAAAGTGATGGTCAATGATGACCAAATTAAATTGAGTAATATATTTCTCTATTCTGTGTTATGCAACTTCTTTAGATGCTTGTAAAATTTTGGTGAAAATTCGTGGGTGCGTCTTAACTTTTGCTTTAGTTAGCATAGAAGAACACACAAAAATCTGCTCTTGTTTTACTACGAATTGACTGTCAACGTCACCTCTGTTGTTAGTCAACTTCTCTCAGATTGACTGGTAACTTCACTGTGTCTGCTTAAAATATGTCATTAGGTAAATATATAAACCTGAAGTTTTCTATTATAAGAAAGGGGTTATTATTCATATTTCTCTTCTTGAAGTAAGAGACAAATTTCAAAACTTGAAGTTTTAGAAATAATGAATAAAGTCTCAATTTAATTGAATAAAGTGATGGTCAATGATGACCAAATTAAATTGAGTAATATATTTCTCTATTCTGTGTTATGCAACTTCTTTAGATGCTTGTAAAATTTTGGTGAAAATTCGTGGGTGCGTCTTAACTTTTGCTTTAGTTAGCATAAAAGAACACACAAAAATCTGCTCTTATTTTACTACGAATTGACTGTCAACGTCACCTCTGTTGTCAGTCAACTTCTCTCAGATTTACTGGTAATTTCACTGTGTCAGCTTAAAGTATGTCATTTTATGATAAAAACCACCAGAAGTGGAATAATGGAAGATCAAACCACCAGAAGTGGATTAATGACATATCAAACCACTAGAAGTGGAGCAATGAAATACCAAACCACTAGAAGTGGATTAATGACATATCAAACCACAAGCTAGAAGTGGAGCAATGAAATATCAAACCACCAGAAGTGGAATGAATATATATGGTGTGGAAAAATAAAATACCAAACCACTAGAAGTGGAATGACACTGAAGAAATAAGCATCGGTTTATAGAATAAACCTACGAGATAAGTGTTTTAAGTAAATACTTAGTTGAGGTTTTGTGTGTTATACTGTGTTGACAGCACGAACCCATTTTACCATTTAATTCATAACTTTAGTTCTAGTTATGATTTTGAGATGAAACGAATTGGATTTTGTCACTGACTTGTTGGGCTAACATCCTACCAATTTTCATGTCATTGGGTGACCATTTGATATTTTTTTGCGTAATTATTTCGTGGTACACCTGAATATGGGATTTCTGCTAGACAGCACTAACTCAATATTGAAAAATATTTTTGAATGGGTTTTGCTAGGTATTTCTCTACCAAATTTTGAGGTTACAAAGTACATTTGATATACTTTTAAGTGATATAAACCCCAAAGCCCATTTCTTTTTGGATTGAACATATAAAAATTCATTTATACACATCACAAATTGTTTTCACTAAAATTTCAGATTTGGTCATTGTACTTGGAGCAGATTACAGAATTTTTTGCTACTTATTAGTAGTATTTTGAGAACTAGAGAGACCAACTGGAGATTGTCTCTGCAGCCCATTAAGAATCCTAGCCCCATTCTGGCATGCGTTAGTTTAATTAAAGGCACTCCCAATAGTGCCAATTGCCTAAGCAAACCTTGAAAAATTGATGAAAGGCTATCTATTAATTCTATTCTGCCATTGGAGAAGTACTAGTGCTTTGGGTAAGTTACTCTAACCGTGGTAAAGATACCTTGGCCTATGTATCAATATGGAATTATTTTTTCTATTAAAAAAAAAAAAATGGTCTACGTGATAACAATCTATTTTGATTTATGAGTTTGAAATTATTTGTTGGCCAATTTTTTGATTATTATCAAAACCATTTCATCATTAAATTTGAAGACCATTGAAATTAAATATTTGTAACCATAATTCTTTTGATATTTGATTCTTTTGAAAATGATCGATTTATTGCAAAATCTTATATAGATAAATATTTTCAAGATACCAAAATGTGACAATACACTGAACAGAGTGGCAAGATTGTGAAAATATTTTAATATTTCTTGCCTTGTAAGTACTATTGTAGGTGTACTAATTACTTCACGTCTATATCTAGTGAATATATGTTCCCCTATATACTCACCTGAAAACAAGCATAATTTATAAACTAGTATACGGGAAATCAAATATGAATTGCAATATGATATTGCAGATCTAATTTCAAGATGATTGTTAAAAATATATGTCTGGAAGACAGTGCTATAACTCACACAATCATTAAATTTCCAATATTTATCATTATTCAAAACTATTGTCAATATCATATGAGGTTCATCTAACCTAATTGAAGGTTCCAGAAGAGCAAATATAATATTGCCAAAAAGAACAAAAATTTATGTTGACAATTCTTTATATTCTACCAGAAGTAGAGAAGAAATTTATTGAGTTTTTAAAATTTACATCGTAAATAGTTATCATATTGAAACTATCTTTATATTACCTCTATGATTTTGGGGTAGAAGCTCATATTAAATATTTTCTCTTCTATACGATTATAAGCACAATTGAAACACATGTGGTAGCGCACCAGAAGTGCTCTAACATAAAGATCTTTATACTTTAACATAATCACAATGATGGTAAGGGATGGTAATCACAGTATGGTAAGAATTCACACACCCAAACTCACATAGTGATGTTTTTACAGCAAGATTTGCAGATTGTCATTTTGATGAAACACAGTTCCCGTCGTTAGGAGGAGGAAATCCACTGATAGAAGAATGACGTGAACCACTGATAGAAGAACGACGTGAACTTTCTTGGAATGTACCATCTTTGTCCCATCTTGATCCACGTACTGCTCAATGTGAAACTGAAGTACAGAGGATCACTCATCTTCAGAAGATTGCTAATCAAATGCCAGATGCATTTACAGACGCAGCAAAAATAACTAAGTCTTATATACCGGCTACAAACACACCAACAAAGATCAATGTACTAATTGGTAGGTCCACTATTATTGCAGCAAATAAATCATCTACTACACGCCTGAACCGTGGTAGACCCTTGGGTTCAAAAGATTTAGTTCCCCGGAAGAGGAAAATAAAAGGGCAACAAAATATAGAAAATAGTACTCCGGAAGAGGTTATTGAACAAGAAATAAATATTCCCACAAATTCTGATTTAATAACTCCTGAAGAGGAAAATGTCCCTGAAGAGACAGAAAACAATAAAGAAGCATATGTACATGGAAATGAAGAAATTTCCATAAACTATACATGTACAAAAGAATTGTCGGATCGCTCAGAAGTGGTTATTAATGAATCATCTATTGGTACACCAGCAAAGATCAATGTACCAATTGGTAAGTCTACTATTATTGCAGCAAATGAATCATCTACTACACGCCTGAAGCGTGGTAGACCCTTGGGCTCAAAAGATTTAGTTCCCCGAAAGAGGAAAATAAAAGGGCAACAAAATATAAAAAATAGTACTCCGGAAGAGACTATTGAACAAGAAATAAATATTCCCACAAATTCTGATTTAATAACTCCTGAAGAGGAAAATGTCCCTGAAGAGACAGAAAACAATAAAAAGGCATATGTACATGGAAATGAAGAAATTTCCATAAACTATACATATACAAAAGAATTGTGGGATCGCTCAGAAGTGGTTATTAATGATGTATTTTCTTTCACAGTAGCTACTGAAATTTCGAAAGATAATGATGATCTCGAACCACGCACTGTAGACGAATGTCACAGTAGACCTGATTGGTCAAAGTGGAAAGAAGCAATCCAAGCAAAATTGGATTCGCTAGAAAAACGTAAAGTATTTGGACCTGTAGTCCTAACACCCAATGATGTGAAACCCGTGGGTTACAAATGGTGTTTGTAAGAAAGCGTAATGATAAAAATGAGATTGTCAGATATAAAGCTCGTTTAGTAGCACAAGGTTTCCTGCAGAGACCTGGATTGATTATGAAGAAACATATTCACCTGTAATGGATGCCATTACATTTCGATATTTAATTAGTCTGTCAGTCTCAGAAAGACTTGACATGCGTCTTATGGACGTAGTTACTGCATATTTATATGAAAAGTTAGATGCAGATATATATATGAAGATCCCTGAAGGATTCACATTGCCTGAAGCAAATACATCACAACCACGAAATATGTACTCAATTAAACTGAGACGATCCTTGTATGGATTAAAACAATCTGGAAGAATGTGGTATAATCGTCTCAGTGAGTACTTAGTTAAAGAAGGATATATTAATAATCCTATATGCCCTTGTGTATTTATAAAGAAATCAGAATCTGGATTCGCCATCATTGCAGTCTATGTTAATGATATAAATTTAATTGGAACTCCTGAAGAGCTCATGAAAGCTGCTGAATATTTGAAAAAAGAATTTGAGATGAAAGATTTAGGGAGAACAAAATATTGTCTCGGCCTGCAGAACGAGCATAAATCAAATGGAATTCTTATCCATCAATCAGCTTATACCGAAAAGGTATTGAAACGTTTTAATATGGATAAAGCGCATCCACTAAATTCTCCCATGGTGGTTCGATCTCTTGATATTAAGAAAGATCCATTTCGCCCCAAAGAAGATAATGAAATGCTACTTGGTCCTGAAGTACCATATCTTAGTGCAATAGGTGCTTTGTTATATTTAGCACAATGCACTAGGCCTGATATAGCATTTTCAGTCAACTTATTAGCAAGATTCAGTTCTGCTCTAACTCGACGACACTGGAATGGTATTAAAAATATTTTACGCTACCTTCGTGGAACTACAGATATGGGTTTGTTTTACTCAAAGGAATGAGCCCATGGTCCTTGTTTAGAAGGATATGCAGATTCTGGATACCTTTCTGATCCTCACAAAGCTCGCTCACAAACAGGGTATATATTTACATGTGGCAATACAGCGATCTCTTGGCGATCTACAAAGCAGACTTTAATTGCTACATCTTCTAATCACTCTGAGATACTTGCACTCTATGAAGCAAGTCGTGAATGTGTATGGTTAAGATCTGTAGTCCATCACATTCGAGACACATGTGGGTTACCTCTGATTAAAGGTATGCCAACAACAATTTATGAAGATAATGCTGCATGTATTGCAAAAATTCAAGGAGGGTACATCAAAAGTGATAAAACCAAACACATTTCACCAAAGTTCTTCTACACTCATGAACTCCAGCAGAGGCATGAAATTGATGTGAAGCAAATACATTCCACTGATAATCTTGCGGATTTATTCACCAAGGCCTTACCATCGTCAACATTCAAGAAATTGGTATATGGCATTGGAATGCGTCGGGTTTGCGATCAGTTAAGTTGATACTTATCTTCTTATCAGGGGGAGTATTCATTTTTGGACATATGCACGCTGTACTCTTTTTCCTTCGCCTAGGTTTTGTCCCATTGGGTTTTCCTGGCAAGGTTTTAATGAGGCAGTTTCTTTAGTGCGTCCAACACCACTCTAAGATTTACAAAAATGTTGTACTCTTTTTCCTTCACTAGTTTTTTCCCACTGGGTTTTTCTAGTAAGGTTTTAACGAGGCACATTATCTTAGTGTGGTGGACATCCAAGGGGGAGTGTTATGAATATTAAACATTGAGTGGACAATTGAGTGGATGTCCACACCCCCTCCACTTTGTGATAATGGGAACACCACTTCATAAGTGGGTTAGGTAATCCCATCATGTGGACCTAATGCAAACAAAGATAAAAAGGGAAGGGGAGAAAGAAGAGTGATGTATTTTTGGAGAGAATGAAGAAATGTGTATTCGGAGAGAAAGAAGAGAAAGAAGACGAATGAGAAATTTTATTCTCCTCATAACTTGTTCTAAATTCTTGGTTTTACAACAGAGAACATTTTATCTTCCTTTTTTTTTTTTTGATAAGCAATTTATTAATTAAAAAAAGATCAAAGAGAGTAGATGTTTTCATCCCTTCAACCTTATCTGTAAAGATCATAGCATCCGATAAAAGGTGATTGGGTGGAACCATTGGACCAAAGCATAAGCTACTTTGCTAGCAGCGTAGGGACCCAATGACCAACCAACCCACATGGGGTAGGTCATTCAACAAAAATTTAATGTCAGAGGTAACAGATTGGATAGCCCAATGTAGATTCAGGTTCCAATCTAAGAGAAGATCTAACACCACTGCAGCGTCACCCTCCACCATAAGCAACGAAACACCAAGTTTGCTAACCTCTTGCAAACCTAGAAACAAGGCTTTCCAACAGGGCTGGTTCTGAGTTAGTGGGGGCTCTAGGCGAACTCCTAAAATAAGACCCTTTTCTTTCTATACATATTCTTTATAAATAAAAAAAAAAGTTCTAAATATCCAAAAATAAAATAAAATAAAATAAAATTCCTACTACTAAGTACCAACATAAAGTTTGTTTGCATATAAAATTACTAAAATTTGCTTTTATAGATTAAAATGACAAGAGATGATAACAAAAACTTATAAATATAGAATACATATAACATACTTCTTGTTTTATAATTGAGCAAAATCCACTTTTACAACACCAAAAAGGAAAAAAAAAACAAATGCCAAATAAAATCTAAAACTATAATACCAAAAAAAATTAATCAATTACAACAAAGTGTTATTTAAACATTACTCTTCTCGCATTTTTAGATGCAAAATTATTAATTAAACTAGTATAATCAAACTTTTCTACTATATCCTTTTCAATAGATTGTGAGAGACAAAGAGAGACATTGTGAATGGGGAGGACTGGAGGAGATGAGAGACAGAGAGAGACGTAGTGAATGGGGAGCCTCTCAGATCTCAGATTTGAGATCTAAATGCAAAACCCCCTTGATTCCCGTGTAAAATACCTTCCTCTTTTTCTTTTTCTTTTTTTAGTTTTTATGCTTTTGGGCTGGAATTGGGTTTGGAAGAATAGGGCCCCTTTTACTTAAAACAGGAGAACTGGTCTAACTGGAGAAACTCATTTTTGGACTCATTTTTGGCCTTTCATAACTAATAAAGGGGATAAGTATTTGGGGGCCCTTTTTTTTGGCCCAAAATAGGGGGCCCCAGGCGGCTGCCTTGCTCGCCTGGGTCCAAAACCAGGCCTGCTTTCCAATAAGTTTGCAAAAATAATTGAGGAGTGCACGATAAGGAAAAAAATGGGAAGTGTTTTGTTTAAAACTAAACTCCGTTAAAGTCGATTGACACCATTGTTGGGAAAAGGCGTAATAAACAAAGGACAAGGTGGCTCCTTGACAGCCATGAACGGGAGGAAAATGGAGGGTAAAGGGCTGGAGGTGATTGGAACTCCTCGAGTTCAAGTTTTTACATTTTTACTAGTCACTACCAGATGTATGAGTTTTTAGTATAAAAAATTATAGGTCATGCATACAAAAAATCAAGTTAATCTGATATCAATTGCCATCTGATTCAAAAACTTACAGTTATATTCAATAAAATCTCACATTTATGGATGAAACTCTATATGGATAGATAATGTAATTCAACTATAGGTTTCGAAAAATACGAGTTGGAAATGAAATTATGAAAACTTATGTTAAAATTTGTGTCCTCCAATCCTAACCCTATAAACGAAGGATCCATGTAACTAAGGTGTAGGTGAGATGCATCTTAACAAAGCGTGCACGAATTGTTTATAACGAGCATGCTTCAATCCCTTTAGGTCACCAAAAGGTGATTTCCCCTTTTTATTACTCGTCTTAAAGACTTAAAACATATGTGCTTCAACCCTTTGGATCGCTCACTCTGTCAAAGCAAATCCATCTTCCTCCCATTTTCACTTTGTGTTTCCAGAGTTCTTTTCTTCCATCCTTCTTTTTCACAAAGAAACCATGAATCTTGGAGAGATCTTTCTATATGCAACCATTCAAATGTTGATTGAGAAGTTATTATCGCTCGACTTAGTCAACTTTGTGTGCCGCGATCGAATCCATACTGCCGTGAAGAAATGGGAAAAAATGCTGATGACAATTCAGGCAGTGCTGGCCGATGCTGAGGAGAAGCAGATCCACAACATGGTGGTGAAAAATTGGCTGGACGAGCTCCGAGATTTGGCTTACGATGTGGAAGACGTATTGGACGAGTTTGCCACCGAAGCTCTGCGATGCCAGTTGATGGCGGAACCTCAAGCAAGCACAAGTAAGATACGAAAACTCATCAATACTTGTTTTACTACTTTGAAGCCAAGCACAGTTATGTTTAATTTTAAGATGGAGTCCAAGCTAGAGGAGATCACTACCAGATTACAAGATCTTGTGCCACGAAAATGTAACCTGGAGTTGAAAGAAAATGCTGGAGGGACGTCGAGCAGAACACGAGACAGACCGGTGAACCAGACTTCTTCAGTGGCGGAATCTCATGTTTACGGCAGGGAGACAGATAAAGAGGCGATACTTGAACTGTTGTTGAGAGGCGAAGCAAGTGATGGTGAAGTTTCTGTGATCTCCATAATTGGTATGGGAGGTATTGGCAAGACAACTCTTGCTAATCTGGTCTACAATGATCAGAGTGAATGATTATTTCGATTTCAAAGCGTGGGTTTGTGTTTCTGAAGAATTTGATCTCATTCGGGTTACAAAAGCAATACTAGAGTCCTTCACTTTGCCAGCTTCTGATGTCAATAGTTTAAATTCTCTTCAAGAGAGGTTGCTGGGAAAATTGTCCAAAAGGAAATTTTTGCTTGTGCTAGATGATGTTTGGCATGAAAACTACAATGACTGGACGATCCTTCGTAGGCCTCTCGAAGCAGGGGCGCCAGGAAGTAAAATAATTGTGACTGCTCGCAATCAACGTGTTTCAGATACTATGGGCACTCTTCCAGCTTGCAATTTGAAAGAGTTATCAAATGATGATTGTTTGTCTATATTTACCCAACATGCGTTGAGAACAAGAGATTTTAGTGTGCACCCAAACTTAAGACATACTGGTGAGGAAATAGTGAAAAGGTGCAAGGGCTTGCCTTTGGCAGCAAAGGCCCTTGGAGGCCTTTTACGCACTAAAGTAAACCTTAATGAATGGGAGGATGTGTTAAATAGCAAGATATGGGATTTACCAGAAAGTGGCATTGTTCCAGCTCTAAGATTAAGCTACTATCATCTTCCTCCACATTTGAAGCAATGTTTTGCTTACTGCTCGATACTTCCAAAAGATTACGAATTCGAGGAGGAGAACTTAGTCCTGTTATGGATGGCAGTTGGATTGGTGCAACAACAGAATGAAAGGAAGCAAATGGAAGACATAGGAATCGAGTATTTTCGTGATCTGTTGTCAAGGTCATTCTTTCAATTATCAAGTACCAATAAATTACGATTTGTAATGCATGACCTCATCAATGATCTAGCTCGATGGGTAGCAGGAGAAACATGTTTTGTGTTAGAGGATAAGTTGGAGGGTAAAATGCAACACAAAGTTTCTAAAAAGGCTCGCCATTCATCTTATGTTGGTAGCAATTATGATGGATTCAAAAAATTGAAGGCTTTTGATGAAGCTAAGAGTCTTTGGACATTCCTACCACTAATGACACCAGAGCTAAGCTGCATAACTAGTTATGTTCCTCTCAATTTGTTGCCGGAGTTAAGATGCTTAAGGGTGCGCGCTCTCCTTGAGACGATATCGCATCAACACGTTACCAGATGCACTTGGTGATTTGAAACATCTAAGGTACCTTGATTTGTCTCATACTGAAATCATAAGTTTGCCAGAATCAATGAGTACTCTCTACAATTTACAGACATTGATGTTGAAAGATTGTTTTCGTCTCAAGAAATTGCCGATAGGAATGAGGAATCTAATCAACCTTCGTCATCTTGACATTACAAATGCTTATTCAATTGAAGAGATGCCACTGCAATTAGGTCAATTGACAAGTCTCCGAACATTGTCAAATTTTATTGTGGGCAACGATAGTGGATCTGGGATAGGGGAGTTGATGAACTTAAAGCATCTCCGTGGGACACTTTGCATTTCAAGGTTGGACAACGTGATTGATGCTCAGGGTGCAAGGGAGGCCAACTTAAAGGATAAGCAAGGCATCGATGTGTTAAAAATGGGATGGAGCTCCGAGTTAAATGATTCAAGAATTGAAGGAGTTGAAAAAGAAGTGCTTGACATGTTACAACCTCATAAGAAGTTGAAAGAGCTCACTATTAAGTGCTACGGTGGTATAACACTTCCAACTTGGGTAGGAGATCCTTCTTTCTTCAATATGTTGTTGCTAAGGATAGAAAATTGTGCAAAATGCACATCTTTGCCACCCCTAGGGCAACTACCCTTGCTCAAAGATCTTTGCATCAAAGGAATGAAAGGGGTGACTAGTGTGGGTCTTGAGTTCAATGGGGAGGGTTGTCCAAAGCCTTTTCCATCATTGGAGAACCTAAGTTTTGTGGATATGCAGGAATGGACGAGCTGGTTTCCTTCTGCAGTTAATGGACGAGTTGAAGTATTCCCCTACTTACGTGTGCTTTCTATTATCGACTGTCCCAAATTATTGGGAGAATTACCTGACCACCTTCCTTCCTTGGAAAAACTTGTCATTCATAGATGTCAGCAGATGGTAGTTTCTATTTCAAACCTTCCAAAGCTCTCTGAATTACTCATCGAAGGATGTCAGAGGTGCTGCCCAGAAGCACGAACAGTCTTGGCTCGCTGAATTCCTTGAGTCTTTCTGCTATTTCAAGTCTCATGTGTCTAACAGAAGGATTTATGCAAGGTTTAACAAAATTAGAAGATTTGTAGATTGGTGGTTGTGATGAGCTGACGTCTTTGTGGCAGACAGAGATGGGATTACTACAACACCTCACTTCCCTTTATCAATTGATAATAGTGGGCTGTCCCAAATTTGTTTCCTTGGTAGCAGAAGAAGTTGAGGAGCAGCAGCTAGGAGTGTTGTACAAGCTTGAATCTCTGGGATTATATCGATGTGATAATCTTGAGAAGCTACATGGTTTGCAAAGCCTCACATCCCTTGGAGAGCTGACAATTGAAGCGTGTCCAAGACTCGTGTCCTTTCCAGATACAGGTTTGCCATCCATGTTGAGGATATTACGGATTACAAATTGCGATGCTCTGGAATCCCTGCCGCTGACACACTGTAGCAACTACGCATCTCTTGAGTACTTGTTTATATGCGAGTGTTTTTCTCTCAAGTCCTTATCATCAAGAGGTGAATTGCCTGCCACACTTGTAGACCTTCGTATCAAATCTTGTCCAAAGCTGGAGTCAATAGCAGAGACGATGCACAATAACATGGCTCTTGAAACTATTCGGATTGAGTATTGTGGAAGCCTTAAATCCTTACCTGAGGGCCTACACAACCTCACCAATCTCTCTTCTGTTTACATTTGGAACTGCCAAAGTCTTGTTTCCTTTCCGGATGGAGGGCTGCCTGCAACTAACTTGAGAAGTCTTATAATCTGTGATTGTGAGAAATTGGAGGCCCTGCCCAACCGCATTCACAGCCTCACTTCTCTTCAAATTTTGAGCTTAGGAAGATTTTCAGGCATCATATCCTTTCCAGACGAGGGTTTGCCCACCAACCTAACGCAACTTGCGATCACAGAACTCTGTAAGCCTATATTTGAGTGGGGCTTGCAAAGACTGACCTCTCTTACAACACTCTACATTGAAGGTGGATGTCCAGAATTGGTGTCCTTTCCAGAGGAAGAGGAGGGGATGATGCTGCCAACCACTCTCACCGACTTGACCATGAGAGAATTCCCAAGCCTGGAATACATATCCTCCAAGGAGTTTCAGAAACTCACCTCTCTCAATATCTCGAAATCACTAATTGCCCTAAGCTCAAGTCCTTTCCAGAGGAGGGGCTGCCTACCTCACTTTTGCGACTATACATTAATAATTGTCCTCTGTTACAACAACGGTGCAAGAAGGATCAAGGACAAGATTGGCCCAAGATTGCCCACATCCCTTGCATCAGCATACATGGCAGAGACTCTCCATTATTTACTTTCTAAATACCTGTTTGGTTGTTTCAAACTTTTGACAATAACTCAGGTCACTATGTTTTACATATGGAAATCAGAAGAGAAGACAAGATGCGACCCCTAATCCCAAATGCAATTAATCAACAAAGTGGTAATGTTTATTTCAGAGAAATCTCAATCATTATAACTGTGAGATGCACCAGCAATGAAAACCACACCCCAATTCTCTATTTCTCTCTCTCACAAAGAATAATGTAAACAAATTAAATTATATCATAACATCTTTGTTTTTGGTTACATGTATAATTTGGTGCCTCTAGTTCATCACCACCTTGTTTACTTTTGAATTGTGCAGGGACTTTTTCCATCCAAATTCAGCTAAGATGAGTCTTTTGAAGATAATAATCCCATGAGGTTCGCTCTTGATCTTTTCTCTCCTTGTTGCCCTTATCCTAAACTCAAGAGTAACTGTGTAAGAATCATTAGCTGCGCCTTTGTCCTTGATTTGAAGAACAGATTTTGTTCCTGATCTTTGGTGCAAGCTTGGGCTGAAACCTTGTTTTTACTTTATTTATTTATTTATTTATAAAAAGAGCCTAAGCATCAAAGAGGAATAATGAATCCCAACTATCTTGGCACCCAAAACCCTTGGGCTGAAACCATGTACCAATCTCTTACCCATCTTAGATTTCTCTCCTTAAAACATGTGCATTATCAAGGAGACTGTCATGCTTTCATTGTATCATCGGTTGTAAAACTTGCAGCAAAAATGTAGTATATTGTTTTGGAAATCGTTGCTTGAACTCTTAACTTGTGATATTCTTGCTCATTAAATAGCTTCTCTTTTTGTATGTCATGTTTTAGGTCACATTTCATATTAATAGATTAGAGGATCAGAATGATAAAAATCCTAGTCTTTTCAAATTAAAGAAATTGAAAAAGGTTGTTGTCTTATCCATAGTATTGTGTTTGCCTCTTTCTCAAATCATGACAATTGACTGGACCTATACAAACGACCTTAAAAATAAGGAATCTGGTGAGGAGCAAGGTTCGTTAGTTCTTTCAAACTCTTCATCTGATATCTATCATGCAGACTGCACATCTTGTTTTATGCATTACTTTGCATATTATTAACTAACATAAACAGAGGCTGGGCACATAAACGACCTATGTGCTGATCTTACTGTGGATTTTGCTACAACTTGCTGTTTAACTTTCATTATTGAAATATTTTCAAACTAGTTTAGTGCAGCATGTTACATAGTATAACAGTGGCATAGAGAGGTGAACATGTAAACACCATTACTGATATAGATGGGAAGATGCATAGAGAGGTGAAACGTAAACACCATTACTGCCTAATAGCAAGTATACATCCTTGTACACATGTTAGACTATTGTAGCAAAAGGATCTATAACTAATAGGTGTAATAGGAGGCAATGTTCAAGTTCTTTTATCTTTAGTTGAATAACTAAGTTTCTCTTTTAATTTCTTGCAAATAATTATTTTTATCTCCGTCCATGTCGCAGTTTCTGTTACCATACAATAACCATTAGAATAGTTTCTACTTTCTACTGCTCCAAAGGTTCCAGTGCTGGCTTCTTTTTTGTTTTTGTTAAAATATTGGTACCTGCAGTTCGTCACTATCACTAACTTGTTTGCTTTTTGTATTGTGCAGGGGCTTTTTCACCCACAATATTTGACTAAGAGGAGGCTTTTGACAGCAATTATGCCATTGGTGTTCTCTTTTGATTTTTTCTCCTTTTTTTGGTTCTTCACATTGGCTTATTGTAAAGAATCATTAGTTCCACCTTTGTATTAAGGCTGAAGAAAAATTTGGATCTGTTTCAAATATCTGGCAAGCTTACACTGGAAAGTCTGAAATCATATATCAATCTCTTATCCATCCTCAATCTTTCCTTCTAGACCTGTACAATATCAAGGAGACGGTTATGCCTTCACAATATTAGCGGTTGTAAAATTTGCCACAAAATGCAATCTTTTGTCTTGGAATTTGTTGCTTGAACCCTCAACTGGTGAGATATCTTATCTTATTTAGAAGTTTCTCCATTTAGAAGTTTCTCCCTTTGTATGTTCTGCTTTGGGTTCCTTCCTCATTTTTCGGAGATAAACACTTGCAAAGCCTTAGTACAAGCGCATTACGTTGGATTTAGCATTTCTATAATCAAAACTTCTCCTTTTGCATGTCATGTTTGGGGTCATATTTCCTCTCTTTTGGGAAATATATATTTGTGAAGCCTTACATTGGTGTTTTATATTGGAGTGTAGCATTTCTATAATAAATTATTTGACATAGCATTTCATCTCTCCCCCCCCCCCCCTCTTTTTTTTTTTCCTTTTGAGGGAGGGGGGGGACTTGGCTAACATTCAAATGTAACTGAGAGGAGGACAATGTGGTCTGGGTTAAACAGCATTTCTGGGAGATTGGCAGGTAGTACTTACAGTTTCGATAATTTTGCCGAAGTAAAAACCCTCATATCTGTCTCAGAGATGGAGCTTCATTTCTCAAAGTACAGTAGCTTTGTGAGAACCAATTCCATTGATATTTAATAAATGGTTTTATGCTTCTTCGGTAAACCATGTCTTGCAGTCAATCTCTAGGAGGGAACTCTAACTTTCAAAACCAGTCAGAATAAACCCCTTCGTTGGTTAGGAAGAAAAAGTGGAGGTAGGGAAAAATAAAACGATGACATTTCCTTCCAGTCCACCAAAGTATTTTATCCCAAAAGTGAGAGAAAAAGTGAAGGGAAAGGTAGAGTGTTGGTTGATATAACAGAAATACCTTTCAAACATAATTATTAATTTCTGTTTACGAGGGTAGAATGATAAAATAAATAAGAGTCAGCCTATTGCCATCATTCAAAATACTCTAAACTCTCATTATTTAAAATAATCTGTTAAATTATTTATATCTAAATGTAAATTTACCAATAAGGATATGTCTACTTAAAGATTTACAAAATTTCTTATCCCCACCCTACTCTGCCCCCAACTCCAAAAACATTATACCATCTATAAACTCCATGCTCTCACAAATCCTAACAACTTTGACACCAAATTCATATTTACATGAAAAATTAGTATTTCTCATATTATATTGAATAATGGACAAGAAAAGTATTGATAGAGATGATATTAGCAACCAAAAGGTAAGTATTTATACACTTTTTATCGAATTTAACTTAAGTTTTTTGTACGCTGAATTTTGTCTTGTTCGGTTTCTCGACTCCAAACATGTTTACAATGTTTATTCCTATAACACTGAACTCTTTTAATGCGTTCCGACTTCTAACTCCAAACAAAGTTATTTGGTTCTATTTCCCAACTCTGAACAAATGGATATTGCTCAGTTATGTAATTTTGAACAAATGGATAGTGTTCATCTGTAGGAGTCCGAACAACTTAACTATATAACAATTGAGAATTGTTTGTTTATGTAACTGTAAATGGATTTTGAGTATTCGTTTTTATAAGTCGGAACAAATAAGAGATGTTCGGTTTTGAAGGTCTGAACGTTTTTATATTGTTTTTTTCTATAAAACCAAACATATATACCTTGTTCTTACTAATAGGTCCAAACATATATACTTTATTCTTACTGTACGGGGAAAAATCCAGATAGTCGGCGGAGCGCTTTGAAAGAAAGAGGTCCGAAGATCCAGAACATCGCGCGACTACGGCCCGAGCGAGTTGTAGGGGATGAGATAACTCCCGGACGTGCGGAAATGTTAGGCTTCTTCGATGAACAATAGTGCTAGGTGCTGTGGTGACCAATGACCTGAAAACAAAGAGGATCGTCAAAGGAGACCGGGGGTTTCCCGGTCTAAAACCCTCCGACGCTCAAGTCAGTCTCAATGTCGAGAAAGAGAGCAAAAGGAAGAGGAGAATCTCTAGGGTTTTGTGTCAAGGGAACTTACCTTCTTTGGCATGAATCGTGTTCCTTTTATAAGAACAGACTAGGTTTCGGATTGGACTCTCATTCTGACCTAACCATGGTCCGTTTAGGGTTCCGAGCTAACCACGATTAAATAGGGGTTTCAGACCAGATCGCGGATCTTCCGGGGCTACAGGCTTGAGCGTCGACAGCTGTTGCCCTTAACTCAGTTACCGGGAGCGTGCCCTAAACTCAACTAAACTTCTTTGTCGGATATGGCACGTAAGTGATTTCAAGGCACGTGAGGGAGCGTATGTTGGTGTTGCCCGAGGGAATATTCGACCGAGGGCATCAGTGGCCTGAGGACACACTTGACCGAGGGTGTCAAGGCTCGAGGATATACTCGACCGAGGGTATGTAGTCCCGACGACTGCGCTACTGCAATCGAGGAGTCTGGAGTCTCTCAGCCGAGTTTTCGTCGGGAGCTAGCTAGTCAGGAACCGAGGAGTTTCTCCACTGAGGGCGCATTCGTTCGAGAACATTGATCTCGTGGCCCGAGCTCCTCTTCGGTCTTCGGGTCATAGGACCAAAGGCAGCCACGTGTTAATGGTTCATTGGTTATCCGAAAATACCCCACACAATTTCCCCCGAGCCATTGTCGTGCTCGGTTTCTGAGGCGGCGATGGCTCTGTCATAGTGGTTAGTTCATCCAATTTCTTAACTATCTAAGCTTTTGCTTTCAGTGAGCCCTTAGGGACTTGGTGATTGTTCTTTGCATCCTCGTTAGGGATTTCGACATCTTCGCTTTTCGGGCTTTTCTCCTTTGTAGAAGGCTTTAGCTCGCTTCCCTTGTCACTTCGGCAAGACTAGGGTGATAATAGCGACCTTTGTTGCCTTAGTGAGACTAAGGAGTGAGCACTCAATTGTCTGCAATCTGATATGAGCCATGGCAAATCAAGGTGCCTTTGGCGGCCGAACAAGTTTGATGTCCGAGGACATTCCTAATTGAGCTATAAAGATAGCTTATTTTGGAGGTTGTAATCTACTTAGTAGAGTATGCTCCCGACAAAGTGCCTCTTGAAATCCAAGGATAAATACCGAAAAGATGTTTGGTCCTGAGAAGCGACAGGGACTTTTGAGATCGAAATCTCTAAGTTCAAGGAAGACCTGGCGAAGTCCAATGTCGGATCTTTGTGGAGTAATTTCTGGTAGAGAGATTCCTTTATGCCTGATTTTGAGGAAGTGAAAACCAAAACCGAAGCAGCTAACTTTGAGGCTGAGAAGGCTGAATTCGAGGCCAAGAAGTTGAATCCAAAACCGTATGGGCATCTCTGAGACCAAGAAGGCCAAATCCGAAGAGGCCAAATCTGAGGCCGAGAAAGCTGAATCCGAGGCTAAGAAGGCAAATTTGAGAAAACTGAATCCGAGGCTGAAAAGGCGAATCCGAGAAATCTGAATCCGAGGCTGAAAAGGCCAAATCTGAAGCTGCATAGGCATTTCTGTGGCCAAGTAGGCCAAATGTGATGAGGCCAGAGGCTGAGAAGGCTAAATCTGAGGCCGAGAAGGTGAGTCCGAAGCCGCATAGGCATTTCTGAGGCCAAGTAGGCCAAATGTGATGAGGCCAGAAGCCGAGAAAGCTAAATTTGAGGCCGAAAAGGTGAAATCCGAAGCCGCATAGGCATTTCTGAGGCCAAGTAGGCCAAATTTGATGAGGCCTAGAAGCCGAGAAGGCTAAATCTGAGGCCGAGAAGGCCTAATCCGGGGCCATATAGGCATTTCTGAGGCCTAAGAAAGCCAAATTTGAAGAGGTCGAATCTAAGGTCGAGAAAGTTGAAGCCGAGGCCGAGAAGGCTGAATCCGAAGCCGCATAGGCATTTCTAAGGTCTTTAAATGCTATGTTGAATTTGTCATTATCATTTGTTCGAGCTAAAGCACAATGTATCTGAGCGTATTCATTCGAAGAATTTGAATCCGAGGTGAGTTCCCCCAGTGGGGAGCTTTGATCTTCATTTCTCTAAGTGTTTTGATAAGCAATGTCTTCATGTACTTGGGCTTGTATTCCCGAGCAAGATCATTCGTCTGATAACATTCCTGAACACGGCTTTGTGAGTTCGTGTTCATCGATTCTTCTTTTTGGGCATATTCTCGTGAGGTTAAAGATACCGAAGCGATGCTCCGTCTTCATGTATGTTTTTAGGTGCGAGCTCTTATCTGAGCACACTCTCCTCAATCTTTTCTTGTATTATTTTTGTTCGGGCACTCATGTCCAAGCGTTCTCTACATATCCGAAGCCATATCTAAGTATGTTTCCCAACCAAGAAAGTTTGCAACGATCGGGCTAAGTTGCCGAGCATATCCGAACACTCTTGTGTCTGAGTGATCCTATAGATCCGAGTTTGTACCCGAGCACGTTTCTATGGTGCATGCATCTTCTCATCCGAGTATAAAAATTGTTTTTTATGTTTGAATCCGAACACGTTTCACAAATCCAAGCTCACATTCGAGCATTTCAGGTAGACCGAGAACATCCAGCCTCGGTTTACGCTTATTCAAGAGGGTTTGTTTCTGCCCGAGAAGGATCTTTTTGGTCAGATTGATAAGTTGAGCTTAAATGGTCCTTTTGTCTCAAATAATATATAATCAAAGCATGCTTGGACCGATCAATGCATGGTCCGTATTCCGAGTAAAGCTATGATTGAGTTGAAACATTCACTTACGAGATTATGGGCCGAACAGATACTATCCGAGCACGATTGGACCAAGTACGGCCTAGCATCAAAGCTTAGTCTTTTTGAGTCCGAATCATAATTATTGATAAGATCTCATGTCCGAGCATAATTGTGGGTTCGAGTTCACGTCCATGAGTGATCATCGTTTTAAAGTTCTTATCCGGATGTAATTATAGATTCGAGCTCATGTCCGAGCACGATCATTGCTTTTGAGTTCATGTCCGAGCATGATAATGGATTTGAGCTCATGTCCGAGCAGGATCATTGTTTTCGAGCTCATGTCCGAGCGTGATTATGAATTCGAGCTCATGTACGAACACAATCATCGTTTCTAAGCTCATGTCCGAGCGTAATCAATGGTCCTTTGTCACTTTAGTGAGGCTAGGGTGATCAGCCCTCGTCACTTCGGTGAGACTAAGGAATGTGTCGATGATTCTTTGTCACCTCGGCGAGGCTAGGGTGATCAGCCCTCGTCGCTTTGGTGAGACTAAGGAATGTGTCGATGATCCTTTGTCACTTCGGCGAGGCTAGGGTGATTAGCCCTCGTCGCTTTGGTGAGACTAAGGAATTCGGGTGCGCGTTATCTTTATTAGCTTGTCAGTTGTGAGGTTGGACTTATTCAAGGCATGCGAGATGTAAGAGCTCGGTTCTCATGCTTTGTACAATCAATAGTGAATTTTAGAAGAGTCATTTCATGGCTTAAATAATAACAAAATCATAGCATAAATGAGATACTCAATGTAGTGAGGTATATATATGTTCGAGTGTAAGGACATTAACGTCGGTCCGTGTACGATGCCGAGTCGAGCATCTTGTTCGGTTATCCTCGGGTACTGTTAAATGTGCAATAAGACTATATCCATAGTTTTTTGTTCGGTGATAATTTTTTTTTTTTTTTTATATTTTTTTAATAAGCTAATTAGCATAGAATCAGTGCATGGGTGTCATAAGGTGACGTCACTTATCTCCTATGAAGCCGAGAGTCGAGGTGAGCTCATGATCGGGCCTATGTATAAGTTTGCCAAAAATAAAGAGAATGTACTCCACGTGCAAGGGATCTTTGGAAACTCAAACAATCACGTGGGCATGCTATGTCAAAGAGTGAGGCTAGCAAACCGACATAATAGAGTATTGATAACCCGAAATGGACCCATGTCTTCGGGAGTTCACGTATGAATTTTTGGTCCATCGAAATGTTCGTCGGGTTATGTCTTGACTTTCATGGTTCGGTCCATGTTTAATTTGGGATCCATATATTTGAATGGTGAATTCATTTTGGGTCTTTTGTAACTTGATGGCTGTCTACAATATCAAGGCCATTTTTTGAGCATGTGTCATCAATTTTGCATGTGAGGCAGCAAGTGGGGTAACACAGGCGATGCACCGAGTCAGTGGACCTTCGGGATTCTTCCATATGCATGTATACAAACTTATGCACGTGATGCTAAGGTCCTTATTGGACTCTCACGTTCGGGGTTCAAATATTTTCTTCTCGGTCCAAAAGTAATATGGTAAAGGCCATTCTTTAGAAGGCATGGTAGAAAACTCACATATTGACATCGGTCCGAATGTGCATATAAATTCATAAATTGAACCTTTTTGTGCAATATATAAATCGATCACATGTTGGTGATATGGTCGGTGCATATTTTGGTTCATGGGTAGAACTGTGTGCTAAGTCGAACACAAATTCCCCCGACTCAATGTATGGTTTTTACATGCATGTGTACCGAAGAAAATTTGTGAAGTTGTGTTCGGTTCTTGTGTAAAAATAATTCGGTTCATTGGGCTTGCCAGTGGTCTATGCGCATGGGCTTATACTCGATGTAAATATGTGTTCGAGTCATAATTTATATATATATATTTAAACTCACAGTTTCGAGTAAGTTTCCATGAACTTGCTCGGTCCGTTCTCGGTCCAATTAATATATTTGGTCTAGACAAGTTGACCATGTATAGAAAATTTTAGTTCATGCATGCATGTATATATATCAAGTTTTGGAATATATTCTAATTTGATACCATGCACAGGCCAAGTTTCCTTTACATATCATGATGAATTTCAAAATTCACACCGAGATGAATTACACACGGTGCATTTATATGAACTCATCGAGCTCGTGTCCTCGTTGTGGATGGTCCATGCAAGGGCATATGACCGAAATGATGTGTCCGAAGTGAACACTCCCGCTTCATTTCTCATTCTATTTTGCCAGTGAGACAAGCCCACTCTTTCGGGAAAAATGTGAGTTTACCCCTCTAGTTTACGTGTGGGTCTCAGTGGAAATACACGCTAGGTTCATTTCCAAGTATGTAAGTCGTGTATCAATGTCAGTTCTGTGTAAAAATTAAGTCCACGAAATGGTATGGAAAAACCCAACCGAGATGAGACCACCCGAAAGGTGGTGCAAATGAACTACTGGGTATCCTCATTGATCGAGCGAGCTAAGCTTGCCACTTCTCGTTGGTGCATGCCTAAACTATGGCCAATGCATAGGAAAATATGGACCGAAATGGACTAATCCAATTTAAAACTGGATCCGACTTTAACGTGTTCAAATGGTCCCATTGTGTCTCGGTCAATAATGATAATAATATATATATAGATATATATATGTGTGCTCAATTGGTGAATTACCGTAGCAAGTGTGGAACTGTGCTCGTGACACCAATGCCCGAGCATGTTGATGCCTGTTGCATATTAATTGATTGGTGCGTGATCAAGTCGGACGCTGTGCTCACGGATCTACGTGCTAATAGCAACAAATCTTGTTCGGCCCATGCGTGACAATAATTCGGTTGACATTTTTCTCAAGTAGATAGATAATAGATTCATGAAGTTGTCGTTAAACTAGGCGTCCACTCACTCTTGCAAATAATCGTCTGATTTGTGTGCCGACTCGCACACCTCCATCTTCGGTGAGCTCATACATACGGGATCAGGTGCTGCTAAATCTGAAATAATAAGAAGCTTAAATTTATATATGCATCCAATATTTTTCGCTATGAGCCGATGATTAAATAGTATTGTTCTGGTCGGTCTAAGTTGGTGCAACATTGTTCGTCCATGCATGCATGTGTACGTGTACACGTGTATGTTTTCATGTTGGCCCGAACGTGTCGGTGGATCAAGTGCGGAATGCTCAGCTTTGAAGCGTTAAGTTGATCAGCATGTGACTCGCTCATGTGAAGAAATATGCTCACACATTTGTTCGGTATATAATTATATATGCCTATATATGTATACATGAACTCTACAAGTGAACTTGTAAAAATCTGTGTAAATGGGCTTGAATTCCCATTCGTCCATGGTTTGCATGGTAATAATAAAAAAAAGAAATAAATGTTGTCATAGTGGATTTCAACGTGGATCCACTAGTCCACCAAGAAACTAAGTGTCTTCATCTTTTTATATATATATATATATATATATATATATATATATATATATATATATATATATATATATATATATACACGTATGGGATTATATATATATATTTTATTATAAGTAAAGCAGGGACTTCATGTTGATAATAGATTTTGCATTAGTTTTGGAAAATCCTCCAGGTGAGTCCCTCATCTTTATTTATTTTTTATATTTTTTTTATTTTACAAGTTCGGTGAACTTATATATTTATCTTTGGTGGGCTAACCAGTTGAGACAATTAAATAATAATTTCAACCAAATGATCAATGTAAAATTTAAGTTGCCCAATCACAACAATCCAAAAGAATGCTAAGGTCGTGTGTAAAATCTCTTCGGTTCATGCATGTGGATCCATGTACCGACACCAACTCATGTGTAAGGTACCGAAGTAAATCACTACGTTAAATCTCTCTTTTTTTTTATTGTCAAGAAATGCATGAGACGGTTTAAGTTGGTATTTATTCTTCTCGGCAAAGTTAGCTCATAAATTGAATCAGTCCAAATTTGATCTGTTCCATATTTAAGTCGGGCTACATGTTATGCTCGTGGTGTACGTACGTAAGTAATAAAGGTTGGCGCTGTGCGATATATGCTCAGCTAAACAAAGGCCAATCTATGGGATCTGATGAGACCAAAATAGATTTTTCCCATGTATGCGGACTTACGTGTGTTAACAAAGTCCGAAACTTCGTCCGAAAGTAGGTTCATATATTCCTAAGTCAAATCTGTGTGAGAAAGTGCGTAAGTGGCAACATAAATTGATCAGTCATCGGTGCATGACTAAGTCGGACGCCATGCTCGTAGGTACATGCATGTGTGCTCATAAAAAAAATTATCAAAAGCCGCTTGTGCATTATCAATTTGGGATAAAATGAAATGATAAACCAGTACGTGAAATAGGAAACTCAGTAAACCGAAATAAGATAAAACTTGTAATAAGTTCAAATGATTCCGCACCCTGAAGATATGATATTTTATGCATAAAATAAAGCGAACCAAGTAGTTAATTGGATTACGTAGGCTTTCCTTCGGTACTGCTAAGCTAGTAATGTTATAGAAATAAAGAAGATGCTAATCATATATTTTGTTTGATTCAATTTTCGTTATGTTTATGAGCTTGGAAAAAAAAAATCAAGCAAGGTATGCAACTAGCTGTTGTCAAAAGTGGCTCCCATGTATAATTTTGTCCAAGCATAAATATTTTAATAATTTGCTCGGGGTTGGCCAGTTATGTCCTCGGTCAAGATAGTATCAAAGATTAATAAATGAAATATACAATATTCATGCAATGCTTTAACTTATAAGAATAAATTAAGCTTAGAAGGGAAAGAATATACCCGGGGTGTGACCGATTTGCGAGCAGTTCGGGGTACGCGGCTTGGATCCATTGATACCTTTAGGTTCTTCTCGGATATTTTGTGGGTTCTTCAATAACAAGGCTTTCGTGCTTGCGAGTGACATAATTAACTTTGCTTTCGTTTTGTTTTGGAAGCTTTTCGGACCAATGTCCTTGGTCACTATTAGCTCGCTTAGGCTTCTTGTCTTCGGGCTGCCTTGGTTGAAACCTTCCATGAGGAAAGGTTTGACTACCTTGGTTATCATCAGTATTGGCGGCGATTTGGTTGCGACATGGGTACGCGTACGTGGTAAGCTCTTTAAGGTTGAAGTAATCTCTTACTCTAGGTCTTGTTTCTCATGTTGCGCTGCCACTACTTGTTCTTGCAACATAGTCAATATTAGGGCTATCACCACCTCCAGATTGGAATGGTTGGTCACCATCTGTTCGTAAGCAGCTTGTGAATCGACCGGTTGTGCCTGGTATGCGATTGGTCTGCTGATTTCCCTGACGTAGGCGGCGTTCGCCGAAAACAGACCTTATGGTGGTAGAGGAATGATGTTGCTGATCTATCTCCCCGCTCCATTGTATGTCGCTCTAAATCTGGTGCGCCCCACCATTTATAAAAGCGAGAAGTCAAGCTCCTATGACGGCTTTTTGCTCGATTCCCACAGACGGCGCCAAACTGTACGGGGAAAAATCCAGACAGTCGGCGGAGCGCTTTGAAAGAAAGAGGTCCAAAGATCCAGAATATCGCGCGACTACGGCCCGAGCGAGTTGTAGGGGTTAAGATAACTCCCGGACGTACGGAAATGTTAGGCTTCTTCAATGAACAGTAGTGCTAGGTGCTGTGGTGACCAATGACCTGAAAACAAAGAGGATCGTCAAGGGAGACCGGGGGTTTCCCGATCTAAAACCCTCCGACGCTCAAGTCAGTCTCAATGTCGAGAAAGAGAGCAAAAAGAAGAGGAGAATCTCTAGGGTTTTGTGTCAAGGGAACTTACCTTCTTTGGCATGAATCGTGTTCCTTTTATAGGAACAGACTAGGTTTCGGATTGGACTCTCATTCTAACCTAACCATGGTCCGTTTAGGGTCCCGAGCTAACCACGATTAAATAGGGGTTTCAGATCAGATCACGGATCTTCCGAGGCTACAGGCCTGAGCGTCGACAGTTGTTGCCCATGACTCAGTTACCGGGAGCATGCCCTAAACTCAACCAGACTTCTTTGTCGAATATGGCACGTAAGTGATTTCAAGGCACGTGAGGGAGCGTATGTTGGTGTTGCCCGAGGGAATATTCAACCGAGGGCATCAGTGGCCCAAGGACACACTTCACCGAAGGTGTCAAGGCTCGAGGATATACACGACCGAGGGTATGTAGTCCCGACGACTGCGCTACTGCAATCGAGGAGTCTGGAGTCTCTCAGGCGAGTTTTCGTCGAGAGCTAGCTAGTCAGGAACCGAGGGGTTTCTCCACTGAGGGCGCATTAGTTCGAGAACATTGATCTCGTGGCCCGAGCTCCTCTTCGGTCTTCGGGTCATAGGACCAAAGGCAGCCACGTGTTAATGGTTCATTGGTTATCCGAAAATACCCCATACACTTACTAATAAGTCCAAACAAATAAGATATATTCGGTTTTGAGTAACCAAATAGTTTGGGGGTGAGGTGGGTGCGGTGGATATGTTTAGAGAATTTTTTATTAAGGGTATTTTAGGAAGATAGGGGGTGCTTTCAGTAAAATTTAAGGAAAATTAATTAGTGGGAGGCTTAGAGTATTTTGAGTGGTGGTAATAGCCTATCACAATAAATAATTATTCTTTTTCATTCCTTTTCCTCCAACCAAACAAAGAGGAATGAAAGAAGGTTTCTTTTCCCTAGGATGAAAACTCTATCCTTCTCCCCTTTCCTTCCTTTCATTTTTCTATCATTCCTACCAAATATAACATTGGGCTCTATTTCTTTCCATCCACTTTTCTATCCTTCCTACCAAACATTAATGTCTCATTCCCTCCTCTTTTTCGTCCTCCAACTTGTCATCTCTACGAAGGCTAAACTATACGCAAGCATGCATCAATTTAGTATGCACCGTTAGCATGGATTTTCTGACAATTTCTTCAATGGTGGGCTAATAGAGGGTATTGACAATATGTATATAGTTTAAGATCCATTTTGGCTAATTTTGAAGTTGATGGTTTTAAATTGTTACGAACATAAAATTTGAGATCTATTTTGACTAGTTTTAAAGTTGAAAGCATGGTCAATTGACGGTAAGTCTGGCTAATTTTGATTTCATATTGTTTGGTAAGTATTTTTTCCTACTAAATAGTTTAGTTTTGTTATGAAAATAAAATATTAACATAGATTTTTCAAACTAACTATGAATTTATTTATTTAAAAATCTGATAATAATTATAAACTGGATGTAGTCTAATCGATTTTTTAATGTTGTCAAACAGGCCACAGTTAAAATGAACCTAAACTGCGTAATTTTCCCATTTTTAATTTTTTTGGTAAGTAATTTTTTCCCCACCTTAATTTACTCATAAATTTATTCGAAGCCCACAACCCATGACTGAAACCCACAAGGCCACAAACCCCACGATCGAAACCCACCATTACTGAAACCCAAAACCCGGTGATGGAAACCCAGTGCTAGCAGCGGCATGTCCAATCCGTTTACGGTCAGAAAAACACCCTGTTTAGCTGCTGAGAAAACGGGATCAGCGCAGAGAAATCACCCTCCTTGGCATGATTTGATGCTCAGAAACTGCTCCATCGCGAGATGTTTGGCTCCTGAGAAAATTGAAGAAATTCAGATATTTTCTGCAATCAATAGAGCTATGTGTATATATACATATATTGTTTTAATTTTTTTGAAGCAATTTTTAATCAATTCTTTTGTTTATTTTTTTATGCATTTTTTGGCAATTTTTGATGCATTTCACTGTTTTCCACATATTCGATCATGCAAACGCTTGAATATGTGTGTTTCGTCCGTGTATTTCTGTTTGGTTGCCAAGAAAATGGTTTAACTTTTTCCCGGGAATGTTGGTTGTTTCGGTTGGGATTTCAGAGGGTAAATGGGAAGAGGTAGACTGTTGACGTGGCAGATTTGCCTCAGCCATTTCTTGAGCCAAATATATAGCTAACGAAATGGCCTCGGAAAATTTTGCCCCACGTTTTGCATCCTGCGTTGGAGGAGGTGTTTCTCACACCTGAGCCAAATTTTGGCGTTGCCTCACCGTTAGTACTTTCTTACAGAAAAACCAGGAGTTCCTTGCTTTTCATGGGTGCACTTCAGGAAGGCATATTTACCGTGGTTTGGCCAGAATCGGGGGATCGGAACTATTGAAATCTCATTCCATTCCATTCCAATTCCCCCCGATTCCGTCCAAACAAACAAGCCACTAGATGATTAGATCATAATTTACCTATATTGTTCTATAATTATACGCATAAGAAGAAAAAGTTGAAACACTTCTGCCCTTGGTCTAATAATTAACACACAAAGTCTTGGTAGATGATATTTACTCATAGATCAAGAAATCGATATCTAACCACATAACCAATAATTCTACCCTTGAGATTAGGTTAGGTTTACCAGATCAATAATCCAATATCTATAAGATGCATAAGTCAAAATATGTAATAAATAAATATACATAGTCACCTGATCAAGTTGCATATTTTTATGTTGTTTATATTTATTTTGGTTGATGGAACAAGTTGCATTTACAAAGTAAATATATATAGTCACCAGAAAATTTTATTATAAAAAGTGAAGAGAAGAATCAATTATAATTTATAAACAAGCAACAAGAAGGTGCAGGCAGTGGATTCCAGTTCACATCTTTTAGATTATTATTATTACAGAAAAAACAAGAATTCCCCGTTTCTATGGTTGTACCTTACGGATTATTAAGTATGTGATCTGAAATTAAAGAATTTAATAAATTATTTTATGTCTAACAAGTACAATCACGAAAGCAGGAAAGTTTCCTGCATTTTCTGCATTACGTTGACTTTCATTTTCTGTTAACAAAGTATTGTGCTTCATCGTTTGAGATTGCTCAGGCTTTCACAGCAAAACCATTTTGTTCTGATATTCACTTTGTGTTTTCAGAGTTCCTTCCTTTTAACAAAGAAAGCATGGATGTGGGAGTGATCTTTCTGACCGCTTTCATAAATCTGGTGTTTCAGAAGTTGACCTCACCCGAGTTAATCAGCTTTGCGACGCAAGATGACGGCGGAACCTCAAGCAGGCACAAGTAAGGTACGAAGCCTCATCCCTGCTTGCTGCAAACCAAGTTCAATTATGTTTAACTTTAGAATGGAGTCCAAGATAAATGGGATAACGAGCCGATTACAAGAAATTTCTAAACAGAAAACTGAACTGAATTTGATTGAAAATAATTCTGGAGGGACGTCTACCAGGACAAGAGATGCACCGGTCAACCAGACTTCTTCAGTACCGGAATCTCATGTTTATGGCAGGGAGGAAGATAAAGAGGCAATAGTTGATCTGTTGCTCAGTTATGAAGGAAGTAATGGAGAAGTCTGTGTGATCCCTATCATTGGCATGGGAGGTGTTGGCAAGACAACACTTGCTAATATTGTCTACAATGATAACAGGGTGAAGGGTTATTTTGATCTACAAGCGTGGGTTTGTGTTTCTGATGAATTTGACATCAGTCGGGTAACAAGAGCAATTCTACAGTCACTGAAATTGAAGACTAAAGATTTTGAAGAGTTAAGTTCCCTTCAAGAGAGTTTGAAGGAGAAACTGTCCAAACAGAAATTTCTGCCTGTTTTAGATGATGTTTGGCATGAGAACTATAATGACTGGACAATCCTATGTAGGCCTCTTGAAGCAGGTGCGCCAGGAAGTAAAATTATTGTCACAGCTCGCAATCAAGGTGTTGCATCAAAAATGGGCACTATTCCTGCTTACCACTTGAAAGAGTTATCAAATGATGGTTATCTGTCTATTTTTACTCAACATGCATTGGGAACAACAGATTTTAGTGCACATCTGCACTTGAAACAAATTGGCGAGGAAATTGTGAAAAGGTGCAAGGGCTTGCCTTTGGCCGCAAAAGTCCTTGGAGGCCTCTTGCGCATTACAAGAAACCTTGATGAATGGAAAGATGTGTTACATAGTCAAATATGGGACTTACCAGAAGGGAGAAGCAACATTATCCCAGCTCTAAGACTGAGCTATTATCATCTTTCTCCACCTTTGAAGCAGTGTTTCGCTTACTGCTCAATACTCCCCAAAGACTATGAATTTAAAGAGGAGGAACTAGTTCTGTTGTGGATGGCAGAAGGTTTGCTGCGACGTGACAGGAAGCAAATGGAAGACATAGGAGGTGAATATTTTCGTGATCTGTTGTCAAGGTCATTCTTTCAACTATCAAGTCTCAATGAATCACGGTTTGTAATGCATGATCTCATAAGTGATCTTGCTCAATGGGTAGCAGGAGAAACATGCCTTAGATTGGAGGATAAGTTGGAGCCATGCAAGATTTCCAATAAGGTTCGCCATTCTTCTTATGTTGGTAAAGAATGCGATGGATACCAAAAATTTGAGGTATTTGAAGAAGCTAAGAGCTTACGGACCTTCCTACTACTAATGACACCACAATGGAGTTATTTAACTAATAAGGTTCCTCTTAATTTGTTGCCAAAGTTAAGATGTTTAAGGGTGCTCTCCTTAAGTGGATACCGCATCACTGAGCTTCCAGATTTATTTGGTGATTTGAGACATCTACGGTACCTTGATTTGTCTCGCACTGAAATCAGAATATTACCCGAGTCAACGAGTACTCTCTACAATTTACAGACACTTGTATTAAAAGATTGTTTCTACCTTAAGAGATTGCCGACAGCAATGGGGAATCTAATCAACCTTTGTCATCTCGATATTACAAATGCTAATTTTATCAAAGAGATGCCATTGCGAGTAGGTCAATTGACGAGTCTCCAAAGATTGTCCAATTTTATTGTGGGCAATGGTAGTGGATCAGGGATAAGAGAGTTGATGAATTTAAAGCGTCTCCGAGGGACACTTTGCATTTCACAGCTAGAGAACGTGACTGATGCTCGGGATGCAAGGGAGGCTAACTTAAAGGATAAGCAGGATCTTGATATGTTAACAATGGGATGGAGTTCCGAATTTAATGATCTGAGAACCGATGGAGCTGAGAACAAAGTGCTTGACATGTTACAACCTTTTAAAGGGTTGAAAGAGCTTACCATCAAGTGCTACGGTGGTGTAATGTTTCCAACTTGGGTAGGAGATCATTCTTTCTCTAATATGGTGTTCCTAACTTTAGAAAATTGTGTAAAATGCACATCTTTGCCAGCCCTTGGACAACTACCCTTGCTCAAAAATCTTCACATTAAACGAATGAATGGAGTGAATGCTGTGGGTCTTGAGTTCAATGGCAGGGCTTGTCGAAAGCCTTTTCCATCATTGGAGGTTCTCAGTTTTGAGGATATGCAGGAATGGGAGCGCTGGTCTCCTTCAGGAATTAATGGACAAGTTGAAGTCTTTTTTGGCCTATGTGAGCTGTCTATCAAAAGATGCCCCAAATTGTTAGAAGAATTACCCAACCATCTTCCTTCCTTGAAAAAATTGGTCATTGATGAATGTCCTCGAGTAGCAGTCTCAATTTCAAGCTTCCCAGACCACTGCGAGTTAGACATCAAGAACAACCCAGAGGTGGTGAAGGGAAGGGTCAGCTCACTGAAGTCCCTGGTTCTTTGTAATATGTCAAAGCTCCCACATCTGACACAAGGGTTTGTACAAGGTTTAAGAAGTGCAGAAGATTTGGAGATTGTTGGTTCTGAAGAGCTAACATCTTTGTGGCAGAAAGAGGTGAGATTACTACAACACCTCACTTCCCTTCATCGTTTGAGAATTGAGGGTTGTCCCAGATTTGTTTCCTTAGTGGCAGAAGAAGCAGAGCAACAGGAAGAGCAGCAACAAGGACTTCCATGCAAACTTGAATCTCTGGAATTGGATGGGTGCAATAATCTTGAGAAGCTACAAGGTTTGCATTGCCTCACATCCCTTAGAAGGCTGGCAGTCAAAGAGTGCCCAAAACTTGTATCCTTCCCCGAGATACCTTTGCCATCTATGTTGAGAGAGTTAACGATTAAACGTTGCAATGCCCTGATATCGATACCTCGAGCAATGATGCGCTGTAATAACTACATGTCTCTTCAATACTTGCACATTAATAGCTGTGATTCTATCACATCCATTGCAGGAGACCAGCTACCTTCAACCTTGAAAAAACTTGAGATCGAATTTTGCAAGAATTTGCAGTCTATACAGTAGGGGGACGAGGGTTCCACTTTGTCTTCTTGCTCTTCTTCGTCTTCTTCTCTGACGGTGCAAAAGAGCAATAATAGTAGCAAATCTCTCCTTGAAGACTTGTCTATATTTTTGTGCGATTCTCTCATGTCCTTATCATCCAGAGGTGAGTTGCCCAGCAAGCTAAAAAATGTTTCTATTAATGGTTGTCCCAAGCTGGAGTTAGTAGCAGAGAGCTTTGGCAATAACACATCTCTTGAAGAAATTAAAATACAGAGTTGTGACAGCCTTAAATTCTTACCCAAGGGCCTACACAGCCTCACCCATCTCTCTTCCATTTACATTTGGAATTGCCAAAGTCTTGTTTCCTTTCCAGATGGAGGGTTGCCCGCCACCAAATTGAGAGATCTTTATATCAGTTGCTGCAAGAAACTTGAAACCCTGCCTGACCAGATGCGTGAGCTCACTTCTCTTCAACAATTGACAATACATGTTTGTCCAGGCATCTTATCTTTTCCGGGAGATGGTTTCCCCACCAACCTGAAATCACTTTCAATCCTAAATCTCATGATCAGTGAGCCCCTGCTCGAGTGGGGGTTGCACAGACTCTCCTCTCTTACACATCTCGACATTGTAGGTGGATGTCCAGAACTGGTGTCCTTTCCAGTAGAGGAGAAGGGGATGATGCTGCCCACCTCTCTAGTCAAACTGTCCATTAAAAATTTCCCGAATGTGGAACACCTCTCCAAAGGTCTTCAAAGCCTCACCTGTCTCAATTTTCTGGAGATCGATAATTGCCCTAAGCTCAAATCCTTAGTAGAGGAGGGGATGTCTCCCTCCCCCTCCAAGGGGTTTCAAAACCTCACCTCTCTTGAGGAGCTGTGGATCTCTAAGTGCCCTAATCTCAAATCCCTTCCAGAGGAAGGGTTGCCTCCCTCACTTTTGAAGCTGTACGTCAGCTATTGTACTTTGCTAACACGACGGTGTAAAAAGGATCAAGGACGAGATTGGACCAAGATTGCCCACATCCCTTGCATTTACATAGATCGCTGTTTCATGTTTTACTAGAGCAGAAGGAAGAGTAAATTCTGTTTGATTTATCAGAAAAGAAAAAGCAAATGCAAAGACTCTTCAGGTATGTCAAATTTAATAAAACTCAACCATTGTTTGAATATTTAATACATATTTCAAACTTTAAATGATCACTCAAGTCACCATCTTTTACATGTAGAAATCAGAAGAAAGTTTGCGAGCCCATATCCCATGTGCAATTCGTCAACACTAGTGGAATGTCTTCTAACAAAATGGTAAAAATACTATTTCTATTCAGAGAAATATCAATCATTGAAATACCTACATGGTTTGCCTACATGGTTTTGTAGTTGATTTCTATTTGTAAAATGGTAATAAAGCTACATTATATTCATTTTCTTGTTTTTTTCATTTCAATTTTTCTCCTTGGCAAGCGAGTAGAGTCATTCAAAATCTCAAGTCAAGACTCGAACCCAGGATTGTGGCACAACCTTCAACAGACGTTAAGGCATTGACATTCCTTCACTTGATCACATTTGGACTTCAAACTCCCACAGGTGAGAGAAAACCGCTGGAAGTTTCTGAAATTGCGTCAAGTTTTAGTGTTTTGCATTTTCAATCCTTATGTCTTGATGTCTTCTATGGCTTCAAAATATCTTTGTGTCTTCTACATAAGTAGACTGCCGTCAGATCATAGGTGTTGCTATTTCATCTATCTTTTCAATTTTCCACAGGTTATCATTAATGATTGGACTAAAATGAGGCTTATGAAAGCAGTTATGCCTCAAGGATCTCTAACACATAGATGGCAGGTCAATATTACAACAAATAAGACTGTCCCTGCTTCGCTCATTAAGTTCATGATGCACCTAGGATGTAACCCGAACTGAGCAATTATTTACCTTCTTGAAAGAAAAAAAAGTTGAAATGCACCTAGGATGTGACCCGAGTTCTTGATGCAATCTATCTATATTGAAATGTCATCTAATAAAATGGTAATATTTCTATTTAGAGAACTCTCAATGATTATTACTATGAGATGCACCCGTAATGGAAGCAGGACCCCAATATCTATATAAAGAAATATGCTACTGCTGAGTGGCTGAGCGTCCTTTTTGTGCGTTCTTTCATTTTTATTTTTTATTTTTATTATTATTTATTATTTATTTTCTTTGATTTCTAAGCATCCGCTAACATGTGATTGTGACGCCTTCCTATTTTCCCTTGTGCTGCTTTTTTCAGTTTAGTTTTGTTGGGAAGTCCCACATCCCACATTGTTTAAATATAAGATGTTGACATGACTTAATATACCTGATTGGGCCCTCCACCTAATAGCTTAGGCTTTTAGGCTGGAAACTTAACATGGTATCAAAGCATGTCGTTCTTGGGCCGTTTCATTTGTGAGCCCGTTATTGTTGTTGTTGTTTTTGGGCATAGTTCGTTTATGAGCCCGTTGTTGTTGTCCACGTGACAGGCCCATTGCTGTCTTGTTAGGCCTGCACGTGAGGGGGAGTGTTGGGAAGTCCCACATCCCACATCGTTTAAATATAAAATGTTGACATCACTTAATATACCTATTTGGGCCCTCCACCTAATAGCTTAGGCTTTTAGGCTGGAAACTTAACAAGTTTGCTTCGGATTGTTTAATGTATTTCATTTAATTTTTCACTTCTTTGTTTTGCTTAATTCATGTGATGTGATCATAAAAGATTATTGAATAATATCATTATTGAAAAACTTGAATTGCTTTTTTCAATTTTATTGATTTGGTGCGCATCTTAAAGAGTTTAATTCTACCCACAACACCACCCTTTTCTAAAACTATTCTCTCTCAACCATTACAATTCTCTGCCCAATAGAGGCCTGATCGCATGGAGCTAAGAGAGTGAAAGGGTTCACTATGTTGTAATACAATTTAAAGGTGGTGAGTTACGAGAAAGGTGAAACCTAAACACAATTATTGCCTGTTAGCAAGGATACCTCCTTATACACATGGTATACTATTGCTGCACAAAGCTCAAGAATTAGTAGAATGCAACATTTAACCATCATTTCTTAATTATGTATTTATCTTTAGCTGGTTAACTGACTTCCTCTTTTTAATTTTTTGTGAATAACATTGTTATAATTCATTATTTTTTTTCTTTCGTGTACACTTTGTTAGCCATATGTAACCATTAGAATGGTTCTTACTTCCTACTTCTTCAAAGGTTCCAATGTTTCATTTTTGTTTTTGTTGTACATAATTTGGTCGCTAACTTGTTTACTATTTGAACTGTGCAGGGTCTTTTTCACCCAGAATTTTGACTAAGAGGAGGCTTTGGACAGCAATAATGCCATGATGTTCTCTCTTGATTATTTGACTGATTTTGTGGCAGTTCTCCTTAGCTCAGTGTCAATATAATTAGCTCCACCTTTGTACTAGGTTTGAAGAAAACTTTCTGTTCTGAAACCTCCAATGCAAGCTTACGTTGAAAACATACCAATTTCGTACCCATCCTCAATCTCTCTACTAAATGTGTACACTATCAAGGAGATCGTCGCACCCTCATATTATAGTTGGTTGTAAAACCTTGCCACAAATTGCAATCTTTCGTCATCAAAATTGTTGCTCAAACTATTAATTGGTGAAATATCTTACAGAGCTTCTCCTTTTGTATGTCATCTTTTGGGTTATATTTCAATTTAATGGATAAGAAGTTCAGAGTGATTAAAATCATGTCTGCCAGTTTTGATTTTAAGGTTTTATTATTCAGGAAATTTGAAGAAGTTTGATGTTATCGTAGAAGAAAGATGTGGAGGAGGGAGGCTTGTTAATTCTTCCAAACTACTGATGCAATCTTTCATGCAAAATCTCATCTTGTTTTCTGCATTACTGAGCATTTTATTAACAATCATAGCTAGCTATGAGGCACATAACCAGCCTATGGGCTGCTTTTTATGTGCTTTTTTGTTTTTACTACGACCTTGTTTAATGATTCAATGTTGAAATATTCTCGAACTTTCTTTTGCTGCAACATTTCATTGTGCATCCTACTGCCTCACCTAAAATCATCAAACTGTCCTTTAGCAATTATAAACAATTTTGTTCAGCTATTTTTTGGTAATATTCAAAATATTATACCACCTACCACAAGACTTACCAACTAAATCTTCCCAAAGATTACTAAAATTTCCCTGAGAAAATTTGATTCCCTAGTGTAATTACATTTAATTTGATGACCTAAATTAACTAAAAAATTTGCTGCTTTATTACATCTCTAAACATATGGCTAAGCTTAATATTCATATGAAATGTTCATCCTTATGGGTGGAATTTCAAATTCTTTCAAAATCTTAATGATAGGGAGAGTTCAGAGCTCTCATTTTTGTTGTTGTTATTGGAGGTTTTGCTTCGAGGGCGGGTGTTCCAAATAGGAGGATTTGGATAGCTAATTCCTCCATATATATATATATATTTTTTTTTTTTTGGCAAATCTTACTTTGAAAAATTGATTGAGTGTCCTCACCTTTCCTCTTTTTTTCCCTTCTGCTTTCCTCTCAAAGTTAAAGTGTTTGCTTGAACGGTAGCTCTCAAGAGAGTTAATACTAATGATTTGTATCAAAGAAGGAGGCCTTCTCTTTGTGTGCAACCTCAGTAGTGTGTTATGTGTAAAGGAGCAGAGGAGAGTATTGATCATCTTTTTTTGCATTGTCCCTTGGCTAGTTGGATGTGGAATAAACTTTTTTCTTGTGGTGATGAGCTTTGGGTGGCCCTGGATTATGTTAGGAGGGTATTCGAGATTTATTTTTGGGGTTTTGGAAAGGGAAAGAATGCTAGAATCCTTTGGAGGTGTGCTCATATGGTAGTGTTTTGGGTTATTTGGCTCGAAAGAAATGTGAGGATTTTTTAAGATAAGGAGATTTCTTTGATTCATTTGTTGGATAAGGTGCATTTCTTTGATTCATTTTGGACCCATTCTTCTAAAGATTTTGCGGATATTCCTTTATTTTTATTGAAGACTGATTGGAGGGCTGTTTGTTCTCAAGTTTTAGTTTTGTTTTGGTTTCTTCTGTTGGCTTTTTCTTGGCTTTGGTGGACTTCTTGTCGTCCTTTTGTAATTACCTTATTTTCCCTTTATTAATAATATATTTCTGTTGTTGTTGTTGATCAAAAAAAAAAAAAAAAATCATATGAAATCTTAACTAAATCTTAGTACACTCATTCAGAATACCATAGATATTTCAAAGACATCTCTCTAGATTGCAAAGACTATTAATAACCGAAAAATGTTATTTGTTCAACTAATGTTTCATCCTTTTGTTCCAACAAGTTTTCACTATGTGTAAATAGCAAGTTGAAACCAAAACCACCCACAGAAATGGATATATTTTCTTACAGATGGGCCTTTTTTTCACTGCTTTAAAACAGTTAAAAAAAAATAATCCAATGTCATGTTTACGCGTTATTTTTAAAATCTCTATTTATTTATTTATCCACGCTGAATAGCTGATGTGTTCTCCATTGTGAATACATTGTCAGCATTCCTGCACTTACAATATTCTATCACACACTACTCGAGAGCCTTTGATAAAGTCAGACGGTACGATCTCTAGTGATTATTCCTTTAGGTTTCTAGAAGAATTTCAGATTGCAGTGGTCCAGATGATGACCCAAACACTAATGCTTTGTTCAGTTCCTTAGAAAAGGTAGGAATTGAATAGAAAATAATGTGATGGATTTCTTCCTCCAACCCCCCCACCGTTCCCTGCGGATTGGGTATTTGAACCCGAGAAAACAAATTCTCAGTTGAGCCTCAAACAACTATTAGGCTTTGTTGACTTGAGACTGTTTAGTTGTTCATCTAATGAAAATCATCTATTAACAGGTATTTTTTGCTAATGTGACTTTCTTTATGGGTGGCTGCAGATTGTTACAGGGAATCCTTCATGGTGTTACTACCATACTACGTGCCAACAGACGGGAATTCAGCTTTCATATATGTTTTGAGTTTGTCAATGCTCGTTAAAGGGCTGTTTTTCATGTTCTGTTTTCTTCTTGGGTTACTACAGAGATATCCAAATGCAATCCTAACTTTACTATGACCTTTATGTGCAATTTGGTTAAACTAGCAGAAAGACAAATGTGTCCTGTTAGCTTGTTGCATTTGGCTTACTAATATTCCTTTTAACATAACCGAAGTTTGTTTTTTAACTGTCATTGAAAGTTTTTTCCTCACTCATATTTTTTTTTTTTTTTTTTTTTTTTTTTTTCAGCTTTGAGAGTTGTGCGATTTTCTAGGTGTGATTTCCCTTTGTATTAAGATGGTACATGAACCAGGAAGATGTAGAGATTGGTCTCTGTTTGATAGCCCCTTGTGAACTAAAAGAAATGGTCTCACCTAGCTTTGTTTTTTTTTTTTTTTTTTTTTTTCGTTTAATCATGAGACTTTAGGCCTATGTCCCATGTTGTAAGATTTTTTTTGCAATTGTCTCATAAACAAATTCGTAAACCTTATAGCCTATTTTGACACCAAACTAACGGAAGTACCCCTATTTGAGTGATTTTGAGTTTTGGCTACAACCACTTGTATTTAATCAGTCGACACAATTCGCACAACCTCCAACCTTTATCAACCATTCTAAGACTTTTGCCGACCATTCTAAAACCTTTGTCAAGAACTACAGTCCACTTATGCCACACCTTTGCTTCCAAAAAAATAATTAAAAAATAAATATTCATTTTTACATAGAGAATAATAACATATTATTATTTAAGAGCATATAACAAAACAGTAACATATTATTGTTTAATATTATAATTTGTAAAATTATTGTTTTAACAACAAAATAGTAATATGTTGCTATTTCATTTTATTTCTTAGAATTACCTAATCACAATGGGTATTATTTCAAAGATCACGACGAGTAGATTCCAAAAAAAAAAGTTTTTGTCAAAAATGGATTTGTATCTTACAAGTTTTAAGTATTTAAAAATTAGAAAATTAAAAAACAAGTTAGTTGCATAAGATGCTCTTAAATAACAAAAAATTGAGTATCCCTATAAACAAATAAGGGTAAATTAGGATTTTATTATTAAAAAAAAAAAAAAAAAAAGATGAGGTTATGCTCATAAAAATACTTAAATATAGGGCTAATAGGTTAAGAAATTTTTTGATGGGGTTATTGTTAAAACCATTCTTTTAAGGCCATGTTTGTTTGGTTGGAATGGAATGGATGGAATGGAATCTCATTCCAATTCACTCCAAACAATATGTTTGGATAAGGTAATTAAATGAGAATGGAATCAAACAATAGTAGTGATTATAATGATATTAATTTCACAATGTTTATTTCAATCTCATTCCATTCCAGACAATTTTGAGTATGGAATTAGATTCCATTCCCATCCATTCCATTCCAACCAAACAAACATGGCATAAATGTGTTATTGTAAATTTCCCCTTTAAAGGGTTTTTTGGTCCAAGTAAATGGATTACATCTCTCTTTGGTTGCCAAGAAATTGTTAAAAGCAAAAGAAATTTTGGTTTCTTATTATCTTTCAGCATCCATTCAAACTCCAAATATCAAATTCAAAGTTTTTATTTCCTTTCCTTTGTATCATCACTTATCAGCAATCAAACAGGAAATAATGGTGAGAAGAATCTTATCAAAAAGTGAATCATGCCAATTGTTCTTGAATTTTAACATGGGGAAGTATAGTTAAGATGAGTAAAGCTAGTTTGGGGTAGTGAATACGATTATATATACAATGAGAGCCCACTGGGCTGGAGGCCAACTTTCTAAGATTGATCAATTCCAATTAAAGAGTTTTCCAGATTCAAGGCATTAACAAAACTACAAAATTGTCATGAGGACCCCGAAAATATTATTTTAGATTTGGTTGAGGTACCAGAAAATAATTACAATTAATAGTCATTCTTAGTTAAGTTAGTAGTCATTTATATTGAACTGCAATTATTTTCCCGTAACCCAATTAAATTAAAATTCTCCCAAAATATTATAATAGCAATAATGAAACCAAAAGGACAAATTAATCATAAGAATTTTTATTATGCTAATTGATTCTTTATTCTAATCAATTACAGATTGGTTGGGTTAAAGGAAAAAATAACAGTTAGTAGTCATTCTTTGTTAAGTTAGTAGACATTTATTAAAAAGTTAGTAACAATTACTATTCTACTGTAATTATTTTCTTATAAGCCAACTAATCTAAAATTTACCTAAAAAGAAAAAGACAAAAAGAGAGGGGAAAAAAAAAACAAAAAACAAATGGGCAAAGACAACATTTAATGTGGCATGTCAGCCATCAAGATTAATGATTTACTTCTCTTATCTCTTTTTTGCGGTTGGTGGAATTAGAGCGTCTTTAATGAGAAAGCCAAACCGTGAACTAAAGTCAAATATAACTTATTTGGCCAAAAATAATTCAAAGTGGCTTCTTTCTATAGGCAGTTGCAGCAAAGAAGGAAATATAGAGGTTAGCAGAGTCCACACTCCACGATTTGTCTCGCAGCAACATAGCGTAAAATTTTCCACAACGCAATAAATTTGGATGGGACATGCCGCATGCCCTCGCATGGTTGATTGACTTTTGGCCACGCATCTCATTCCCAATTGAAGGATATATATATATATATATATATATATTTTTATGTGTTTGATAAGATGGAAAGAAAGATAAATCTCTTCTTTACCTTTTTTTTCGTGTGTGTTCGATAAAATGGATGATGGATAAATACTAAAAATTATTCATTTTCCCATTTTACCCTTACGTGTGAAAAAAGGTTAAGAAATATTGAAGGTTGGATTGTGATATAAGCACCATGACCCCTCATTCTCTCCCTCATTCCCTCCCACTCATCCCCATACCAAACGGTGAAACAGGCTATTAAACTCCTTTGGCTCTTGGGTTTCACAGAAATGAGCTACTTTTATATTTCGATCCGATCATTTTGTAGTAAGTTGACATTCAAAATCCCTTGTTTGGTATTAGTTTGGGAAGCACTCACCAAAGTGTAATTTTCTTCTCCTAAGCATAGCCTTTTCTTGTCAGAAGCTGAACTCATCGAACGCCGGCGATGCTTAAATCGTTTGCGCTTTGCCGACGAGTTTTGAGCTCAATTCCGGCGGCATGGTTAACGGGTCATCGGTCATAAACGCAGTGCCTAAATGTGTCTTTGATGTGTTCGTCACGGGTGCTTCGGCAACTTTAAAGGCGGTGGCATTTGGCCCTCTACTTGTTTGGTGCGTATGGGTTTGAATTAAGTTTTTCATCAAATTTTCTATTTAATTTTACTGCTGTTGTTGGAGTTAATATTATGTATTTACATTATCGGTGGGAGATGAGGTCATTGGGGGTGTGTTCTTTTTTGGTCATGAAATCTGGGAAGTTGCCATGGATTTGAACCCCTCAAGATGGTGCTTTGGTTTTCTAGTGGTGGTGGAATGGGTTTGTCAGTGCCGAGAAGACAACTCTCAGGGTCTGCTTATTTATTTATTAATTTGGGCCGGCCCAATAACCAAAAGGGAACGGCTATTGCAACCCCCAAAGGGTTAAGTTCTCCCCCCCCCCAAAATTTTTTAAGGAGAAAAATGGTGCTGCAAAATGACCAAAAAGGGCTTTATGCAATCCATCCCTCCCCGTTCTACTCTCCGGCACCTTCTCCGGCGTCCACCCCACCGGCAACATTTTCCGACGAGCACCTTCCTCCTCTTCTTCTCTTCTTCTCTTCTTCCTTCTTTTTTTTTTTTTTTTTTTTTTTTTTTTTTTCCAGAACCCCTCCCCCGCACCCCACCCCCCTCGTCGGCAGCCCACCCCTCTCCCGCAACCCCCCCCCTCGTCGGCAGCCCACCCCTCTCCCATACCTTCCTCCTCTTCTTCTCTACTTCTCTTTCTTCTTTTTTTTTTTTTTTTTTTTTTTTTTTTTCAGAACCCCTCTCCCGCACCCCCCCCGTCGGCAGCCCTCCCTCCCCGTCGCCGGAAAAAATGGAGGAATACACAGATCTGACCACAGAGGAAAAAAACAAAACAAAAAAAAAAAAAAAAAAAAAAATGGAGAAGAAGAGGGAAGAGGAAGAACTCCCGTCGCCGGCACCCCACCCCACCGGAAAAAATGGAGGTTTTGAAAAAAAAACCTCCCCCCACAGATCTGACCAGCAGAGGAAGGAAAGAAAAAAAAAGAAGAAGAAGAAGAAGAAAGAAGAGGAGAAGGAGAGAGAAAGGGAAGAACCGCCGTTGTCGTTGCCGTTTTCCCGTCGCCGTTCTCCCGTCTGGGGGGTGGGTGAAGGGGTGGGTGAGGGTTAGGGTTATTTAGAAGAGGGGTGTTTTAGTCTTTTAAAGGGGTGGGTATGTATATTTGGGGGTGGGGATATCAGCTGGGGCAACTTAACCCTATGGGGGGTTGCAATAGCCGTTCCCTAACCAAAATGATAAAAAGTGGCCACACCTGAGCCAAATATCCTCTTGTACGCACGCCTGCGTCGGGTTCAACTAAGTCAATTTTTGGATCATGTCCTGCAAATTGATCAATTGGGTTTCGACTTATACGCACATAAGCCCACGTGAGCCTCTTTAAATTCTACCACATATTAACCAAACATAAAGTGTATAAAGGTATATAAACACAAAACTAAGGCTTTATAAATTTCCATTATGGGGGACAAGGTGTTTTGGGCCAACAACAAAAAAGACGAGAGCGATATAAGTATTTTGAAATACCTACTATATACAATAGTGCTTTGGTTTTTTTTGTCTATTTTGCTTTATCTTCATCAAGCAGTGATAAGCAATCTCGGTCTTCATGGTTGTAGCTCATGGACTATCAAGTCTGTTAAACTGAATTTAAAAGGACATAGTGAATTATTATTTATCTAATAAGTACAAGCACCAAAAAAATGAAACTATCCTGCATTTTATCCAATTAAATTGATTTGCATTTCTATTGAATGTATATCAGACTATGTTGGGATTCTTTGTTACTGTTAGCTCTTTTTTTGGGGAAAAAAAAGGTGCTTCATCAATCATCATTTGAGTTGCCTATTCTTTTTCTTAACATATGTGCTTCTGTCTCTTGAGATTGCTCAGGTTTTCACAGCAAAACTATTTTGTTCTGATTTTCACTTTGTGTTTTCCAGAGTTCCTTTCTTCCATCCTGCTTTTTCACAAAGAAATCATGAATCTTGGAGAGATCTTTTTATCTACAACCATTCAAGTGTCGATTGAAAAGTCACTCTCGCTTGATGTAGTCAACTTTGTGTGCCGTGATAGAGTCCGTACTGCCTTGAAGAAATGGGAAAAAATGCTGATGACAATTCAAGCAGTGCTGGCTGATGCTGAGGAGAAGCAGATAAACAACCTGGCTGTGAAAAATTGGCTGGACGAGCTTCGAGATTTGGCTTATGATGTGGAGGATGTCTTGGACGAGTTTGCCACCGAAGCTCTGCGATGCGAGTTGATGGCAGAACCTCAAGCAAGCACGAGTAAGATACGAAAACTCATCAACACTTGTTTTACTAGTTTGAAGCCAAGCGCAGTTATGTTTAACTTTAAGATGGATTCCAAGCTAGAGGAGATCACTACCAGATTACAAGATCTAGTGACACAAAAATGTAACCTGGAGTTGAAAGAATATGTTGGAGGGATGTCTCACAGAACAAGAGATAGACGGGTCAACCAGACTTCTTCAGTAGCAGAATCTCATGTCTACGGCAGGGAAAAAGATAAAGAGGCGATACTTGAACTGTTATTGAGAGGTGAAGCAAGCGATGGTGAAGCCTGTGTGATTTCCATAATTGGTATGGGAGGTATTGGCAAGACAACTCTTGCTAATATTGTCTACAATGATGAAAGAGTGAAGGATTATTTTGATTTGAAAGCGTGGGTTTGTGTTTCTGAAGAATTTGATCTCATTCGGGTAACAAAAGCAATACTGGAGTTATTCGCTTTGCCAACGTTCGATGTCAATAGTTTAAATTCTCTTCAAGAGAGATTGCTGGGAAAATTGTCCAAAAAGAAATTTTTGCTTGTGTGAGATGATGTTTGGCATGAAAACTACAATGACTGGACAATCCTCCGCAGGCCTCTTGAAGCAGGTGCGCCAGGAAGCAAAATTATCGTGACTGCTCGCAATCTACGTGTTTCAGATACTATGGGCACTATTCCAGCTTACAATTTGAAAGAGTTATCAAATGATGATTGTTTGTCTATGTTTACCCAACATGCGTTGAGAACAAGAGATTTTAGTGCACACCCAAACTTAAAACATACTAGTCGAGGAAATAGTGAAAAGGTGCAAGGGCTTGCCTTTGGCAGCAAAGTCGCTTGGAGGCCTCTTACGCACTAAAGTAAACCTTAATGAATGGGAGGATGTGTTAAACAGTAAGATATGGGATTTACCAGAAAGTGGCATTGTTCCAGCTTTAAGATTAAGCTACTACCATCTTCCTCCACATTTGAAGCAATGTTTTGCTTACTGCTCGATACTTCCAAAAGATTACGAATTTGAGGAGGAGAAATTAGTCCTATTATGGATGGCAGTTGGATTGGTGCAACAAAAGAACGAAAGGAAGCAAATGGAAGACATCGGAATCGAGTATTTTCGTGATCTGTTGTCAAGGTCATTCTTTCAATTATCAAGTACCAATAAATCACGGTTTGTAATGCATGACCTCATCAATGATTTAGCTCGATGGGTTGCAGGAGAAACATGTATTGTGTTGGAGGATAAGTTGGAGGGTAAAAGGCAACACAAGGTTTCTAAAAAGGCTCGACATTTATCTTACATTGGTGGCAATCATGATGGAGTCAAAAAATTTAAGGCTATTGATGAAGCAAGAGTCTTCGGACTTTCCTACCACTAATGACACCAGAGATGAGCTGCATAACTAGTTATGTTCCTCTCAATTTGTTGCCGGAGTTAAGATGCCTAAGGGTGCTCTCCTTGAGAGGATACCGCATCAACATGTTACCAAATGCACTTGGTGATTTAAAACATCTAAGGTACCTTGATATGTCTCATACTGAAATCATAAGTTTGCCAGAATCAACGAGTACTCTCTACAATTTACAGACATTGATATTGAAAGATTGTTTTCGTCTCAAGAAGTTGCCGATAGCTATGGGGAATCTAATCAACCTTCGTCATCTTGACATTACAAATGCTGATTCAATCAAAGAGATGCCACTGCGATTAGGTCAATTGACAAGTCTCCAAACATTGTCAAATTTTATTATGGGCAACGGTAGTGGATCTGAGATAGGGGAGTTGATGAACTTAAAGCATCTCCGTGGAACACTTTGCATTTCAAGGTTGGACAATGTGATTGATGCTCGGGGTGCAAGGGAAGCCAACTTAAAGGATAAGCAGGACATCGATGTGTTAACAATGGGATGGAGCTCCGAGTTTAATGATTCAAGAATTGAAGGAGTTGAAAAAGAAGTGCTTGACATGTTACAACCTCATAAGAAGTTGAAAGAGCTTACCATTAAGTGCTATGGTGGTATAACACTTCCAGCTTGGGTAGGAGATCCTTCTTTCTCTCATATGATGCTGCTAAGGTTAGAAAATTGTGTAAAATGCACATCTTTGCCACCCCTGGGGCAACTACCCTTTCTTAAAGATCTTTGCATCAAAGGAATGAATGGAGTGACTAGTGTGGGTCTTGAGTTCAATGGTAAGGGTTGTCCAAAGCCTTTTCCATCATTGGAGACCCTAAGTTTTGTGGATATGCAGGAATGGATGAGCTGGTTTCCTTCTGCAGTTAATGGACGAGTTGAAGTATTCCCCTGCTTACGCGTGCTTTCTATTTTTGACTGTCCGAAATTGTTGGGAGAATTACCTGACCACCTTCCTTCCTTGGAAAAACTTATCATCCAAAGATGTCAGCAGCTGACAGTTTCTATTTCAAGCCTTCCAAAGCTTTTTGAATTACTCATCAAAGGATGTCGAGAGGTGCTGCACAGAAGTGTGAACGGTCTTGGCTCACTGAATTCCATTAGTCTTTCTGCTATTTCAAGGCTCACGTGTCTAACAGAAGGATTCATGAAAGGTTTAACAAAAGTAGAAGATTTGGAGATTGGTGGTTGTAATCAGCTGATGTCTTTGTGGCAGAAAGAGGTGGGATTACTACAACATCTCCCTTCCCTTCATCGTTTGGTAATTGTGGGCTGTCCCAAATTTGTTCCCATAGTGGCAGAAGAAGTAGAGCAACAGCAACAACAGCTAGGAGTGCCTTGCAAACTTGAAAGTCTTGAATTATGTCAATGTGATTATCTTGAGAAGCTAGAAGGTTTGCAAAGCCTCACGTCCCTCAAAGAGCTGACAGTTGAAGCATGTCCAAGACTCGTGTCCTTTACAGATACGGGTTTGTCATCCATGTTAAGAATATTACGGATTACAAATTGCGATGCTCTGGAATCCCTACCGCTGATGCACTGTAGCAACTACGCATCACTTGAACGCTTGTTTATATGTCAGTGTTCATCTCTCAAGTCCTTATCATCAAGAGGCGAGTTACCTGCTACTCTTATACACCTTCGTATTGAATCCTGTCCAAAGCTGGAGTCAGTAGCGGAGAGGTTGCACAATAACACATCTCTTGAAAGTATTCAAATCGAGCATTGTGAAAGCCTTAAATCCTTACCTGAGGGCCTACACAGCCTCACCCATCTCTCTTTTATTTACATTTCGAAATGCCCAAGTCTTGTTTCCTTTCCGGATGGAGGTTTGCCTGCCTCCAACTTGAGACGTGTTATAATCTGCGACTGTGAGAAATTGGAAGCCTTACCAGACCGCATGCACAGCCTCACTTCTCTTCAATTTTTGAGCTTAGGAAGATTTTCAGGCATTGTATCTTTTCCAGAAGAGGGTTTCCCAACAAACCTAATGGCACTTGCTATCACAGATCTCAAGATCTGTAAGCCTCTCTTTGAATGGGGCTTGCAAAGACTGACCTCTCTTAGAGCACTCCGGATTGAAGGGGGATGTCCAGATCTGGTATCGTTTCTAGAGGAGGAGGGGATGATGCTGCCTACCTCTCTCACCGATCTTTCCATAAGAGATTTCTCAAACTTGGAACACCTATCCTTCAAGGGGTTTCAAAACATCACCTCTATTGAATGTCTTGAAATTTCTAATTGCCCTAAGCTCAAATCCTTTCCAGAGGAGGGACTGCCTTCCTCGCTTTTGCACCTATACATCAATAATTGTCCTCTGCTACAACGACGGTGCAAAAAGGATCGAGGACGAGATTGGCCCAAGATTGCCCACATCCCTTGCGTCCACATAGATGGCAGGTTCATCTTTGATCCAGAGGTCGAGTAAGAAATGCATTCTGTTCGATATTTCTATTAGGAAAAAAAAGGGAAATAAAACAAAGAAAAAGAGAAGGCAGAGACAGGTATGTCAAATAAAATAAAACTCAACCATTATTTAAATTTTTAATACCTATTTCAAACCTCAAATGATCGCTGAAATCACTATGCTTTACATGCAGAAATCAGTACCCAAAATCCCAGATGCAATCGATCAACAAAATGGTGATATTTGTTTTTAAGATAAATCTCAATTATTATCATCACTATGAGATGCACTACCAATGGAAACCAGACCCCAACTTCCTCTCTTTTCTTTTTTCGTATTTTACATACCATTCTGTATGCATATATATATATCTCTGTGTGTGTGTGTGTGTGTGTGTGTGTGTACATTTGAGTGATTGAGCTTCCTTCTTATTCTTTCTGTCATTTTTGCCATGGCATGTGATTATAACACCTACGCGGATTACCTTGCACTATTCCTTCAGTTTATTTGCTTCAGATTGTTTAATGATATCATTACTGACAAATTTTATATTCTTTCTTTCACTTGACTGATTTGGTGTGTGTCTTGAAGAGCTTACCATGCCCATTACACTAACCTCATCTTCATTTTCTAACCGTCTTTCTCACATATTCCAATTTTCTGCTCAATAAAGTTACTATTTTATGGTCATAACAGTGTTTGCTACTTTATATATATAATTATATAGAATGAAGATGGTGAGATACTTTGCCAGGTGAAACCCAAATATAGTTAGGTCTATTTAGCAAGGATACATCCTCTTACACATTGTGCTATCGTAGAAAAAAGCTTAGAACTAACCGGATGGAAGATTCAAATTTGTTTAACCTTCATTTATTAATTAATATACTTACCATTGGCTGAATATCTGGGCTTATTTTTCTATTGTAAATAATGTTTTTAGTATTCCTTATTTTATCCCTCTTTGTGTAGCAGTTTCTACTGTACTTGCTTGACCATTCGAATGGCTTCTACTGCCTTGTAGATTCCAATGCTTCATTTTTGTTTTTCCTTTTTGAATTATGCAGGGCCCTTTCATGCCATGATGTCCACTCTTGATCTTTTATGACAATTATGCCATGATGTTTGCTCTTTATTTTTTTCTTCTTTTGTTTTGTTCTCCTTAGCTCAATGTAAAAATCATTAGCTCCATGCGCCTTCATAATAAATTTGAAGAAAACTTTATGTTCTGGATCCTAGATGCAAGCTTAGGCTGAAACCATGTACCATCCTCTTACCCATCCTTAATTTCTCTTCTTGGAATGTGTATGTTATCTGGGAGACAGTCATGCTTCCTCAGTATCATCAGTTCTAAAACTTGAATAAAAAATGCATTATGTTGTTTTGGAAATCGTTGCTTGAACTCTTACCTTTGAGTGGTGAGAGATATTACTCATTAAAGCTTCCTTTTGTGTGTCATAATTTGAGTCTCATTTCATTTTAATAGATTAGTAGGTCATATTGATAAAAATCTTGCCTGTGAATTTTGAGTTTTAGATTTTATTATTCAAGGGTTTGCACTAATCAAATTACAGAAATTTGAAGAAGCTTGTTGCTTTATCTGTAATATTTTTTTTTAAGCCTCATTCTCAGATCATGTCAGTTGAACTAACCTCTACAAGTGACCTCTGAATTAAAGAAGGAACATGGTGAGGAGTGAGGTTTGTTAATTCTTCCAAACTCCTGATCTGCTCTGTCATACAGACTCTCACATCATGATATATTTTATTGACTTACACAACCAGTGGTTTGGCATGTAGCCTATGTGCTGGCTGATTTTAAGTGGATTAATGTGTTGTTTTTAAGTGGATTTTGCTACAACCCGTTAACCAATTCTTGTTGAAATATTTTGGAACTCTCCTCTTGCTACAGCAATTCATTGTGCATGTTATGTAGTTTAACAGTGCCCAACTTACTGCCCACTCCTCAAATTATCAAAATGTTCACTTGCAATTATGAATAGTATTGTTCTGCACAGGTGTTATTTGTTTGATTATTGTTTTATTTTTTGTTTCACAGGTTTTTAACTATGTTGGAAATAGCCAGAAGAAACCGAAACCAGTCATAGCATGGGTATATCTTCTTACAAATGGTGCTACTTCTTTGCCTGTTTTAAGGAGAGGATTTCCCCACCAACATAACATACCTTTGGATTATAGATGTGAAGATCTATAAACCCCTGCTTGATTGGTACACATACTCACCTTTCTTAGAAAACTCAGCATTGTTAGTCGGCGTCCAGATCTGGTGTCCAGTGTCCTTTCGAGAGTGGATGATGCTGCCCACCCCTCTAACCAGCCAGTCTATTCAAGATTTTCGGAATCTGAAATACCTATCATCCAGAGGGTTTCCAGACCTCACCTCTCTTGATTGTTTGTGGATTTTTGGCTGCCCAAATCTTAAATCCTTTCCAACAGAGGCTTTGATCCCTCGCCTTTGATGCTACACCTCAACCACAGTTCTATGCTACAACAATGGTGCAAAAAGGATCAAGGATTTTATTGGCAGAAGATCTCCCACATCCTTGTGTCAAGATGGATGGATGAAAAATGAATTTTGTTTGATGTCACCAAAAAATCATAGCAAAGACTATGCCTTCTTCCTTCCTTTTATTTGTTCACCCCAGGTACGTCAGTCCTAAAAACCTCCTCCATTATTAACTTTCTGTTACCTGCATCAGATTTTTGCATGATAACTAAATTCATTATGTTGTACATGTAGAAAGTAGATGAAAGTTGAGATGGACAGAGGATGGAACCCAAATCCCTGATGCAGCCCATAACTTCGAATTTCATCCAACACAGTGGTATGATATCTATTTGTAACAAAGCTCAATAACTGATAGGATGCAACGTTCAAAATTTTTTTACCCTTGTTTGTAAATTAATTATCTATCTAAATTTATCTTTAGTTAAATGGCTGAGTTTATTGTTTTAGTTCAGGTGAGTAACATTTCTAGCATTCATAATTTTTTTCTCTGTCCGCATTACAATTTCCATTAGCCATACATAAGCCATTAGAATGGTTTATACTTCCTACTGCTCTGAAGGTTCCAATCCTTCATTTTGTTTTTTGTACATCATTTTTTTTGGTACATAGTTCTTGTTACATCATTTGGTACCTCCAATTCGTCTCTATCACTAACTTGTTTACTTTTTGAATTGTGCAGGGCTTTCTCACCCACTATTGTGACTAAGAGGAATCTTTTGACAGCAATTATGCCATAATGTTCTCTTAATTTTTTGCTCATTTCGTTACCTTTCTCCTTTGCCCATTGTAAGAATCATTAGCTCCACCTTTGTATTAGGTTTGAAGAAAATTCTCTTCTAAAACTCTGGTGCAAGCTTGTGTTGAAACAATATGCCAATCTCTTCACCATCCTCAATCCATCTCCTTCTAAATGTGTATGCAAGGAAACTGTCACACCCAGAGTATCATTGGTTGTGAAACTTGCAGCAAAGTACAGATCAAAAAACATTCTAATTGGCTTGGGGATGGAGCTTTATTACTGAAAGAACAGTATTTTTGTGGGAACTAATTACAATTATATTTAATGAATGGTATTATGCTTCTTCAGCAGACCATATCTAAATGAGTCTTCCAATTAAACTTTTGAATGGAAATGAGTCGAATTATTAATATGATTTTGTCATGGAAAGTACACATTGGCAAATTTTCTTTTTTTTTTTTTTCTTTCCTGGTTGACTACCTAAATAGGTGTACTGGCAATTGACAAGATTTGCTTTAATTTTTACATTAGTTTGCCTAGGAACTAGTTCATGAAGTACTCTCAAAAGAAAAAAAAGAAATTTGATTACCATAATTTTAGGTTAAAACAAACAGTTAATTTACAAAATAGCCACACTAGCACTGAGTGGATGTGGAGGTAGGGTAAACAAAATTTCCAATACATCTTATGCTTGTTTCCTTTCATTTGTACCAGGTCATAGTGATTAAACATAATTTTTTTTTTCTAGGTCGTAGTATCATTTCGTTTTTGCTAGTCATAGTATAAGATTCTATAGTTCATGAGCTTGAACTAATTAAACTACATAAATTTGGAGATGCTTGTCGTCTTATCTGTAATAGATTTTTCTAGGGAGATGATCGAATCGATGCAAAAGGTACATTGAGTTAATGCAAGATCAGGTAGAACTCCCAACACATGATACTGATATAATTTACGTTGGTGCATATGTTCTCATAGGATCAGATCTATATATCACGAGCAGGAAAGGGGGAAAGAAGAGGTTAGAGTAAGGGTTTTGGTAGGAGGTTGGGGATGGTGAATTTTTGCCCTTTTTATATTATGGGGGCTTTAGACAGTAAAAATAAAATTTTAAAATTTTGTTGATAGGTTGTAGAGAGAACTGGAGGCTGCAAAGAAGTTAGTGGAGTTCCAAACTTCTCAGTTCTCACCCTCAATAAATAATTTTTAAAGACCAAGATTCTCAGCCGTCAATGCACGTTAGTGCCTTTCAACATTTTTCTTTCCGTGTGAGGCGCACCACTGCTATGGGCCTATGGCACTCTAAATCCTCTATCAATAATATCCAAGGACATTGGAATTCCGACACGGCAAACTTATTTTGAATTTTTTAGCAAAATAAAAAATATATATATATATATATACTTTTTGAAGTTGGTTTTAAGCTTTAGAAGCACAAACCAGATTTTTTTTGTCCAATTTTCCTTTCCGTGTGATCCCCACCACCACTATGGCACTGTATAATGGTGAATAATTTAGATAATTTTGCTCTGTCCCTTTGTAACTAATTGAATGAGATCGTTCTGTGTGAGAGTTTGGATTTCATCAATGATGAATTGATTGCCTTTGCTCCCCACCTTGCAGTCTCTCTCAACCCTCTTACCTCTCTCTCTCTCTCTCTCTCTCTCTCTCTCTCTCTCTCTCAATCTTAGACTCTCAGTGGTCATTCACTCTTCCGATTTCTCTTAGACTCTCTCTCTCTTTCTTGCTCTCTCAAACCAAGGTATGAATAACAAGTTCTTTTTTTCTTTTATATGTCACTACTTGAGATGTTGATATAGCTTTATTTTTTACATTTGGTCCTTTTCTATTATTTTTTTTTAAAAAAATTTATTATTATCTTCACTCTTTTGTGGCATACTAGCATTACTATTATTTTCTTTTCATGATGGTCTACCGATCATGGTGGATTTGATCTCTCCTTGTCATGGACGTAGGCATCTTGCCGAATGAAGTAAATATTGTGTTTTTTGTCTTCTTCTTCCTATGATTGTGCTTGTCTCATGACAAACTGTTTAGGAGATGCTTTACCCATAGTAAGTAGAAAAAGAGAACAGTATGACGACATCACAAAAAATTGTTTTATTAATTCGTTTATCAAAATGAGCCATGAAGTCTAAGGGACCCTATTTGAGAATTTTAAAAACTGAATCAAACTAGGCTTATTGCCCAACTGTTATTTAGTTTTTAAATAAACTAACTTACAGTTCGTTGGGAAAAAAAAAAAAAAAGTGTTTATGCTGTATTTTCAATAGAAATTAATGCTAAACAAATTAGCAGGAAAAAGGAGATTCACTAATAATGTGAATTGTGAAATCAAAACTTATCAGATTTATCTTTAACTGACTAGGTTTTCAGGTTTGCTAATCATCCCTTATAAAAGGTATAAAAAAAAAAATGAAAATTATTACAATAAACAATCAATTAGCATAATAATAATTCTTATGATTAATAATCTTTAAGATACTTTCTCACAGCCCATGAGGATTTCCCCTTTTTGGGAGAATGACAAAATGATGGGTCAAAATAAAAGTAATTCCAAATAAAATGTCAAATCTCTCTTATTCCATTTAAAATGATAGTAATGAACTTTAATCCCCAAAAGAAGGGATCTACCATATACCATTTTATAATAATTATTCTGCCCTCTTTATTTATTTATTTATTTATTTTTTATCCCACCTAAATACCTTTCTCACATTAAACCCATCTCTTCTCTTCTAATTTAAAAGTCTCAAAACATAACTAATCATATATATATTTTTCAACTAGAATAATAATATACACATTTGAATTTGAAAAGCTGTTTTTTATTTTTTTTTTCTTGCGGTTGGGTAGGTGAATTAAATTTAAATCATATTTTTCAATAAGCAATGAAAAAAAAATTAAATAAATAAATAAATAGAGAATCATTTTTTTTTCTTTCTTTTTCAACAAATATGAGAAATATTAGTTAAGTTTTATTTAATAAAGAGAGATGAGAACAATCTAATAGGATTTGGGTAGGGTAAAAAAAGAAAAAAATTTACTAAAATTGTATAATGGACATTTGACCCTAAAATCCCTCTTTTTGGAATTAAAATTCATTATTGCCACTTTGAAAGAAATATGAGAGTTTTATCCATCTTTTAAGAATTACTTTTATTTTGACCCACTATTTTGTCATTTTCCCTTTCTCTTTCTTTTTTTTTTTTTTTTTTTCCTGCTAAGACAGCCCATGATTTCGCTCATCCATTATAGGCTTTTATTATGGAAGGAAACATGATATATATTTGCAGGGTGAGCATGGTTAAATCCACAAGTCTAGCTTTTCGGCATAATTAATTAAACCGTGGTTAATATATGTCTTCTTTTTTGAAACCGACTTATAAATTAAGGGGTAAATTACAAGAAACATTCCAATGTTTAGTGTTATTTCACATAACCCTCCTAAAGAAAAATCAATGCAATACCCCTCCGGTTAGGTTTTGGGGTGAAAAATCGAATAGAAATTAGGTGAAAAAACACAATATCTCTCTCATATGCTTAAAATTCATTTATTCCTATAGTGTTTTTCACCAAATCTCTACTCAATTTTTCACCCAAAACCTAATAAGGGAAGACATTGCATTAGGTTTTTTCTTTAGAGGGGTTATATGAAATAGGAACAAACATTAGGAGATTTCTTATAATTTGCTTTTCTTGTTTAAAAATCTGGTACGTAATAATGATGCAACCACATGCGTGTTTACGTGTGTGGCCATGATTGAGTCGCTGTTTACCCTCTTGACAAAATTTAGAGGCTCTTTGGGAATCATATAAATGCGGCCAACTAAAGATGAATTTGATCGTTTTTTATTTTACTAAGTACTACTATTTTGATAAAGTTCTTTATTTATTTTTATTTTTAAATTTGATCATCTTTGTGTAAAAAACATGGCATATCAAACGGGCACGAAGTTTATTTAGTTAGAAAACCGATAGCACTAAAAGATGGGACCGCCAAATTTAGTTTTCAAAATTCTCAATTCATTTAGTACTCCGTAATTCTTAACTAGGACGGTGCGTAATTGTATGCCTATGTCGTTTAAAAATGTAAGTTCTAGGAGTACCTTACACTGTGTTTGGAACAATTTTAGTGTTTGGAATGGAGGTATTTAGAGGGAATGAAAAGAATTTATTTATAATTTTGAATTCCAGTATTTGGAAAGGAAATATTTATAATGCGAAATGAATTAAAAGGAATTTAATGGGATTTTGATAAATGTACTGAAATCCGACTCAAAGTGGTGGAATTTTAAGAGAATTGGATTTAGTTATAAGAAGAATAAAAGACTTAATAGAATTCCTTCATTTTTAAATTACATCCATATCAAATAGGACAAAGGAAAATGAATTCCATTTTCATTCTCTTTTTTTTTTTTCTATTAAATAAATTCTTTGTTTTTTTTTTCTTTTATGACTGTTAAACACAACGTAATTGTTCCATGTGAAATAAACATAAATAACCATTGTAGTAATTCCCACAAAATATGAAAGTCAATTAGTAACACACTGTCGGAATTGAGTTCAAGTTTTCGCTTCCATATTATCTGATACATAGGTTTGCAGGTGGTTTGTGCATCATGATGGATTAGTCTAACCTAAAAACTTGGGATTCTCCTCGTTTGGCACCAAAATATATATGTATATATATATATATAATAAATAAAATAAAATTTTAATGTTTTATTAGCTTATAATGTTTAAATATTCAATATTTTTATTTTAACAAAAAATAATCTAATTCAATTTGTTTATTTTTTTATGGCTTTTTATGAACAAATAAATTGTTCAGATTAATAATAAATTATGATCCACCAAGTCCCAAAAGAAATTATTCACATTGAATTCATGAAATAATTTAATTCATGATCAATTATTTTCACTTTGCGTTTGCAGAGTTCCTTCCTTCCTTTTTAGAAAGAAATCATGGCGCAAATCCTTCTATCTGCATTCCTTCCAACGGTGGTTGACAAGTTGCTCTCGCCTGAGCTCTTCAAGTTTGCGTGCCGTGAGGGAGTCGATATCACCATCAAGAAGTGGAAGACAATGCTGGTGAAAATTCAGGCAGTGCTTAGCGATGCAGAGGAGAAGCAGCTAACAAGTCCGACCATAAAAAATTGGCTGGACGAGCTCCAAGATTTGGCTTATGATGTTGAGGACATATTGGATGAGTTCACCACAGGAGCTTTGCGACGCTTGGTGGTGGAAACTCAAGCAAGCACAAGTAAGGTCCGATGCTTTATCCCCACTTCTTGTACTAGTTTCCAGCCAAGTACAGTTTGGTTTAACTTCAAGATGAGGTCCAAGATTGAACAGATAACCAGCCGATTACAAGACATTTCTAAACAGAAAACTGAACTGAATTTGATTGAATATGTTGGAGGCACGTCTAACAGCAGAAGAGATAGACCGGTCAACCAGACTTCTTCAGCAGTGGAATCTCATGTTTATGGCAGGGAAGAAGATAAAGCAGCAATCCTTGAACTGTTGTTGGGGGATGAAGCAAGTGCTGGTGAAGTGTGTGTGATCTCCATAATTGCTATGGGAGGTGTTGGCAAGACAACTCTAGCTAATTTTGTCTACAATGATGACAAAGTGAAGGATCATTTTGATATGAAAGCATGGGTTTGTGTTTCTAAAGAATTTGATCTCATTCGAGTGACGAAAGCAATGCTAGAGTCGTTTACTTTGTCAGCTTCCGACGTCAGTTGCTTAAATTCTTATCAAAAGATATTGACGGAGAAATTGTCCAAAAAGAAAATTTTGCTTGTTTTAGATGATGTTTGGCATGAAAACTACAATGACTGGACAATCCTTCGTAGACCTCTCGAAGCAGGGGCGCCAGGAAGTAAAATTCTTGTCACAGCTCGCAATCAAGGTGTTTCAGATACAATAGGCACTATTCATGCTTACCATTTGAAAGTGTTATCAGATGACGTTTGTCTATCTATTTTTTCCCAACATGCATTGGGAACAAGAGGTTTTAGTGTATACCCCAACTTAAAACAGACCGGTGAGGAAATCGTGAAAAGATGCAAGGGACTGGCTTTGGCTGCAAAGGTCCTTGGAGGCCTCTTGCGCACTACAAGAAACCCTGACGAATGGGACAAGGTGTTACATAGTCAAATATGGAATTTACCGGAAGGGAGAAGCAACATTATCCCAGCCCTAAGATTGAGCTACGATCATCTTTCTCCACCTCTGAAGCAATGTTTCGCTTACTGCTCAATGCTCCCCAAAGGCTATGAATTTGAGGAAGGAGGAACTAGTTCATGCTATGGATGGCAGAAGGTTTGTTGCAACAACAGAGCGAAGGGAAGCAAATGGAAGATATAGGAGGTGAGTACTTTTAGTGATCTACTTTCAAGGTCATTCTTTCAACTATCAAGCATCAGTGAATCACGGTTTGTAATGCATGACCTCATCAATGATCTGGCTCAATGGGTAGCAGGAGAAATATGCTTTAGGAAGGAGGAGAAGTCGTTGGAGGGTAAAAAACTATGCAAGATTTCCAAGAAGGTTCGCTATTCATCTTATGTTGGTAGTTATTGTGATGGAGTCAAGAAACTTGAGGCCTTTATTGAAGTTGAGTGTAATTTACGGACCTTCCTAGCACTAATGACGCCAAAAGGGAGCTACTTAACTAATAATATTCTTTTTAATCTGTTGCCACGGTTAAGATGTTTAAGAGTGCTCTCCTTGAGTGGATACTGCATAACCGAGATACCAGATTCAATTGGTGGTTTGAAACATTTAAGGTACCTCAATTTTTCTGGCACTAAAATCAAGAGCTTACCCGAATCAATGAGTACTCTGTACAATTTGCAGACATTGATATTAAAAGATTGTTTCTATCTCAAGAAATTGCCAACAGGAATGAAGAATCTAATCAACCTTCGTCATCTCAATATTACAAATGCTGATTCGATCAAAGAGATGCCACTGGGACTAGGTCAATTGACAAGTCTTCAGAAACTGTCGAATTTTATTGTGGGCAATAGTCGTGGATCTGAGATAAGAAATTTGATGAACTTAAAGCATCTCCGGGGTACACTTTGCATTTCGGGATTGGAGAATGTGATTTATGCTGGTGATGCAAGGGTTGCCAACCTAGAGGACAAGCAGGCCTTAAATGCATTGACATTGGGATGGAGTTCCGAATTGAATGATTCAAGAGACGAAAGAATTGAAAAAGACGTGCTTGACATGTTACAACCTCATAAGAAGTTAGAAGAGCTCAGCATCAAGTGCTACGGTGGTGTAACACTTCCAACTTGGGTAGGAGATCCTTCTTTCTCCAAAATGGTGCTTCTAAAGTTAGAAAATTGTGTTAAATGCTCATCTTTGCCACCCCTTGGGCAACTATCCTTGCTCAAAGATCTTTGCATTAAAGGAATGAAAGGAGTGAATACTGTGGGTCTTGAATTCAACGGGAAGGGTTGTCCAAATCCTTTTCCATCATTGGAGGTTTTAAGTTTTGAGGATATGCAGGAATGGGAGTGCTGGTTTCCTTGTGGACTTGATGGACTGGTGGAAGTATTTTCTCACCTACGTGAGCTCTCTATCAGAAGATGTCCCAAATTGTTAAAAGAATTACCTAACCATCTTCCTTGCTTGGAAAAATTGGTCATTGATGAATGTCCTCAATTGGCAGTCTCCATTTCAAGCCTCCCAGAGCAGTGCGAGTTAGAGATCAAGGACAACTACCAAAAGGTGGTGAGGGGAAGCGTCAACTCATTGAAGTCGTTGGTTCTTTGTAACATATCAAAGCTCCCGCATATAACACAAGAGCTTGTGCAAGGTCTAAGAAGTGTGGAAGATTTGAAGATTGTGGGTTCTGATGAGCTGATATCTTTGTGGCAGAAAGAAGTGGGATTATTACAACATCTCACTTCCCTTCATCGTTTGAGAATCGTGGAATGTCCCAGGTTTGTTTCCTTGGTGGTAGAGGAAGCAGGGCAGCAGGAAGATTGGCAACCGTGGGGACTGCCTTGCAGACTTGAATATTTGGAATTAGATGGGTGCAATAATCTTGAGAAGCTACAAGGTTTGCATAGCCTCACATCACTTGAAGAGCTAAAAGTTAAAGGGTGTCCGAGACTTGTGTCCTTTCCCGGGACTGGGTTGCCATCCATGCTGAGAAAACTAACAATAGAAATTTGCGAGGCCCTGGAATCCGTACCTCAGGCCACGATGCACCATAGTAACTATGTGTGTCTTGAATACTTGCGCATTGCTGGATGTGATTCTATCGCGTCCATTGCAAGAGGCCACCTACCTTCAACACTGAAAAAACTTGAGATCGAACAATGCAAGAATTTGCAGTCCATACAGTACGAGGACGAGGGCTCGACTTCCTCTTCTTGTTCTTCTTTTTCGTCTTCCTCTCTGACGATACATAGGAGCAACAACAGCCACGGATCTCTCCTCGAACACTTGTATATATTAGGGTGTGATTCTCTCACGTCCTTATCATCGAAAGGCGAGTTACCCGCCAAGCTCAAATACCTCTATGTTGAGAACTGTCCAAAGCTGGAGATAGTAGCAGAGAGGTTTCACAATAACGCGTCTCTTGAAACTATTCATATCCGGGAATGTGAAAACCTCAAATGCTTACCTGAGGGCCTACTCAATCTCCCCAATCTCACTTCAGTTGACATACGGACGTGCCCAAGTCTTGTTTCCTTTTCACATGGTGGAGGGTTGCCCACTGCCCACTTGAGATATCTTTGGATCCAAGACTGTGAGAAACTGGAGACCCTGTCCGGCATGCACAACCTCACTTCTCTTCAAGAAGTGAGAATATTTTATTGTCCAGGCATGGTATCCTTTCCAGAAGAGGGTTTTCCCACCAACCTTACATCAGTTCAGATTATAAATGTCAACATCTGTAAGCCCCTGTTTGAGTTGGGGTTGTACAGACTCACCTCGCTCAGAGATTTCTGGATTTGTGGTGGATATCCGAGTGTGGTGTCCTTTCCAGAGGGGGAGGAGGGGATGATGCTACCCACCTCTCTAACCCAATTGACCATTCAAGATTTCCCCAATCTGGAATACCTATCCTCCAATGGGTTTCAAAACCTCACCTCTCTTGAATACCTCACCATCGGTAATTGCCCTAAGCTCAAATCATTTCCAAAGGAGGGGCTGCCTTCCTCACTTTTGCAACTACACATCAATAAGTGTCCTCTGCTAAAAAAACACTGCAAAAAGGATCAAGGACAATATTGGCCCAAGATTGCTCACATCCCTTGCGTCCACATAAATGGCAGGTTCCTCTTTGATCCAGAGGTTGAGAAGGGATGAATTCTGTTCAATTTAACACCACAAAAAGGGGGGGGAAATAGCAAACTTTCCAGGTAAATCAAAACGAGAGAACTCTCAATCCCTTTTTCAAATTTTTAATGATCACTCCAGTCACTATGATTTACATGTAGAAATTGCTAAATATGATATGCACTGGTAATGGAAACGGGACCCTAATGTTTGCTTTTTTAGTTTTTTGTTTTTCTTCTAACACATATCATTGTTGTTCTTCCTTTCATTCTTCCAATTTTTTTTTCTTGCTGTCTTCTTTTTTCTTTGTTTCTTTTTCTTCCATTACCAAGCATTTGGTTCTCTAGCATGCGATTGTAACGCCTTCATTGTTTGACCATGCACTGTTTATTTCAGTTGATTTTGCTTCAGACTGTTTAATGATATCGTTACTGAAAAAAATTTCAGCTCTTTCTTTTGTTAAGTTGATTTAGTGTGCAATTGACGAGTTTATCTAGTGACATCATTATCGAAAAAGTTCATCTTAAAGAGTTTAATGGTGCCCACTAGAATGCCCTGGCCTTGAATTATTCTAACAATCCTTTGCACTTGCTACAGTTTTCAGCTCAATGATGGCTCCACGTTTATGGTATTAGCAGGTTTCACTATGCTGTACACAGAGGAATAAACACTATCAGATACATAGCCAGGTGAAACTCAAACACGGTTATGGCCTATTAGCGATACTACATCACATTAGACATGGTTCATTATTGTAGGCAAGAACTAACAGTATTCAACATCCTTTTTCTTTTTCTTTTTTCTTTTTTTTGCTTGACCTTCATTTAATAATCAATATATTTACCATTAGCTGAATATCAGAGTTTATTCTCTCTAAAGGTTATGTTTTCCATTTGGCCAGACACAGCCACAGCCACTTGAACAGTTTCTACTTCCTACTGCTCGGTAGGTTCCAGTGCTTCATTTTTGTTTTTAGTACATAATTTGGTGGCTCCAGTTTATTGGTATAACTAACTTGCTTACTTTTTGAATTCGGCAGGGTTTTTTCCATCCATGATTCACCTAAGAGGAGGTGTGCAACAGAAGGTATGCCATGACGTTCTCTCTTGAATTTTTCATCATTTTTGTTGCCCTTCTCCTTTGCTCAATGTAAGAATCATTAGATGTTCCTTTCAAATATATCTGAAGAAAACCTTCTGTTTCGGATCTCTGATGCAGATGTAGCTCAAACCATAGACCCCTAAATTGGGAGAATTACAGATAGGTCCAGCTACGGGCAACAATTCTTTCTTCTTGTAAATGTATACGTAATCAAGGAGACCATCAGGCCTTCACAGATCATCAGTTGTAAAACTGTAGCAAAAATGCAACAATGAGCTTCTCCGTTTGTATGTCATATTTCCAATGTAATAGATTAGAGGGTAGGAGTGACAAAAATCCTACTTGTGAATTTTGATTTTAAGATTTTATTATCCAGGAGCTTGCACCAATCAAAATACAGAAAATTGAAGAAGCTGGTTATCATTTTTGTAGAAGAAACATGTGGAGTGAGGTTTGTTAATTCTTCCTAACTTCTGGATCAGATATGTCCTGCAGAATCATCCTATTTTCCAAATTACTGAGCATTTTATTGGCTAACATAGCTAGCTACTAGGCACTTAATCAGCCTATGAGCTGCTTTTATGTGGTTTTTTACTATAACCTTGTTTAATGATTCATTGCTGAAATTTCTGAAACTTTCTTTTGCTGCAACAATTCATTGTGCATCTTACTGTCTCACCTAAAATTATCAAACTGTTGTTTAGCAATTATAAACAAATTTGTTCAGCACAAATGTCATCTTTCATTTTTTTTCCTTTTTGGTAGCCTTCAAAATATTGATACCACCTACCACGAGACCTACCAACTAATCTTCCCAACGATAACTAAAATCTCCATGGGAAATTTGATTCCCAAATCTGTTGCTTTATTACAACCTCTAAACATATGGCTAAGCTTAACATTCAAATGATTTCTTAATCTTAATATAATTATTCCAAATACCACAGATATTCCAAGGACATATCTCTAAATTTCAAAGACTCTTAATAACTCATAAATGTGTTGTGTTCAACCACGGTTTCATCCTTTTGTCCAACAAGTTTTTCACTATGTTGTAAATAGTCAGTTGAAACCAAAACAAGTTACAAATGGGCCATTTTTCTCCTGCCTTAAAACAGTTAAAAAACTAATCCAATGTAACGTTTGTGCCTTACTTTAAATTTTCTATGTACTTATCTATCCACCTTGAATAGCTGATGTGTTCTCCATTCTGAACAAATTGTCAGCATTCCTTAGCTTTTCTTCTATCATGCTTTCTATTGGATCCGTACAATCTAGTTACTTAAGAGCCTTTGAGAAAGTCAAGAGGTTACGATCACTACCAATGATTCCTTAAGGTTCCTAGAAGAATTTCACATTGCAGTAGTCCAAATAATGATCCGAATACATAGAATGGGAAGATAAAATGTGACAGACAAATGAAAGTTGTTTCAAGGAACTGCTAGTAGCAATATGTATAGAACTACAGATATAATTACCAAAAATCCAGAGTAAAATAGAACAACCGAAACTTCCCAAATGCTAATGCTTTGTTTGGTTGCATAGAAACAGAAGGAATTGAAAAGAAAATCATATAGGATCTCCTTTCTTTTGTTAACTTGAGAAAACAAAATCCTTCACTCATTTAAGCCTCATTCAAGTATTAGGCGTAGTTGACTTTAGACTATTTAGTTGTTCATCTTATGGGAACCAACTATTAACATGTATTACTGCTAGTGAGACTGTTCCCTTCTCTGGAATTTGCAGATTGTTACGAGATCTGCTTCATGGTGTTACTATGATACTTCAAGCCAACGACATGAAATAGAGTTTCATATGAGTTTTTGGAAATTTAGATATGTGTGGACTCTGTTGATGCTTGTTAAAAGGGGTTTTTTTTTTTTTTTTTTTTTTTTTTTTGAGTGTCCTATTAGGTTATTGCTGATGGTGATGGAAAGAAATCAATGCTGGGTTGTTTTCCCCTTCAAAATTCATTTGTTCTTGGACATCGAAATAGGGTTTATTGTTCTTAATAGATATTTGAGAGGGAGGTAATTTTGCTGAATTTCATTTGGCTGCGGACAAATGTGCAAATCTCGAGCTCTATCATGCTGGCTTCCATTGGTGGTGGATTGCATCACGAGAGCTTTCCTCATTTCCATGTGGAGATATGTATAATCTTTCTTATTATAGGTTTAAAGCATAATTTGGCTTTTATTCTATTAACTAGATAGCGACATAATTATAAATCACCCACACCAGTTTTTTTTTTTTGTCTTTTTCCACAGTATTCCTTTTTCTTCATTTCATAGTATATATGTAGGGCTTTGAGCACATGATGATGCCAAGGGCTGGGGGTGCCAACCTAGTTGGGATTCCTTGATTCTCCCTTGTGCTTAAGGACCGTCTCTAAATAAATAAATAAATAAATAAAAACTTTCCACCAGCTTCTCCGCACTGAAGCGGACCATTCATGTTAAAAGAATTTTGACAGCTATCTTTATGGTTGAATTAATGCTCTGTTTTACTTTGAGAGTAGTGTGACTTTATACTTACATAGAAGTATTCTTCCTTCGTATAAGATGTCACACGAATCCGGAGAGGTTGCACGAGAACACATCTCTTGAAACCATTGAGATGGCATATTGTCAAAAGCTTTAAATCCTTACCCGAGGGCCTAAACAACCTCACCCATCTCTCTTGTATTTTCATATCTAATTGCCCTAGTCTTGTTTCCTTTCCGAACATAGGGTTGCCCATCGCCAACTTGAGACGTCTTATAGTTGACAACTGTCGTAAACTGGAGGGCCAGCCTGACCGCATGCACAACCTCACTTCTCTTCGATTTTTGACAAGAGAAAGATGTCCAGGCATCGAATTCTTTCCAGAAGACGGTCTCTCCACCAACTTAACATCACTTTGCATTTCAAATGTCAAGATATGCAAGCCCCTGTTTGAGTGGGGGTTGGACAGACTCAACTCTCTTAAAGAACTATTGGTTTGGGGTGGATGTCCGAATCTCGTGTCCTTGCCAGAGGAGGGGATGATGCTATTCACCTCTCTCACCAGCCTTTCCATAGTAGGCTTCCCAAAGCTGGAATACCTGTCCTCCAAGGGGTTTCAATACCTAACCTCTTGAATATCTGCGGATCTCCCAATGCGCTAAGCTCAAATCTTTTCCAGAGGAGGGGCTGCCTCCCTCGCTTTTGGAACTACACATCATAGAATGTCCTCTATTAAAAGAACGGTGCAAATAGGATCAAGGACGAGATTGGCTCAAGATTGCCCACATTCCTGAAGTTCGTATAAATGACGGGTTCATGTTTGAACCAGAGATAAGGAGAAATGAATTCTGTTCAATTTAACAAAATACTCTCCAGGTGCATCAAATTTTTTTTTTTAATAGATATATATATAATACATGTTTCAAACTTATAATGATCACTCATGTTCTACATGCAGAAATACGAAGATCAGAGATGCAATCGAGCAACAAAATGGTAATATTTCTATTCAGAGAAGTCATAGAAATCTCAATCATTATCACTGAGATGCACCTGCAATGGAAACCAGGCCATAATTTGATAAACTGAACGAATTAATGCTAATGTGGGGTAAAAATAACAAACCAGAACAAAGCTCAAAAGTATTATTAACAGGCTTTCCAATCCCATGCTAGTTTTAGAATTCCATTTTTCATTTCATTATCTTCTCAGGATTTCCATGGGCATAATGGTGACTACAATTTTACCAGTATGTGGGTCAAGCCATATTTGAGGATGAGCATAATGGTGACTGCAACTCTCGGGGAAACTTGCCTTCCCAATCTCTTCATTCTTAATTACATGCCCATGATTGGCTACACAATTCGCACCCTGATTTCCTTGCTTCAATATATTCCATATTGGAATTTGACATCAATATCCTCCATGGCATCTGGAAAGCTTCTCTTACATGGTCAATGACAATCTCAGAATTGCCTTCAATTACTCAATTTTATTTGTATTTAAAATCTTTAGCTAAGGCTCAATCAAAGACCATATCAACCTGCCACAGGTACCACTATGAGAGCTGGCTAGGCTACACCAGCCACTCAATACTGGCAACAAGGGTTTCCAATGAAGTACCTGGTGACATAAGCTCTAGAGCTTTGCACTGACCTTTTTCAGTCATTTCTTGTTTTACCAAGTCCATGCCTTTATAATGTACATAATGTGGGGTTCGCTTTAATGTAACAGCGGACAATGGACAACAAGGGATTGATTTATTATGGCATTATCTAAGAAATTAGAGGAAAGTCCTAATTCGCTAATCTCTAGGTCTGCTTTAAAGTATATCATCAGAGAATGGGCAATACCAAAACCACCCAAAATGACTTCTTATTATCTTCTGAAATTCCAGAAAAATTCAATGTCTACATACAAATAAAATTAACCTGATAACAACAGTGTAACCCAGTTTATCCATGTTGTCTTCTAATCTCGTATTTTCTGGATTCCAATCCAACGCGCATAATCCACCCACCTGTTCAAAAATAAATATGAATTTTGTCAACCAGAAGGATATTAATTCGTAAGTGGATCCTAGAAGAAAGCTTTAAAACTTACATCAAGGACCCCAAGAATGTGTTTCCAGTTCGAACAACAAAGCAGGTTGCACTCAATATAAGTTTCTTTTGGTGTAGCAAGGGTTCTAGAATCCGTTGTTCAATGACTCCTGCAAGAACTTGGTACCTGGAGAACAAAGCATGGATATCTTTTGTCAATTTCTGTAGCATGCAGACAATATTACATTATAACTACTCTTCCCTATTGAGGTATTTTCAGCCACTCAATCTTAATGACCATCTCATCTCTATTTAGGTCCTCACAGAAGTTACACTGCAATTCTTCCATGTAAATATAAATAATTATGTTCCAAGTATCTTTCAAACTGAAATCTCTAATCAAAATATACACAATATGCACCAATGAAAGCCTCCTTTCATGTGCAAGCATGGTTCAAAGTCTAAGCCAAGACCAAGTTGACTTGGCCAAGGGCAAGACGAGAGATCACACCGAATCCAGAATATACTTAAAGTACCTCAACTCGCCCAAGATAGGCAAGATCTCGGCCAAGACAGAGATGACTCACCTAGATCTAGGCAAGTTGACTTGGTTTCAAGCTAGATCTCGGTCAACTCGCCTGATTCAAGTATATGAGAGAGATACGGAAAGCTGTTACTACACAAACTGCTCCCACACCTATTCCTTTACACTTTTCTCATTGAAAACATTTAAGTAAAGGCCTTGCTCTGAGTTATTCAGTGTATATAAGAACCAACCCCCCCCCCCCCCCCCCCCCCCCCAAAAAAAAAAAATTGAATAAAAATACTTAGAAAATTAAATCCAAAGTAAATCAAATCTCCTCTTCAGTTTTAATTCAAAATACAATTTTTTAGGGTTGGCCCAAAATATCAACTTTCAAATTATAAGGCCTATTCAAAATCTCATTAATCCTTGAAACAAGGCAAGGATAAGCACCCCTTGAGCTCTAAAGATCTCATTGAGGTTGTGGTACTCACCTATCACAAAACAGAGACCAAGACAAGACCACTTACAATGAGCTCTTAAGAACTCTCCTGGAAGCCATGCATTATGGCATTCACCTATTGAGATTGTAGGGGATAACAATATAATACATGAATCACACCACCAATTTCATAGCCAAAATCATTAGTAACTGCCCGCACACATCATTCATTGTAATTATAAGCATGGGGCCTATATGTGGTAAAAAATGTGCCATGAATGTGCTGATCAAAAGGAGAGCTTATAGTTAGCATCATGAGAACACCTCCATGATAGCTTCACTCTTCGAAGCAAGAACCATCCACCAAGGTTTCCGATCTCATTTCAAAACCATGATTCCATGCTTCTCAATGAGAATCTAGTAAGAACCTTACTACCATAGAGAGAATCACGCTTCTAACTAAGACGGAACCTCGTGAGTGATGGGGAAGGTAGGGCCATGACCTCTAAAATTTTAGCAATCACTTATATTATATAAAAGGTAAGATATATTTCGACGAATTAAATTACAGATATTTTTTTCTATGGTGGCCCCCTTTTAAATTAATTCTAATTCTTAATTATATTCTTAAATCTTAGGAGGAAATCAGAATAATAGTCCTGTTTCGATACTCAATAGTTTGCTTTAAAAAAATGAGTACATATGATGCTTTCTCTCTTTCTCTACATTAGTGTAGCTTCTCATACAAACACACTCATTATTTTTACAAATTTCCTTCTTAAATTCATATATATTTATATACTCCCTCCGTCCCTAAAAGATAGGCCAAATTCCCAACTTTTTGTGTCCCAAAATGATAGGCCATTTTGAAAAGTCAAACCATAAAATTGTTTAACTTTCCTATTATACCCTTTGTTTTGTTAAAAATTACTTTACCATTTCAATTTCATTTCATAAAGGAAGGGTATTTATGGAAAACAAAATTTAGTCAATACATTTATTAAGTTTTCTTAATTTGTGTGTTTGGTCAAACTTGGCCTATCTTTTAGGGACGGAGGGAGTTGTATTAGGTAACACAATACTTGTGTGTGTGTGTGTGTGTGTGTGTTTTACACAAATGTTTCCTACACGCCCCAAACCTGACTCTTATATGTATCCCTGCTTCCCCCACCATCGCTCTGGCCCCTTGCTTCCACTTCGTGCTTATATGGCTTTATTCCTTTAAATATATTTCCACCAGCCACTAAAGTCTCTTAATGTAGCCATGTTTTCATAGGGCTAAGATTTGTAGCCAACCAACTATAACAAGTTAACAACTAGATCAATACCCATGCATTACGCATGTCCACACTAGATGAACTACCACTGATCATTTTTCTTCCTTGATATACACTGGAGCTAAGTAATGTTGCTTGACAATCTGCCTATCAAGGAAGATAAGAGTCAAGTTTTGAGAAGGGCCACATGGTCTTTTGGCAGGTAAATATTCCCAAAACAATGTTGCATATACTAATAACTCTTTCGGAGTAAGCCTACAACCTAATCTGTTTCTTTGTAAAAACAAAACCATGGCCAGATAACAATTGTGTCATCAGCATAGGGTTTCCAGATATTGTGGACAAAATACAACATTTATAGAAGATTAGAAGCAGATAAAACACTGAGTACTGATAATTAGAAAACCCCCATACCTAAGGTTGCTGGAAACTGCCATATAGACACCATAGGCTACACTGGTTGATATTATGGGCACATCCTCTGCTTCACCGGCAAATGATTTATCCAAAGCCTTCCGTGCATTAATCAATACATTTGTTATACCTGTACCAACCTGAAAGTAGCAGCTATCAGTCATATGTAACCAAATGGAAAATGTTGATATAAATAAATCAAACGCCAATAATGTGACAAGTGGAACATTGACAGGACTACTTCATCCCAATCTTTGACCATTTGAAGTTCAATGAAAGTATAAGCCAAACTAATAGTTTTATAAATGTAGTGGAAAACACAAGTCCGCACACATGCAGAGAGAGAGAGAGAGAGAGAGAGAGAGAGAAGAGGTGAAATTCCATGAATTGCCTCTGAAATTTTATGAAATAAATAAATATGCTACAAAGTCAGAGCACTAATAACAAATACAAAAATTCACAAGGCTGGCAAGTTAATGTGAAAAAAATTTTCTCGAGTAAATAAACTCGAAATCTTAAAAGCATTTCACCAAATAAATAAATAGATTTTAAATGCAAACTAACTTCAAAATCGCTCATGTGATATATTTAAATCTTAGATACAAATTAACTTGAGTAACTTCCGTGCTTTTCTTTCCCAAAATGCGCCCAACATGAGGCCACAATTGAACCTTCTACCATTTTCAAGCAACAACAGAACCATTATACTGTTAAAACTGGCCATGTGCTATGTGGCTGGCTAGTTTTGAACTTCACAAAAATGCCTTTGTTTAAACTTTAAACATCAAAATACAATAAAACCATGAAACAGAAATCCATTTCAACAATGACAAAATTAACCATTTATTTTAAACATAAAAAGTAATAAGATAACTGCTTTTGTAGTGGTAAAATTTAAAAATTAAAAATAACTGTTATCTTTCAAGCCATTAAAATTCATATAACAAAACAGTCAAAAGGATTGTCTGGCAACACGGATACCAATACTAGTCAAGGAATAAGATGTCCTCACCACAAGAGCAAACTCTTGTTCCAAATTAACAAAGCAAGTTATCAGGTATTTGTATTCCCCATGTGGAGAGAAAGCAAATGTTCCATAAATTTGCTATCCATTAACCAACATTTGTTCTCAAGCTTCAGACAAATCCCATTTCTGCTATGAAGCTGCTATAAAGAGACAGTTACTTAATTGAACCACACTTTGATTTATTAAAAAATTTCATCTATAAGAGTGGAGAGAGAGAGAGAGAGAGAGAGAGAGAGACGCCTCATTGCTCTTCAGAGTGAAGGTTTCAAATCTTCTTTTGTTAATGGAATTGGGGCACATGTTAAGATACATTTAATGGACCAATGATTGCATGGGAAAATGTATTTTCACAGTTTTCTATGTATTTTCACATTTTGTATGCAATCTGCATCATTTTCTATGTATTTTCACATTTTCCTATGCAGTCATTGGTTTATTAAATGTATCTCAACTTAGGGCACACGTTAAGAAAATCCTTTGTTAATATATAGTTGATATAAGCTAATTGTTGAATCAAATCACGCCTCAGATATTCCATGCTTTCATGTCTTTACACTGTTTTCTAAATTTTTATAAGGTTTTCATTCATACTGATATTTTCAAATCGTTATATATCACAAGGATATTTATAATGTCATCTTTATAACATTATAATTTTCACGCATTTTTACTTCTAGAATTGTTCTAATTGGAGATTCCACGATAGTTATTTTTTTCCTTCGGATACCTGCCAAAAATTTTGCACCTTGATGTGATCTAGAAGTTACTCTCTTCAAGGTGCACCTCAAAAACACCTTTATTTAAACACCGCTGTCATGCCTTTAACATAAGAAAGAACACACCAAAAAGAGTGAATACTAAGTACTACAATCATTGACTCTACAAAGATTACCCAAAAATAGAAATAACAATAAGAATACAACCCGGGAAGAGAACTAACATGACCATTTATGTCATTTTAAAACATGAGGTCGTAATATAGGAAAATAATGGAATATACTCCATTAATCAGCTATGGAGCACAGTAGAAAGTTCCTTGAGGGGGGAAAAAAACAATCTACAGAGGTAAAATACATAAAACTACAAAAGTCTAAATCCAAATCCAGAACTTTGAAACTTATATCCCTTGGAAACTAAAAAATTTCCAGAGGTAAAACACCTAAAACTACAGAAGGCTAAATCTAAATTCATAATTGTGAAATGTATAAGGTGATTATTTAACATACCAGAGATGCACCAGTCCCAACTACAAATAGCTTGGCGCCATTGCGCTGCAGAACGGATTGACTTGTATGAGAATAATGTATATACTGAAAAAGTGACTGATTGAATTTATCAAATTATCTGACACCATACCCCTATGGCACCTATTCTCTGCAACAATGAATATGATGTTCCAGCCAAAGCCACCTGCAGACAGGATTTGAAAACTGAATAATTTCTGACTGCAGTTTATACAATTTCCATTGCAATAACTTTTATGTCAATACAATAACCTGAAATGCATTGTCAGGGCAGCTGTAGAAGAACTTGGCAATAGGTCCAGCACTGATTGCAAGGGGTGGTCGAAGAGAAACGGTAGGTGCAGGAAGCCAGACAAGCATGAAATCTGCAATAATGGCCATTACCTAAGATAAAAACTAGATTAGAAAGATATGAAATCTAACGTTATAAAAAATAATATTTTTACTAAATTTATGGGCAACCAAACTAGTATCAAGTTTAAAATAAAAATAATGACAAAAGAAGTGGAGATTCTAAAATTATGCAAGGCCTCTCAAAGTAAAGGAAATGAAAAATAAATATATACAATGCAAAAGAATTAAACTTGGAAATGTGAAAAAGAAACATGTTATGGAAATGTGAAAAAGTTACAAGTTTGGAAAATCTCAAATACTTTAGACTTAACTCAACAAACCTTATCCCAACCATATATAGGATGACCATAAGCCTATTTGGATTCAAATATTAATCAAGTTGAATCTACCTATGTTCAAGATTGATCCAAGTAACTATGTCTCATAAATCGGATTCAAATTCAAGCCCACGCTCTAATCAGTTGGTGACCGGATTTGAAATCTGCTCCAAGCTATTAATAGTTTTAAGGCACCATGTCTTCTCTCACACTGTAGACTCGAGTAAAAAATGCTAGCTATTGAAAGTTTTAAGCCACCATGTCTTCTCTCACATTGTAGACCCTAGCAAAAAATGCTAGCTATAACTCAGAAACATTTTTTGATAGGAAGCTACAACTCAAAAAATTCAAGAAAGTGTTATCCCAGCTTTAGCTACAACACTTATAAAGAAGTGCAAGGAGGACGAGGAGTTGTACAATTAATGAAAGAAAATAAAATAAAAACACAAAACACAAAAGGAAAGCTCTAGACTCCACAAATAGCCCTCTAATCAACACAAATTAGAAATAGAGGGATGCCATTATGACACTAAATTCCTTGGCCACAGAAGCCAAAAATGAAGCCAAGAAAACCACCCTATCTCATGAGCTTCCAACCTCCTCAATCTGATCCTCAATCCTAGCATTTCTTTCAAACCACAATACCGAAAAAATAGCAAGAACTGCACACCTCCAAAGCAACACTCCTCCCAAACCACTCCCAAGTCCAGAAAAGTCAATAACAAGCATATCCGTACAGAAACTGGACAAACCTAACAAACATCCCCACCCTCTGAAAGAGACTCTTCCAATGAAATCTCGCCACCTCACAATATAGAAATGAGTGATCAATACTCTCAGCCTCCTTCCCACACAGGACGCACCACTAAGGTAACAAACAAAATGTAGGTCTCTTCCTCCGAAAAACATCATTACTATTAATTCTTTTATGAGCAACAGTCCATACAAAAATGTGAACTGTTAAAGGGACTCTAGATTTCCAAAGCATCTTAAAAGGAAGAAAAAGAGGAATTTTAGAATCATCAACTAAAGAATTCATGTAAGAATTGCAAGAAAAGACACCAGAAGGATGAGGAATCCACCTTCTCCTATCCAAAGTTTACAGTCTGAGGACAATACAATCAAGCAACAAAACCATAGAAGAAAACTCAGTAATCAACATTTCTTTCCTTAGATGGCATATTTAAACGAGTTCTTCCTAATAAGTTGATAATCATTTCATTTTATCCCAAGAAAATGTATTGTTTCCAATTGGTGGACCATGTCCATGAAAAGGTTTAAATGAGTGGACCATCTTTCACTACCAAGCAAATTTGCACTGTCATATTTGAAGTATTTTTACTTTAAATAAATGTTAGGAGGATGCATTTCCAAAGGGCTAAATCTAGGGCTGCAGGTAAAGAAAGGCTGGCCTGAATTCAGCCTGATCACTTTGAAATCTGACCAAGCTGAGCCATTTGGCTTGCAGTGGGCCAAGGTCAAGCTTATATTTTTTTTACATTTTTTATTTATCAGACCAAAGTCAACCTTAGATTTCAAGCTTAAATAGATCAATTGTTTATTATCTCTGTCAATCTTATGTATTCCACTACATAATCAAACCAAGAACTCAATTGGTAAGTATACGTTATTATTATAACATGTTAACACCAAAAGGTCAAGGATAGTAGTAGTTTAAATTTTTGGTTTATAGCTAAATAGATTTATGGTTGTTAAATTGAGCCACTCAGAACACAGCCCATGAAGAAAGGATCAATAGTCATTTTTTTGAACTTAAAAAAAAGGTTGCATGTGAATATTTTTTATTCAACTCCAAATTCTATAGCTTTCCTTGTTAAATTTTGTTCGCTGGAATTTTGTTAACCCATCTAGACAACTAGGTGATTGTTGGTTGTGTTTCTTTATTTACTACTAAAAATCAAGAAATGAAATAGTTGTTTTCGTTCTCTTTCTAGTCTTCTTGTAAAGAGGACAGATATTTGGAAGTCACATTTGTCACCTATACTAAAAGCAAAAAACAAATAAACATGTTAGGTAAGCACAAAAAAGACAGATATGTCTAGGCAATCAGACTTCACAATGGTTTAGGCACCACAAAATCCCTTTCTTTTCCCAATTTAAGGAGTGTGGGATGATTCAACCTGTCATATTTTTTTGACGAACAGGGAACAGACAATCTAGACTGCTCATGTTTTTTTTTTCTTTCCATTCTGAAAACATCCGGAAGCACCTAATATCTAAGGTTTTTGGCCCAATTTTGTAACCAGTTTTTTAATTATGAGAGAGAGAGAGAGAGAGAGAGAGACATGAAACACTACCAAAAGACTTTTAAGGAAATTTCTATTGTGAAAAGCCATACCACATCAGCAAACACAAAATCCAGCTCCTTGGTAAATTTTTCTCTACGCCGTTCCAACTCTGCAGCAGTCTGTAGAGTAAACATGACAGATAGATATTATATTTATAAATAGCATTTACTGTATGCATTAAGAACAAAGAAAGCACCAATCTATTCAAAGAAAAGACTACCTTTTCCACAGAGCTTTTAAGAGAATAGAAAAAACATGACACATTCAATCAACAAGAACATAATTATCTGGCAGATAACCAGAATTGAATCTTTTAAATATAAAAATTTAGTTCATAATCATGAGATTTCTCAGAAATATCATTAAGTTCAAGGACGTATAACATCAAGCTACAAAAGAAGTTTAGGATGTCTAAGGCAACTAATTATTTAAGAAATCAAAAGATATCACTTTTCAAAATACCTTGAAGAACAAACAATGCAGAAAAGGTTTCATAAATATAGCTGTTCATAACCCACAGGCCATAATTACCATTTTAAACAAATAAATCCTATGATTCACACACACACACATCTGCACTTAAGAAAGAAACACGTGTTCAATAGGACTCCACCATAATTTTCAAACTTCGAATTTTTTTTTGGAAAAATAAAAAATAAAAATCCAACAGAAGATTCATATATCATTTTATTCAACTGCTTTTTATGATCTGGCTCCCCAAGAAATCCAACAGAAATTGATTATGAAGAGAGAACATTGGGCAAAGAATTGCAACAGAATAGTTCTTGGCTGAATTTAGAAAAGTGTTACACCAGGATACAAAGCTAAGACAACCATGGAGAAGAATACAATATGCCTAAAAATAATCTAATCACCCTGCTGGTTACAATTGCAAGGAACGCAATGAAATTGGAGTAACATTGTGATCAAAGTAATAAAATGCCACTGACAAGTTTAATATCCGGAAAATCCTGAAATTTCAAATGTTAAAATTTGATGAAAGGTTTTGACTATTCAGCAGAATTCAACTGAAGATAGGTGCCCAAACCAAATTCAGTTAAACCCCAGTAAAAATGCATTTGGTATGGATTTAGATGGGGGGAATTTTAGATTTGTCGGGCTACAGGATATGTAGCAAAAAATTAACAAAATCTCATAAAACTTAGTTGTTCCTAATGATTTTCTTTTTATCAATCTGGCTAAAAATTCAGATAAATAGCTTGAAAAATTCAGATTAACTAGGAGAAATTCAGCCGAATAATTTTAAAAAATAAATATATGAGAGTTAAAGGGTGTCTTAATTCAAGTACATATTAACAAAGTTAACTAAAAACAAGAAAACTATTAATCTGTGAATCTAAAACCATGCTATAATCAAATTTCATCACAAACCCAACAAAGTAAGAAATAACTCAGAAAGTACGCTTAGCAGCATAATCCCTCAAAACCATTAGACATTATCATATCAAACCAACCCTTTTTTCATAAAACCCGCATTCTTCCAAAAATACCCATGAAATTCTTGTACTTCATTTTACTTTCGTGTAAAGCACAAACCTTAGTGAAGATCCCAACACCGCACTCCATGGCAACTTTAGCCAAGAACAAATCATCCGCCAGCAACCGTTCCTTGAACCCTCCGAACTGCAGCAACCACCGGAACACCGGCGACTTCTCCAGCTCAAAGTACCTGTTCACGATCGATCCCGGAATCCTCCCGGCCTCGATCGCCGCCGCCAGATCTTTCGGAAGGCTGTCCAAAGATCTCCCGATCTCCGCCAACGCAAGAACCGCCTCCGCCTTGTTTTTATCTCCGGCGTCTCCCTCATCGCCGCCGCCGCCGCCTCCACCACTACCTCCGCCACTTCCGCCGGGGATCCCGCCGCCGTTTCCGCCGGCGAGTACAACGGTGATCGGATGTCGAATTCGACTGGAGTTTAGAGTACTGAGAGGGGACAGAGAGAGAGTGGTTGTGGTGGTGGTGGTGGTACGACGGGTGAGAACAGTAAAGCTTTGGAAAGAAGAGTGATGATTTGGTGATGGGAAAGTCAGAGAACGGGTGGACAAGTTTGAGCAGCTGATCGCCATTGTAGAGAGAGAAAGAGAGAGAGAGAGAGAGAGAGGAGTAGTGGTGGCGGTTATCTCACTCTTCTCTCCGACTGTAGAGAGAGAGAGAGAGAGAGAGAAGGAGAAGGAGAGAGACAGGGTCAGTGTTGCTGGGCTTGGATTGTTTGGTGGCGGAGAAGGTAGATAATGTGTGACTGTGCGAGGACTGGTGAGAGAAAATGGCGGGTGCACGCGCCATCTCAGGCTCCCGTCAAAGGAAATGACAACCACACAGTTCTATCCATACTGTTCCTCAGGTTCATTATGCCGTCAGCCTTTGCTTTAAAAACACGGAGAAAAGTTTAGCATGGAGCCGGGAGCCTCCTTTCCTAGTTGGTATTAAACTTTTGCAAGTCCTCTCAAGTCCCCAACTCGATTCCACGCAACAAAATACTTAATTGCAGTTATATGATTTAATTATGGGGATTTTATTTTATTTTTTCGGGTTTTATGAATCCTAGCCTTGTAAATGGTATATATTTCTTCTATCGTAAAGGAAAAGTAAAAGGTTTGAATTTTTTCACCCACGCTTTGAAAATTTATGATTGAAATTTAATTTATGGGTTAGTGAATAGTGTTTGCACTCGAAAACAAAAATTACGAAAAAAAAAAAATTACCTAATCATTAAACTACAAAGCCAACTCATTAGGAATAATTAATAAACACACAAAGTTAAAGTTTTACGTTATCACTTATTTTATTGCATTGAATAGAATTAATTTTTTAATTTCCATTAAAACATACAACCAAATCCCAATATTTTTTAAAAATTGATTTTTTTATCAGACGGTCCACCCCAGATGAGTATCATCTAGTTTATCATGAGTTCAAAAAGTTTAATCTTAATTTAATCTAGCTTGTTTTTAGTTGGTATGTCTTGAATTCATAACAATGTAGAAAAATATATAAATAAAACACTCTGTGAACCCTAATATTTGATATGATTAGACTAATCATCTTAACCAAGTTATGCTAATTCTTAAAACATTTATTCAGTTGAAAGAGACCTATAAAATTGTGAATCTCAACCGTTTTTATTTATATGAAAGATCTTATTCTTTCTAAACGTCTTTTTTATTTATATTTAATGATATAACTACTTATATGACATTAATAATGTGACAAACTTACGTAGAATGTATTAAAATACAAAATAAAAAACTATTATACCCTTCTTCATGCTTGTCATGTCAAAGAAAGAGGGTAGGCAGTTGGAACCGTATAGAGTGAACTGCAGGGGATTTGATTGTTTATCATGGGACCCCACAGTGCGACATGGGCATCCCAGCACAACAGATACAGCTTTCACATAGATCACTGAGAATCAAAAGGGGAAGGCGCGTGAAGGAGAGAGTGTGAGATTATTATTCCAAATTGGTGATGAGTGAGTAAAAGTGTAGACCACGCGCCTGGTAATGGAAATGGGGATTCATTCGAGAGTGTATTTTGGGTCTGAATCTAATCTGAATAGACTTTCCAAGTTCCGACAAAGTCCAAGGAAGACGTTACAAGGGCGTAGGAAAAGGAGGTCGTCTTGTTACTTCAGCTGGTGGAATGCTAATGTACTCACTAGCACACATAAAAACATCATATCCTAATTTTCCATTGGTCCAATCAGTTTGACACGTGGCACATATTTAGAATTTTTTTTCCATAAATACTTGCTTTTTTTAAAAAAAATATACATGTGAAAATATTAAAATAATAATAAATCTAGTCTCTCTTCTTTCTTCTTATTCTTCTTCTTCTTATTATTTTATTTATTTATTTATTTTTTTGATATATTGGAAAGAATTCGAACTTCTAACCTATCTTACCCTTGCACTTTTTCCCACCCTCTCTCTCACCTCGAGTGGCTTAATCTAATCCCTTTTTTTTTTTTGTTGTTGGATCAAGTACCATTGCTCAAAATGAAAGACAACTCCCTTGAGTAGGAAGAATAACAATATTTCCAAGTACATATAATTTATCTATTCCACATGCTACACATAATAATAGGATTTATGTTCATAAAACCATTGGAAAGTAGTGAGAGTTGAAACCAATGACGAAGGTACGTAGGGGCAAGTAGGGACCACTATCCCAACACAAATTTTTAAAAACTACAAATTATGTACATATTTTATAATACTTATATATTCACACCCATAAAAATTGTTTTCTTACTCTTGGCGCTTGTTTGGAAACTTCTAAAACTGTATCAAATTGGGTTTGGTCCACAACTATTATCCAGTTTTTAAATAAACCAAATCACAGTTGGTTTGAAAAAGATTATACCTATACCTTATTTTCAAAACAAAGATGAATTGATTAGTGGGAAAAATACATTTATCAAACAGTGTGAAATCAAAACTAACCAGACTTATCAAGTGGCCTGTCACGACCCAAATTAATTAAGCCGTAATCAAAATAATAAAACAAGCTTTTTCTTTAATAAATCCTTTGATAAATCGTGGATGACACGTGTTAAAATCTCAACCATTTTAAAAATTTTCGGCATGACACATCCGTAGATAGGACATACCATCATGAAAACCTGTTATAAAAATCCATTCTATAAAAATTTCCATGTCATCCATGAGTGTGGTATCATCCCATGCCTCGCATTCCACGTATACAACCATAGAATTAAAATTTACAACTCTACTTTATTTACAATTACATTAACCCAATAGAAACCCACTTAATTACATATTCCTTCTCATGAAAAATACATTCATAATTAACAAATAAAATTTTCGATGATAGCATCTTCCCCCTATGCTAGCAAAACTAATCTCTGGATTACCTGAAAAACATTTAAAATAATAGGCGTGAGTTCGACGACTCAGTAGATACAATTTAACATAGTAAACTAAAACAATGATATAAATAAAACCAATTATATCATTTACATCAAAATATACTAACCGAGTATATTACGAATCCCAAAATAAGTTATAACCCATAACTTAAAATAAATAATGCATAATGCCCAATGCATATGACTCATGTCCAATTTACATTAATTTCATTAATTACCGACCACTCCCGCAGGAGGATTTAAACCCAACCTCCAAGAGGACAACACAAGGGTTTTTACCTGGAACCAAAAAGTAGCCTCTGATTCGGGAACACAAGGGTTCCTACCTGGAACCGGAAAGTACCCCAGGACCAAAGGAATGGAAAACACCACAAAGTCCCATTGACTGCAAGTAGTTCAATTCCAATGACCCCTTTTTATGCAATACTTTTACCCAATATTCATTAAGTCCATTTAATGCATGATTATGCCCAACATGCAGTGCGATAAACCATAAAATGATTTTTAACCAAAATCATCTCCCAAAATATACCACATAAGCTATAGTGGAAAATAATCACATAATTATACCAATTTATGTTAACAACATAAATATCCATAAAATCTATACAATTATATTCCATAGAATGTATAAAACAAACCAACTCATTAATAAACGTAATTTCCAACTTACGTTATCAAATACCCAAATTTCCATTTAAGATTTATTCCATAAATTATGTATATACATATTCTAGGCCCAAGAATACCAAATAATATGATAATATATACCATATTATCATGTCAATAGTTTAAACCTATATAAATTGCACCTACCTCAACCAAATGCGTGGAAAAATGTAACATTTGAGGTTGTGGGTATGAAGTCCAAACCCTAGGATGCAAATGCACGCTCCCAATCCAAGCCCTAACTCCCAAATGACTTGGTTAATGAAAATAATGGAGGTCCCAACTCCAAATTGCCACCAAAACTCCCCAATATGCATGAATAAACCTCTAAGAATGCAAAAGAGTTGGTGAGGATGACAATCCATGCCAACACCCATGAAATCCAAACTCAAATCACCATGAGCAAGCTCCAAGCTCCACCAAGAGGTTGGAGAATATGAATCTAACCATAATAATGCATTCCCAAGCATCAAAGAGAGAGAAAAACCCAAATCCACAACCATACGCGCGTAGATCGGACCAAAATACGCTAGATCCGAGCTTGCCGGCGTCGGATCGAGGTCGTCGTGCTCCGGGAAGTTGCCATCGAGCCTCCACCCCCTCTTCTCCTTCTCTCCCTCTCTCTCTCTCTCTCTCTCTCTCTCTCTCCATGCCCAAAAAGACCAGATCTGGTCTAAAATCATGGGGGATGGGTTTTTATAAGGGGTGAGGGGCACATGCGTCATTTTACGCAAAAAAAAATTGCAAAATCCGTGATGCACGATCAATCATGGTCTGAGGGCACGATCGATCGTGGAAAACAGAAGTGAAATTGCATTTCTGGGGCACCTACGATCGATCGTCCCCAAGGCACGATCGATCGTAGGTGCCCCATAAAATGCCCAATAACTCAGGCAAATGTGTATAAACCCACACAGTACACACCACTGCCTTATTTTCATTAAAAACATTTAAGTAATAAGAATGGAGAAGATTACTTTAAGTTATTTAATGAAAATAAACAAACAACCCCCCATTTGAATCCAAATAAAATATCAAAAAAATCAAATACCCAATATATCAAAATCTCATTTTCAAGTTTTAGTACAAAATCTGTCTCCCGACAGATTTTCCTAAAACAAACATGCATGGAACCCAATCCAAACATGCTAATAAATTCCCATAAAATCACTAATGTCTTATAATATTATAAACTCCCATTACTGCAAAAAATTATCATTTAAAACAAAGATTTATGAAAATTCATTTTTTCCCAACACTTAGCCAAATTTCAGCAGCTTAAACCCTTAAGTTGCAAATAAGGCTAAACGCACCCGAAAGATACTCAATGCACAAAACAAGCATCAAAACACATCCAACATCATAATATCATACACATGCATTACCCATGCATGAAGTCATTCGAAAAATCAAGGGATTAGCTACGTTAACCATAGATTAAACCCTTAATACCCTATTTAAAAATTACAGGTATTACATGGCCAGGTTTTCAAGTTCGCCAAATAGCTCCTTACTAATTTATATTTTATTATATAACCACACCCAACTCAAAACCCACTTTCTCACACAAGTGGCACTGTGGTAGGTACTAAGATTATATATCATTCAAAGCTTTTAAAATATAAAGAGGGACAATTATAAATGTCTTGATTGCTTGATTACAAATATTGTCAATTAAAGTTTATATTTTTGCGAGTAGAGGATAACGATCTTCTTTCATTCTTTGGTTAGCCATGCATGAAGGTCCTACAAGAATAGTTGTTTCCCTTCAATCACGACATTTTAAATAGCTCTCGTGTTCTCACAAAATGTATACGCATATTGATCCAAATAAGGATTTCATTGATTCATGCTTCCCACTACAATTGAAGGCTACAATCCATCTTATTTGTTCAGCTGTTACAAAGGATCATTCAGATGGAGTTCTCATTAAAGATTGTAGTGCCTTACTTCATAGACCTTGGCCGACATGAACCCTACAGCACACTTACTGGGAAGCAAATCATGCTTATAAGGTTAACATTAACTTTGTTGTTTTATGTATCTTCTCCACATGCCTCATTAATATTCTCCTTTCTAACCTAGTGAGTGTTTTTACACCTAGATATTAGCTCTTTGGATTCTATGTAAACAAAAATTTATGATTGGTATTGCTTGATATATCGACCATATATATTCAGAGAGCATTGTGGCTAAGGTAATTTGTTTTGATGTAAAGTGAACCCACTTCTACACGATCATATGTTGGATGTACAATCACTTTTTCCTACTGTTAAATGATCTCATGTAAAATGTTTCAACATAAAGTCAGTCACAATCCTACCTTGACAGGAACACCGAATACATGAATCCACCCTTTCTGAGAAATCCAACTACACCCAAGAACCTTTGAAGCTCTGTGTTGCTTTGCTATGAGTGTGGCCATGGCTCAATTGTAGATTTGGAGGTAACAGTCATGATCCCCTTCCCTCTAAAACTTTATTACTTCTATTTCTTTTTACATTGGATCCATTGGTAAAGTAAGAACGACCAAGAACTTTTCAAATTTTTATGAATCATGATCAAAACTAAAGAACGAAAATGGAGAAGAAAAAAGAAAGAAAGAAATTGCACAGAAGGGGAATGGTAGAATAAGGAATTGTCGGCGTGTTCTGTGTTCTCTCTATATTTAGATTTTGGGTTTTATCTTTACCCAACCCACATCTGTTATTGAAGCTGACGATTTTAAAAGAAAAGCAAGTGTTGGATCAGAGAGATCAATGGTTCAAAAAGGGTGTAAAAGTTCAACACTTAAAACAGAACCCTCCCCTATATATATCTATATCTATCTATCTATATCTATCTATCTATATCTATACTACCTATCTATATCTATATCTATACTACCTATAAAAGGATGAATCCTAAAAAACCTTTTGATTCTCTAAAATACTCTTATTTTAAAATGTAATGACATCAATACCCTTAAGTAATCCAAAAGACAAAAAGAAAAAAGATACATAATTAATTAAATTATGGAGAAACCTACTTTAATTAGAGTTCTACAATCCTATTCCACTAACCCATACGTTTCCCTTCCCCATACCCTATTTTAATTAGAGTTCTACAATCCTATCCTATTAGCCCATACGTTTCCTTCCCCATTAACTCATTCGTTTTTTACAGGCAAAAATAACAAGAAAAACTCATACGTCTCTCCATTTTCGTCCCCCATTATGTATCCCTTTAGTATCCCTATGCCAACCCTATGAATTTTACATTCATCTTCTCTTATTCTTAGTTGGAGATTGAAAATCCCACATCAAAGGTATAGTTTTCTTTATTTTTTATATTCTGTTTTTTTTTTTTTTTTTTTTTTGAGGTATATGCTTAATATATCTCTTTGATGTTCTCTTAGAGATTTAACGTCTCACCATAAGAGGTATCTTTTTTTTTTTTTTTTCCTTTCTTTCTATAATTTATATTTTACCTTATGTTTATAGTGATTTGTTGAATACACTATTTCATTAAGACAGTGTGTTGTAATTAGAGATTATTGTTTCTATAGATTTTATTATTTTTATGTCGATCATTCCTTTTTTTTTTTATTGGTAATTTTGTGGATTGGAACTGGTTATAGAATACCAGTTGTGTAGAGGTTTTTATTTTCTGAATCCATTAAATGTAAATGTATATTAATTTTGTTTTAGGTTTTTGTAAATCTAGGGTACTCAATAATTTTCTGCTTCATAAATATTATTATTATTTAATGCTTTGATGTCTTTTGATTTAATATAACATTATTGAAATCGAAACAGGAAGAGATTAAATAAAATTTGATTTTCAGAAATTCACAGCCAAGTAAACTTTCACTTCCTTAAACTGTTTTCTTCTTTTATATATATATCTAAAAGAGAAAAGGAAAGTGCTATTAAGTATCATAAAGAAACTCAAGATTCCACTTAGGTTGGCACCTTGAGTTCTTCTAATCATATTCTATTTAAGTCCTTGGATATACCTACAACAAACATATTACTTAAAATGGTTCACATGCAACGCACGTATGCCCAAACTAGTATATAATATATTTATATATGTATGATCATAAGACCCACTTTTTCTCTTTCTTCGATGTGGCGTTTAAGTGGCACTATTATTCATTCTCAAATCTATTTTTAAAAAACCACATCATATATGAGAGAAATTTTTTTTTTAATAAAGATCACATCATCACAAGAAAAAAAAATGTAATTTAAAATGAAAATTTGCAAATAGAAATAAATACTCCAATCGAAATACCAAATTATATAAAAAGACTAGATTCTACTCCAAATGCATGTATTATTGGTGGAATATTATTGATAATACTCAATATAATTACTTCTATAAGAAGAAGTTTTTCAAAATAATAAAATAAAATCTTACCTATGATCGACTATGTCACAAGAAATATTCAATGGATTAGTTATAACACATATTAAAAAGAATATGTTAACAAAATTTGAGTTAAGAACTTAATATAATTTGTAGTTTTGTATCTCAAAAAGAAAGGAAAATAAATTTTAAATAGGAATTCCATTATATCTATGCTTGATTAAGATTATTTAAATTAAATACCAAAAATGCCTCATTTAATTTTTTTTTCTTAGGACTCAATTTAATTTGTGTCAAACCAATCCTACATGGCTTAGGAATCAAGCCTCCTTCACTATTCATGGATTTGCGGGCGGCTTTTAGATGTAAAAAGGTTATTAGGGCTTCCCAACAAGGCCCCAATTGCAACTTGTGTGAGATTGATTCAAACCCAAAATCCTAGGATACTTATACATTTTTAAAAATATGAAAACTCGAACAAACAAATAAAGGCTTTTTTTTTTTTTTTTTTTTTTGGGTAACAAACAAATAAAGTATGTAACTATATACTATTATGTAAAATTGTGCATTAAAATAAAAGTATATTTATGCTACTTATAAAAGTCTCTTAAATAGAAAAAATTTTGGCCAATGACATAATAGTTTAATAGTATTTGTCTCACTTGTTAAGTGAGTGATGAATGATCTCAAATTTAAACTTATAAAGAAATATTGATACTCATTGTTGATATTAAGCGGGTTTAAGAGTAATATTACATTCTATTGATTGTCTAAAAATAAAAAAGTACAAATTTTTTATTGGCAATAATACTCTTATTTTAAATTATTTTATTATTAAATAAAAATTCACTCTTGGATGCAAAAACTTTGGGTTTATACACCGTAGTAATCGTCTATTACTCATAACTTCACTAGACGTTAACAACTCTTATCTCTCTACTCTACATGTATGGATCAGATAAACAGAAGCCACACTCACAGAGCAAGCGAGGCTGCAAGAGCACGCAACAATGGCTTCTGCTGCTACGCCCTCATCCCTCATGCTAACATACGCCGCGTCCTCTGTCATCCCCCAAGACCTCACGCCCTTTCTCTCCTTCAAACCCAATCCATCACTGTTCAGGACTTTCCCTCTCTGCCCATTAGTGTTACAACGAAGAGACAGAAAGTTAAGCAGTTGGGTCGATGTGTCTTCACCTAGAGAGGCCAAGTCTGGGTCTTACCATGTAGTTGTGGCTGCTTTGGCTACTGAAACAGAGGTGGATGAAAGTGTGGAAGAGAAGGAGGCTGTTGAAGGGGCCGCCGTCGTTGTGATTCCGCCAAAGCCCAAGAAAGGGAAAGCCGCATTGCCTTTGAAGAGAGACAGAGTATTCCTAATCTTTCTTTCTCTCTCTCTCTCTCTATATTACCTGAATTATAGGTCTATTGAATTATTTTGATATGTGGGTTTTGTTTGGTTTAGCTTTGAATTATCAATTCACAAATTTGCTTTTAGATAGAGACATTTGATATTGAATATAAAGAGATACAAGGTATACTTAATTCATCTGGTTTTGTTTTTTGTTTTTTTTTCCCCCTAAATTTTATATGAATTATGGGTTTCTTGAGTGGTTTAGCTTTGCTTTATGAATTTATTATTTGTTTTAATCGATGGTTTTTTTCTTTATTTTTTTCTGAACTATCATTTCCAGAATTTAAATTTCAGAAAACCTTTGGCATCAGTTCTTTTTTTCATTTTTTGGGGTAGTTTATTAAGTTATTCATAGGTTCATATACTAAAAAATTTTCTCTTTCTGTTTGGAAATGTCAGACGAGGTCTAAGAGATTCTTGGAAATTCAAAAACTGAGGGAAAACAAGAAAGAGTATGAAGTGAAAACTGCTATCTCATTGCTGAAACAAATGGCAAGCACAAGATTTGTAGAGACAGCCGAGGCTCACTTCCGTCTCAACATTGACCCCAAATATAATGATCAACAGTTGAGGGCAACAGTGAGTTTTCTGGGCATTGATTGATGATAGAAACATATGTTTATATCAATTATATGATGCTACAATCAAGTCTTAATATTTATAATTTATCTTTTGAATCTTTCTTTTCATAGGTGAATTTGCCCAAGGGTACTGGACAGACAGTTAAAGTTGCTGTTCTTACTCAAGGTAGTTTCTCTACTCAATTAGGGATGACAAGTAACTTTGTGTCATGATTTGGTTTCACTATGGTGCGTTTGTGATCAATAGAAAACATTATTTGCTTGTTGATAATGAGAATGATAAAAGGGAAGATAACCAATTATGTAACCCACCTACATAAGATTAGGGAGGATCTGAAGTGTTAATTTTTAAGAGAGTAAACATCAAAGTAGTGGAGAATGACTTATGCAAGAGACTTTAGAATTTGTATGCATAAATAGAAGTGTAAATTCCTTGAGATGGTATAGATCACTGATAATATAATTTTCAAGGTTGTAGTTTGAACTGTCCATAGGCTAATTGCTTGAAAACCTTCAACTGAAATATTTTGACAGCTAAAGATACTTTATTCCTTGCAACTCAGAATCTTAACTTCTGAATAAGATAATAATAGAGTTTAGTTGTCTTCAGTAGGAGGGTTGCTTGTCTTTAAGTTGTGATTTTGAGAGACAGTTATTTCTTTGCATGCAAAAAAGATCATGTTCAATTTGGTGCCATATCTTGGTACCCACTCTCTACTCTCGTACAAGTTCACAATGAACAAATCTGTGTTTTTAAGTAAATTTTTTTTTATGTATGTGTATATAAAGAGAGTAACATAAAAAGGAAAACTGTGTAGTATTCATCACTTTTTGAAAAGGAAAAAGGATTTGTGATTGGGCTCTTCCTTTTCTTGGAAGAATCATATTGAATTTTGGTGGGTGTTCTTTTGGTAATCCGAGCACCATTGTTATTGGGGGTACTTTGAGAGATCATGAAGGCAATACTTTATGTTCCTTTTCCATGCTCGATGAGAATGTTTCACAATTGAGGCAGAGATTTAAGCTCTTTGGATTGATTTAAGGTTGGAAAGGAGAGTTGACTTCCAAGATTTAATTGTGCAAGGGGATTCTTTTACAATTATCTCTTAATTGAAAGAAGGGGATGAGGATGGTAGGAGACATTGCTATGCTATGAGGGAGATTATGGTTATTGCCAGATGCTCTAGGTCTCTTTCTCTTGGGTTCATAGATTCGCTAACAGAGAAGTGGATTTTTTTTAGCAAAAATAGGGGCTTCCAAATTTAATATCTTCATGAAACACTTTTATGAGACATTGTTTGCTTTTCTTGATATATTTTTTGGTTTCCTCTTCTTGAGCAATACTTTCCATCCTTACCTTTTGTAACTTTTGGCTATTCTGTATAATATACTTGTTAATTATAAGTAAAAGGTACAAAAACAAAAAACAAAAACAAAAAGAAAAAACAAAAACAAAACAAAAAAACAAAAGCAAACACGAACACAAAAACAAAAAGGAAAAAAAGAAAAAAATTGTTGTGATGTCTAGTAACCTTTTACCCCGTTGAATTTAAATATTTATGTAATACTTTAGAAGCAACACATTATCCGTCATTCTACAACAAGTTATAGTTGTGTTCATCAGGGAATAAACTAGTTTTGGGGTTTTTTCTTTTTTCTAGAATTAGCATATTACCATTTTATATGATAAATTTTGTACAATTATCTAAATAGTTAGGATTTGTAGACAAGGACACAAGGGTCATGCTTCGTAATAGATAACGGGTGTTGGATATGGCAGTTCCCCAAAATGTAGAGATAGGGACATGGCTACATGGATATGTGAATATACGTTTATAATTAAAGATACCTACAAGCACATAAGTTTGTGTTTGTGTTTGTGTTGAACAATCAAAGAGTTTGTCTCTGATAGTGAAAGCAATATCTAGTGACCAAATTTTAAGCTATTATATATGTGTGTTTTCTACCGAAGCATCACAAATTATAATAATAACTCCATATTGGGTCCCGTAACAGAGAGAAATTATTCATGCATTCTTGTGCACATGTTTAAATTAATTTGGGGTCTCATAACAGAGAGAAATGATTCATACATTCTTTTTTTATCAGCTAAAATGATCCATACATTCTTGTGCACATGTTTTTTTTTTTTTTTTTTAATGAATACAATCTTGTGCACACGTTCGAATTAATTTTGGTTTATGAAATTTTAAGTGAAAAGTTGTTGTCATACATGTGTGGACATGGTTTTCAAGTGTACGAGTCTTGAATATGCGATTTTTTATAGGGATGAGTTGACTTCTTAAATATCATATATTTCCAGCCATCCTAACTTATCTTTGCATTTCAGACTTGTTACCTATTGTTTAGAGCTAATTACTTTGCCTTTTATACTTGTTTTCCTTTTTTCTTTTTTTTTTTAAGTGCTAATGACTTCTTATAAGGTAATTCACAGCATGTATCAACTTTAGTAATATTTATTGTTAAAATGCAATAGATTGTCTCTTGGTGAGGTGGGAAAATTTGTATTCCTTCAAAAGATATTGGGGTTTCGACCTCTCTTTGGGATGAATAAATCCTTGCTGTGTAAATGACTATTTAAATTTAAATCCAATAGGGATATTTTTAGAGGTTATTGATTGAGGCTAGATTTTAAAGGTTGTTGATTGAGGCTTAGGGTTCTTTCTTTCCCGCTGAATAATGATGGAGTTGAGCGCCCCATGATTGTGATATGCAGAAAGTAATTTGTAAAGTTAAATCCCTTTTTGACAATGGAGTCGGGTTTGGGCTGGGCAGTAGGAGTCAGTAAGGTTTTTGATGTATGCTAGGTGTGGTTATTGTCCTTTGGGAAGGTTATTCCCCAGTCTTTGTCCTGTCTTGCTTGGGTTTCTGATAATATGCTGGTGTCTCTTGGTAGGTTGGAGAAGGTTCAATGGTTGTGGCATCTTTATGTTGTGAAGTTCTTTGTATATGCTGTTTCTAGAGAGGGGCAAGGGGACTTCCCTAGGAAGGTGGTCTAGAAGCTACACATTCCCTCTAAAGTCTTCTTTTCTTTGTTGGTGTCTTTGGATAAGATATTGAATGTTGATCACCTCATCTCTGGAAATTTTGGTCTACTGCTAGCTGATGTATCATGTGTCGTTCCGATTTTGGATGGATAAATTACTGATGCTACACAATTCCTTTGTGTTGAAGGTCTAGTTGGCTTGCTTCCCAGGTTGGGATCTGTTTATATTTTTCCTTCTTTAGTTAAAGAGGTCTCATATCTTGGTTGTCCTAGTCCAGAGAGGTAAGAGATTTTGGAGGATAATTCCTGGGGGTTATGTTCCAGGTGAATAGGAAGGAATCTCAGAATTCTTTAGAATCATGTGTCCTCAAAGGCTGGTAGCAGTTAATAAAGTTGTCTTTTCCTGTGTCCTTATATTTGTTATCTAGGACTCTGCAGGTGTTTAATCTTCTTAGCGTTTAAGGTCTCGGTTGAACTCCAGTGCTGTTTCTTATCAATTCTCAGTCTTGTATGCTTCTTGTGCATTTCTTTTCTCTTAAATGAAATATATATATATATATAGTCATTTAAATTCTACGTTGGTGCTTCATTAATTGCTGAGTGATTTTTATCATACCTGGATATTTATATGAAAAGGTGGCAATCAAAAAATATTTATATGAAAAGGCATATTGGTTTTTCCAGTCTGTCATTGTGCCATAAAATTGAAATGTTGTTAAATTTTTGCAGTTCTCTTTCATAATGTGCATAAATGTTATCCGTTACTTTTCCCTTGGGATAATCATAGTGTAAATTAAATATCTTCAGGTGAAAAGTTCGATGAAGCAAAAAATGCGGGAGCAGATTTGGTCGGTGGGGAGGACTTGATACAACAGATAAAAGAAGGATTCATGGAATTTGACAAATTAATTGCTTCCCCAGATATGATGCCCAAGGTGTTGCACTGCTTATCTTGTTGCAATTAAATATGGGAACTGTACCAATTTCCAGTGGTCAACAAGATATGTTTACCATTTTCTTGCTTATAGAAGTGCTCTGGAAGACTCGTGAGCAGAAAAAGTTAAACCTGCTTGCCTAGTACCACCAAATAATTCAAAGTTAACTAGTCTGCCTTTAATTAAAAAATTTCATGATAGAATACTTTTTACACTATGAAATTCCTGTCTTGTGGTACCATATATTTAACTCACTGTTTTCCTCTTCTGTTGCTAAACATACTTGGTTTTGCTTTCTTGTATTTGATTTGGGGCATAAAATACAGGCCAATACTGTTGTAATGACTATTTTTCTAAATATGATTTCGAAAGCATCTGCAGAAATCACTGATAGCCTGTTTTCATGTTGACTCCGACATTTAGGCTTGTCCAGTCCATTTCCTTGTCTTCAATTGAATGCTATATCCAAATTGTTGGGTACTACCATTTGGTATTTTTTATTTACGTTTTATGATGTGTGCCTTTTTCGTTTTCATATGGTGATTAGCAAAGTTCGGCTCAATGAATCTGGAATTTGGCTAAATGTGTAGTTATGTTGTTATGCACTGTTTTGCATTCCATGATTGTTCTTCTAAGCAATGCTTTATATATAAATGGGGGAATACAGATTGGTTCAATACAAATGACTACTAACTTCATAGTAAATGACTAATAACTTAACTAAAAATGACTATTAACTGTAATTATTTGCCCTTAGCCAGACCAATCTGTAATTCCCCCTATATAAATCATCGAAGTGGCAGTGCCATGGGTTTTGGTTCCTTTAAAAGTGGTCGTAAAAGGTAATTACTATAATAGAATTGTAACTTAAACCACATTTTACTTTTGACTCATTGAAGTGGATCCTCTGTCTCTCTCTCTCTGTCTGTCTCTCTCTCTCTATATATATATATACATATATATATCTCCTTGTACATTCAACTGGTTCTTGCAAAACCAGCTGGGTGTTCGGTCTGACCACTTTTTGTTGGTTTTCTTGCAATTACTGGTGTTGGGTTATATGTAGTCAGAAATGTGACTTGTTCCAGTTGTACCAGCCACTTTGTTCCACTTTTTGTTGCTCTAATTCAGAGAGCTTAAGCACTTAGAAGTGCCTGTCTTACGTTGTGCCATTACATTGTGACAAGTAGAGTGATCCTGACTTTGTGTGCCTTCATGTGCACGTGCATGTAGATATATATTAATATATATGTGCTTTATATGTGGGTTCTTGATTTTGGCTAGAATTTGTAATGCGGATTTTGTTTACATGTTCTCGCCACTTGCATCAGGTTGCCAGCCTAGGAAAAATTCTGGGACCACGTGGACTCATGCCAAATCCAAAAGCTGGTACTGTGACGACTAATATACCTCAGGTATGGTCTAAAGATCACTTTCAGTTGATGAACATTCCTGGTTTTGGAATTTCAATTTGAGTAGGGCTGTAAAACAAACCAAGCTTCTCAAGCAAAGCTCGAAATCAGCTTGATGGGAGGTTCATTCGAACTTGCTTGTAACATGAACGAGCCAAGTTAAAACTTAGTTTTGGGCATGGTAATTTGTTAAGCCAAGCTTGAGTAGGGTGCTACTCGGCTTGATAATCTTCTTAACAGTTTAAACAACCAAACTACTTGAGCTTGGCCTAATAAGAGGCTCATTCAAACTCATTAGTAAGGTGAACAAGCCAAGCTCAGCTCATTAATCTATTGAGCCTAACCAGAGCAGCCTGCTACTTGAATTGTCACAGCTTGTTCACATCACCAAGTATGAGGTGTTATTCACATCACGTATGTGGGCTTCCTCATTTGTGTGTTGTGTGTGTGTGCGTGTGTTTCCTATGTGTGTAGCAAAAAAAAAAAAAAAAAGAAAGTATGAGGTGTTATTCCTTAAATTTTCCTGAATTTCCTATAATATAGCAACTCTCCATGCAGATTTCCATTGTATATATATGTATGTATGTGACATAGTAAGAATAATCGAATGAAGGCAACAGGGGGAAAAGGACAAGAAACAACCTAGTTGGTTAACATCTTTGACATTGTGGAAATTGCACACTCATCATTAAGCAACCCTTTTGATGATATGGTTTCTTTGCTAGCTAGCACTTGTAGATTTAGCTAATGAAATGGGTTTGCTCTATCATCTGTTTCAGGCTATAGCAGAATTTAAGAAGGGGAAAGTTGAATACAGAGCAGATAAAACTGGAATTGTTCACTTACCTTTTGGAAAAGCTGACTTTTCTGAAGAAGATCTTCTCGTAAACTTGCTTGCAGCAGTGGTATGTTCTTCCCTTCATTTTCTGAGCTTCAGAGGCTTCTGAAATGCATCCACTGGAACGTGAAATTTTATTTAATTGTTGTCTTAATCTGGCAGAAATCAATTGAAGCAAACAAGCCATCGGGTGCAAAGGGAATGTACTGGAAAAGTGCACACATATGCTCCTCAATGGGTCCTTCCATTCGGTTAAATATAAGGGAAATGCTTGATTTCAAGCTTCCTTCAAATGTTTAAATAATATAACCACACTTGTAAATTATGTCTTCTGCTATTTTATAAAGCTTCTTAGGTGTCCCAGCCAGAGCTTGCCAATGTTAGTAAAGAAGGTAGGAGAGTAACAAGGTTGAAGAAAGAAAGAGGGAAACCTCGGTAGTTGTGCTCTGGTTGACACTGTTGCCCGGAAAGTGCATAGTCTTCTACACTGCTCTAACAAAATCTTGTATTACTGTTATGTTCAATATTATCAAATTTGATACTTTGATTTCTTGTTTTTTAAGATGGAATTTTGATTGGCGATTATCCATTGAGTTTATTCAATAGGAAATGGTTTCCGACATGGGGCAGTTGCAAATATGGAAATAAAATCTTCCATACATATATATCCTTATCAATAAATAAATAAATAAATCTTTCATATATATATATTAGGAATATTTTGGACATGATCGACATGCAAATGAATTAGTCCATTGTGTTTCTTAGAACTTCGGAACGTGTCCATTGTGTTTTACGTATCATGATCGACATGGAATGATTTTGTTTCAGGTGGCACAAACCTCAGTTTCAATAGATTTTTACCTTAAGGAGTCTGTTGCTCAGATCATAAATTGAAAAATTAGCGTTAAGGGGATTTCATTTTACAACGAGTGAAGGTAAGTCCATAGAGCTTTAGTTCTAGTTAGTATCAAAGGGATGTTCTTCATAGAAGAGATTAGATGCAGACGACTGACCACGTTCCATTTAACCGTTGCTCGATAATTTATTTTATTACTTATCCAAAAAAAATTAAAAGATAACGTATATTATTTATGTGATCGTCCAGTTTCATCCAAAAAACCAAAGCTTTAACCTACTTTCTTCAAAACCAATTGAAAATCTTTTTTTTTTTTTTTTTTTTTGGTGGTAAATTGAAAATCATTGTTGGAATGAATAAATTTAATTAGATGAGATAGCATTAATAAACTTGATCTACCCAATTACAATTCTGACCTCACAAATGGCATGATAGTCTAGTTGCATTTGCATCACTTAACAAGTGAGTGATCTCGAATTCAAGCTTATAGAGATACATTGATACCTATTTGTTGATATTAAGAAAGGGGAAGAAGGAGGGTTTAGGGATGGTTAGGTTCTATCAATTACTGAACAAAACGATGCAAAACTGTTTAGAATTCTGTACAGCTTCACAAATAAAGCTTCAGGCAAGAAATTTCCTCTTTTTCGGTCCAAAAGAAATGTTCCTCATCATAATGATTAGGATGTTACATTTTGGTATATTTTTTCCTAAAAGGGGAGAAAGAAATAAATTTATACAAGCATAAACACAAAATAAATTATCAAAAAACCAGCTGACATGGAACAAAACGCAGCGATTTTTTTTATGAATCACGTCGGATGTCCTGGGTCAAACATTTTAAAGAACGATCCCTTAGGTCGGTGGCATTTTCACTAGTGATTCTTATTTTAGCATCGACTCTTCTCCTAATAAGCCCATGATTGCTCCCCATGGTTCACCACTGCTCCACACTGAATTGGCACAAGAAATCTTGCAGATGAGAAAGGTTTCTAATCATAATAATTAAAAAAGCTACTTTGGGCTTTAAAATAGCATCTACCTTTTGAGGGCTGCTCAATCCAAGGTCCATTCATTATATTCAGAATGCTACATGCCTCACTGTATTCCAAATCTGGTAGCAACTTTGGGGTAAGCAAGAAACACCTACACAACATTGATCGAAATAAACACTTTCAGCTATTATTCACATTTTGGAAAGAAAATTTTATAAGACACGAACTTGCTTTAATCAACTGTGAGAAAGTAGAAAATGATTATAGAAGGGTATGAAATGGTTAGGCATGCACATATTCCATCCAGAAAATGATTTTATAATTTGTTTAGTACACATTCAAAGAGGGGCAACCGACTCAAATTCACCAAAAATGCTAGGGAATTGCTGCAAGGTTTGATTCTTCTTTTAGGTGTATAGATGAAAGTGGACCCCCCATGTTCTGTAATATTTAGCAACATCTGTGGAGTGTATGAACAGTTAAAACTGTGTTGCCAGTGGGACATGGATACATTTAACAGGGACCAGGCATCCACTAGGTAAGGACTTAAGAATAAGCCATCGATTCAATGGTTCAGATGGGAAAAAAGATACACACACATATAGATTTCTGTAATTTATATAGCTCAAATGTCACATAGTTTCGAAGGAAAAGAATAAACAAGGAGCAATGGTGGTATGTTAGTTGCAGGCATGGTTCACTCAATCCCAGATCTTGGGTTCAAATCTTAGAAAGGCTTGAACCACATTGAGTCATAAGGACTCATGAGGCAGACAATCAATCGGAGTCATCCAAGTAAGCCATGAACCAATCCAGTCTAGGAACTCATTCAATGGTCCGATGGTTTGGCAGGCCGGATCAGTCCAGTTCGGATTTCTCAAGCTGTCTTTATGAACCCAGGTTAATTGGCCTCATGACTTATACAAAGGAAAAATATTATTATGACGGGGAAATTGCCAATTGGCGACTTTCATTGTAGTAGTGACTACTTTTGCAATTAGTTTATCATTAAAGGGGTTAATGTCAATTGAGGCAAAAGTGATTGCTTGTTAATTATAACAACCCCTATCTGAAAGATGGTCCAAAAACTGGCTGACTCAGCAATATAATGGATATTTGTAAACTCGTATAACTAAACAAAGGAATTATCAAGGAATATCAATGTTAGTTCTTACTGAGGTGTATTAGGTTGGCTGGCAGCCCTCACTAATTGCTGGAACATCTTTCTTTCATTTATAGGGTCCATTCCTGAAAACATCAAAAGCCACATTGAATATTGGTACGTCTGTGCAAAGAATTAGTATAGCTGTATAAAGTAACTGACCTTGGTTTATCTCATCAACCACCCTAAATGGGCAGTTTGTAAGGTCTTGAAGGGAAACAAGATAGAGAATAGTTGACACCGAGCGCTCCTACAAAATGGAAATTTCAAGGTGCATGAGACAAAAGAGTAATAGTTTCCAAATAGCGAACACAAGGATTCAGTTTACTGATACCCCTCCCGATTGATGGTGGGCACTAAGAACTTGAAGTTGTCCTGTTTGCCTGGTGATCACGACATAAAACCAAATAAAAACAAGAACCAAATGGGTACAGTATTAGTCAAAAGGTGCAGAATTGAACAGCACAATTCAAAAATTGTTAATGAATAGAAGGCATCATAGCGATTAAATTTTAGAACCTTAAATACAATATATCATTAAGCTCAATCCCCATCCCACAGGGTGCCCACATATGCTGGAAGACAAACATCATAGAACGCCATTCCCAAAGATCAAATGGTTTGCAACACAAAATACTTCAAAAAATAAATAAATAAATAATTTTGTGTGCTTGGAAACCTCTTCCAAGGAACATTGACATTTGTGGCAGACTGGCAGTTCATATAATTTTTTATTTTATTTTATTATTTCACATGTTAGATTGAAGGAGTGAAAGTTAATATAATTTTTATTAAATTATTTCAGGGGTTAGATTTGAAGGAGTGAAAGAAAATTCTTTCAAAAGAAAAGCTGATCCATTTGGTGGATTGCTTTAGCACACTAAAATCCGATACACCAGAACTACACCAAAGTATAGCCTTCAGTTCGAGCACCTGCACTATGTCCAAGCAGTCTTATTTTCAGTTTGATTTAGGAAATAGGAAGTTTGATTTCAATTGTAACAAAATTATTATAATATTGGTATCTTTAGGATTTAGTAAGAAGATTTTCCTAGCAGATTTAGTTTTAGTGACTTTCATAGTTTTGGGTAAGAGGGGAATATGTAGTTATATAATTGAGAATCGAATAGTATTTTTGAAGAGTATCATCTTTTTTTTCCACATATATTGAGAGTTTATCAATGTAGGCTGATCCTAAATTTGTAGTAGAATTGGATGGACCCTAATTAACATCTAAGGTTGATCCTTATGGTGTGATATATGTTGGTTGATCCCTTTTTGTCATTTATGATACATGCTACATCAATGGTTTTCTTTCGACCTCCAAAATGTCCCCATTCAATTTCATACAAAACCAGTAGGTAAATGCTTTCATATAAATTCAATTCAACATAAATATTTCTTGATATTATACTAGAGAGATTTAAGGAAACATTATCCAAAATCATGCAAATTTTTTTGAAAGTATACACTCAACGGTCAAACAAGAAGTGATTCTTCTATAAAGTTGTATACCAAACACACACTTGTACACACTACATATTAACTCTGGAACATTTAATGCCACCTTAACACCATGTTTCCAGTATTTCCTTTACTTTAGAAGGCACCCATTATCTTCAAGCAACAAATGGCCAGAAAGGTGATTAAATAAAACAGCTGTATGTCTTATTCTAGAATTTTATATCAAGCTTTTCAATAATATGAATATTAATCAAAAATAACACCAAACCTCCACAGCTCCACTATACCGCTGTTGCTGGCACCACCATAAATGCCACTGGCACACCACTACTATCTCCACCAAAATAACACTACGACAAACACCACTACACGATCACCCCTGCCTCCACCACTCTAATAGAACCTCCACCATCACCACCTTACCACCCACACTGCATCAACACTACCACCATTGCCCATCCACTATAAGAGAGGACAAGAAATCCTACTATAAAGATAAAGAAAAAGTAACATCAAAAGTCAAAAAACAAAGCACTCCAAGTACCACAAAAAAACCTCCAATATCCAATCACAAACAATGAAATACCAAAAAATTCCTTAGAAATTGAAACCCAAAAAGAAGCTAATAAGCCCACCCTATGCCAAAAACTCCAAACATCCTCACTCTTTATCTTAAAAAATTCTTGCGTTTCTTTCCAACCAAATAATCCAAAAAAATAGCAAGAACACACTTCCATAATTTCATAGCTTTACTGCTATACCCAAAACCTCCATAATCAATAACAACCATATCAAAAGAGGAGACAGGTGGAACCCTACATAACCTTGTAATTTGAAAGATTATACCATAAAAACTTTGCTATTGAGCAGTGCAAGAAAAGATGATTGATACTTTTAGCCTCCTTCCTACACATAGTACACCGCTGAGGTTTTAGACAATCTCCTCTTAAACAAATCATCGGTATTAACTTTCCTAAGAGCAACAGTCCATACAAAAACTTGTACATTAAGAGGCACTCTTGAATTCCAAATCATCTTAAAAGGAAGAAAAAATAGAACACTACGATCATCAATTAAAACATCCAAATAAAATTTACAAGGGAATATTCTAGAAGAAAGAGGAAGCCAACATCTCCTATTCAGGATTGACCGGTCTTAAAACAATACCTTCAAGTAGAGATAAAAAAGAAGATAACTCCCTACACTTCCCCATCATTAAGATTTCTAAAGAATCTAAAATCCCCCCAAAGAGGAGAAGAAAAGGATGAAACCATATATTGAATAGAAGCACCAAGAGCACGAGACAAGTTATACAATCAAGGAAAATGAGTAGGAAAATAACTATCCCCCTCCAAACATCCTCCTAGAAACGAAAATTTTGACCATTACATGCCACCAAAAAATATGAGGTAGAAAAAAAGACAAGTCTTGTGAAATGAAATTATTATTTTTTTATGAAGTAAATATGTATTTATCACAATAGTGGGCAAAGCCCGAGTACATAAGATATATACAAGAGCAAGCCAAAGAGGCAAAAGCTATAACTTAAGGGAATCTATAAAGTGAGAAAAAGAGGGGTTACGGTCATTAGAGAGACTACAAGACCACCAAAAAAGACTGTTAACAAGGAGAGATTTGACATATAAAATAGAGGGCTCCCTAACCCCTCTATAATGAACTTTCAAGCACTTCAGGCTTAAACCCTATAACTGAAAAACTCAACCAAAAATTTGAATCCCATATTTGCTTCTAACAATAGCATACCATTAGGAACCCCTTTCATAAGGAAATCTCCATCACTTCCACATCAAACCAATGTTCCTGGCAATAATATTACCACCAACAAGACCCCCATTAAAGCTAGAACGAGACACAATATCCCAATTAACCAAATGAACTCGCTTCCCTTCACCTCTCCCTTCCCATAAAAATCTCCCATTATTTTCTCAATCCTATAATGCCACTCTCCAAGGATATCTTTTTTCTTTTTTTTCTTTTTTTTTGATAAGGGATTCTCCAAGGAACATGTAATAAATGCAAATACTAGAAAAAACTTATTGGAACAAGGTAAGTCTACCCCCGTTAGAAATCAGGGCCTTTTTCCAACCATCCAACCGTTACCCAACCTTTTCAGTAACCGGTTTCCAAAATGTATAAGGTCTTGGGACACCCCCAAAGGTAAACACACATACTTCAAAGGCCAACTCTATGAAGAATAACCTAACACACCTGCTAACCTTTCTAGCTTCTCATGGGAACAATTACTACCTGATACGGAACTCGTGTTCATATTTACTTTCAAATTAGACACCAACTCAACAGAACTAAATAAGCGAATATATGAAAGAAATCAATGTTAGATATATTTGTACACGTGTATAATACTTAATGGTAGTTTAGTCCTTTGGCTTATTAGCATTAATCATGTATATTAATACTCTTGTTGAGTATTAATGAGAATTTCCACTCTTTGGCAAAGTTCAAAGTGGTCTTAGAGAAGGTTTACAGTTGAAGCATCTTCATCTCCCATCACGTGAAGTGCTCTCTCTCTCTCTCAAAGTAGCATCTTCTTACCACATGCAGCACTGAAGCACTAGTTGACCAACTCAACTGACCCTAGCAGCTCTTATCAAAGTCTTTCGCACGCACAGAACCAGATCCAATTGATCTTGCAACCTTCTCTCTCTCACCCATCTTGAAGGACTCTCCAGAAAGTTGAATCCTCAACCAGCTACACGCCTTCTTTGCATCAATTGATCTCCTTCATCTAACCCAATTGAGTCTCACCACAACATCTGTCCACCAGTGAACTAATCGATCTCCCTTTTCTTACTCAATCGATCTCCTTTAGCGAACCAATTGATCTTGCAAGCCTTCCTTGTCCACCATCACACAACCCTAGTTGCATCCCCACTCCAGTCGAACATCTCTAAGGCTTCTCTGGCTCAAGTCGAACCCTACAAGCCACAAAAACCGTCGAGTCACATCACTACCTCTGTCGAAGCTCCTCTAGTTGAACCAATCTCAGTTGAAACCCTACTAGTTGCATCCTACCTCTATCATACCTGTTTTTTCTCTCTACTACCACCATTGTGAAGCATCAAACAATCATTGCGAGCCATTGCAAGCCCTAGCCGACATCAACCACAACTTCCAGCAACTCTTTTGACAACAAATAGCCACTAACAACATCTTTGACCACAAATGACGTCTTTGACCATTCTCTCTCTTTTGAATCATGGAAAACGGAAATTCAAACTCTCTCCAAGCTATTAGTGTGAAATTAATTGGTGATAACTACACCTATTGGGCCTATGTTATGAAAAATTTCTTGTTAGGGAAGAATATGTTGGCTTATGCAACCGGGACTGTTAAGATCTTGTGTCCAAAGGGTTGTATGTGTCTTGTTGCGTTGTTTTCCTTGAACGTATTCCTTACATTACTATTCCCTCTAAAGTTGCACATGTCTCCAAAGAGGACTGGTTTTTACATTGATCCCTTATTTATGAGCCCTGTGAGGAATTTATTTCTTAACTTGATGTCTCTTCTATTCCTCCTTCAGATAGAGTTTCTTCTGAGTCTCATTCTTCAAATTTTCCTTCAAAGAAGACAAGGCCTCCTCAACAGTATGATAGTATTATTTCTTTGCAGGGCAATGATATTTTGATGTGGCGCAAGGACCCTAAAGGCTTATTATCAATGAAATCTTATTATTTTTGCCTGGGCTCCAATTTAGAAGTTTTCCAACTGGCAAAGAATATTTGAACTCCCTCAATTCCTTCGAAAGTGGCTTTCTTCTCTTGGTTAGTGGCTCATAATAAGTGTCTCACTATTGATCACTTGATAAGAATGAGGTGGGTGATGCCTCTTAGATGTGTTATGAGTAAAGAGGAAGTGGAAACAGTGGATCATCTTTTCATGCATTGTGGGGCAGCAAAAGTCTTTGGGAACTAATCTTTCACCTCTTCGGTATTAAATGGGTCATACCATCATCTGCGCATGATATGATTTTGAGTTGGTGGATTAAAGGGGGAAGGAAAGAAATCAAGATCGTATGGAAGATTGTGTTGCACTCTCTTTTGGTGCATTTGGAAAAAAATGAAATTGAGAATTTTTGAAGGAGTGGAATCGTCTATTGTGGAGCTCAAATCTTTTTTAATAAAATCTCTCTTTGGGTGGTTTTGTAGTTACAAAGGTGGTTGAATTCACTCTTCTTTACATTTTGTTGAGTCCCTAAATTTTCTACAGGGATGAGGGGATAAGTTTTTTTTGGTGGCTCCTTTTTATGGGGTCTTGATTTTTCTCTTGTATATGTCTCATGTACGAGGGTTTAATCCCTTTCTTTCTTAATACATACCTTTAGTTTATCAAAAAAAAAAAAAAAAAAATCTACTACTAACGTTGAAGGGCGGAAACCATGGCAGACTCTCTTTCCCCTTTTCCTCATCTTTTTTCTCTGTCCTGTGTTTTTCCCCGTTTCTCTTTCCTCCCTCTTTTGACTTCAGCAAAAATTTGTCCTTTGACCACTTAAAAATTTGAAGTGCTCTGGAAGCAACAAAAGTAGTTGTGGTAATAGCGCCACCCAACACTTATAATGTTCAGAGTTTAGATGTTCAGCCTGAAATGTGAATTTTATTTAACTACTAAAATCAGTGATCATGGAATCAATTGACACTTAAATACTGATGCCTACATGAGATGATATCTGGTGTTCAGAATCCATTAACCCACCTATATATCCTATTTCATTTAAAATTAGCTATTTCATCTTAATTTTGACTAGAATTTACAAAAACCATTCAATTTCCTCAATCCTCAGACAGACCATTATCTTATGAACTATTGCTTTAATTCAACTGAAACGAATAATGAGTGAGTGCCAATATATCCTATTTGACAGGTTTGACATATAATTGCCGAAAATAACACAAGCCGAAACCCAAATTTATTTTTATAAATTAAATGGGTCTAGCCAATCCAAAGCAATACTAGAAAAGACTAGGTTTCAAATTGCAGTCACCTGAACTTTACTTTTATAAGTATCCCGTATTCTTTGAAGTCCATTTCATGCTCATCTGAGAAGAAACATCAATTCAAAAGAGTAAGCGAGGAGAACTTTTAGAAAGTAAACTTTGAATAATATTTAAGGATTGAGGTACTCTAATTAGATACCCAATGAAACTTCTCCGGCTACAGCCATTTCTTGGAAATTACGACTGAAGGTCTTATTTATCTGAGCAACAAGGTTTCGCAATGTTGGAAGCCAATTTTCCTGAACAAAATCTAAAATCAGAACATTTTTTATGTAGTTAAACTGCTTAGACAAGTATTATTAACAAACCAAATATAATGATGTTTTAAAGGAAACCCATGACATGCCTGAGTGAAGTGACATAAACACTTACATATATGGTATTGACGTGGTAGACCCCAAATCAATCATTTACTATATATGTCAACCAACTTATCCGTTTCAAACATATAATTAGTGGGCCATACGTATTGCTAGAGAAGCAATACTGGCTCGATGTTCTAATAAAATGTGCTGTTCTTTTCAAGCAATAAAGTGTAGCCACTCATGAGATTTTTTTTTTTTTTTTTTTGATAAGATAAACAATATTATAACCAAAAAGCACTAAAGTGCAAAGAAAGCACAAAGTGCCAGAGAAGCCACTCATGAGATTTATGACTCTTAGATGGATAGATCTCATCAGTGCATGATAAGAATGACGAGACTGCTTGGATTATCAAATCAACCTGACAAACTAATCTATTTAGACCATCAACTCATACAATCAACTAAACCCTTATTCTAGGAAAGCCAATGTGTACATTTATAGCTATTTATATCCATACTTATTTTCCAGGAGTTTTGCTATTCCTATATTATTTATTTATTTTATTATTAGCATAATATTTGGTCTCCGATAGAAGAAATGAGAAAAAAAAATAGCAGGAAAGAAAGAAAGTAATCCATATTGTTGAATTTCAACAAACAGCTTACTTAATAGATTTTACATGATTCACTGAATTTTTTAATTCTTTTCCAATACGCATGTCCAAAACAAAAATTAAGAAATAAAAATAGAAAGGAAAGAAAGGAAAACTGAGACTGAGACAGAAGATCTCTTTCAGCAATCCATGGCAGAGCACACAACTTACCTACTCAAGCCTCAGATGCTCACACTTTGTTTAGTTTCAACATCGAATAATGAAAGAAAGGAACAATCTAATCATCAGCCTTTTTAGTTATATTCATTTTAATTACAAAAAGAAACCCACCTATTGGAGTAGGAACTAAAAAGAGCAGAGCCATTCACTTCATCTAACACAAGTAATGTGATGTAGCAACTAAACTTCTCTCACCTTTAGGGCATCAATTTCACCTAAACATCTCCTTAGCTGCTTTTCATCTGCTTCCAGTCTCATATCCAGGGATTCAATCTATAACGTAATTGCAATATTTGATGAAGGATCATAGCAAAAAGTAGAAGAAAGAACTACAAAATTAGGAAAACCAACCTTACGCTGACGCTCTTCATATTCTTTCAGAATGTTGTTGTTTAGAAAAAGAATAGAATTGGCTTGAGAAATATTGTCTTGAATTGCTGCCTCCAATTCCTCAATAGTAGTAGGCATCTGCAGGTACAAATGGAATACATTAAATTATTGTAGGAGAGAGTTGAGAAAGTAAAGCACTGAAAAAGAAATAGTCCAAGCACTGAGCGGACGCCCAAGGAGGGTTAGGAGCACCTTCTACGTCCCACCTGTAGAGGCATATGTTTCTTAGGAGTTTGGTAAACAAAGACAGATTTAAGTCTAACTCTGGTTGGAATAGAAAAGAAAAGCAATCCCTGTTCCCTTTAATTTCTTTTAAACTGAGAGAGAGAGTGGCTTTGCTGGGAAAAAAAAATGAAGGGCAGATTGATAGCGGGTAAGCATTTTTTTTTAATACTCCAGTGACAGATCTGCAAGTTAGTAGTGTTATAACTACTTTTTGTATGATTTTTATTATTAAGCCTAGATTGCATTAACATGTTTGCAAATAGTTTACAACATTAAATTTATTTATACTTATCAACTGTCAATTATAATCTCTCATTTTAAATTATATTTTAATATAAGAATTCAAAATTCAAAAGGCTTCCGCCTCGTCCCACTGCTTAGGAAACACCCCACCTTATGCCTTCGCCTTTGAAGACACTGAGGTGGAATTCTGGTCTGCCTTTGAATGTAACGTAGACTTACCCATCATGAAACATGGACTTCCCACTACAACCTAGATTATGGAAGAATAAAATTGGATAAATTTGAGATTTAGACACATCCCTGTGTCCTATCATTTAAAGGGTAGACATAGCTGCACGGCTGCACCTAGAGACACACCCATACCTTATAGACCCACACATGGGCTGAAAGAGACACCATGCTTAGGTGCACCACTTGGCTAATTCTAAAGTAGATGTTTTGGGAAAAAGAAGAGCATTTACCTTTAATATTAATGGTGCTTTATTATGGTTTTGATATCCAATCCTAGCGCCATTGGCAAAACTTTGGTATCAGAGGTCCACATAGATCTTCAAACCAATAGATGTTTCATAGTTGCTTCGAGTGGTTAGTTTTTACCTATGCATTTCCTTTCTTCTTTATATTAATATCTACCATACCTATTTTATCAAAATATCTACCATACCTATCAAAAAATTACTCAAATATAGTGGTTAAAAAAATTACTCAAATATATAGGTGTCTCAAGGAATTATAAACTTTCAAATTTTCCAAACCCACCACTGCAAAATGCGCTGAATTTGGACAGCCAATATTTGTACCAATGCAGCATAACTTGAGAGTTGAGACACATTCAAACAATATATTTCTTATCTTTTTTGAACACCAAGCATAATACAATAATTAAATGTTTATGGAAATAAAAAACTATAAACAAACCTCAAGAAATGCCTTTTCCAATTCTGGAGTGATCATGGCAATTAATTCTGCATGCCTTTTGGCAGCTGACAGTTGCTGTCGACAATCCTCCACCTCCTTCTTACCTTATGAAGTAGAATAGAAAATAATCAGTATAACATAAAAGAGTGTCTTGTATCCCGTTTTGAGTTACTGACCATAGAAAATTGCAACAAGGTCAGTGCAAAGAGGGGCAAATGTAGATACCTAAAATCATATAAAAATGAGAAACGTTATTATCACTATATGTTGCAGAAAAACTAGTTATCACATGTCCCAAAACTACATTCCACCAATACATAGAGAAAGAGGTAGTTATCCCATTTCCCAAAACTACATTTACTACACACAAAGAGGAAGAGGTCTCACATGGATTTTATTTACAACGTTAAAGTAAAACTGTAAAAGTACACGAGAAGCTAGAATAATGGACAGATGCGTTAAAATCCAAAGGATTGTAAACAAGGGCAGGATTTCATATAAAGAACAAAATTTTGCAAAACTCCGTAGACAAGTAGAGTAGCTAAGATTAATGACTAGAAGATACCCAAGCATGATAAATATAAAAGCTCAACTCTATATAAAGAGGGAAAAAAAATGAAGTGTTACCTTTAGAATTAAAGCATGAAAAATGAAATGGAAAATGCTTCTCAAGTTATGTGTAATTTTTTGTAGGAAATAAAAAAAATTATTGGTAAAAGAATAAGGAGATTTACAAACAAAAAAGGGCATGATCTTACCAAGTCCGTACCTTTCTCACTCATGCTTCACACAAAATCGAGATGACAAAAAGAAAACAGTAAGGGATACATGGTTATTTAGAGGCCAAGATAACCTCCTATGAAACCCACTATACACATAAAGAAACCAAAAAAACTATATGCAAAACCCAAAACTCCAAACCTCCAGCCACAAAAAGACCACCCCAAAACCTAAAAAACCAACAACACCAGCCGAGGAGAAAAATGTCCTCTGCAAGGCTGGAGAGAATGAGTGCCTCTTTTAGCTAAATGACTGAATCATCCATTGCCCCATTAGCTTTTCTAGAAACCCATCAAATCTGCAAACGGAGAGAGTTAGCCCAATCCAAAAGCACTCGATAAATAAAAATAAACCTCCAAGCACCCACCAATCTAGACTGCACTCTTCTAATAACAATAGCTGAATTCCCCTCCACGATTAATGCAGTAAGCCTTCAATTGAAAGCCTCCCTCACTCCATTTTACAATATGTTAAGCAACTAAGGGACAAAGTTCTCATAAAATGATCATTGCAAAAGTACAAATGTTAGGCTAATTTAATGGCAAGAGAAGAAATGACACATTGGATGAGAAGGCAGAGGTAGCAGCAAATGGTGACAATATGAGATAAAGTTACTTGAGATGGTCTGGCCATACCAATTGAAAAGAAACAATGCACTAATGAGTCAAAAAGAAATGTAGTAGTAGAAGTTGATAGCATTGCATGGATAACGGCAATTAACACTGCTTAACGTATTAAAAGAAGACATGTTAAACCCAAGGACTTAAATGTATCCACTATTGTTGAAATATCTGTCGATATTTCTCTTATCAGAGATCTTTGACATAAATCTTGGAAATAATATCCGTTGATATATCTGTCGAACGTAACTAAAGCAATTTTAATAAATAATGGATATATAATATCATAGCTATCATATATATAGGAGCAAGGGCGAAGCCAGGTGGGGGCCTATGGGGGCACATGCCCCCACCCTACTCCTTGAGTTCCCCCCCCCCCCCCCCCAAAAAAAAACATACACACTAAAAGTTGTAAATAACTTATTTTTTTAAATAAAAATATTAAAATATTACCAATGAATGTTTAAATTTTTGAAAGCTACTATCATTATTCAATTAAACCAATGATTCGTTATTGGAGCAGATAGCAACAACCATTTCATTGGACGTGTATTCTTTATTTTCCAATGAGTTCAAAAGGTCTTGATTTGTTAACATTATTATCAATTAGAATATAAGCATCTTATAAAATACTGTAGTCAACTAATTTATTTTATTTTATTTTATTTAACCTCAAGAGGTGCACTACTGATTTTTGAGTTCGACTTCTCATTCCCTCTTCAGGTCAACCACCAACTAGGTTTATTTTGAGCGTGAACTAACGTAGAGTTGATAGTGGGCTTACCCGTGTTCCAAATATTAGTCAGGCAAAAGGTCTAGAAACCCTTGTTGGCCAAAATAATAATAACAATTTATTTAATTTATAGAATTAAGATAAATTTTTAACCGACTAAAAGGGGCCCCCATTAAAGAGTATTCCTGGCTTTGCCATTGTATAGGGGAGGGATCTGTTTACATTTTTAACAATATCTTTTTGTAAAAATAATATTTCACCAATCCAACCGTTGGATTAAATACTCCACTCATGCACGTCATTCATGTTAAATTTCAAGTTAATTAGAGATTAGGAGTTATGCCATCCATAAAGTGCCCAAAATCATAGTTTTATTTATAAAAGAAATGTAAGTTTACAGATCAAATGCTTCCTGATATCTGATTGACTTGATATTTGGCATGCATGACCTGCATAAGGGGGATTATCTAATCCTACTATGATTTTCCAAAAGGGCAATCTTAGTTTTAGATACCATGTTTGGAATAGTATTAGTCTCACCACTATCTGCCATTATATTACTATCCAGACAAATTCCTTCAACATATCGACAATTATACCAATAGCACAAATAACCACATCACAACTAACAACGAAGAGGGCACTAACACGCTTCACATCTTGTTACTATATTCAAGAAATGCTCTAGAACCACCACTATACTATTAATGATGCTCACAACTACAGCACACATCATACACCACAACTCGCACCATAAACATCACAGAACCCCAAAACCAACCCAAACAGCCATGGTTGAACACTTATAAGGCCTTTAACACCTTAATCACACACCAACAGCACTGACCAGTTTTGATGAACACCGTAACAGCCCTAACTATGTTTAGCCAAGACCTACCAGACCTCCATGAACCCCAGTCGAACCCCACGGGGGTTTTTATCAGGGTTCAAAGTCTCACTCGTCTCGGACAAGATCTCGCTGAGACAATTCAGTCTCGCCACTAGCTGATACTAGAAATCCCACCGGTACAGGATATAGGGCGTAATCTCCTTCTTGACCGAGAAAATCAAGATTTCGTTCAATCCACGACGAGATGGGTGAGATATCGTCGTCCCAATTGATCTCGAACGATATCTCGTGGAAATCGTTCGAGGTGAAGCAGATTATACCTCAAGGATCGACCAGGTTCTTCTAGCGCAGGGCTACTCAACTGGTGGGTTTGATCTTTGTCTCGAGTTGACTATTTAAAATCGAAAGAGAGAGAGAGAGAAAGAGAGAGAGAGAGAGAGAGAGAGAGAGCAAGAGCACCTGCAACTATGGCCGTCGACTTGTCGTTGACGTGCATCCTCTTCTTCTTCTTCTTCTTCTCTTCCCCCCTTTTTTTTTTTTTTTTTTTTTTTTGGGGGGCGACATAGTCTTGCCGTCAGAGAACTCTGGAATCTGGACGATCGAGGGGTCTTCTTCTCTTCTCCTTTATTTCCCCTTTGTTTCTTTGTTCTTCTTTTTGTGTCAGTGGGCTTATATAACAAAGAGCATATTTTTGTCTCAGGCAATCAGGCTTATAATATCATTTTGGACCTTTTGACCTTTGACCTATTATAAATTACAACTTAAGTCTTTTATTTTCTTATTTCTAAAAAGCAATCTTTTTCTTCTTTTTTTTCGTAGCTTGTTTTATTTATAAAAATTACCAAACAATTTCAGTACCTAAAAAGAAAAATACTAATCTTTAATTAACAAGTAGGTAGTTTTAAAAGTCTATTATTTGTAATTTATAAATTATTTATGTAAATTGTATTAAATCTTCTATGACTTTTTTTTAATATAGTAATAAATAATAGCTAGGCAGACATCTCACGCATGCCGTTAGGAGAATAGTCTAGACCGAAACCTCAGTAGAAGCAACGTTTGGGAAACCCCTAATCAATCATTAATAATAAAAAAATAATAATAGCTAGGCCTTTATTTTAAAATAAAAAAATAAACTTATTAAATATTATGTATTTTATAGTAAAGCAGCACTTGTTTTGATGTTCTTAATCATATTATGTGTCCAAAGTTAATTGTTTTGCTCATTTGATGGTTCCAATATGATTATCCTATTTTTTCTGATTTTTCTATTATTTTTTTAGATTAAAAAAACATTATTTTATGTGTAAAGTTGCATCTCGCCCGAAACATGACAAGATAGGCGAGATCGAAACGACCAAGACCAAAACAAGACGAGAACCGAGACCAAGACTTTGAACCATGGTTTTTATAGACCTATTTGAACACTCTCAGATCTTCTATGAGGCTCTTCTATCTCAAAGTCTTGCGTCATAAATTTTAATACATGCAGTCGCTCCTTAAAAAGCTCTACCCAAAATCAAGTTGTAATTTCCACGAGAAAAATAAATTTTACCACATTTTTTTATGGAACGAAATTTATTAGAAGAATAGGAAAAGAAGATAATACAGGGGAAGGAGATCTCATACAACGAGCAGATTAAACAAAGGGAAAATCAAAACAGGAAGCTCAATAATGCAGTGAGACAGCAAAACCGAAGGCAGCATATTATCTCCAAGGACCCTAAAGCGATTGCACCCCTCTTACTAAGTGTCCACCTGTAACTTGTGAAAACCATTGAGAATGATAAATGAGCTTAGAAGAAAGGTTAGCGTTCTCCACACAATACGGTGAAGTCACCTTCAACCTTTAGCTTCCCTATGCATTGAGATCATTCACCCTGACAAAACTCGCTAATCGTTTGATTTCTGGACCAGATACATGAACTTCGAAGATCCTAACCCACCACCTCATCAACTGAGTTTCCAGGAGTTCCATATTTCCCACTTAGAGAGAACAAATATCTATGGTTAAACAACCCAAAAATGAGGGTAATCAAAATGAGAATGTTAAGATGGATGAATGGAAATAGAAAAGAGGAATGAATCCATTCACAAGAAGGTAGAGCTGGCACCAAATGAGCACAACATGAGGGAAGGTTGTTTACAATGGTTTGGCCATGTGCAATGAAGATCTATGAACGCGCCAATATGGAGGAGTGATTTGATTCAGGTGAAGTATTGAATGAGAGATAAGAACAAGAGAAAACCCAAAAACATCGTGCATGGAAGACGTGAGAAAAATTTTATGTCAAGGATTTGACAGAGGATATGGCTCTAAATAAAGCTAAATGGCCAAAAAGGATTCACAATTCACATAGTTGATACCGAGTCATTGGGATTATAGGTCCATCGAGTCGAGTCGAGTCAAGTCAAGTCGAATCGAGTTTACTACTGTGGAGATCGAATCTATTCACAGACAATATTATGGGATCGTTTCTCACCTATTATCTATTGATCCCTATTGGAAAAATACCACATCCCACATCGTCTAAATAGAAAATTTGGCATGGCTTCATTTACATGTTTGGGCCCTCCACCCAACAGCTTAGGCTTTTAGATTGGAAACTTAACATGATATCAAAGCATGTCTTTCTTCAGTCGTTTCATTTGTGAGCCCATCTTTGTTATCCACATGACAGGCCCATTCTCGTCTTGTTAGGCTTGCACATGAGGGGGAGTGTCGGAAATCATATACCAGTTTAGGCCCTTCACATAAGAGCTTAGGCTATTAGGTTGAAAACTTAAAAATCCCCTCCATAGAAAAAATCAGCATATTCCCCCTCACTCACCTTAAAATTGAAGCCATCATCCAAGGGGCACCTTCAATAGTGATGCACCTTCTTTAAATGACCAATATGTCCTTTGTCCAATGTGATACTGAACGTGTTAAGAAGAAAAAGAAAAGCAGAATTTATTGGGGGTATTCTATGTATGGGAGTATTGTATTTCTTATAAGGGTATTTAAATAATTTAGTATAATTAGGGAATGGGCCAGCTTTATGGGCTTTATGTTATTTGTAATGGGCTGGGCTTAATTACTTATGGGATTCATAATTAGTAGTCTAGTTATATTAGAAACCTAGTAAAATTAGAACTTGATAGAACAGGAAACTTAGTTGACTTGAGGAGCAAGCATATTAGGAATTTATAAATAGGATTGTAATGGCTCTATCAAGAGTAGAGTTGATGGAATAAAAGTTATTTGAAGTTGAGTGTAGAACTCTTCTTTGTGTTTGAGTGTGGATCTCAAACAAACCCTAGTGGTTTAGGGTTTTATCTCTTTCTTCTTTTTCTTCTCTTTTCTCTTATTTCTTTTTCTAGAGTTACTGTTCACGGTTACTGTTCTCAGCACCCTTAAAACCTAAAAAATCTCTTTTCCTGGGGCCTTTATTGTAGTCTAGGTTAAGGTTTTAACCTTGTACTGCATCACAATGTCAACATAAGCACACCAGAAACCAATCAACTACCTTGCACACCATTTGACCTACAATTACCACTTTGATTTGGGACCTGCTTCTCGCTGATTCCCGTAATTTAAAACCATGATGGTATTTTTTTTCCTAAACTTATTTAACACATTATATATAGGTGTGCATCTCACAACATTCTATGCTTATCTTGTCACCTTTCACAACCAGCACCACCACAAGTGACAAAAAGTACATAAAGAGCCAGAGATGTAATCACAGAAGTAACTTTAAACTCAGCAACAGAACATGAAAGAAATTTTTATACATTAAAAATGCTTTAGTCTTGAATGTTTCATTAACATTTACCAAATAAAGAAAGACACTGGAAAAAAAAGTTGATGGAAAACTTATAGTTTCCTAGCAAATTAGGATACCATAAGACTAACAAATTTCTCTTTTTTCTTGTTTAATTCTGATGTCACCATGCTTGCATCTTTGTGTCTATGCAACCAACAAAGTTTTGTATATGTAAAACTTAAACATTCTGATTTTCAGAAGCAAAACAAGGAAATATCAGAGTTACTTCTGCAAAAAATAAAATAAGAAAGTTCAGGAAAAGAACATAAAATATAAGCCAATACACAGCAAGATGAAAAGAACTTTGATAAACTTTTAGCAATAGAAGAAACTATAATTACATTTTACATAACTACTTACAATACTCAAGGTGCAGCGATGCTTGCAGAGCAAACTTTTCTTGCTGCTTGAGACTGACTTCCATTTCTCTAATCTAAGACATTTTAATACCAGAGAATATCAGAAATTGAAAACAAACTACATTGCTAAGGATATGCCATATTATTCTAACAAAAACATAAGAAAGGATATATAAAAGCCCAATGCACAAAACAAACAGATTCTTAGAATTAATTCATTTAAGAATGATATGGGGTAATAAAGAAAGACTTGAGAGCAAACTTTGTATGAATAGATTCCCAAAATTGAAATCTCAAGCTACGTTCTAATCTTCTTATTTTCCTCAGAGATTACATTGTACATTGAGCTAAATGCAGGGAATGAAAGTGATTATTAATAGCTCTATAAATTGTATTTCAAAACTACTAGTGTTGTGAAGGGTCGGGTTACACCCTAGAAAAACAAAGTGTTTCCCTTGTGAAAGAGAGGTCCTCTCTTGTAAGAGGTTTGATCTCCACTTGCAAGGAGATTGTTTAGCGGAGTGAGGAAACCTCAAGCGGAGCTGTGGGGCAAGGACGTAGGAGGGAAGACTAAACCTCGTTAAATCATTGTGTTTGCAATACCTCTCCTCTCTTACATGTGCATTGTTATATTCATCGTGCATACATTCTCATTCTTAGTTGTTTTTAAAATTGCAAAAAGTTCCATTGGTTTGCATTCAACCCAATTCACCCCCCATTGGGTTGATACTTGGGTAACAATCAGTAAGCCACCACTCAAATCCATCCAAACCTCTAAATTTGACCAACACTCAATAATCAAACGACATAATCTATACGAACCAAACTATTTCAACCCAAATAACTAAAATACTACCTGACCTACCACACGAAGGCAAAAAGACCAAGTCTTTAAACCTAGAACCCCAAACACCTTTAACCAATTTTCTATCAACACTAACCATCTCAGTTTCCTGAAAAATAACAATATATGGAGCTTTTCTAACCAAAACCTCTCTAACTAAGCTACACTTCATCCTCGACCCAACCTAATATTCCAACTAAAAATCTTCATTAAGACTCAACACTTGCCTTTGTAAAGGTCGGTCGAGTGGTCAAGCCCTAGGTGTGCTCTACAAAGGTCATTGTCTCGACAACTGCGTGGGTAAGGGGTGTCTCACTCAGGCCATTAGGGGATTAGTCTGAGCTAAAACCTCGGCAAGAGTAACGGCTAGAATACCCCTAATCTTCATTCAAAAAAGAAAAAGGAAAAAAAAAAAAAAAAAAAAAGACTCAACAAGAACCCTCCCTCCCCCCAACCTTTCTTAGCCCTAGTCCCATCTCCTTTTTGAAAATATTCCAACCAAAAAAAACCATGGAATAAAAGCCAACTATTGTCTAAATAGTTTTTTTTTTTTTCTCTTTTGATTTGCAACAAAAAGAAATTTCATTAAAATAAAATAAAGGAAGTACAATAGATAACAAGAAGTCCTACCATGAAATCAAAAACAAAAAAAAAAATGGAAGTCCAAAACATTACATCTCACACACAGCCCTCCAATCAGACCTAATAACAAACAATCGGATTCCAACAAAATCCTTAGAGACTGAAGCCCAAAGAGAAGCCAAAACCAACCCTAACCCACAAACTCCAAACATCCTCACTCTCATAATAAAAAATTCTACTATTCCTCTCCAACTAGATGACCCAAATGATAGCCAAAAACAGCACAAATCCACAAAGTCCTAGCCCTCCTATTATACCCCAAGCCTCCAAAATCAATAACAAACGTGTTACAACAAGAAACAGGAATAACCCAACATAAACCAGCCACATGAAAAAGCTTATTCCACACAAACCTCGCAAACATGGAAAAGTATTTCACAATGTCATTTGCCACCAAATGGTTTGTATAGCTAAAGAGAAATTTAACAACTAATTTTAAACCCAAAAGGTTAGTAAGAAGCTCCTGAGCAGCCTCAGCAGCTCACTTTTAAAAATCAAATCAAAACAACTGAAAGCATCTTGATTTAAGCGAATACCACACCATTAAGTCTAGTTTTTATTTTAACAATAAAAAATTTATTAATTAAAAGAACAAAATATATCAAAGAAGTAAGAGACTTCCTTCCAGAATACAAAATGACAAGTCAAAATTAAATCCACAATATGTTAAGTCTTCCCTTCAACTTCATAGTTACTCTATGATGACACCACATTTTTTTTAATAAGAGATGACAATGTATTAATCACAAAAGGAGAAATACAAAAGGAAGGATGACATATCCTTCAAGGAAAAAAGCAAAAACCACAGCACCATCCCTGTAAGCCACCACTCCGAATACAAACCATAGTCAGCCCTTCCTAAAGCTAAAAGCCGCTCAGGGAGAATAAAAATGACCTCCCAAGTCACTTCTCTTAATGCTCTTCGAAAGACAAATCTCGTTCCAATTCCTCATAATAAAAAAAAGAGAACACCCTCAAAAGATTTATCAACCGAAGCCCATAAACAAGCAAAAAAACAAACCCTATCCCACAACCCCTCCCTTCTTCGCTTTTGTCACTGAAAATCCTCATATTTCGCTCCAACTAAATCACCCACAGAATTGCCATAAAGGCACAATCCCAAAGGACTCTGGCCCTCTTGGAGTCTTGGTCCTACCCAACCCCCTGAAATCCACCTCGAGCATGCCCAAAATGTGCTCCAGTCTAACCCAACAAACTCCAGCCAAAACAAAGAGTCGCTGCCAAAGCTCAACGGCCATCTCACAGTGCAAAAAGAGATGTTCTGCCAACTCGCCACTCTTTCTATAAAGAATACACCATTGAAGGGACAGGCAAAACATCGATCTTTTCCTTTGAACCATATCACTAGTGCTGTTCTTCTGAAGAGCCGCAGACCAGTCCAAAATCTTAACCTTGAGAAGGACGCTCACTTTCCAAATCTTTACAGCAGGGGAAAAGATGGAACTGTCGGATCCTCAATCAAAGAATCAAAGAACGATTTATAGGAAAAGTTTCCGAAGGAATGACATGTCCAGAACCTTCTATCTAGGCTAGAAGGCAAAAGACATACACCCTAGATGGATACCAAAAGAGAGACCAACGCCTCAGACTCTCTGTCATTCAAATTGCAGAAAAAATGAAAGTTCCAACTAGAAGAATTGGAATCCCAGTAGGCAATCTCAACAATAACAGCATCTTTGGCACGCGAAAGATGAAACAAACGGGGATACACCTTGGCCAAAGGCCTCTCTCCTACCCACACATCCTCCCAAAAGTGAATACACACGCCATTACACAAAATAAACAACCTTGTTCCACCCCTATGGGAAGCATCCACCTTGCTCTACTCCTATGGGAAGCATCCTTTGTAAGCTTCATATCCTCATGCATGTCAATCCAAGATGTCGGTATCCCATCAAATTTTTAACTATTCCCTCATTTAAAATCCTAAACTAAAGGTGCATTCCATATATTCCTGTTTTAGTCCTGCTTAACCTAAAACCTTAGATTCTAAAACAACAAAAGAGAAGAACAAGAGACCTCTTGCTCCTAGGAAAAAGGCTAAAAGAGGACAATCCGGAAAAGAAAGCCAAAAACTGCGATGTCCATTCCTTATAAAATATCTTTCCACTAACTCCTTCTAAGAGCTGAAAAGAAGAAATCCAACCAAAATGGGGGAATTCCATTCTCTTTCAAAATATATAACTAAACCCAGTAAATTTTGTATCCAACTCTGATTTCAAACAACCTTTCTAACATCCTCCCATGAATAACTATACATTTTCCATTGTATTCATTCCAATGTCATCATTAATACCCAAAACAATCACAAACCACCCCCCCTCCCCACCCAAGAAAAAAAAATAGGAAAATAAAGAAAATAAAAAAAAAGAAAGTATTGTAAGTTTGTAACACATAAGCACCCCAAAGAAAACTGAAATTGCCAGTTGACATAAGTTGAGCAGTGCAGCAACCCCAATTCGAAAAATTGCAATTTTAAGGGTCCATCGTTATTTCACAAATCAAGGTAGAGATCAACAAAAACTCATCCAATTGAAAAGATACTTCCTATGAAATGTGACAGTAAAGATGAAATATTCTTCTCATGGAACACAAACAAAAACAAGCATATCTACAGCAAAACTTGGAGCGAGTTAAAGCAGTCTTAACAATTTGGTACAAAAAATACATCTTGCAATAGAATTCATTGCTAGAATAAAAACAATTGCAACAAAGGAGGAAACTTGTAGAAATCAAAGAACCAGAACAGGCACTGTTACAGAAATAAAGATAGAGGGAGCAATACTTTTGCTTAATAACAAAAAAAAGTAGGGTCTGAGAGTTTATAGCTCTTTGAACATTTGAGAGGAAATTAAAGGGTGATTTTTGCATCCTATGCAAAAAAAGTTATTCTTTATGTTTATTGATGAACTCAGGATCAAGATAAAGGATATGACGCATAAAGCTTGAATAGCACATCAAGACCATCTTAAAGCTCAACTCTATGCAATACCTTTGCATCAATTTCAATGGAGGCCATGTGTTTTTCAGCAAAACTCCATTTGTAAGCAACAGCTTCGATGAGTAATTTCTGTCAAAATGAATAACAAGGAAAGGAGAATGAATGAAGCAGTTTAAATCTTCAAAGAACCACGTACTGCTATTCCAGAACACAGTTTATACCCGCTTCTGACCAAAATCTACAACAAAAATCATCTGCATAAACCCCAAGGGCAATTCAGTTGGCAAGGGACTACGCCTCAGGAAGCCACCCACACCAGGTTTCATAGGTTCTCATGGGCCTTGGACTTACTTGGTCCATATGAGTTGTGGGGTCTTATATGGGCCAGGGGTTTGCCCAAAGGGTTTCCTCGTTATCAAAAAAATCATCTGCATAACATTATACACACACAAAAGGAAGCACAACACCTGAACCCAAAAACAACTTCACCTTTATTTCAATTGCACATTGGAACCGCTGAATGTTACACTTTGCAGCTTGGTCAATGAGCTTTGCCATAACAGAATCCACATCATCCTCCTTCTCCATAGATTCTAATTTCCTTTTTCTCTGATCTAGAAGCACCACAGCAAATCCATTTCTCAAGAAAAAAATATGTGCATACATGAAGAATGAATAGAAGGTTTTCTGTATAAATATACTGCTAAACTATTTATACTTACAGACACGGTTTTCCATTTCACGCCGTTTTCTCTTCTCTAGTTGTACAACGTGGATAATTTCCTCCTACAAAATATGATGTAATTATATATATTTTGTTTGAGAGGTGAAAAAGGATTGCTGTCACCAATCCCAAGTAGCTGGGATTCAAGGTGCCATTGGGTTGAATTGTACACACAATTTTACACACTAGGAGAGATAATATTCAGGTATCCATAGATTACATAAAAACAAGTCCTTTGTATTACATTTGGCATACCCGCTGCTTATGAAGTTTAGCTGCTTCATCCTCTAAGTGTCTTTGCTCAGTCTGAAGTGATTTAAAACTTTCCTCTAGAGCTGTGATAGATTCTTCCAGCTCATTTTTCCTTGACCGAAGCCTTTCAATTTCCCCAACGTCCGAATCTAAAAAGGGTGGCGACTTAGAATAATCACAATGTTTTAAGATATATGCTGATGTGGAGAAAGACCGACAGAAACATACTACACAATAGAAGATGTGAGTGAGAAACAGGTTCCACACTCCCAGATATATGACCACCATATCGAGAGGTAAACCATCGATAGTGATTTTCGGGAGTCCAAAAATCCATAATTCCCAATCTTGACAACTCAGAGGCCTTCTGGTCAGCTTCCTTGGATCCAATATACTGGGATAATGCACAATAAGTTAGAAAAATACAATTAAAAGCCAAATATCTTCAGAAATGGCTTGACTGACTGCCCTGCTTATCAAATGAATCCATTAAAGAGACATAGTAACAGATGAAGCATGGTAAACATACTGAAAAATCAAGACCAAACTGGCTAGTCAGACTCTCCTTGACAGCATTGGGAGCATCAAAAACTTGGTCAAGCCGGTTATAGATGCCAAGCGCACGCATCTGCTCAATAAAATGAAATGCAGATCATGATAGAATAGTCAGACTAGTTTAAATGTTATATCTATTTGGGGCCTCAGCGATACCTCCTCAGAAACTTCAAAGGGCCCTTCATGACGACCTTCATTCCCCACATAATTCAAAACAGGAACATCAAATGACCTCATATTTTTTACCAAGAAGTCCCGATCACCAGAATCCTGAGTTATGAAGGACTGCCAATCAAGAACAACAAATCATAGAAATTAGATGTACTGTTAAGTAGACATTTCATCACCAATAAATATAAAACATTTTCATGCAAGATGTTGAATTCTTTTTTTATTTTCTTTTTTTTTAAAAGATAACTAATGCAGCACCGTACTGGGAAAAAAAAAAAAAACGCCTAAATATAAGATGATTACACATAGGACAATACTTGGCTCCAAACACGAGGAGTAACTGCTCCTTAACCACACTCATATTTTCCACGTGACATAGTAAATTGAAAGTATCAATACACGGACACGAACAGATGGACACGGACATATGGTCACACATTCATATTCATGTGGACACAAACAGTCATGTTTGGTCACACATCCATAATCTCATAAACATGGAGACGCATGCAAAGGATCAATTCTTGTTAATTTTTTGGACACATGGTGGAAGGTTAGTGGGGGTATGGGAGTAGTTCCTCCTCCTATGTAAGGAGAAAATTATTTCCCTTATGCAAACTAGATTAAAGCTAGCCCACATTTAAAAAAATAATATACTAAAAAAAAAAAAAAAAAACCAATGGGTGAAAAAAGTGTAGTGTCAAAACTCCAATAGAAACTATACTATTCAAGTTGAAACTATCCAAAAATAGTAATAATATGCCTCCTACCATAAAAAGGGCGAGCAACAAGTGAAATGAATCTCAAGAAATACTCCTCTAACCTAGAAATTACTAGCTTCTTATTTTAAAATTTTCTTCCATTTCTCTCTTTCCACACGCACAAAAGAAGACAAAACAGGCGGCCTTCCAAATGATTTTAAAACTCTTCCTCCCAGTCAAGAACCACCAAGACTTAATAAGATCAATATTTCACTGCCCTAAGCATTACCCACAAGGTAACTCACAAGATAATAAGCATATCCCAAAGATCCTTTTCTCCATTAATCTAATGCCATACCCATTTCGTCCTTTTCCAACCTGTATCCTTCTCCAGTAATTGAGAAGGTTTCTAAAACCTTATTAAACAAGTAAATATTCCAGCTACAAGGTTCGAGCCTAATACAAGTACACAAAACAAAATGAGCAGTTGCCAAATCCAAATGAAGAGGCAATAGGCCTCCAAAACCAGACATTTTGATGGTACACACAAAAATACAAACTCAAACACAGAGAGAGAGAGAGAGAGAGGAAATTAAAGGAAAACAAAAATACTTAAATTACCTTCCAGATGTAATAAGGGACATGGCCTTCCAAGTAGTTTGCATGAACACGGTTTGGCACATTAATCTGCGCTTGCACTCCCAACAGAATTATGAGAGAATATAATGGACATATTTCTTTCATTCATAAACGACATGCATCATAATATTACTATGCATACCTCAAGCAACACAGGACCATAAACCTCCTTATTCAACTCATGCCTATGTTCTTGCAACCAGCTATAAGCCTCGAATATTCTTTCAGCCCCAGAATTCCGTAATGCCTGTAAAAGTTTATTATGTTTATTCTCCATATCCTTCAACCTGCAAAGTATGTTCAAAAGATATCAGGTGAAATCTGTTTGAATTTCCAATAGAAAGGCATAGGGACAAAATAATCACCACAATGTCGAACTTTACCTGTCCAGGCACTGCCTCAGGGATCCTTTCTTTTGAACTATGAGTTTTTCCTTTTCTGATTTCTGTAGCCTCTTTTGATTTGCAGAAACTTCTAGCTCAAGAATTTGAGCACCTAACCTTTCCTGGGAAAAAGAAATAATCGACTAAGAGGAGTGAAGTTTTCAACCATGTCAATGACCAGCAACCAAATTCTCGTGAGTTACGACTCTTAGGTCTATAAGAAACTATATGAATGATTAATAATAAAATTTAATATATCGATAATGGGAAAATGAACGAGGAAAAACTTGATGAATGCATTCGTACTACAAATTTTGATGTAAAGCAGATAAGGGGAACTATATTAAAAAAGGTTCACATATAAATTATGAATTGCATTTATGTTTACAAGAATTGCATTTATGTTTACAAGAAGGGGATAAAAATTTTCTATAGCTTCTGGTAGTGGTATGCCAGTACCAACTTACCAACTTGAACTGCACTCAATCAGGCATTGCTAAAAGAAAATAATAATCCGAGGAATAAAGTGTAAATTACAATTTCATCCTTTGGAGGTTCATAAAGGGGAAGACTGTCAAGTTCTAGTTCAGCAGCAGCAAGATCCTCTTTAGCTCTAGAAATTCTTTGTTGACGAGATTCTTCCTGCCTCCTCAACTCTTCCATTTCATTGTATTTCCCTCGTACTTGCACTCCCTGAAGGTACAAATTAACATACACACACATTTATATGTTGAAAGCAATAAAATGTATCAACGTAATCTTCCAACAACAAATTTGACAAACCCAAAAAGCACAACATATATATCTATTATTTAATGAGTTCAACGTACCAAAAGGTTTTCATTCTCTATAAGTTCCATACGCCTTTTGGAATTATCATTTACTAGACTGCTAATTTTTTTACATTTTGTATCGTGCACTGCTTTCTCCTGCTTTTGCTTCCTGCAACAAATTTATTTTTCAAAAGAGCAATCAATTTATTCATTAATGAGTGCACAAAACAACGTAAATAACAATGAGGGTTACATTGCAATAAAAAGAGGCTAAAACAAATAATCTTACAATGGTAATTGCACCCCAAACTAATTGGTTAGAAATCTTGTAAATAAAGGAAAAAGTACCTTCACAGGATCATTCTCATCCTTGGCTTAAAAAAATCCCATGAAAGCATACTTGTCAAAATAATAACACCCCAATTGTCCTATCTACCAAAAATACCGACCTCACCAAATTCTTCCCACTCAAACTAGAATCAATCGCAATGAAATGATAGTGCTCATATCATCACATTAATCAGGTAAAGTAGCTGTCCAATCCATGTAACTACACTTCCTACTGGTAAGATTTTTTCAGTAAACTTTATTTTGAGGTTATATGAATGGGACAGCTGTCGTAACTTGATATCTAGCACACACAACAAGAATGGAAGGAACATGTAATCTAACAGTGGGCATAAACAAAAAGTAATGGGTCCCAAAAAAAATTATTGAGTGTACGAATAATAATTCTTACACCAGATGTGAGTTGATACTATTCCTAACTCATGCATGCATCAGTGTGTGTGTGTGTGTGTGTGTGTGTGTGAGAGAGAGAGAGAGAGAGAGATGGGTTTGCAACTCAAGAAGGCTAGGCCTGATGAAATGAGATGAGCTTGGGCTGTCCTGAAATCCTCACTTCATCAGGGAGATTATGCACCTCACCTCTGATAAGGGTCAAGTATAGATGGGGTGAGAGCTCCTCCAACAAGTAGGCAGGTTTCTTAGCAGCAAACAGTTATAGAGTGGTGTAAGAATAGCAATTATTGCACCAAGTATAATTTGATCCTTACTCATAGTTTTCCATTAGAATCAAATACTCCCTCCGTCCCACAAAGATGGGCCATTTTTGCCATTTGTTGTGTCCCAAAATGTTTGTCCATTTTGAAAAGTCAAATCATGATTTTTTGAACTTTCCTACACTACCCTCCATAATTTCAATAATTACTCTCAACACAAAACCCAATACCAAGTTAGTGAGGGTATTTTTGGAAAGATGGAGTCTAATAAATGACAAGTCAAGGCAATGACGGCATTTCTTAAACTGCATGTTTTGTCAAACTTGGCTTATCTTTGTGGGACGGAGGGAGTAGTATTTTAGACATTAAAAATACAATTATAATCAGCTAAACCAAGTCACCATACTCAATCGGTTCTCTATGATCATTCAAAGTCTTTGCAGCTTCTTCCAGCTTCTTCTTTGCATCATTCTCCTGCTCTTTAGCTTCTATATATTCAGCCTTCTTCATATCGTATTTCAGCCATGGCAATTTCTTTTTCATGGACTCAACCTACAAGTGGCAGCAGCAAAAAGCATCTGAATTGTTATTACGGCACCGCCAAGGTGGGGTGTTCAAAGATGATAATAAATGAAAATGAAAACCTTTGCTAAAAGTTCTTCTCTTTGCCGCACACGCTCTACATCTTTTTCTTGTTCAGCATTAAGTGCTTTCTCCTGACTCAAAGTCTTACCAATCTGCTCGACTGCCTATAACAGAATCAGCAGATGACTCAGAATAAAGCATAAAGCATTAAGAAATCATTAACGCTATTGCCAAGAATAAATGTGCATTTAGAAGCTCACATGTTTAAGATTCTTCAATTCTTTACTTTTCTCAACAAGATCACGATGTTGGACTGGTAATTGAGGATCACCAACAGCCTTTTCAGTCTCTTCCAGAAGTTGCACAGGAGTTAACTTGGCAAACTCACAGACTCTGTCTTGAGGTAAAAACTACCCCAACCCCAACCCAAAATAAAATAATAAGTGTCAAGATGAAGGGCATTATCCGAACTCATAAATCAGCTTTATATTGCGACTTTGCAAGCAGTAAATCCATTTGAAATATCTTGAATATTAAATAAACACATATGATATTAAGAGGAGGAGGGCAAGAGAAGGAACCTGCTAATATAATTTAAAACCAAATATGACATAAGAAGAAGAGTTTTTTTTTTTTTTTTTTTTTAAAGTAAAATTTCATTGGAAAAAAAAAACAAAAGAACAAGGCCTTAGGCCAGTATACAGACTGTATATAAATAGAACAAAAAAAGGAAGCTAATGATCATCCCCAACAACAACAATCTACCAAAAAAAAAAAAAAAACCTCTATATCCAACTCCCAAAACCAAAAAAAAAAAAACAAAAAACAGTCTTCAAGAGAAACTCTTTCATAACTTGCAAAGAGCGATCCTCAAATTCAAAAAGTTTTCCATTTCTCTCCTTCCACACCACCCATAAAAGACAAAGCAGTGTTAAGTCCCATATGACCTTCCTCTTAACCAACCCCCTGGCCTGCAATCCACCACCGACAAAAAAGATCCATGACCGAGTAGGGAAGGACCCAAGAAACACCCAACAACAAGAAAATGAAAGCCCACAATTCTTGTGTAAAAGAGCAGTGAAAAAACAAGTGATTCATGAACTCCTCCTCATTTTTACACATGATACACATATTAGGTAACAACCATCCTCTATTCACCAAATTATCTCCCGTAAAAACATTCATCCTTCAAAGCAGTCCATAACCACACACACACACACCCCCCCCCCCCAAAAAAAAAAAAAAAAAAAAACCCTTTAGAAGGAGCATATACACCACCCCAAACCTTCCTAGAGGGAAAGTACCCCATGTTAGCTCTATTAGGTAAACTGAACATAGAGAACAAAGTCATTTCGCCTCTATTGGGAAGTCCCACATTCCACATCGTTTAAAATATAAACAATTGATCTGGCTTAATATACCTGTTTGGGCCCTCCACCTAATAGCTTAGGCTTTTAGGTCGGAAACTTAACAGCCTCAAATCTCCAAACGAAAGAGTATTATTAATTAAAACACATATGACATAAAGCAATGAAGAAGGAGAAATAGAAGAGGCCTTTTTTTTTTTTTTTTTTTTTTTTTTGGCGGAAGGAGAAAAAAATGAAGAGTAATAACAAGGAGAAGAAAGGACAACCCACTAATTGAACTTTGAAGTTTTACAATTGCATATGATACAAGTAGCCCAATGAAGACATAAGCTCAAACAAGACACACAAGTAAAAGTATATTACAATTTATTCAGAGTCAATTGTGTCTTAAAACTCACAAATAGGGAATGCTAGCCCTTTTATTTGTTATAGGAAAAATACACATCCATACTACAAGAAAATCGCATTAGCTTGATGAGGTGAGAAAGCCTCAACCAGACTTAATCCACAGTAAGAATACCAGTAGGCCACAAGGACCATGATAGGTTCCTCAATGCTAACGAATCTGTTCATAGGACTAAGGGCTGTGCTTATGTTATTACATTTGAAACATTTCTGAATTAATTTTTCTTTCCGAAAACCAATAGAAAACCTAGAAGTAAATTCCATTATTACATAGTTTCCACTTTCCATCAAATAGTGTTATATTACCACAGCGACATACGTTAGACCAAAACTGAAAAATGTATATAACGATCAGTCAATATAAGAGCTGATCTCTCACTTAGGGACAATACCTTATAGTTATGGATTCCAGACTGATTCCCTTTGAAATACGGCTCCTATATACCTAGCCACACCCCCAGATTCATAGCCAGTAATATTCTTTTTAGATCAACAACAAATAGAGAATTTATTTAAAGAAGAAAGAGAGATGAGAATACACAAAAAGAGGACAAGAGGATATTCTGACCTCCCCAATTCCTATCAACTCTGATTTTAGTGATTAAATTTTCGAAATGTAAACTATTCTAAAACACCTCGCACACAAAATGCTCGCATGGTAATTAAGAGCATCGCAAACGGGTTAAAAATTCCAATAACCGGAGAATGAATGATTAGTGATGCACTTATTTCTGGCGTAAAATGTTCCTCAATCCTCACTCACACCCTGAGTAACCTCCCCATAAATCAACTGAAAGCCTATCAAACAATGCAATATTAGAAAAGACATTAAAAGAAATAATTAATAAATAAAAAAGGTAATGGAATAGTGGATCTCTTAATCAGATTTAAACTGAAGAACGGATGATTGGTATTGCTCTTATTTTTGCTGTAATATGATCCACTATTTTCAGCCCACACCCTCACCAGCCTCCCCATAAATCAAGTGAAAGCCTCACAAACAATACAATATATTATATGTACAACCGAAAAACATAACAAGCATACAAGAGTAATGGGATAGTGGATCTCTCATTCAGATTCCCTTAGAGCTTTCAAAGAAGGTTTTAGATACGCTGCTCATGATATTTTAGAATGAGGATGAAAATTATACACCATAAAAATCCACTCCTCCATTAAATTTTCAGCCTCATTTGTCCCATGAGAACCACCAGAAAGTCCCAAATCACATAAGATATTTAAAAATCCACTCTACATAAAATACCACAGTGTACTCCTTTTCAATCTCGCATCAGTGGACTCGATCATTGAGTCTCGATGGCAAGGAGAGCACAATAGAGGATTTTCCTTCCTGTAACGAATATACATCAATAAGGGCCACCTTAGTGCTGAAAACACAGATCAATCAAAAACAGGATATTTTATCCCACATTACGGATATTTCAAATGGACTTGCTGCCCACAATTCACAAGTAATAAGAGGATCGACTTAGTTACTCTACCCACCTTCAGAAGAGCACTAAATTAGAAAAGACAACAATTAAAACGTCACCCCAATACATATTGCATTTAGTTTAAGGTTAATATTCCAAAAAACTAATTTTCAAACTAGGACGCATGCAGACTTTTTGCCCCCTTAAGATATGGACACATGCAGACTAATTTCCAAGACTAACAAAATTGTAAGTCATAACAAATCAAAAAACTTTATAAAATGAAAATAAAGAAAATACTATCAAGCTAGAATGTATAAGTGTATAACTGCCTAGTTTCGAATCCAATCACTAACTGTTTTTTTGGATAAGTCCAATCACAAGCTTTCAGCACCTAAAACTATCAGAAGCTGTACAGGAAATAAGTTCAAATTAAATAACAAGTGCATTTTTTATGATGAGCAATTGAACTTATCCAAAATGCATACATGTACCAGGAAGCAAAGTTGCAAGTATATAATCACATTACAAAACGCTATACGTGTAGCACCCTAATTGTCTGTGCTTCTATCTTTTAGGAGAAATTGTTCAAGAATTCACCTGAGTCAAATTGTTGACTTGGATGTTGAACCTTTGAGTGATTTCAATAACATCCTTTTTGGGCACCACTTTTCCTGAAACCAGAAAACCATGGGTAAATAATAGCAAGATTAATTCTCTTAGTTTTGGTAGATGATTTATTTTCCTTAATCAATATTGCATACCACCACAGCACCAGAGAGAAAAAGAGAGAGAAAGTGAGAGAGAGAGAGAGAGAGAGAGAGAGCTCAAAGTAGATCAAAGCATAATTGCATGAGTTGACTAGAAACTTAACAAACATAAACCAAACCAATCAATTTTCTAAATTTCTTGCATTTGAGAAGCTTAAAATTTAAAGAAAATAATCTATACAGACACAAAATGCATAAAAATACCCACACCAAATGAAAGGGAAAAATGATCCTCAATGTTAGGATATATTTGTATATCTTTTTACTCCCTCCGTCCCACATTGATATACCATTTTTGCAACTTTTTTTGTCCCAAAATGTTTGGCTATTTTGAAAAGTCAAATCATATTTTTTTTATTTCCCTATACTACCCTTTCTTATTTCAAGAATTACTTTTCACACAACCCAATAACAATTAGTAGGAGAGGGTATTTTGGAAAGATGAAGTTTAATAAATGAGAAGTCAATGCAATGATGTCTTTTCTTAAACTGCGTGTTTTGTTAAACTTGGCCTATCTTTGTGGGATGGAGGGAGTATATCCTAAGTTCCTAACACTCAATTATCTTTTAAATGTGACGAAACATACAGAAGCCCTATCCAAACTAATTAGGATGGAAAGAAAACTGGTTGATGGAGAAAATAAAACATTAAAGTTATATATCATTGTAAACAACCAGCCCCCACCTGATAAAGAACATAGAGAGAGAGAAACCCCACCTAAAGTAAGTATGAAACATGCATGGCACAAGGGTACTGTCCCAGAAGTTCAGCCTGATACTCATCACCACCATATCATAATATCCAAAGTAATGAGAAGATTTAGAGAACTCTCCTCCTAGAGAAACTTTGGATTATGAATAAGTGAACACTCCACTAAGTACTAACATGTAAGCCAATATGGCTTCCAAGGTTGAAGATAGAAACAACCTTGGTGGTTTCTGTGTTATGGCCATTATGGCTATCTTTGTTAGCACTTAGCACCCCAAAAATACTTTAGCCTTCATCAACATTGTGATTCAATTACTGGTCAACAGGATTGGAGAATGTATTCCAAAATATCACGCCCTGAATTTTGAAATGCGAATAATTAAGAGCATGTTCAATTTTGTGAGCTCAAAAACATATTTTCCGAAAATGAAATTTTTTTGAAATTATAAAATATTGACAACTGCGAACGCTGATCTGCAGGAGTTGTGGCTAACCCAAAAATTATAACAATACAATCATAAAGCTATTGTAATTAAATTTACATCAAATTTATACAAATAACAAGTAAAATAAAACATCACAATAATCTATCCAAATTTTGACCCTTCTTCGACTACGTGCCTCCAATGATGTTTACATAAAAAATATTGGGGTGAGCTACAACTACCCAGTATGACAAATAATTCCTACACAATTAATAATGTTTGAAATACCACATGCAATACACACATTTATATCCAAAAATAATACAAACTCCAAATCATATTCCTCAAATATAATCCAGTGAGCTTTGGGTGGCACCGGACTGTGTTAGGAGGGTGTTCGAGATTGATTTTTGGGGATTTGGTAAGGGCAGGAAGTCTGGAATCCTTTGGAGGTGTGCTCTAATGGCAATGTTTTGGGTTATTTGGCTTGAAAGAAATGCAAGGATTTTTTAAGATAAGGAGACTTCTTTGTTTCATTTGTGGGATAGGATGCATTTCCTTGCATCGTTTGGGCTCATTCCTCTAAAGGTTTGCGGATATTCCTTTATTTTTGTTGAAAACTGATTGGAGGGCTGTTTGTTTTAACTTTTTGGTTTTGTTTTGGATTCTTTGGCTGGTTTTCTCTTATTTCTGGTGGACTCCTTGTCCTCCTTTTGTAATTTTATTAATCTCATTTAATCAATAATACAGTTCTGTTGTTGTTGATCAAAAAAACAATTCAATCCCCAATTTTTTCATAATACCAACTAGATGAGAGCTACATGACTATTTATAAAGCTTCACTTGTGATGAGTCATCAACTTAGAATGCTTCATGGATTCACATCTATTCACTTCATGCAAACAACTGTACTTTTCTTATGACACCTAACCCTTCCCATAACCATGCATAATGTGGTGATGCCACCTATCAACTTTACATTCCATATAAAAGGAGGTGTTGACACCTCAACACTAACATGCAAAAACTTCCACCTCAAACATGCCATTCAACATCATGCAAATACCATTATTATAAAATTGGGTTTCATGCAATAATCATAAGATTAGGGAATTACATATGTATGTAAATCACAATTATTCAAGTAAATTCACAATACTAATAATAATACAAAATCATCAACAATAGTTAATAACAACAACAACAAAAACATTTATGCTTCTCAAATAAAAATTCAATACCAACATAACCAAAAATGAACATATAATTAAATTAGGGGTATCACAAAAAATATTCCGAACAAATAAAAAAAATACTACTTGAAATGTTCGGTCCTAATAAGGGTGTGGGTTCTGCGAAGGTCTTGGTTTCAACTCCATCTAGGTGTGTGTGCTTTTTTTTCTTTTCTTTTTTTATGACGTAGGGTGTGTGTGTGTTTACTCCTATCGTTTAGCCACAACAAAAAAAAAAAAAAAAAAAAAAAAAAAAAAAAAAAAGAAAGAGTGATGATTTGTCAAGGGTTATGTATCTTACCATTGAACATCCATTCAGACTTATTACGTGTATCTATTTTACGCATAATAGTAAGCTGGTCCTCTTTAGTTTCCCCTCTCAAGGAAATCTTAATATAACCAAACTCCTCTCCACGTTTCACAAACGCTCCGATACTCGAAGCCCTCCCAAGTAACTGCTCAGATACAAAGGCCCAATATTAATATTAATTAAAAAACACAATAGCAACAATAAATTATGGCACAAGGTTTCACTAACCTGAGGCTCACCACCAAGACCGAGGGCAATGGCACATACAAGAGAGCTTTTTCCTGATCCATTCGGTCCAATTACGAGGTTAAGGCGCGAACCCGGCTTACATTTTAAGTCATTGAAGGTCATAAAATTATGAAGCTCTATCTCCGTTATATTTCCAGGCAAATAATCATCTTCCCCTCTAAAATAAAATAAAAAAAACAGAAAAACATATAAACCCTCCATTTTTTGTCAAGTAAACATAGGAAAAAATAAATATAAATATAGAAATAAATAAAATAGTCAATATTAAGTTTTATTTTGTTTTTGTTTCCAACAAAAATGAGTAGTATCAAGCTCCGTTTTAGTAAAGGTTTTTTCTCTCCTAAATTTTCTCAGCAAGCAAACAGCGCATAGAGATAAACGGTTACAACAGAACCAAACAAGTGATAAAAATCCCAGCATTAAAACCTGGAAGAGAAATGAAGAAAAAAAAGAAAAAATCAAAAAACCCTCAGTTTGGTCCCTGAAAAAGCGGAGGACTAAGCTAAGTAAGTGTATTAAGCTCGGTTCAGAGTTTAAATTTTTGTTTTCTCGTGTCCCCATTCCCAAATGATGAAAAATCTAAGACCTACTAAAAATTTTAATCATGTGGACTAAGCTAACTAATTGCATTAAGCTCATTTTTGAGTTTAGGTTTTCGTTTTCTTGGGTCCCAAATGATGAAAAATCTAAGACCCAAAAACAAAAAAAATGTATTTCCTTTCCTTTAACCACATTTTCTCAGCAAGCAAATGAGCATACAGATGTAGCAGAAACTACTATTATTATAATTGTTGTTATTATTATAAAAAGGACAACTCTAAAATAAAAATTTTCAAACATTAATTTCGTTTGTTTGCAAAGAAAATACTCCGTAGAACACAACTACGAATTCTTATTTCCATATTGTTTTTGTTATTTAAAAAAATTGAAAATCTCCGAAACTAAGGTAAGTAGTTGTTTCAAGCTCAGTTTTTAGTACAAACCCTAAGACTCGAAATCGTTATTTCTTTTCTGTTCCCACATTTTCTCAGCAACCAAGCAGAGCAAAAGGAACTAAGCAAGTGATGAAACCCTAACGTTGAAAGTTGACGGTCATGTGAAGAGAAAACAACATTATAAAGTACAGAAGTTGAATAACGAAATCTAAGAACACTGTCGTATAAAATAGAGGAGATGTGCACGGACCTGGTGATTTTGAGGCGTTTTCGGCGAGGCTCCGACATCGTAGAAGATTGTCTGTGTTTTTCGCAAGTTTGGAAATGCGGAGTTGAAATCTCTATGAAACCCTAGGTGATCGATTTACGACATGAGAACGAGACCTAGGGTTTCTGCGTCAGAGAGAGAGAGAGAGAAACCAGAAGTGAGAAATGGCGCGAAACAGGGAAGGGTATGGTATCTGTAAGTCCCATTCGGAGCCCCTGTGCAGAGTCCGAATCGAAATTGGGGACGGGTCAGGATAGACCCTCATTCTCTGAATGGGCGTGGCTATTTACAGCACGTTTTCTTCTTTACACACGCCATTTAATGAAATTTTTTATTACTATTTTATTCTTGAGTAAAATAACAGTTAATGACAAAGTGATTTATATAAAAGTACAAATTTACTTTATACACCGACTATACATATTTATAATTATGAAAACTCCCTCACGAAAAAACTTTGGATTTCTTTATTCATATATCCTTACTCTCTTAGTAATCACTAATCTATAATATCTCTTAAACTTTAACTATTGTTCATGTTTTTATGCCTTTTTGAACAATGGATGAGTAAATGCTCAATTCAAATGCTTCTAGCGATTAAAAAAATATGTTTTTTCCCATTAAAAGTTATTGACCTTTGTTTGTGAATCGCATTTTGTTCAGGCGGCCTGGTATATCGAACAAATCTAAAATGTTTAGACTGTTTCAACCAAACATTTTAAAATTATTCAGGACATACCAACTATATTTTTTGCAATTATTCAATCATAATTTACTACTCCCTCCGTTTCATAATAAGTGTCCCTTTTGAAAAAACACGCTTTTTAATGAAACCTTTTTAAATGCTTTCACATCAATGCATATATTTTGAAATTCCAATTTTGCCTTCAAGTTTGTAAAACATTAGAAAAAGAAAGAAAACCTTTTTTAGGGTATTTTAGGAAATGAGTAAAAAAAGTCCATTGACTTTTGAAATGGGACATTTATTTTGAAACATCTCAAAAGGAAATTATGACACTTATAACGAAACGGAGGGAGTAAATAAATACAATATGTTCAGTTCAAATGTACTGAACTTTTTTTCCCATCAAGAGAAGTTGAGTTTCATTTGTGAATCATGATTAGGTTCAAACTTGGTTTACCAAACAAATATAAAATATTCAGACTATTTTTACCGAACATTTTAACGTTGTTTAGTACATATTCTCTAAATTTTTTGCAATTGTTTAGTCATAATGTACTAAACAAATACAATATATTCAGCTTAAATGTACTGAACTTTTTTGAATTAAGATTAAAGTTAGTTTAGGTATTATAGAGTGTATGTAAAGTAAAAGTACAATTTTAAAATTAAAAGGTGTGTACAAAACAAGTATATGTATAAAGCAAAAAACGTGCTGTAAATAACCGCGCCCTCTCTGAATAATAAATTCAGAGTAATATAATTCATAGTCCCTTAATAATAATAAGGCACACATTAAAATTTATTTTATTTATAATAAAACAATTAATATATGCGAAAATGCATTTAAAAAATAGTGCAAATAATATAAATATATATATATATATATATATATATATAAAATTATGTAAGTATATTTTCTCACTTCATATATTGATCTATTTCAATGGTCTTGAGATTTGAGCCAAGGAGAAAGCGTAGATTGAACTGCATTTTTTTTTTTTTAATTGATGAAATAGATACTAATTCTATATTTGTTCTCGTGTCATTAACTTGTGGGTCTCCTTTTATAAATTATTTGATTTGTTCTTTACTTCCATCGGTTGCCTTTTCTTAGGGACTTTGGTTGTTGAAAGAATAAAGAAAAAATGTATTAAAAAAAAAAAGAATTAAGAAAAATAAAATAAATCATATTATTGCAACATTCAATTACGATTGTCTTAAATCTAAGAGGGTAGTGTAGATTGCAAAGGATTATGACTTATGAATACCTGTTTCGAATTTGAGTATTTGTTCATTTACTTATCAAATGTATAGGTTTTGTAGATGGATTATGTAACGACCCAAAATGGGGACCGTTAGTTATATAGTAAAAAAATCAATTTTTAAAGCCAATTTTGGTAGATGTTTAATAAAAATAATTCTTTTGAAAACATTTTTAGAAAATCCGGCATGGTCCCGTTTGTAAATAGGACATACCAAGTTATCGACTAATCATAAAACCTGTAGAAAACCCATTTGTAATCATTTCAACCATCCACACACTATTCCAAAAATAAATAAAACTACAAGCTGTATCGTAATCACATGGGTCTCATCCACATCTACATCCACTACTTATCCTTTTTATTACAGGCCATGAATTAAAATTAATACATGCCTAGGCTCAAAGCCAGAATAAAATACAATGATCTTCTATATGAATGCACGCATGTTGATGTGCTTCCCAACCCCAGGTCAAGCTTTATTTTGAAAATATGACCTGTAAGAAAAACTGTGGGGGTATGAGCTACACGCTCAGTAGGAAAACATTTTCCCAAAATAATCCAAGGTTTTAAAAACCATAATTTATATACTTTTCCAAAGCCCTGCAAAACCATTGATTAGTTTGCGATATAATTTTTCAGTTAATAAAACTGATACAAGTATAACGAAATAACTGCGGAAGTTAAATCATTAAATACCAACACCCCTTTTTCTTTTTAAAGAGGTAAGAAATAACTCAAGTTATTTGTTATCAAAATCATCATTTTACAAATGAATTTAACCATCATTTTCTGATATCATATCACAGCCTTATAAGCCAATAACCAACATCCGCCATATCTGGCAATTCATAACATCAGTCTTTCAAACTGATAAATCCTCCCCAAGTCATGCGGGGCCCTCGCGCGCGGAATAAGAGGAAACACGGCAAGACATCCCTATCTGGGACCGCAGTAACCTCAAGAGGAAACACGGCAAGACATCCCTACATAGGACCGCAGTAACCTCTATTCGGGCACATAGCCCAGGACTAAAGGATAGGAAAACACGGCAAGACGTCCCGTTCCTTTGGGACCGCAGTAATCCTGTCTCCAGTAACCCTCATCACCATATCATCATCACTTTTTTCTTTTCATTTATTAATTTCCACAATTCTCGCATAATCCGAAAAATTATATATAAATTTTCCAAAAACCACATAATAGGTTTGTACTATGAAAACCATATAAAATAACTCCATAAATCATGATAATCATTTTCCAACCATTTTCAATATAATGGTTTCAAATCAGATATATAAAAATGACCCTCAATATTCCAACCACACAAAATAGTCCAATAGGTTTAAAAACCAACCCATTTAAACCCTTAAACATATATGAGTTTCATAAATAACAAGAATATAACAAAAAGGGGGTATGTAAACCAACCCATTGTACCCCAAATCATGTGAGGGTTTGAAATGTAACATGCATATGACCAAATAGGGTATAATACAAAACCCTAAATTTTCCAAAATTTATCAAAACCCATAAAATATGACCACATGCATGATGTTTATGCAAAGCATGTCAAATACATACATTTTTATATGATTTAGACCCAAAACCCCCATGCATCAATGGTTTAAGATGAGAAAATGCCCCTACCTCAAAAATAAAGTGAAGAAATCCAAATCCACAACCATACGTGTGTAGATCAGGCCAAAATACGCTAGATCCGAGCTTGCCGGCGTCGGATCGAGGCTATCGCGCTCCGGCGAGCCACCGTCGAGCCTCTCCCTTTTTCTCCTTCTCTTCCTCTCTCTCTTTCTCTCTCAGCTGGGAAAGATGGGAAGAACCCTCTAGAAGTTGGGTTTATAAATGGGGTATAAGTGAGGGTATAATAGTCTTTTTACCCCATTAAAATCTAGCCCAAAAACTGAAATCCGTGCGTTATAGTCGGCTATAATGAGTTATAGTCGACTAAAACTCTCCAAATTAAGTATTGTAACATTCTGCCTGACAATATAGCCGACTATAACTTATTATAGTCAACTAAATTTCTCAGCATGCACAAAAGAGGTTCTGCCTGATAATATAGTCGACTATAAGTCACTATAGTCAACTAAATTATTCAACAAGCATAAAAATAAATTCTGCCTAGTAATATAGTCGACTATAAGTTACTGTAGTCAACTATATTGCTCAACATACACAAAAAGAAGTGTTAGGCTCACGAAAACCTACCTTAGCACATCCTAACCCAAAATTCTCATAAATCAAGCCTTGGGTCCTCACAGATTATGCATCATGAGAACCTTTTTTTTTTTTTTTTAATTGATGAATTTGATACTAATTCTATATTTGTTCTTGTATCATTAAGTTGTGTGTCTCCTTCTATAAATTATTTGATTTGTTCTTTACTTCCATCGGTTGCCTTTTCTTAGGGATTTTGGTTGTTGAAAGAATAAAGAAAAAAATGTATTAAAAAAAAAGAATTAAGAAAAATAAAATAAATCATATTATTGCAACATTCAATTATGATTGTCTTAAATCTATGAAGGTAGTGCAAATTGCAAAAGATTATAACTTATGAATACGTGTCTCGAATTTGAGTATTTGTTCATTTACTTATCAAATGTATAGGTTTTGCAATGAATTATGCATCACGAGAAATTAATTTATGCCCAAATCTCAAAGATAATAGACTTTGGATATAAGGCTTGGCCTAACAAAAAATAAAGGGAATTTTGGCCAAAACCCCTACGTATAAGAGTTCTTAAACAATATAACCCACAAAAACTAACGTTTGGTGAAAACCCCTTTTGACAGTAGAAAGACTAAAACACCCCTGTTTTAACAACTTACCTTAATTTACAAACTTGTCATTTCACACCCCCACCCCCCTGAAAATCAGCCTTCTCCCACGCCTCATTTTTCCCAGTGAGTATACATATAGAAGAAGAACGGCACTAAAAACCTTCCAAAAGTCACATTTCATCGTTCACACCATACCAAAAGTCAATTATAAGGTTTTTTCTCTCTCTTTCGAGTGTCCCAAAGTGCTTCAGGCGAGAATATATCATAGCTAATAATAACATGCGGTATACTATCTGTGATTTGTAAAATTTATACATACAATAGTATCAATTTACTGTTGTGTGTTTTATAAAATTTATTACATACAATAGTATCTTTTGTCTGCTTTATAAAATTTATACATACAATAGTATCACTTTACTGTTGTTTGCTTTGAAAAAATTAAACACCACATAATAACAGTTTACTATTTATGTTATAAAAAACACTATAGGTGACAGTATCATAATACTATTCGTCTATTTGAAGCAAAAAATATGAATTCCAAGGGAAAAAACTCAAAATAGTACTATATATGGTAACATGATACTTTTGGCAAAACAAATCGCACTGTTCCAAAAAATAGTGTGCAACAGTACCAATATACTGTTTGAAAGTGGTAATTACACAGTAATAGCATACTGTTCCATATTAAAAAACACAACTATAAATCGCACTGTTACAAAAAATAGTGTGCAACAGTACCAATATACTGTTGGAATAAAAAAAATAGTCAAAAAGTTTTTCCGAACAAATTATACATCCCAAAAATTAATATATCTAAAGTTTCAAACAAAGATACAAAAAATAAATAAATAAACCAGCCCAGATCTGAAGTTTAAAGAAGAAGAAGAGGAAGAAGATGATGACAACATCCGAGACGATGATCGGAGAAGTTTGGTCGCCGTCGAAGAAGAAGGTTGATCTGATTTTTCAGATCTGATACTATGGCAGAATGCTTCCCTCCCATTCTTCTTCTTCTACTTCTTCGTCTGCTTCTTCTTCTTCTTCTTCCTTAAAACCAAATCTTCATAGCCATCATGGCCTCCCCTCTTCAACCGCTGCTACCACTCCTATCCCTCTCTCTCTCTTTCTCTCTCTATCTCTCTCTTTCCCTCCCCTCCTCTCCTTCTTCCCGTAAATGAATTGGGTTGTAAATATAAAAGGTTAAAACAGGTATTTTCAAAAAAATATTTCCTTTTGCTTAAAGAATCTTTTAAAAAAAGGGTTTTGGAGTTAAAAAATCTTATGGTGGGTTTTTTGTTAAAAGTAATCCCCTAATAGGGGTTATTGCTAATTTCCCCAAAAATAAAATAAAATAAAAATTTTACAGCTCTGTTTATATATGCCTTAAATTAGTAGCTTTATTATTTACGCATTAGTTTGCCGATGAAATGAGGAATTGAATAAAAGGTGAATTTAAGTTTTACAATTTCTCAATGTTTTAAGCCTGAAAAAACACCTCATATCTTGGGTAACATAGCAAGTTTAAACCACTAATAATAATAATAATAATAATTACTAGCCTTAGGAGCACACGGAATGTGTGTGCGCGGAAGAGAGAAAAATCTATATCTATATCTATATCTATACTACCTATAAAAAGATGAATGTGAGAAAAACTTTTGATTGACTAATATACCCTTATTTTAATTTTTAAATACACAACTACCCTTCTGCATATATAGGAAAATATAGCAATATAAAACACATACTTTAATAAGAATTTTAAGGAAATTATAATTCGTATAATAATTAAATAAAACCAAACCCAAATAGGGATTCTAAGGAAACGGAAACTATAATTCGTATATCTATACTACCTATAAAAGTCTGTATCTTAAAAAAAAGGGCAATATTACCATTATTCATTAATTAAAATATATAGATTATTCCTAATTCTTTGCTATTTATGTTTATAAAAAATTAATTGGAAAACACGTTAGCACATATTTAGAGACCTAATAATAATATACAACCAATCAACCATAAGTCTCCCTTCTCCCTTCTACCCATATGCTTCTCCTCTTTTCTCATTTTATACATTTAGTTTTAATTTACATTCTCCGCATATTATCTTGTGGATCTCACAAATAATCAACGATGGTGATTCTTGGCATCCCCCCCTCTTCTTTATAGGCAGCATTCAAAACTATGGGCAAGTTTTGAGAACTACCCTTATTTTTTGTGGTTGTCTTTTATAATATTTATTATTTATTATATAGGGGTTTTTCTTTTCTGTTTATTGACTTTGTATTGGGTGGGTTTAGGCATAGACAGTTAGCATTCAGAATTTTAGAATAAAATACCAACGTGTTTAGTTTTATAATGCTTATTGAATAACTGCCAAGCGGTGCATCAGCTTGACATTAATTATTTTCTCTTATCTCTTATAAATTGAGTATTTAATCTTTCTCTTTTTCTTTCTTAACAGACTCAAAAACCCGTCATAAAAAGGTACCAATTTTTTTTTCTTTTCTAGATTATTCGTTTTGATATGCTCAATATGTCTGTAATATAATCTTAGAGATTAAAACTCCCTTCATAAGAGATTAATTTGCTTTATTTTTTGTACGTTACAATTTTTATATTTTATTAATATTTTAGGTTTTTTTTTTAGTGATTTGTTGAACAAAATATGCTTGTAAGAAATTGTCATTGTCATGGTTATAAGTTATTGTTCCCTATAAATTTCACTATTTCTTTTTATATATCATTTATAGGATCAATTATAGTCAATAATTTTGTTTCTTGAAATCTGTTATAGCATACTAGTTGTATAATGGTTTTTTATCTTTCAGATCAATGAATTGTAAGTACATCTTGATTTTTATCATTCTATATATCTTAATTCGGTGATCATGGGTGTGCTTAAAATTGGATAATCAAAGGTACACACAAATTTTAATTTGGTGGCTGGTTATTTATTTATTTATTATTTTCTCTATATTCTTAAAAAACTTCATTGTCTTAACAAAAGTTCTTCAAGTCTTTGTGTTATATCTTATAATATATATAGGCACATGTAACGTTTTGCAAGTTTATGAATCTCCTTATAGTTGTATAGCTGTCTTTCAAACCTCTCTTCTTTTTTTTTTTTTTTTTTTTGCTTAAGTTCATCTGGATGTTAGTTTCAATATTGCATCTCGATTTTATTGGACTGAGAAATAAGCAAAATTAAAATAAATATTATTCTACCCAAATAGGAAAAAAAAAAGGAAATTAAAATTTGATGAATTATATCTAAAAGAAAAAATTGTTACATGATTGTAAAAAGTTTGGTAGTTATATGAATTAAAGTTATACTAGGACATGAACAATGAGTGAGTATAGAAATTTAAATTTGATTTAAAAATTATTTTTTACAACGCAAATATTATCCCGTGCAACGCACGTGTGCATCAACTAGTATAAATAAGGATATAAAAAGCTTCCTAGAAAAAACATCTAAAATAAGTTTAAATTTGTTTTGATATAAAAAGCTTCAGAAAAAAGGGGTAAATTTTGTATTTAAATTGAAGAGGATAAGGTGATTACTGATTACTTTAGAGATAATGGGATTATCAAGCAATTTACTATTTTATCCTTATTTAATATCTATTTATCTATATGAGTATCTTCTATCTTCTATATTATTATTAAAGGGTTGGTACTCGTTTCAATTGTACCCAGGAAAAAATTTTTGGTTATTTGAGACAGAGTAGCATGACTGCATGAGTCAAACAAGATTAAAAAGATCAACAGTATATATATCTCTTTCATCTCCAAATTTGACAACCTTTTTCTTTCATCAATTTGAAATAATGGGTTTTGCTCATTGGAGCCATTAATCTTCCTTTTATGGCTCTATAACATCACTTCGTTCGATCTGTCTCACTTATCCATTTTTTGGTCTCTGAAAAAGGTCTGGCTATGGTAACTAAATGAATTTCGAAAGGAATCAGGCTATTGCTACCACATAAAGCATTCTCATTTAATTTATATTTTTTAAGGTTTTATGAAAAATATATATGAAAACTAATCGCATAATTTATTAGAAAACATTATTTCGAACAACTTTGTAAAATGTAGTTTTTTCAAAATCTGTTGTTTAAGTGGGGTTTCCAATCATTTTTCATAGAATATTTTGTAAAAATGAAATAAATATTGTAAATGGAGAAAAAGTTTAATTAAACGATAGGTTTTGGAAATTTTTCTTTTTACATAGTTGTTCAAAATGATGTTATCTAATAGACAATGCGATTAGTCTTTGTAGAAACCTTTTATAGTTTTTATAAAACCTTAAAGAGTGGGGCTATTGCCATCACATAAAGTACTCTAAGCCTCCCTTACTTTATATTTTTTAGATTTTATGAAAAATATAAAAAGTTTTTATGAAAACTTGTCGCGCTATTCAATAGAAAATATCATTTTGAACAATTTTGTAAAAAAAAGGTTTTCCAAAATCTATCATTTAGGCAAACTTTTTAACCATTCACAAAATCTATTTCATTTTCCATGAAAAATGGTCAAAAATTCTACTTAAATGATAGATTTTGAAAAGATTTTCTTCTACAAAGTTGTCTGGAATGATGTTTTCTAATAGACTACATGCCTAATTTTCGTAAAAACATTTTATATTTTTCATAAACCTTAAAAAATATAAACTAAGTGGGGTGCTTAGAGTACTTTATATGGTGGCAATAGCCTGACCCAACCTTAAAATGTGTGAATTAAATGGGAGATTTAAAATACTTTATATGATGGCAATGGCCTCCCTTTTTTCGGAAATTGTATTTTTTATTATTTGGTTTTCTTATGCCCCTCGGTTTTTCTATGCCTAGGCAGTGGTCAGCAAACTCCTTGTCTTTTCCCTTGCCCTTGTGGGGATGCCAATATGCCATACATAACATTATACGGAGTAAAAGAAAAGCCAAAAGGAGGCAACAGATTCCATTAGGATGTATTTTTTTTTGGGTTAAGTATTCCATTAGGATGTAGTTTGTGGGGAATTGCTATTTTACTGTTAGATGTGTCCAGAAATAATTACCCGACTTAAATATTTTCAATCCAAAAATCTAGGCCCCTATATATACTTGGATTTCGGAAATTGAGAGTAAAAAGTTCGAAAATGTTTTATAAGGAATCCATTAATAAGCAATTTTCAATATTTCTCTTTCTCGTCCCTAATTATTATGAGATCCAAAGAGAGCCCTAAAGTAAATCGAGTCCTATCATGTGTTGGTCCTAACATGGTAAACCGATTTTCAAAATTTCATCTCTAGAGTATGAAATCTGCCATTCGATTCTAACAAACTCGTGGAGCGATTGATGTAGTAGAAACATATAGAAAAACATCTCAAATCTACAAAGAAATTAAAGGAAGGAGTTTTATTAATAGTCAACCGAATCAATCCTTCGACTTATAGCTATAATTATAGGAAACAAACCTTAAATTTTTTTTTTTTTTTTTTGTAGAATATAAAATAAATAGAAGGAAAAAAAATAATTAAAATGACAAAAATTAAACTAACTATGGAAACTAGTAATAAATAAGGCTAGAATAAAGGATAAATTGATGATATGAAATCTTATTTTCTATAATTGAAATTATTCCCAAAAAAGAAAAATCAAGACTTTCTAAAACGGTAAAATTGTTCATTTGATGGCCTAAACGAAAGAAATTGGGTTTCAAACCCCTCCCAATGTATTTTTTTTTCTTATAAAAAAAAGAAGAAAGAAATTGGGTTTAAAAAAATAAAAATGAAGAAATCCATGCTAGAGTGATGGATCTCGAAGATCCTCTCATTTTCATTCAAATGTGCAAATTTCGCATAATTCCAAGTACGTGGCACATGAGTCCACTAATTTGCTCCGCACCCACCCGTCGCACATCATTGTGGACCTTGTGGTTCAAGGGGAATAAAAATTAAACGGTTAATTTCATTATTTTAGTAGAAATGTATTGACTATGACAAATATTATATGAAAACATTGATCCTAGTATTTTCTCAACTGAAATAAGAAAATATGAATTGCAATAAGCAAACAACAAAGAACTTGACTGAACTAATCAGGTATACCTAATCACTTGGTTACCAAACCCCCAACCCTTTGAATCACATCCGTTTGGAAATTTTGTAAGCTTAAACAGATTAGGTCCATTCCCTTAATATTGTTTGATTTTTAATTATGTCTTATTTATTTGCATAAGTTTGGACAGATTTATAAAAAAAGGACTTAATAAAAACGGTGAAAATATAAATTGATTAGACTTTTCAAAAATAAAAAATAAAAAGAAATACCCCAAAAATTATTGAGGTACATGATTTAGATTTTGGGTCCATTTAGGGACCTAAATGAAAATTAAACAATTATAAGTATTTTTCATAATATTGAAATCACAAATTCATCATTTCGAATGGAAAAGTTTAAGGAAATAATGGTCACAATTACTACTTAGAATGAAAATTCAAAATAAAATCATTTCATGAATTTTTAAATTTATCAAGTAACATCAACTATGCTTATGACTAACTTTTTTTAAAAAATGTTTTATTTAATCGAATGGATTATTTGTACTTTAAATTCAATATTACTACACTGCAATTGTTTAATCCCTTAAAAGATGATTGACATGTCCAACGACTGTAGGCCGAGTGGCACGTCCCACCCAAAAGGTGTGGAGTTTTTGCGGAGGTTATAGGTTTGACTCGGTTTGGGTGCGTGCGTTTGGGTGCATGCATGTGTTTCTATTGCTTATAAAAAAAAAAACCAAAAAACAAAAAAAAAAATGAAAACACAACCCATATGTGTACCAAATCCACGCGGGAAAGCCCACTCTTTCCCACCCAAACGGCATCCCCACATACATCAAGCAGAGCCTCAACCTCCCTTATCCTACCTCCAAAGCACACACAAGGCAAAAACAAAACCTCGTCCCCACAACCCCCAAACCAAAAAATATCTACAAAGCAACGACCAATACTATCTCCTACTTTCATGGGCTAAGCTGATCCTTTGCTCACCCAATCCATCAACAACCTCACTGCACAGTACTCTACAGTACGTACTCCTATGGCCATCACCATTTGTTCATCCCCAACCCACTCCCCAACTCTCCCCACCGTTTCTCTTCCCTTACTCCCAGCCGTATCAACACTCAAAACTCTCCACTCTCTTCAACCTCCAACAATTTCCACTTCTTCTTCGTTTTCATCAAAGTTTAATTTGGGATTAGTCTCCGACGATGCAGTAGTCATTGCCAACGCGGCTGAGGCGGTGGCGCTTGCTAGTGCCGGCGTGCAGGCAGCCAGAGATGCATTGTCGTCTGCGTCGGCCACTGGAGACATTTTGGTTTATGAGGAGAGTGAAAATGGGTCGGAGAGAGATGGGAGCAATGTGGTGGGAGTGAGGAGGAGGAAAAGAAGGAAAAGGAGAAAGGGGTCGGAGTCTACGGAGGAGAATTGGGAGGGTGAAGATCAGCAGGTCTTGTTTAGGTCTGCCAAGGCAGGGTATTTAACTCGTAAAGAAGAGGCAGAGCTTTCAATGTGCCTCAAGGTATTTTTTTCGCCTTCTGTTCATACAATAGCGGCTAACTCAGTCACTGCGTCTGCACGTTTGAAAAAAAAAAAAAAAAAAATGATTTGGTGATTTGAATTTAGGATAACACCCGAATTGAATTTGGTTTGAATTCGGGTGAAATCAGCCATGGAGTTGAAATTTGAATGAATAATTGGAGTAAATTGTAATTTTCAAGTTATCAAAGGCCAGCCTTAAATTAGCCCTGCGGGGATGGTTTGCGGTCAGGTCTGAGAGTGCTCTCCAGAGGTTATTGTTTCAATTCTTTGCAGAGATCGCTGCTTGTGTGGGTATGGGGTGTCTCACACGGCCATTAGGGGTATAGTCTGGCTTGAAGCCTTGGCGGGAACAAGGTTTGAATGCCCCTAATTGTTCATTAAAAAAGAAAAAAGAGACAGCCTTAAATTGGGTAATTAATTTTCAAAGTCAATTGCGCATAAATTCTGGAATTAAAAACAATGGGAGCATGCGTGCGTGTTATTGTGGATCTGTGTTAGTGTGTGTGGATAACCGTTGATGTTTGGGTTGTGAAATCTAGATAACACATATTTATGAATTTGCGCCTTCAAATACTAAAATTGTTTAATTTTCGTTTGACACCCAAAACGAGCCCTTAGTTTGTTTGAAAAGCTGATACAATGTAGTAATCCAATTTCTTTTAAAGCATTTTTAGTGAGATGACTGTAACTCCCCGTAGTTTATACTGTCAGCTTAATTGGTCTCTGTTGATTCATTCCTTAGCCTAGTATATTCTTTTAGAATATCAAGTTTTTGATGAATTAACAGGAAGGAGCAAGGCTGGAAGCAGCAAGAAGGAGAATGACAGAACCAGGAGAGTGTGAGCCAACCTCAAATCAATGGGCCAAGACTGTGGGGTTGAAGAGAAGGAGCCTAGACAGGAAATTGTGCAATGGGAGGGAGGCGCGAGAAAGGATCACTCGCAGCTACCGGAGACTTATTGTCTCTATTGCCACTGGTTATCAAGGCAAAGGATTAAGTCTCCAAGATCTCATTCAGGTCCCCTATACATATTTCTCTTTTATTCTGGCTTGCTACAATGTATTAAGATTAATTGGTGAGTTATTGTAACAGGAAGGGAGCATAGGGCTTCTTCGTGGGGCAGAGAGATTTGATCCAGAGAGAGGATATAAGCTATCAACATATGCTTACTGGTGGATTAGGCAAGCTATCATCAGAGCCATAGAAAAGAAGTCTAGAGTTGTCAGATTGCCGGTAAGGTACTGCACCAATGAGCAGTTTAATTTTAAACAGTGCTTATTCCTGTTAATTTGGACTGTCTCACCAGTGGGCCTTCTGTTCAAGATGGTCCATACCCTTTAGTGTTTTTTTATTTTTTTATTTGTTTTTGAATTAGTTCAATCATTCCATGATGATTTCATATGAAAGATAGCGACTTTGTTTTCCCTTCTGAGTTTTAAGCTACTGTAAGTAGTGTGATTTTGGAGGTGAGCTGGTAATTAGTGAATGCATGGTTAGCTTGTCATGTGTAGGGAAGCATGTGTGAGATGCTGGCGAAAATTGCAGAAGCTAACAATGTCTTGAGCAAAAGATTACGGCGGTTTCCCACCTATGATGAAATTGCAGAAGTGCTTAATGTGCATGTTTCCACAGTGAAGCTTGTTTCAGACAGGAGCAGACCCCCAATTTCATTGGATGGAGCTGCAACAGACCAAGGTTTCATGACACTACAGGTTTTTCTCTTGAACTATTATTTCTACCTTCTGTGAATTGAGAATTACAAATGGAATCTTGTGAGGTTGAAGACTGGATGAGTACGAAACTACGAATGTAGAGAAATATGACTGAAAGATTCTCATGAGGCTTTTAAGTTTGTTGTTCCTTCCCAAAATTTAGGACTGAAATCCCTTCAAATTAAGAATTCTACGCATTATTGAAAATTCGAACAATTGACTCGTATCAAAGATGGCCTTAAAGAGTCAATAACCCGAGAAAGATCGACTTCTCAAGATTATGATTCTTTATAAAATAACTATTAAATTTATAAAAGCCATATAATATAACGAGTAAATTGTTGAGCGAAGATGAGTGCATTTTTAATTTAAGTGTGACAAATAAGCGAAAATCTTGTAGTTCGCCCACTACTGAATCAGGCAGCAAATTAACTTCACCAACATCATGAAGCAGGGTGAGCTATATTACAGGCATGCATCCAGTGTGCAGAGCGAGATGATGGAAATGTGCTGTTGTATTTGTGATAAGTTCATCTTCTGAATTAAGCTTCCATGATAATATGAAAGATCAGTTGCTCCCCTGTATGCCAATTTTAATTTTCTTAATTCACAATATGTTGCAGGAGATCATGCCAGGGGCCAGATGAAACAATGCCAGAAACAATGGTGAGAAAACAGCTAAAGAAGCAATCAGTAGAGAAACTTCTCAAGACACTCAGCGAAAGAGAAGCACATATATTGAGATTACACTACGGACTCAATGGAGAGACCCCTCGGTGTTTTGAGGAGATAGGAAGACTGTTAAAGCTTTCAAGGGAAAGAGTTCGACAGATCAATGGCATTGCATTATCAAAATTACAGCAGACAAGTCTTGTAGACGATTTGAAAGTATATGTGGTGTAAATGTTCTTTTGTTGATGAAAAAAGTGTAAAGAAAGAAGGAAAAAACAAAGATGAAATTTTTTGTACAGTGCTCCTGCAGTCTGCATTAATCAATTGAACAAAGATTTGTTACAAACCACATGATCTGGTGACCTCCCAGTTGAGATGAAATTGGTAAAAGTTGCAGGTTTTCATTTTTTATGATTAACTGGAGAAAGATTGAAAAGAGTGAGTTAGGGTGCCTTCACAACTCACACTCTCACCTCTAGCTGTCACTGTCACCAATGTCACATTCCAAGATATGCGCCCGACCCCTTTGTACAAGCCCAAATGCGAGTGGTACCTATGACTGCTCAATTTCAAGTTCTCATGACAAGCACTTTGGCTATACCTTGGATCCCAAAGAGTGTTTAACCTATTCCAATTTAAAAATGCCCGTACTTTATTTTATTACAAGCCCAGCGGGTGGTACCTATGAATTGTCACTGAGCTTTATAATTTTGAGCATTAGCACTCTATGGGTATCGCTTTACAAGAGAGCTACTGTAGGAAAAATCAGCATAATATGTGTTCTACCAATCTAATTTGTAGCACCGTTCTTTTTTTCTTAGTGTGGTCACCATTTGAAAGAAATTGAACATAAATGACAGATATCTAGTGTTCCAACATCCTACTTAACACACAGATCTGAGGCTGTCTGAGGAATAAGTTGAATTTCAGAGGGAAAAAATGGGAGGAGGAATTCCGCACGAGCTGTTCAATTGCACCTAAAAATACTAGTGAGAGCAATATCACTTCACAAAAACACAGCATGACTTTCAAGCACGTTAAGGCAGCATATTAGATGCTATTAACATAGGTTCCATCTCGTGGTCATGTATTCGATGTGCTGAGGAAGTTCTGTTGATTTTCGACAAGAAGCATTTCTCAAACTCTATACAGTGGAATTTTTTTTTTTTTTGGGGTGGGGTTGAATGGGTTTTGGGAAGTGGAATGGGCTAGCTTCCCATTGGGTGGCACAAGGACCCATTAGGTTCTCCTTTGAACCCAAAAAAAGAAGGTTACAGGCATAAACCATGCCTTCAACATAGACGAAAATTCTTGACACTTGAACCATCTATCAGGTGCTGAATTGAATATCAAAGAAGGCCGCGCATGGTTATGCACTAGATGCTGCAAATGGGTGATCCAAGGGGCAATCACGGCCTGCTAAAAAAGGGCATGCATTGGCAATCCCCTAACATTTATAAAGAGTTTGACCCAAAATTCAATGATGGAGGGCGTGCAAAATAATGCTACTATAGAATTTTCTAGTGTTGGGTGTTTTTTCTTCTATTATCTGATACATTAATAATACTCACTCTTCATCTCTAATGTTGGATTTACTGTTGTTGTATGGGATATGCATCACACTATCCATCAGAGCTAAATTAGTTTAATGAGTACTAGATACTGTATATGATTTAAAATGAGCCCATTCTACTTTTGATAGCATTCATGGATCTAGCAAGGCTGTGGATGCCCAACCAGAGTTATATTTAAGTTTATTGAACTTCAGATATAATGTGTTATCGTTGCCCTCGTTTCCTTCATTGAATAGAGAGAGAGAGAGAGAGAGAGAGAGAGAGAGAGAGAGTTCACTTAGTCTCTCAGTAAATATTAATACATGATTATGTGCTAAGTGGAATCTCTCTCGTGCATGGTACAGTCCCGACCAGTTTCTTATCTACTACAATATAAGAAACAATTGATACCTAGCATTTTTCATTGGTTTTAGAATTACTAAGTTATATATTACTCCAAATAATATTATTAAGGTATTTTGCATGAATTTTAGGGTTTAAACAAGTCATTCTAAAAATTCATAACTTTAAATGGCCTGATTGGAAAATATTGCTGAATTACCATACCAGTGTTAAACAATTAAAGCATTATCTAGTGAGTAGTGGCTTACCTACTTGAACAAAGTAAAAGGGTAGTACAAGCTCTTGAAAATTATGTAACTTTGCCATAAGGAATTCTTATAATTTCTTTAGAAATAAAATATCACTTGAGGCGAGGTTCGTTTATTTTTCTCTTGTTCAATCTGATTTCCTACTCACCAAAAGAGAAAAAAAAAAAAAAAATTCAAGGAATTGATTACAAGAGACTAAGGGCACAACTTGATGTCCCATAAAACTTTGAATAGCTCCACAGTGTTTTTCATTGCATTTGAAAATAAAAGCTCATCAAACAGAATAAGGCCATTAAAGAAATGGGAATTATGGCCAGAACTGAGTTAATAGTGTTCCACATTTTCTTCTGTTTTGTTTAAATAAATTAATAAATAAATAAATCATTTTTCAAACAAACATAGTGTTAATTGCCAGCGAGACTGTGGCCCAGATGGCACATCTCCCCAATAGGCTGTGGTTTCAACTCCCCTGGGTGTGTATATAAGGGGGGAAAGTATTATTGGAAGAGGAATGGGCTACCCCATTGTGTAGCCCAAGAGCCCACGGGGGGCTTTCCTTTGGACCCAAGCATTAATTTGTTTAGCTTGATAAAAAGATTCAGGAAGCTTGAGGAGATCACTTTCTCGAGATATGAAGGGTAAGCCAATCTCCCCAAAGTTCTTGTTCATCGTGTAAAGACAACTAGTAAAGGGAGTTCGCTTCTGTTAAACCATATGACTCTTGAGGGGAAACAGTGCATCCAAAGAAGATAAAGAAACTCCAATTAATCCACCTATAAAGACAACTATCAAATTCTAGTATCATTGATGCTCTGCTCTGCTTTAATGACGAGGTGATACAAACAATAATAAAAAAAATTCACAGCCATTCACCAAACCCAGAAAAAAAAAATGATAATAATAATAATAATCCTTAGCAGCCAGATGGAGGATAGTGGAATGACCTCCCTCTCAACTATCAAAAAGAAGGAACCTTCATTTGGCTTTAATAACAAATGATTTTTTGAGTTCAGAAACAAACTATTATTAATGCCTTTCCATTACAATTAGCACTAACCTGAGTGAACATGATTGAAAAAAAGGTGACCCAGGGTTTCAGATCATTGAGATATTTCAGTAGAAAGCAAGATGTAGTTGTAAACACAACAAACAACTAGTCTCTCAACATGGATTGACAAACTCCATCTAGATGTGACTAAAATTTTAAGAACCCATGTGGAAGCGGAATACCCTTTTGTTGACTCGTAATACAGTAGAACTACCATGAACCAGAGCTTGAACAATCTGCAAACATGAAAACAGGAAAATAGTGTTAATAGTACGGTCCTTAGTGAAGGACAAAAAAAAGCATAAGATTTTTTTAAAACTAGTGTTTGGCTGTCTTGATTTTAGTAAGATGAAGAAGTAAACATTCTAAACTCAACTAAGCCCAAAAGCTGTGTTAGGAATTAGGATCAATCGAGTGTTGGGTTTTGTTTTCTCAGGTTCAAATAATTTTCAAATAATGAAAGATTAAGATCCCTTATCTTATTTTACCTTATTCTCATACCTTTCCTCAGCATCCACGAAATGCTTTGATCATTCTCTTTCACTCTGGATTTTGAGAGTTCCAATCTGCAATTCAATATTTTCTTGTACCGTTTTCAGTTCTTCGCAACAACTTTCTTCTCCTTTGTTTTGTTTAATCTTCTTGTCCTCTGTTTTCAGATCAATATCCTGGTCTCTGCAATGGGAACTTCTTACAGAATCAGCAGCAGAGATTGCACCTTTCCAACTTTTATCATAGTCCATCCATCATTAGATTGTATGGATCCCATAGAGGAGCATGATTGAAGCAAGGCTAAGGAATTCTAATAGTGAATTCACAAGGAGGAAAAAGAAATCAGCTATTCAAATAATAGAAATTTTCAAAAATAAATCTTCATGTTAAAATGCATTAGCATTGGAGCTCATTTAAAACAAGGCAAAAAAAGAGAAAAAAAAAGAAAACAAAAGCATGCTTACTTGCTTAGTGAGAAGATAAACCCACACAGTGACTCGTTTTTGTTTCGTCTGGCATTAAGACATAGCGAAACAACTGTTGACAAAAAAATAAAATAAAATAAAATAAACGGCACTATAATTGAGCATATAACACTGTCGAACAAACCTGTTCATTATTGTAAAAAAGAGTTTGAGAATTTGAAGTGACGGCAGTAATTTAAGCACTGTTGAACTATATAACATGCACAATGATGTTATGCAGCAAAAGAAAGGTTCCAACACATTTCACCAATGAATCATTAGAAAGGTTGTAGCAAAATCCACATAAGACCAGCACATAGGTCGGTTTGTGCCTAGCTTGTTATGTAGTGAACAAAATGCCTAGTAATGAGGAAAACAAGATGAGATTCTGCATGATCGATGATATAAAGGGTTTGGAAGAACTAACGAACCTCCCTCCTCCCCATGTGTCTTCTTTAAGAGGTCACTCGCAAAGGTCTGGTCAACTAACATGGTCTTGGGAAGAAGTAAAACATGATCCACTACAGATAAGAAAACAAGCAACTTGATATATCTTTAATATGATTAGTGCAAGCTCCTGTATAATAAAATCTTGAATTTAGAATTCACAGATGGTGTAGGACTTCTAATCCAGTAAAATGAACCGAAATCAACATAGAAAATATTGAATATTGAATATCTTCTCAACTGTTCATGTTGACCTACAACAACCAGTAATCAGAGAAAAATTTTAAGAGTAATTCAATCATCAAACAATTCCCATGAAACAATCAAGTGATCAAAGCAAATCTAGTCAATTGCCAGGGAAACTATTTGGTTAATCAACCTGAAATGATCTGCCAATGTGTTCTTCTATGACAAAGTAAGATTAACATATAAAAAAAAAAAAAAAAAATCAGGCTTCCTCCCAGAAGTTGATTGCAAGTCTTACTCTGGTGTGCCAAAGACATAGAATACTGCTCATTAAATATACTTTAATCAGTTCCTACAAAATTACTGGACTTTGATTGATAAAGCTCCAACCAGGAGGCAGATAGGATATTTTTTGGATCTGTAATTTCAGATCGACCCCAAATTGAATAAAACTAAAGCAGAATTACTTATTCCTTAAGTACTGCCCCCAAATCAATCCAAAATGCCATTAGGCCTGTAGCACATTACAGTTTTAGTTTCATGACATGTCCTGCAATTATCTAAAAACCTTTAAAACAAAATTTAAATTTTAAAATTGGGATGATAGTTTGACGATTTATCGTAGAAATGACACGGCAATATAAAGCACCAATAGTAAGGCTTTGCAAGTATTTATCTCTGGAAAGAGGAAATGCAAGTACATGACATGCAAAAGGAGAAGCTTTAAATCATAGAAATGCTACAGTCCAACATAAAGCACCAATTTTAAGGCTTTTAAAAGTTTTTTTTTCTTCAGAGAGGATATGTGACCTAAAACATGACATAAAAGGAGGAGTTTTTCAATAAGTAAGATATCTCACCAGTTGAGAGAGTTTGATCAACAATCTCAAAGAAAAAAGATTGCACATTTACTGCAAAACTGATGGTGAGAGTCTCCTTGATAACATACATATGTTTAAGGAGAAAAATAAGGATGGGTAAGAGATTGATTGATAATTTAATTTCAGCATAACCTTGCATCAGAGATTCAGAATAGAAGGTTTTCTTCAGATCTGATACAAAGGTGGAGCTAATGATGTTAATGATTCTTACATTGGGCTAAGGCGAAGGGCAACAAAAGGAGCAAAAAATCAAAACATCATGGGATAACCGCTGTCAAATGCCTCCTCTTAGTCAAATTGTGGATTAAAAAGCCCTTGCACAATTCAAAAAGTAAACGAGTTAGCAATAGCGATGAACTGGAAGAATGGAATTATGTGCCAAAAATAGAAAACGTAGCAATGGAACTTACAGAGTAGTAGGAAGAAACCTTTCTAATGGTTATGTCTGGCTGATGGAAACTGTAACCTGGAGAAAGATAAAATTAAGGAATGCTAAGTTGTTCACAAGAAAAAAGAGAAGCTCATATGTTAAGCAAAATATAGATATATAATTAATAAATAAAGGTCAAAGAAATTCAAATCTTGCATTTTGTTAGTTATTGAGATTTGTTCAACAATAGCATACCGTGTATAAGAGGATGAATCCAGGGAGCAACTGTTTGTGGGTTTCACCTGGATACATATCTCACCATCTTTATTTTATATGTACAACATTGTGAAAGATGCATACCAAAATTAGACCTGCATTGACCAGAAAACTCTAACAAATAAGAAAGAAAGTTTAATAATTTAAGAGTTAAGACAAGGGTAGTGCAGTGGGCACAGTAAAACTCTCTTACGCATACCAAATTGATTAAGCAAAATACAGAACTGAATTTTTTTTTCCAATAATGATATCATTTGACAATCAGCAGCAAAATCAATTGAAAAAACAGAGAATTGGGAAAACATGAAATCACATGCTAGACTTGCTAGTGAACTAGATGCTTAGTAATGGCAGAAAAAACAAACCAAAACAACCAAAAAAGAAATAGAAAACAATGAATAATTGCTGAATAATGAACTCAGTTACCCTAAAAATTAGACACAGGTATTAATTAGAAAGTAAATAATTGCTGAATTTTTCGTGATCGACTACCTGGTGTTGAATGAACATATTATGAGGGAAGGAGGGATAGTCCACTCAGTGTCATAACTCATAAATGAACCTGCCATCTATGACTTAGAAAAGCTTGAGGCATAACTGCTGTAATAAGCCTTCTTTTAGTCCAACCATCAACGAAAAACTTGCTGAAAATTGAAAAGAAAATGACACAGTGACAACTATGCACTGAAGGCATTTCAGTAAATACAAAAGACACAAAGATTGAAAATTGCAGAACATTAAAATCCAACAAAGTGTTCTCTCACCTGTGAAATGCCTTCTGTCGGACGACTCTACTTGTTTGTCCAATAGAGAATAAAAAAAAAAATTAAAAATTAAAAATTAAAAGATAAGGAAGCTTTAGCAGTAGCAGAATTAAGCATACCAACAGAAATAGACTAACGAATTGAGGGAAAGTGAATAATAGTTTGAGTTTTCTTGAGATTGAGGTACCTGGCGGGTGAATGAATTTGCTGAGGAGGGAAGGAAGGATAGTCTCTGTTATTATCATTGTTTTATTTTTATTTTTATTTTTATTTTTGGTGAAATCAAAGAAAAATCATTCCGCCTCTTCAGTCTCTGCTATAAAGAGGAAATGGATGTGGGCAATCTTGGGCTAATATCGTCCTTGATCCTTCTTGCACAGTTGTTGTAGCCGAGGGCACCCATATATATCTAGATAATAAAGCGAGGGAGGCAGCCCCTCCTTTGGAAAGGATTCGAGCTTAGGGCAATTCACGATAGTCAGATCTTGAAGAGAGCTGTTGTGTATCTCTGGAAACGATTCGAGACTAGGGCAGCGAGTGATCGACAGACTATAAAGAGAGGTGAGCTTTTGAAACCCCTCCTTTGGAAAGGATTTGAGCTTAGGGCAACCATCGATACGCAGAAATTGAAGAGAGCTGTTGTGTATCTCTGGAAAGGATTTGAGACTAGGGCAGTCAGAGATCGACAGCCTATAAAGAGAGGTGAGCTTTTGAAACCCCTCCTTTGGAAGGGATTTGAGCTTAGGGCAGTTCGAAATACGAAGCAACCGAATAGAGGTGTTAATCTGTGGAAAGGATTTGAGCTCAGGGCAATCAGAGATGGACAGATCATTAAGAGAGGTGAGCTTTCGAAAACCTTCGGAGGACAGGTATTTTAGATTCTGGAAACCTCCAATGTCCAGGTCGGTGAGAGAGGTGGGCAGCATCATCCTCCCCTTCTCTTTCTCCTCTGGAAAGGAAACCACATCCGGACATGAACTTCCAATGCTGAGCTCTTGAAGAGAGGTGAGCCGGTGCAGACGCCACTCGAACAGGGGATCACGGATCTTGAGGTCTCTGATATACAGGCCTGTTAGTTTGGTGGGAAAACCCCCTTTTGGAAAGGATTCAATGCTTGGACATCCTTCTATTGTCAATTCTTGAAGAGCAGTGAGGTAGTACAGGCGGTCGGGCAGGCTCCTGAGGTTCTTATTGTTCTTAATCGAAAGCCGACTCAATTTGGTCGCGGGCAACCCTCCATCCGGAAAGGATTCAATGCTTGGACATCCTTCTATGCTCAATTCTTGAAGAGAAGTGAGGCTGTGGATGCTGTTGGCAAGGTTCTCGAGTTTCGCGCAGTGGTAGACCGAAAGATGCGTCAAGTTGGTCTTAGGCAACCCTCCAACCGGAAAGGAAACAAGACTTGGACACCTACCTATTTCAAATTCACAGAGATGGGTGAGGTGGTGTAGGCCATCGGGTAAGGATTTAAGGCTTTCACAATCCCAGATCTTGATACGTTCGAGGGACGTGTTATTGTGCAACCTTTCTGTTACTGACTCTAAGCTTTGGACATCCCTCAACACGAGCGCGTTTAAGCGTGGCGGGTAACTCGCCTCTTGATGATAAGGATGTGAGAGATGGACACTTTGAGATACTCAAGCGTTCAAGAAGAGATGCGCTGCTGTTGTGGCTCTTTTGCATCGTCTGCCGAGAAGAAGTAGAACCCTCTTCATTGTCCAGTAACGACAACATACTCTCGCAGTTTTTGATCTTCAATCTCTTTAGTGTTGAAGGTAGCTGGCCTCTTGAGATGGACGTGAGAGATTGACAACTTTCAACACGCAAGTATTCAAGAGACCCGCAATCGCTACAGTGCATCATTTCTTGAGGTAGGGATTTGAGAGCATCGCAATTTTTAATCCGTAATTCAATCAAACTGGAGGGTAAACATGTCTCCGGAAGGAATACGAGGCTCGGGCAGTCAATGATTGATAGCTTTCGAAGGGATGTGAGGCTATGCAAACCTTGCAGCTTCTGAAGTTTCTCACACGAATATAATTCCAGAGATTCAAGTCTGCAAGTTAGCCCCTGCTGCCCTACTTCTTCTGCCACTAGGGAAACAAATTTGGGACAATCGTTGATTTCCAAATGATGGCAAAGGTAGGTGAGGTGTTGTAGTAATCCCAACTCTTTCTTCCACAGAGAAGTCAATTCAGTACAATGTTTAATTTTCAAAACTCCTTTTGTTAACCCCTCTGTTAGATCCAACTGCTGCTTTGAATTATAAGAAAGAATCATGGACTTCGTTGACCCAACGCTTCCGTTCAGCACCTCTCTTTGGTCCTCAATGTGTAATTTGCTGAGCTTTGAAAGACTTGAATTTGCAACAGCTTGACATTCATAAATGACTGGTTTTGCCAAGAAAGGAAGATGGTCAGGCAATTTTCCTGACAATTTAGGACATCCTTCAATAGAAACCTCGCGTAGGCAAGGAAATACCTTTTGGCTTGAAATGGAAAACTGTTGGCATTTATGAATGACCAACTTTTCCAAGGAAGGAAGATGGTCGGGTAATTTCCCCAACAATTTGGGACATCCTTCAATAGAAAGCTCGCTTAGTTTAGGGAATACTTCAACTTGTGTATCAACCCCAAAAATTAACCAGTCTTCCCATTCCCCCATATCCTCAAACTTCAGATTCTTCAATTTTGGAAAAGGCTCTACATAGCCCCCTCCATAGAATTCAGGGCCCACACTCTTCACTCCATTCGCTCCTTGGATCCGAAGGTCTTCAAGGAAGGGTAGCTTCCCAAGTGGTGGCAATGATGTGCAGTTTACACAGCCTTCTAACTCTAGTACAGCCATTTTAGAGAAAGAAGGATCTCCTAACCAAGTTGGAAGTCTTATACCATTGAAGCACTTGATGACGAGCTCTTTTAAATTCTCATGAGGTTGTAACATGTCGAACACTTCTTCAACCATTTCTTTTCTTGAACCATTAGATTGAGAATTCCATTCCATCCTTAACACCTCTAGGTCCTGCTTGTCCTTTAAATTGGCGTCAATTGCATCCCGATCATCCATCACATTCTCTAAGCTAGAAATGCAAAGTGTCCCTTGAAGATACTTTAATTTCATCAATTCTCTTATCCCAGATCCATTATCGTTGCCCACAATAAAATTAGACAATTTTCGGAGACTCGATAATTCACCTACTCCTGGTGGCATCCTTTTTATTGAACTTGCACTTGTAATATCGAGATGTCGGAGGTTGATTAGATTACTCATTTTTGTCGGCAAATTCTTGAGGTTAGAACAATCTCTTACTATCAATGTCTGTAAGTTGTAGAGAATACATGTGGTTTCAGGTAGACTCTGGATATTAGTGTGAGACAAATTTAGGTATCTTAGATGCTTCATATCACCAATCGAATTTGGTAGCTTAGTAACGTGGTATCCATTGATAGATAGCACCCTTAAGCATCTAAACTTTAGCAAGAAATCAAGAGGAATGATTGGATGGCTCCATCGTCTTCTCTTTAATGGTAGGAAGGTTCGCAAATGCTTAACTTCATCAAGGCCCTCAAATTTTTGGACTCCATCATAATTGCTATCAGTGTAAGATAAATGGCGAACCTTTTTGGAAACTTTGTATTGCTTTTTATCCTCCAACCTAAAGCATGTTTCTCCTGCCACCCATTGAGCTAGATCATGGATGAGGTCGTGCATTACAAATAGTGATTCTTCACTTGATCGTTGGAAGAACGACCTTGACAAAAGATCATTAAAGTACTCATGTCCTATTTCTTCCATTTGCTTTCTTTCATCCTGTTGTTGCACCAAACCTGCCGCCATCCATAATAGGACTAATTCCTCTTCCTCAAATTCGTAGTCTTTTGGGAATATCGAGCAATATGCGAAACACTGCTTCAAATCAGGAGGAAGATGACGGTAGCTTAATCTTAGAGCAGGAATAATGCCACTTTCTGAAAAATGCCAAAGCTGGCTTTCTAACACATCTTCCCATTCTTTAAGGCTTGCTTTATTGTGCAGGAGGCCTCCAAGGGCCTTTGCCGCCAATGGCAAGCCATCGCACCTTTCCACGATTTCATCAACAATTTGCTCGAATTTTGGATCCGAACTGAAATTACTTTTTCCCAATGCTTGGACAAATATAGACCGGCAATCTTCAATTGATAACTTTTCCAAAGGACAACGTTTAGCGCACAATGCATCTGAAACACGTTCATTGCGAGTGGTGACAATTATTTTACTTCCTGGAGCCCCTGCTTCCAAAGGCTTACGTAGGGTTGTCCAGTCATTGTGATTCTCATGCCAAACGTCATCTAAGACAAGCAAAAATTTATTTTTAGATAATTTTTCCTTCAATCTCTCTTGAAGCCCATTTAAATCGTTGACGTCAGAAGTTTTCAAACCAAATGACTGCACTATTGTTTTTGTTACCCCAATGACATCAAACACTTCATTGTCAGATACGCAAACCCACGCTTTTGGATCAAAATAACCTTGCACTTTGTCATCATTGTAGACATCCTGCGCAAGAGTTGTCTTGCCAATACCTCCCAGACCAATTATAGAGATCACACGACCTTCACCACTACTTGCTTCATCCCTAAACAACAGTTCAATAATTGTCTTTTTATCTTTATCTCTGCCGAAAACCCGAGATTCCTTGATTGACGAAGAAGTCTGGTTGACTGGCTTTTCTCTTGTTCTGTTAGACGTCCCTCCGGCAATCTCTCTCAACTCTAGGTCACCTTTTTTTCGTGTGCCAATTTCTTCTAATCTGGCAGTAATTTCCTTTATCTTGGACCTCATTCTACGATTAAACATAACTGTACTTGGCTTCAAACTAGTACAACAATTAGAGATGAGGCTCTGTACTCTACTAGTGCTTGCTTCAGATCCCGCCTTCGGCTTGTGTCGCGAAGCTTCTGTGGCGAACTCGTCCAATATGTCCTCCACATCATAAGCCAAATCTCGGAGCTTGTCTAGCCACCTTGTCACAGCCCGGTTATTTATCTGCTTCTCCTCAGCATCATCAAGCACTTCCCAAATTGTTGTCAGCGTTTCCTCCCACTTCTTGACGGCAGTAAGGACTCCCTCGTGGCGCGCATAGTTGATTAATTCAGGTGAGAGCAACTTCTCAATCAGCACTTGAATGGTTGCAGATAAAAAGATCTCTGCCATGTTTAGTTTGTGAAAAGGAAGGAAGCACAAAGTGAACGTTTGAGAGCTGGGTTTTTATGAACAATTCAAGCGATAAAGCACAACGATTCGCTGGCACAATATTCCGTTACTGCTGTTAACATGAATCTCACCTGTAAGTGCAGAAAATGTGTTACTTGATAGAAGTATAATAATTACAGTATTTAGATTATATTTTTAACAATTTAAACAGTTCATGAAGTTACAATGATGAAAAGAAGGAGCTCCTGCATTTTCTGCAATGAAATGTAGAGGATGGTATCAGCAAAGAAATCTAAAACGCAAACTTTTTTTTTTTTTTTTTTTTGCCAAGCAATGAGGTGTCCGAATTGTCAGAGCCCGACTAATCCCCGCTCCCCATGCAGAGCCATCACCCCATAAGGTCGTTTAACGTCCAGGTTAATAGTCTTGACTAGTGGCTGGCCAAGAGAGATTGGGTGGTTTTGAATTCTGGATGTCTGAGTTTACATCTCACCCTTTTATCGTCAGGCTAACTCTCGCTAGTTATCTAAAACATAATTTAACAAGTCCATAAATATAGAAAATATATCAATGATATAATAATATAGCGGTATTTGCTTCATTTGTTAATTAAGTGATCATAAGTTTAAGCTTATTGAAAAATATTCAGGGCCGGCATATAAGCAAGACTACCTACGCAGGGGCCTCAAGATCTGCAAAGGCCTCAAATGTCAGTCCAAAGCTTTGTATATTAATTAATTAAAAAAGAAAAAGAAAAAAGGTATTGCAATCGAGCTAGGTTGATAGGTTTTATACCTATCTTTACAAGAGATGTTGACATCTCTATCTTTTTTATATTACAAAAAAAAAAAAAAAAAAAAAAAAAAAAAAAAATGCCTAAAGAACTGTGCAACTGGACACTAAATGAAAGTGGGCCTTAGTTATACATGTGCACCAATCAAAACTCATGGAGTCGAGGGGTTCACATGTTCAGCTACTAAATGACTGACTTGTGGGTGTCCCAGATAAGCAATGCCATCATTCCCATCCCAGATTCCTAGCATCACTAAATGATATGTACCGTTTGCCCGCAGGCCATGCTCATGTCTCTTCTCATAGAAAAACTTGTATGTAAATGGGATATGACTGATATGGTATCATGGTTAATTAGAGTAAAATAAAATAAGATTATTATAATATTTTTTTATTTTATAATTTCATTTTATTTGTTTTTTATTGACTCGTGACACTACATAGCCGTGTCACAGTTACATGAAAGACTCACTGTTCTTCTCAAGTTGGAATTTGACCCATGACACTACGTGACGGTGTCACAGTTACATTGATCCGTACACTTCTTGCCTTCATTCACCAAAAATAATATATAAAAAAACCCTACATTCCACAATCCACAGCCACAATTTATCATTAACCATTTCAATACTTCTCTTATTCTCTCTCTTTGCTATAGTCCAACAACGTGTGGTGGTGCACTGGCGCTGTTCTCTCTCTTTAACCCTCTTTGTTCAGGTGCTAGCATAGTAGCGTGCTATCAATTAAGCTCTCTATTTTCTATCGTGCTAACTGCTGAATCTTCCTCTAAAAGTTTGCTACAAACCCACAACCTCAGGTTCTATTGTTCTTTAACTATTAGATTTTTTTTTTAATCTTACTATATTCATAAATTCATTATAAATTGTGTCTATTTTGCTTCAATGCTTGCAAAATTTTTCTTTTATTATAAATATGTCTACTAGGAAATTTGAATCTGGTTATCAAAAACTTAAAAGAAAAAGAAAAGAAAAATTAATTCAATCTAAAAAAGGAGCTCTTGATAAATTTGTTATTAGTAGGAAACAAAACATAACAAAAAATGTAAATGAAGATTTAGTAAATGAACATATATCCAAATCATTTAATAGAATTAGAGGGTAATGAAGTAGACAAACAAAATGATAACAACAAAGAGGTTCCTAATAATAGTGAAACATGTAATATAACAATTCGTAATGAAGTCCATGAAAAAAAGGTAGAAGAAAATGAAACATATAGGAAAAATGAAACAAGTAAAGAAAATGAAGATATTAATAAAATGTTTAATTCTATTCCTACAAATATTTATGATCCGGGACGATGGGAAAATATTGATACAAAATTAAGAGATTTATTAGTTGAAAGAGGTCCAATTAGACAAAAGATTAAAAAATTTCCTAAAAATAAAAAATCTAATAGATCTTTCTCTACTAAATGTTACATTCGAAAATTATCAAATGGAGAGAAGTATGATAGGAGATGGCTAGTGTATTCAAAAGATTTTGATAAAGTATTTTGTTTTTGTTGCAAGTTGTTTTATTCGAAATCTAACAAATGTCAATTAGCTAATAATAGATGGAACTAGTGATTGGAAAAATCTTAGTAATAAGCTTAAAGAACATGAAACAAGTAATGAGCATATTACTAACATGAATTCTTGGGTTGATTTAGAAATGAGACTATTAAAGAACAAGACAATTGATAAAAATGTGCAAGAACAAATTAACAAGGAGAAAGAATACTAGAAAAATGTTTTATTGAGAATTGTTGCTGTTGTAAAGAATCTTGCTAGAAATAACTTGGCATTTCGTGGGAAAAATGAAAAAATTTACCAAGAAAATAATGGAAAATTTTTAAGCCTAATTGAAATGATTGCAAAATTTGATCCAATAATGCAAGATCATATTCGACGTATTCAACATGGTGAAATTCATAATCATTATCTTGGACATAATATACAAAATGAATTGATACATATGTTAGCCTTTGAAATTAAAAGTGCAATTATTAAAAAAATTAAAGAAGAAAAATATTTTTCAGCTATAATTGATTGTACTCCACATGCAAGTCATCAAGAACAAATGAATCCTATATTACGATGTGTAGATATTTCAACAAGTCCAATAACAATAGAGGAATATTTTTTTAGAATTTCTAAAAGTAGACAATACTTTTGGAAAAGGCCTTTTTGATGTACTCATAAATGTTATAAAAAATCTTGAACTTGATATTAATGATATAAGAAGACAAGGATATGATAATGGATCTAATATGAAAGGAAAATGTCAAGGTGTACAAAAAAGACTATTAGATATTAATCCTAGAGCATTTTATACACCATGTGGTTGTCATAATCTTAATCTAGTACTTTGTGATATAGCCAACTATTGTACTAAAGTTATATATTTTTTTGGAGTGGTACAATATATATATTCATTATTTTCTTCTCTACAAAACGATGGAAAATTTTACAAGATAATGTACCTTATTTAACTGTTAAATCATCGTCACAAACACGTTGGGAAAGTCGTATTGAAAGTGTTAAAGCAATAAAATGTCAAGCCCCACAAATAAGAGATGCTTTACTTCAATTAGCGAAAACTACAAAAGATCCGAAAATAAATAGTGAAGCTAATTGTTTAGCAACATATGAGATTGAAAATTTTGAATTCTTATTGGGTATGACTATTTGGTATGACATATTTTTGCTATTAACTCAATTAGTAAGAACTTCCAATCTAGAGACATGCATATTGATATTGCTATAAGTAAATTAAAAGGTCTTATTTCTTTTTTTTAAAGAATATAGAGAAAATATATGGATTTACATCAGCTTTGAAAACATCTAAAGAGATTGCACTTGAAATGAAAATACAACCTATATTCTATGAAAAATGTATAATTCATAGAAAGAAACAATTTGATGAGAATGTTGAAGAGTCGGCCACCCCATCAGCCGAAGAATCTTTTAGAATTGATTATTTTTCGTATATATGTAGTAGATCAAGCTATTTCTTCACTTCAGAGTAGATTTGAACAATTTCAAATATATGAAGATATTTTTTGTTTTTTGTTTAATTTAAATAAATTAAAATCACTAGATGATGATAGTTTGAAAATATATTGTCTTAATCTTGACCATTTTCTGAAATATGATAAATTTTTTGATATTGATGGATTAGATTTATTTTCAGAATTAAAAGTCTTAAAAGAAGTTTTAGAAAAAGAAATAAACACTCCAATTGAAACATTGAACTATATAAAAAAACTAGATTCTTTTCCAGACGCATATATTGCTTATACAATGTAATTGACAATACCAGTAACGTACAGTTGCTTCTGTGGAAAGAAATTTTTCAAAACTAAAATCAATAAAATCTTATCTTCAAACGACTATGTGACAAGAAAGATTAAGTGAATTAGCTATATTATCCATTGAAAAAGATTTGTTAGTACAAATTGAATATAAAAATTTAATTAGTAAATTTGCATCTCAAAAAGTAAAAAGAATTAATTTTAAATGATTTTTTTATTATTATTTTAAGAATTAATTAATATTAAGTATATTAATTTATTAAATATAAAAATGCCTCATTTAAAACTTTTGCCTTAGGCCTCAACTTGCATTGAGCCAGCCTTGGAAGTATTGATACTCAATAATTGGGGTTAGGGATAGGGGTAGGTTTTATCAATTGTAAAAAAATATAAATAAATAAAAAAGGAAATATATATGGCTCCTAAATTCATGCCACTACTAAATGTATAGATGATTACATGGGAAAAAAAGATCCGTTTCAGTGACTCGAGCAATGTGCGGGAATCACAAACTATATCATCATCATTACCACAATTTTCATACGCCTAAAAGAAAAAAAAATACTTAATTTAACACCGACAAATTGTTAATTGTTTAATAAATCAAGACAGCCAAACATAATATCTAATAATTTTAACATGTAAGATCACTCCAAAATGTATTTCCTCTAATGAACACAATAAATAACTTATTGCGATGGTAGCTGAGATAGCAAACAATCACAGCTTAAGAATTGGAGATCTTTAGTTCAAACCGTTGCTCTTTCACTATTGAGGGACTCTATTGACACCCCAAGACTTGATTTTTATCCCACAATCATTTTAAAATTTTCAAGGTTATATGAAAATATAAAAGGATTTTATAAAAACTGACTATGTTGTTTACTAGAGAACATCATTTTGAACAACTTTTTAAAAGAAATTTTTTTTCAAACTCTGTCATTCAAGTGGACTTTTTGGCCATTTTTTTCTAATAAATGAAATAGAAACTGTAAATGACCAAAAAAATCCACTTAAATGATAGATTTTGGAAAAAAAATTCATGTACAAGGTTGTTCAGAATATTGTTTTCTAGTGGACAACATAGCCAATTTTCATGAAAACATTTTATATTTTCGTAAAACCTTGAAATTTTTTAAAAATGTGGGGATAAAAAAGCAAGTTTTAGGGTGCCAATAGAGGCCCCCTTCACTATTAGATGAATGGGTTTGTGGTAGGATTTTGCATTACATAGGACTAGTATGGGCCCAAAGTCCCCAAACCTTAGTTGGAGTAAGGCCTAGGATATTCACCTTTGACTAGAAAAAGAAAGAAAAAAAAAGAAGAAAAAGAACACTTTAAACTAAGATTGTTGTTTTGCTAATTCATTGAGGAAATAACTTGCCCTCTGTCAGGTTCGTTCATAGAATGAGGTAAAAGAAAAAAAAAAAAAGCTTGAAAATGTTTAAGAAATCACTTTTTTAAGAATTTCTTTTCTCTTCTTTCTTTCTCTCTTTATAGAGAAATTGATCACTCGGAGACTATCCCAAGTGGTCAGTTCTCTACCAAGTGTGCATATAATTGGTCTAATATTATTTAGAATTCTCTTACATTTACTTTACTAATTTGGAAATTTGTTGGGTAAATTACAAAAAAAACCTCCTTGTACTTTAAGTCTGATTTTATCTTAGTACCTTTTAACTTTAAAATCAATCGAAATAGTAATGGTCCTATATTCCTCACCACCCGTTTTGCAAGTAAGTTGGTGAGGAGTCGTAGGGGACCCCACCTGTAAGGTGCGGATTCAGGGTATTCCTTCAAGTTGAATTCTTAGGCTACGTTTGGTTTGAGAAAATGGAATAGAATGGAGTGGGTATGGAATGGGAGTGAGAATGGAATGGAAATACTCATTTTATGCTTAATGTTTGGTAAATGGTGGGAATGAAATGGAAAGTAATAGGTAAGAGCCACTTTTAATGATTTTTGCTCCTTAAAAGAAGGGAATAGCCATTCCTCTTTGTTTAAGCAATGGCTATTCCCTCCAAAGAAGGAATAGACCTTCACAAAGAAATGACCATTCCATTCCCTTGTGCAACCAAATATTCACTTTTTGTGGAGGAATGGATCATCATTCCATTCTCTCCCTCATTCCCTCAAACCAAATGCAGTCTTAGTAGAAGTGTCTTGGTATTTTCACACTAGAAACTTATTGCTCTAATTTTCTGTATGTATAGGGCCTTATGATCCATAAAGCTCTTTATAGAAAATCGGAAACCAACTCTATACCCTTGTAAATATTTAAATCAAATATTATCAAAATAATCATAAAACTCCCTGACCTTGAGGTCATATTTCACTAGGGCTACAACTTGGGCGGGTTGAGAGGTCATCCCAAGCTCAACCTTAAGTATAAAACTCTCAACCCAATCCCAGTCCAACCCGTTCTTCGAGTTAAGGTTCTTAGCCCATGCTCAACCAGTGCTCAGATTGAGCGGACTCAGGTTGGGCATGGGTTATACGGGTTGAACAGGGTTAGGTCGGGTTAAACAGGTTTAGCTCGGGTTAAGTAGGTTGGCTTGTTTCTTTAAATAAAAAATATATATATATATATATATATATATATAAAAACCTTCTTTAAGAAAAAAAATAGAAACCATCTAAATAAAAATGCATTACTGCATATGCACAAAAATCTCAATTGTCTCAATTTTATTGATTAACCTAGAATTCATGCCGATTCAAAAAATAATTTTTTCAAAAAAAAAAAAAAAAAAAAAAAAAAAATGAAGATGAAAGCATCAAAATAATTAAACAACATTTGAATTCAAAATATTAACATATATATAATTGAGTACATTAGCAACCATGTTAAAAGACATTATTCAATATATTTTAAAAATTATATATTATATAGATTAGGTTCGGGTTGGGTTTAAGTTACCCGGGTACCTCTTCTCAAGCCCAACCCGAATTGGAATCGGGTTGGGATTTTCCAACCCAATCCCAACCCAATGTATGTAAGACTATTGCCCAAGTTTGTTCAATAACCAGGTTGGGTTAGGGTTAGGCGGGCTTGACCCGTCCAAGTTACAACCCTATATTTCACTTTAATTTAGTGCTATGAACTATTGATTGCTAATAGTTTGCACCTCTCAAATGATACTGATGTGACAATTTACCATCGACTCCCATAAATGACATGCTCAAGGAAAGGTACAAACTGCTAATCATGAATAGTTTAAGGATTACCTTTCTTATTTTAATTTAAGTTCAAGGTAGTAAAGTGATATTTGACCAAAAGTTTAGGAGAATTTATAACAATTTATTTACCCTAATTTTTTATGGTCTCTTTAAATTCCTTATAAGCTATAGTTTTTCCCTTGGTTTCTAATGCATGACTTCCTCATAACACGTCATTGGGTGTAAAAGGGGATCTAGGATTTTATGTGTGTTTTTGGTCTTGTAATTTCTTGAATACATAATGGATTGAGGAGGTCCCAAATTGTGTTAGAGACCAAATCCATGCAGACCTAAACCATTGTTGATTTCTATAAAATCTATCGTTTTTCATCAAAAAAAGAAAAAAGAAAGAAAGAAAGAAGGATTGATCATTGCCAACTATCGATATAGGCATCTTACCGTACCATGTAAAGCTTGTGTCATCTCTTTGTGTGATTGTTTATTCTTAGTGCCATCGATTTATTTGTATTTGTTTTGTTTGTCACGCCTCCGCACGACAAGGACCCATTATTTGCGCAAGGTCGAGATTGAGTTTCAGCAACTTAACAATGAAGCATGATCTACCTTGGGCAGTACGAATCCAGAAAAGCAAAAAAAATAAAAATCATTAGTTGATGGAAGCTGGGAGAAAAACAGAGTATGTGACCAAAAAAGAAAAAAAAAATTGATTTAGAAAAGCGTAAATTATATAGTGTTAAGTGCCGTACCTGTTAAAAACCGTTTCTACTCTCCTAATAGAGTAACAGGCACAGTTTAGATTGTATAGCTTTTCACCAAACGGCAAACGGCAAACGGCAAACGGCAAACGGTTCCCTGGATGACAAACTTGTTTACTTCAATTTCGCCAAACTGAGCTTGAGCCTCAGTTCAAAAACCTGGCTCAATTTCGCACCAAAGCCTCAGTGGATCTAGAAAATTTAAACCCGGATTTGAAACCGTTTTAGTTAACAAAGCAATAATCCGTTTCTTTAGTAGAATGATCAGGCTTGCCTATTCATTATAATGCTATGTATGTGCATGTGTTATGTGTGTTCTTTTGTTTGATGCGCACACTGAAATTTGCCACATAAACACGCAATACAGGAATGGGGGGGATCGACAAGCATAAAAATAATAGAAGCACACACCTTGGTCTGTGGTTGAAGGCTTGTCTTCTCACACCTAATGTGTAATTCTCCCTGTATTTTCTATTTGGTGATGAATGTTGACGAGAAGAATATTGGTTGATTAGTGTGCAAAATGGTCTCTCAAATTGCAGGCTGCTATGATGATGGTTTCCGAGATTGAAGGAGTTGAAGGTAAACGTGAACGGGAAGAAGTGGAGCAATAATGTATTAATGTGAGTTTTAGCGTGAGAGCCTCAGAGGGTATGCGTCTCAAAATGTGTGACCACTACCTAAGTTTGAGGTAGTTTTAATGTACTCTTTCTGTTTCTAATTGATTGTCACTTTTGAAATAACACGGTTTTTCTTTAGAAAAGCCTATTAAATATTTTCACATCATCATAAATTCCCTCTGTTTCTAATTCACTGTCCCCTTTGAAAAGCACTTTTTTTTAGGAAACCCTGGTAAATGCTTTCACATCAATATATATGTTTTGACATTCCAGTTTTGCCCTCAAGTGTACAAAACATTGGAAAAATAGAGAATACGCTTTTTAAAGGCATTTTAGGAAATGAAATAAGAAGAATCATTAACTTTTGGAATGTGAATAATTTTGAAACATCTCAAAATGAAAAAAGGCCAATAATTTAAGAACGGAGGGAGTATGTTTAATATTCTAGTTTTGCCCTCAATTGTACAAATATTAGAAAAAAAGAGAAAGGATTTTCTTAACGTGTACCCTTAGTGCACGCGTTAAAACCTCATTTAATGCAATCTCATGTTACCTTTTACATATTTTCCTATGTTTTTTTGTTAGGATAGTAGTAGCACGATTTGACCTTTTGTTCTTTTTTCCTTATGACAAAACTGCCCTCCTACTAAACTACCCTCATACGGTCATACCAAATACTCGTGAATGGATTGTTTTTTTGGACAATATATAATACCTCTAAATGCAATTTATTTTACATATGCCTATATCTAGCAAAAAATGCCATTAAAAACAATATTCACTTAATTGTAAACTTGACCCTTCTTAACAGCCTCCTAAGTAGTCCCATGATGTGTAATGAAAATAGAGGTAGACTATAATAGCCCAATAACATTAGTTCCAATCTATTTTTATGACATATCATAGGAGGTTATTTTAGGGGTTGTAAAGGGGGGTCCAATAGCATTTTCCAATTGTAAATATATACTATTTTCCAACATTATGAATTAAGTTATAAACAAACCTATTTAATATGGGATTCTAATTAAAATTTATTCCAAATTCTATTCTCATTTTAATTTTTGGAACTTTATAAATTTGGGGTTTTCTTAACACATATCCTAAGGGAACATGTTAAGATGCGTTTAATGAGGCAATAATTACATGGGATAAGAAAATACATAGAAAATGAAGCAAAAAAACATAAAAATGCATATAGAATTATACAAATTGCATAGAAAAACATAAAATTCCTTAAAAATTGTACATAATATTTTCCCATACAATGATTGTCTCACTAAATGAATCAACGTTAAGAAAACCAATAAATTTATTTGCTTATAATTTTTTTAGTATTTAAAATATTTTGGCTCCACATTCATAAGAACTACATTATGACATCCATCATTGTGAGGGCAACTGTCGTAGAGAGTTAGAGCACACAATTATCCCTTTTTTTTTTTTTTTTTGGTATAAAAAAAAGGATGTCATTGCCCAATTTATGAAAAAGAAATCGAAAGAATATCATGGACCAAAAACATAATCATGCATACAAGGCTATCTGGAAATGAGGGCAGTTTCATCATAGAAAAAGAATGGCAAAAAGTCAAATAGTGTTAACTACTGTCATAACAAAAGAAAAATAAGCAGCTGTGTAAAAAGAAACGTTAGGTAGCATTAAATGAGGTTTTAATGTGTGCCCTAAGGGTATATGTTAAGAAAACCCAAAGAAAAAAATACCCATTAGAAATGGAATTTTAATAATTCAAATCAAAGGAATCATTGACTTTTTGAATGAGATTATAATTTTGAAACATCCCAACAAAATAAATGAGACCAATAAAATATGAATGGAGGGAGTAGTATTTATCTAGGTTAATTTTTCTTTTAATTTGATGCTCAAAGTTTACTTCGTGAAGCAATATGGTCCCTAACCTTGACACTGTGTTTGGGATGGAGAGATTTGAGGGAATTGAAGGAATTCGAATTCTAAACTCCAATTCCGAAATAAAAAATGGATAGATTTATAAAGAGAAATGAATTATAAAGGATTTGATAGGATTTCAATTCATGTATAATGTATTGAAATCTAGTCTAAGTGATTAGAATTTTGAGGGAAGTAGATTCATTAAAAGAGTTATATATAATAAGAAGAATAAAAGACCCAATTAAGTTCCTTTGTTTTAGATTCCCTCCATGCCAAACATGTTCATGAGTTGTTGGATAAATTCCATCAGGTCAATTTCAAGCTTATTTTTAGATAGGGTGGTTGATTATGTAGCTAATTTAGGTCACAATGTGTTGATAACACTATTGGGATAATCAATTTCCTATACATTGTAGTCCATTTGTATGGAGGATTGTATGAATACTTATATTTAATGAATTATTTCCTTTTATTAAAAAACAATTACTCACTAAATTTCAAATTGACTGTTTTGTTTGAAAAAACACAATTTTTATGGAATCCCTCTTAAATGCGAGTTAGGATTCGTTGCACCGTGATGAGGTGAGGGCAACCCTTGGATGGGGCTTTTGGACAACCTAGATGGAAATATCAAAAAGTTGTTATTGAGGTTATTTTGGTCATTTCAGTAGCACACATTTTTAATCTTTCAATCTTAACTGTCCAAGATTCCAACAAAGCACCAAATCCTAACTTCTTAAATGCTTTCACATCCACCTTTATATTTTAATCTTCCAATTTTGCCCTTAAGTGTAGTACAATCATTAGTTGAGTTTGTTTTGTCAATTTGTTGTAAATAGTACAATGAATATGAGTATTTTACTCCCTCCATTCCAATTTTATTGGCTTACTTTCCTTTTTGGAATGTTTCAAAATTATTGTTGCATTTAAAAAGTCAATGATTCTTTTTATTTCATCTCCTAAAATACCCTTAAAAATGTATTTTTTCTTTTTCCAATGTTTTGTATACTAAGAGGGAAAAATTGAAATATTAAAATATATAAAGTGATTTGAAAGCATTTAGTAGGGTTATTTTAAAAAGCGTGTTTATTAAGGGTAATTGAAACATAAAAGTTGAATTAACACTTTTAGTATCCTATACTTTTCATTTAGTTCTAATTTTGTATCTAAACTAAAAAAAAAAAATAAAAAAATAATTTGATACCTAAACTATACTAAATTGTACCAATTTGGCCTCTAAGCATAAGTTTTTAGATGGTGTTTGAGATCAGAAAATGTCACAGACACATCTCGTGATATGTCTGTTAAGTATTTGAACGACGTTTGGGATCAGGACCATATTTAGGCACGACAGTGAAATTTAGATATCAAATTAGGAGAAAAATAATTTGAGTACAACATTGAGATTTTTGAAGAAGTTTAGAATATTAAAATGATCTTTACCCCATTGGAACTAAATTGCTCCACAATCGCATGTGTATGGTCCAACTGCATGATTCGAGAGCATGGCCTAATGAGTAATGACACACCTTCCACGTCCAACTGCATGATTCTAAGAGCATCAATATGCTTTAATTGAGGTAAATGAGAGTCAATGACCTGTTGGGTGGTTGGCCTAATGAGTAATGACACGCCTTCCACGTCCAACTGCGAGAGTAATGACACACCATCCACGTCCAACTGCATGATTCAAGAGCATTAATATGCTTTAATAGAGGTAAATGAGAGTTTGCTTATAAAAAAAAAAAATAATAAAAAAAAAAGAAAAAAAAAGAGGTAAATGAGAGTCAATGAGAGTCAATGATCGACTTGTTGGGTTGTTGGCCTAATGAGTAATGACACACCTTCCACGTCCAACCACATGAGTAATGACACACCACATACACGTCCAACTGCATGATTCAAGAGCATCAATATGCCTTAATAGAGGTTAATGAGAGTTTGCTTATCAAAAAGAAAAAAAAAAGAAAGAAAAAAAAGGGTAAATTGCAGAAAACTATCCCCACTTTAGGGGTGTGTTCTACTTTAGGGGTGTGTTCCACTTTAGTATCCTCAAGTTTAAAAAGCATCAATTTGGTACCTAAGATTTTTAAAAAGCATCAATTTGGTACCCAAGATTTTTGCTGACTCAAAATCAGTAACGGTGTTTTGAAACTCCAGCCAAACTCATTTTTTCCGGCCAATTTCTTTCTTTCTCTCTCTTCTTCTTCCCTTCTTTTTTTTTTTTTTTTTTTTCACGGGAAGGAAGGAGGGAGTGAGATGGGAGGGAGTTGGCCTGAGTAGCTTTCATTGAGGTCCTTTCCTCTCCTACCCTCCCATCTCACTCTCTCCCTCCTTCCTATGATAAAAAAAAAAAACAAAACAAAAAAAAAAAAAAATTGAGTTTGGCTGGAGTAGGGAATTTGACCGGAGTTTCAAAACACCGTTATTAATTTTGAGTCAACAAAAATAAAATTTTGAGTACCAAATTGATGCTTTTTAAACTTGAAGATACTAAAATGAAACACACCCTAAAGATGGGATAGTTTTCTGCTATTTACCCAAAAAAAAAGAAAAAAAAGAAAGGGGGTAAATGAGAGTCAATGACCTATTGGGTTGTTGGCCTAATGAGTAATGACACGCCTTTCACGTCCAACTGCATGAGTAATGACACACCTTCCTCCACGTCCAACTGCAAGAGTAATGACACACCATCCACGTCCAACTGCATGATTCAAGAACATCAATATGCTTTAATAGAGGTAAATGAGAGTTTGCTTAAAAAAAAAAAAAAAAAAAAAAAAAAGGGTAAATGAGAGTCAATGACCTGTTGGGTTGTTGGCCTAATTAATGAGTAATGACACACCTTCCACGTCCAACTACTGCATGATTAAAGAGGATTAATATGCTTTAATTGAGGTAAATAGGAGTCAATAACCAGTTGAGTTGTCGACCTAACGAGTAATGACACACTTTCCACGTTTGAAGGGAAGTAGTGGTAGAGTAAAGATTGTTATTTCATGTATCCAAAAGATTAAGAGAAGGGGGAAATAGTCGGAAAATGAATTCCGCACGAGCAATTTGAGTAAATAGCGCAGAAAAGCGATGACGACAAATTTCAAAAGTTATGATGTGAACAGATCACATATTTACAGCAGCTTTTGTATCCTGACACAAAGAAATGAATGACGTTATTAAAGTGTGATTTGTTTTTTCACATGGCTTTCCATGGTACGGTAAGAGGGGGGATTTAAGTCGTGATTTGAATGGATCTCTACGGTAAAACACTTTGCTGAAGCTAGTGATTGTAATTCTATGATATCCTAGCAAAACTTGGGTACTATGGCTATAACATCATCTCTAATGGTTAACTATCCGATCTTTTTAATTATTTTAGTTTAAATCATGTTTTTCTTTTTCTAATGGATTAACAATATGATTAATTATTTTAGTTATGATTATTTTGGCTAATTATATTTAACTAGCGAATGTTCGCTAGATAAACTATTTTTAACTAAAAATATGATACTCGTCCTTTTTATATGCATCATTCTAGTTTTATACATCTCTCCAACAAATTATTAAAAAAAAAAAGATTATTAATAAAAATTTGAAATAGCTCATAAATAACTAATACCTTTGGAGTAATTACTTAGATAGTTAGCTAACTATTTAAAAAAAAATGTCATTTTGCTAGTTAAAGTAAAAAAAAAATAGCTAGAACCCTTGGAGATGCCCTAAGGTCACTTGAAATGACTAGTTGGTGCACACGTGCGTTGCACGTGGCTAATTTTCTCCGATTTTGATAAAAAAAATCTAGAAATTTAATTAAAATTTTTAATATAGAATTATAATTTAGCTTTTGGAATCATATTTGGACTCAATTATCCTAGTCCGTTTGATTTTCATGGACACTTTCATTATTTGGTAAGAGTATCATAGCTATAAAAGGGTTTTGAGATTTTTTTTTGAATAAATGCATTTTCGTTGGGTTGCTAACATGAAAAAATTCTTGTAATTCCAATAAGATGAACATCAATATTTCAAACCTGTGTGTTCAAAAAATCTCCAATAACTACCACTGCCAGATTGTGTAGATGGTACAACTACCCATAAAATTTCTTCACAATATTAAGATAAACAATCTGAATTACCTTTTCTAATCTAACTGGTAACCGCAATCACCTAAGGGTTTTTTAAAAATACAAGAACTAATACGACATAATTCAGAAAAATTATGAGCTCATGGATCCTCCCAATCATTTTGCAAAACTATAAAAATTGTACTTGAGCTTATAAACATTGTAACACCATTATTAGAGATTTACAACCAATTAATGTTGGTAAATTGCTTCCCTGTCAAATACAGTACAATACTCATACTACTAGATAACAAGTGAAGTGTTATAAATTGATACTGCTTAGTAGAAATGATAACACAAAAACTCTTCAGCCTTTGCGTGCAATGATGAAATTACTACAACAGAAATAGTTGCTGCTTCTATTTAGTTCTTGTTAACTCTATATGCAACAAAACCAAACTGTGTCCAAGTAATATCATTTTCCAAGTGCAAACTACAATGTTAGGAATCCAAGGAAAGCTCCAGGTTTGAAACTAAGTAGAATAAGCACCAAAATTTTAAAAAATTTCATGGACAAAATGTTTATATGAGTGACTTCATAAGTTAACATTATTTGAATTTTATTTCTTCTTTTTAAATTAGGCTAGGACTCTTAAACAAAATTTATTTTTCTTTGATTTTTATTTCAAAATAGAACCTGACTTGATTTACACAAAAGCCTTGATAAAGTAAAATTTCAAAGGAAGTATTTCAACATTAAACCCATTCAGGCATTTTGTCAAACATTGTCTTTGCTAAATTGCCAATAGCTTGAATAATATCTTCATCGTCTAACTTCACTATACATTATAATGCACATCATACAACAAATAAGAATTAAAATACGTATTTTAAAACTCAGTTTTGATCATAATGTATGGGCAATGGAAAAGAGTCAAAGGATAATGGGATATTATCTAAAATTCAAATTTTTTTGTCTTGCTTCGTCTCCCCGATTTGACCTTCTAATCATTGTTAAGTGTGCAATTCCATATTTAATAGGTGTAAACCAACAAGGAAAAAAATAAATCTACAAAGAATGAAAAAAGCATCCAAATAAAAATAGGAATTGGGGACATATTAACCAAAGAAACTTACATATCCGTGTAGCTCTATGTACAAAATTCGAGTTGTTTGAGCCACGGAACCTATACAATTCAAAGCCACCGAATGCTGTAATTAGTCGATGTAAAACTATGGAAGACAATAAAAAAAGCTAGGGTTTCACGTTGGATTTGAATTAACTTGTAAGATAGAGAACCTTCTTCTAGTGACCTTGATATTCTCTACTTTGGAGACTCTCGAACGACATCGATTATGCTATCTCTGCAACCTAAAAAAATAAAAGGCGGGACAGATTATGTCTATTCTATAGACTTTTTCTAGAGATTATGCCTGACTGAAAAGAAAAAAGGATGAAAGGAGCAACAAATATCAATATATTGAGAACAGAAGAAAGGATATCCTGTAATTGTTTATACTCCATAGTATGGAGTATGAAGGGGAAGACGAAAGGAGGAATGAGTAGAGCAATGGTTCGGAGAAACATAATAATTATAGCAAACGTTTGGAGAACGCATTAGGTTTTTTAGAATATATTAAAGTATGTGTTTTGAAATTATAGTTTCCATATTCGTAAATATTTCTATTTATTATATAGGAATTATAGTTTCCGTTTCCTTTGAATTCCTATTTGTGTTTTATATATTAAGGTATGTGTTTTAGAATATATTAAGGTATGTGTTTTAGAATTATAGTTTTCATATTGTTATATTTCCTATATATGCAAAAGGATGGGTAGTTGTTTATTTAAAAATTAAAATAAGGGTATATTAGTCAATCAAAAGTTTTTGTTACATTCATCTTTTTATAGGTAGTATAGATAAGTGGGTCACTTCAAGGTCATTTTGAGCCACCTTAAATGGTAAGTGAGCCATTTCAAATGATAAATGTGGATACCATAGAATTACCCGTTCATTAGACGATCTTTTGTACAGTTGAGATTAAAATATCAAAAATAAGTTACTACTATAATGATTAAAATGAACTTAATGATAACTTTTTGGTCTTTCAATCTTGGTCTTCCAAAAAATTATTCGACAGCTGCAACTCAGCACTGAATTTGTGCCTTGATGACCTCCTTCTTTAGTAACACAAATTTCATGTTGAATTGTTAAAACTCAGCATCGTGCTAAGGTGATGGCTGTTGGATGAGCTCATGAACGGCTGATATTAAAAAAATAAAAAATTTGCTATTAGTTGCCCAAAAGATTATCCAATGGCCACAATAACCTCAACACGGTATTGAGTTTTTGCAACTTAGCATCGAATCCGTGCCTCAATGACCTCCTATTTAAGCAGCACGGATTCAACGCTGAGTTGTTAAAACTTAACATTGTGTTGAGGTGATGACAGTTGTTGGATAAGCTCGTGGATGGCCGAGATTAAAATATAAAAAAAGTTGCTACTAAAATGATCAAAATGACTTCAATGACAACTTTTTGATATTTTAATCTTGAGCGTCAATGAGCTCATCCAATGGCTATCATCACTTTAGCATGGTATCGATTTTAACAACTTGGTACCAAATCCGTACTCCTTAAAGGCCTTTTGATGGAGCTGGGAGGTGGTGTGGTATTACTAGAAGACAAATTGGGAATTTCAATAACATTAGAAAAAAGGGAAAACTATATATTAGTGTCATTAACTTTACCCAAAATTTCAATGTGGTGTACAAACTTATAATTTGCACAATTTAGTGCACAAACTATGCATTTGTGTTTCAATGTGGGAAAACACTGGACAAACGTTCGGTTCCTAACGGAAAAGCTCACGTGTACTCACGTGGTGGCCAGCTGGCGCCGACGTGGCATCTCTCGTGGCCATCTGACCCATTTTCTTCCTTCTCTTATATGCGGGTCTTGGCTATTGGGATGGAAATCTACATTTTTCTGATCTAGAACTCGACGGCGAGGATTGTGGGTTTGTGGGATTTGCATTAGCTTGTTGGTTTATGGGTTTTGCTTGGCTAATAAGAAGTACCAACAGTGATTGACAGAAAAATGGAGTTTCAAGCAATCAGCGATAGAGATGGACAGCATTCTCTCGTCATATAAAGATTTGTTTCTCTGGTTCGCCTTCCTTTTTTCTCATTCGACAAGAAGTTCTTCAATATTAATCCGTCAAAAAATGGGGGGTTAGTTGTGTTGTCCCAAGTGAATAACCCTAGAGGGGGGGGTGAATAGGGTTATAGGCCAATTAAAAATTATATAGCAATCTAAACTCAGATTATTGGAAGCAAAAATTAAATGTAAGACAATGCAATAATAAAGAGATTAAGGGAAGAAGAATGCAAACGATATAACGAGGTTCGGCCTCCCGCCTACGTCCTCGCCTCAAGAGCGCACTTGAGGATTCACCAATCCACTATCACTCTCCTTCAAGGTGGAGTAGCAAACCTTTACAACTTGAGTGTTCTTCACCAACACTTAGCCAAATGCACTCTTCTCAAGTGCTTACAAGTGAGGGTATTCACAACCCTTTTGATACAAAGTATTTGGAGATGATTTTGTGTACAAAGAAGGCTCTCTCAAAGAGTAAATACACAGGAATTGAAAGCACACTTCAGCTATTGATTGATTTCAATGAATGCTCACAAGAGGAATTAGGGCTTGTAATTGATTTTCTTGTTTTTGCTCAATGAATGCTCATAAATGAGCTCAAGCCTTGTATTTATACTCAAGGGGTCCATACTAGCCGTTCTGGAATAATAAATGCCGGGAAAAGAAGTTTGGTGGGCAATAAATGCTTCAAATGTCCGTTAAAAAACTAGCCGTTATATCTTTCCCGAGGATTTCAGCCGGCTGAAAAATCTTTCAGCCGTCTGAAATATCCATTTCAGCCGTCTGAATGAGGCTACTGAATATTCCAGAGAGGGTGTAAAAAAGGAACAAAAGTTCATGTATCTCAGCCGTCTCAAACCTGACTTTCAGCCGTCTGAAATGTTCTTTCAGCCGTCTGATTAAGGCTGCTGAAAATTTCAGAGAGGTTAACATTTGGCATATGAGCAAGCCTGCTCCTTCAGCCGTCTGATCAAACTTTCAGCCGGCTTAAAGTGACATTTCAGCCGGCTCAAAGAGCCGTCTGAAAGTTCCAGAGAGCAGACATTTTCAAGGGATGCTTTTTCAGCCTGCTGAGACTTTTCAGCCTGCTGAAACAACATTTTCAGCCGGCTGAAACATTGTTTCAGCCGTCTGAAAAGCCCTGTTTTCAGACAAAATTAAACATTCAGTCCTTTTGAAAAGTGAGTCATTTTTAGGTCTTTTAAATCATTGAATTTGCGATGTTTTAAGCCCTTTCAACTGGTGAGCAAGGATTGAAAACAGTCTTACAAGATTTTCCTAAAATTGTCACAAATTGACTTGTGATAAATCTTGATTGCTCTTGAACAATTAATGGATCCATTGCGCTGCTGTCTTAACATCTTTGCTTTGCTTGTTTGTGCATTTTGATCCTTACTGCTTTGAACCATTTAGCGGCTTTGATACCTGTCTAGATTCATCACTTTAGATGTTCATTAGTCCTTTAAACATCTTATTATGTATTGTTATCATCAAAACCTTGGGGATTAAACCTCTCAGGCCAACAATCTCCCCCTTTTTGATGATGACAATCCATAAATGTTTTGATGGGGTAAAATGCACAATTATTAGAATAAATATCTCCCCCTATCATTATGCATCATATAGATATGACATTAGTATAATTTAAGATGTATAAATGTCAACATATTATCTAAGTTTAAGTGCACATATATAACAGAAACTTGCAATCAATATTTGTAAACAAACATTCATTTCATAGATGATAATCATGTTGTAATACATCAAATATTTTCAAAAGTACAAAGAGTTTCCATATATCCAAAAAGAAACTTAAACATCCAAATATCCAATTTAAACATCTATCAAAAAGATTTGTTTTCCATATATCCAAAAAGAAACTTAAACATCCAAATATCCAATTTAAACATCTATCAAAAAGATTTCTCCCCCTTTGTCATCTATCAAAAGGAGTCACAAGGGGAAGGCAGGGAGAGTGTCACTAAGTTTCTGAGCCATAGCTGCTTGAGCTTGCTTCACATCTCGAATGTCGCAGCCCATTTCGTCAAGCTTGTCATGGAACCCTTCCAGCTTGGTGGTGACAAAGGTCTTGAGGTCAGACATCTGCTGAGTCAAGATCAGGAACATGTCTCGGACAGAGGAGGGAGGAGCAGGAGGAGCAGGAGTGAGAGGTGTGGATGGAGTAGTAGGAGGATCTGTCTGTGGAATAGTGGAGGAAGAGGGGGCAGTAGAGGTGGTAGGTAGAGGTGGGATAGGGGGACCCTGTCCATCATGCAACCCCTCGGAATCAGCATCATCCTCGGCGTCGAGTATCACTCCCTTCTTCATCCAAACTCCATTAACAAGAGTGTAATTTAACCAGCCCATGAAGGAGGAGTTGATTTTGTTGCGGAATGAGGGATAAAAGACATCACCAACTGTGTGAGGGACCCCATAGTGATGGAAAAGAACAGTCAATGCAGCGCCATAGGGAAGGATACTCTTTCCTTCCATATCTGTGTCCTTCTTGGCAGCTTTGGAGGTCTTAGTCTCATTCTTGGTTTTGTCTACACAAGACCGCATATGATAAAGCATCAAATGTCCCAAATTAATGGGTTTTCCATTCAGAATGCACCAAAGCAATGCAATATCCATGTAAGTGACATGGTCTTTTCCGCCGCCTCGAGGCACAATGTTGTAGAACAGTATTTTGTGCAGCAAATTGCATTCCAGAGAAAATTCCTTCAGGCTCGGCTTATATGGTTCTGTGATGTCATCCCTGCCCAAAATCTGCTTAAGTGCGGTGACATGATGAAAACCCTCAATCTGTGGCCAAGTATGCGTCTCGGTAATCACTACACCGTCTTGAGGAGCATGAAAGAGTTCATTTAGCATCCGATCAGTGAGTTTCATGTGCTTTCCCTTGACATAGGAAGATGCTTGAGCAGGAGAAGGCATGGTGAAATGGGTATAAAATACTCGGACTAAAGTGTTAAAACAGGGTTCAGAGATGGTGCAGAAGTGCAATAATCCCACATTTTCCAACAAAGAACAGATACGAAAGTGATGAGAATTTAGGAACACAGGGTCAATAATTTTGGGATAAATCACTTTCTTACTGTAGAATTTCTGCGCAAAGAGGGTGCCATGAGCAGGAGTAAGATACATAGGAGGATCCACAGGGGCCTCAACCTCATTCCCGTCGGAGGGTTCATTGCCGGAATCGTAGTTTGGATCTCCGGGTGGTACTCGATGTCGTGGAGCCCGTGGAGGAGAAGGAAATCGTTGGGAAGGATTCGATTGAGGAGGAGGAGGTGGCTGCGGCGCGAGTGGTGGAGGAGATGGAGGTGGTTCCTGCCTTGTCGCAATCCGTTGAGATCGAGGTCGACTCCGATGAGTGTTAATGGCGGCGGATTTCTTGCGTGGAGGTTGGGAAGGTCCACCCTCATCGTCATGTGCACGCTTGGGAGGCTCTGCCTTCTTCGTTCGAGCCATATAGGAGAGATTTTGGTGAAGGGAGTAAGCGTGAGTTAGGGTTTAGGTCGTCGGAGAAGGGGAAAGGGAAAAGCCGCGAAGAGGAGTTTTGAAAAATCACTGTTTAGGGCTAGAGAAAGTTATATACCCCGATATTTTCAGCCGGCTGAAGATTCTATCAGCCGTCTGAAAGACCTCTTTCGATCGGCTTGGATCACTTTTAGCCGGCTGAAACAGCCGTCTGAGAAATCCAGACAACCCTAAATTTTGGAAATCCAAGGGACCCTCTTTCAGCCGTCTGACGAATCCAGTCAGCCGTCTGAAAGATGACTTTCAGTCGTCTTCTACCTTTTTCAGCCGACTGAAGCAAGCCGTCTGAAAAAGTCAGAGAGCACCCCAAAAAAAATGTTCAGAACTAGGAGTTTCAGCCGTCTGACTGAATGAGTCAGCCGTCTGAAATAATTTTCAGCCGGCTGAAAGTTCCTTCAGCCGTCTGAAAATATCAGACAAAAAAATAAAAAAGTATTCAAGGGCAGAGAATCTTCATAATGAACATGTTTTCATAAATCATCACTTAAACACATGCCAAGTTCACGTTTAATGAAATTAAACCTGTCCTCTTGAAGTGGTTTTGTAAAAATGTCCGCCAATTGATGTTCGGTACCAACAAATTCAATTTCAACATCTCCTCTTTGAACATGATCTCTTATAAAATGATGTCTTATTTCAATATGCTTGGTTCGTGAGTGCTGAATGGGATTCTTAGTTAGATTGATTGCACTTGTATTATCACATTTTATGGGAATATGATCATAATGAAGTCCAAAGTCCTCAAGTTGTTGTTTCATGTACAGCACTTGTGCACAACAACTTCCGGCCGCCAAATACTCGGCCTCGGCTGTAGAAAGAGCAACCGAAGTTTGTTTCTTGCTAAACCAAGAAACTAGGGAGTGTCCAAGAAAGTGACACGTCCCACTTGTGCTTTTGCGACCATCTTTGCATCCGGCAAAGTCCGCATCGGAGTAACTAAGCATGTCAAATGATGTGAATTTAGGATACCATATGCCAAGATTAATAGTGCCACTAAGATATTTAAATACGCGTTTAACGGCAAGCATGTGAGATTCTTTAGGACATGATTGATATCTAGCACACAAACATACGCTATACATAATATCTGGTCTACTAGCGGTGAGATAAAGTAAACTACCAATCATACCTCGGTATTTCTTTTGATCAACGCATTTACCTTTCTCATCTTTCTCAAGTTTGATGGAGATGCTCATTGGTGTGGCGAAATTCCTTCCATCTTCCAATCCATACTTCTTGATTAAATCTTTGACATATTTGGATTGATTTAGGAAGGTTCCTTCCTTTGTTTGCTTGATTTGTAATCCAAGGAAGAAGTTGAGTTCGCCCATCATGCTCATTTCAAATTCTTCTTGCATGACTTTAGCAAAATCCTCACACAAACTTACATTAGTAGAACCAAAGATAATATCATCAACATATATTTGAATAATAAGCATGTCCTTATCAATGGTTTTAATAAAAAGTGTGGTGTCAAGTTTTCCCCGTTTAAAACCATTTTTGATTAAAAAACCACTAAGTCTTTCATACCAAGCTCTAGGAGCTTGTTTCAATCCATATAAAGCTTTTGATAATTTGAATACGTGGTTTGGAAATTCATGACTTTCAAAACCGGGAGGTTGTTCAACATACACTTCCTCTTCAATAAAACCATTTAGAAAGCACTCTTGACATCCATTTGAAATAATTTGAAATCTTTATGACATGCAAATGCAAGTAACATCCTAATGGCTTCAAGTCTAGCAACCGGTGCATATGTTTCATCATAATCAATGCCTTCTTGTTGATTGAAACCTTGGGCAACTAGACGTGCCTTGTTTCTTACAATGGTGCCCGATTCATCTTTCTTGTTTCTATATACCCACTTGGTGCCTATTACACCATGGTCATGTGGTCTAGGAACCAAGGTCCAAACCTTGTTCCTTTCAAATTGGTTAAGCTCTTCTTGCATAGCTAGTATCCAAGATTCATCACTTTCGGCTTCATTTATGTTCTTAGGTTCAATTTGAGATAAAAATGCAAGGTGATCACATATATTTCTCATGGAAGAACGAGTTCTTACCCCACGTGAGGGTTCACCTAGGATTTGATCCTTAGGATGATTCCTCACAAATTTCCAAGTCTTGGTGACATCCGAATGAAGTGGAGTGTCTTCAATTTCTACTTCTTCTTCCGGTTTCTTGATCTCAACGACTTCATCTTCTTCTTCCTTCTCTTTGCCTTTGTCTTGTGGATCTTGCTTGTCATTAAGATTCAAGTTCTCAACTTGTTCTTGCAAGCTTGTACCTATATCATCATCATTATCCACATTTCTCTTAGGAGCAAGAGGGTTAGTTTCATCAAATACCACATGCATTGATTCTTGAACGGTTAAGGTTCTCTTATTAAACACCCTATAAGCTTTGCTCTTTATAGAATAACCAAAAAACACACCTTCATCGGATTTAGAATCAAATTTGGAGAGTTTATCTCTATCATTTAATATAAAGCATTTACAACCAAAAACTCTAAAGTAACCTATGTTAGGCTTCTTATCATTCCATAATTCATAGGGAGTTTTACCAAGTTTAGATCTTAATAGCACTCGATTCATAACATAGCATGCGGTGTTAACGGCTTCGGCCCAAAAGTATTGAGGTAAGGAATGTTCATTAAGCATGGTTCTAGACATTTCTTCAAGAGTTCTATTCTTTCTTTCAACCACACCATTTTGTTGTGGAGTTCTAGGAGCAGAGAAATTATGATCAAAACCATTTTCGTTACAATATTGTTCAATATCTTTATTGACAAATTCGCTCCCCCTATCACTCCTAACATGTGTAATGGTATAGCCTTTCTCATTTTGGACTCTTCTACAATATGCAATAAATGTAGCATGAGTCTCATCTTTATGTGCAAGGAAGAACACCCATGTATATCTAGAGTAGTCATCAACAATTACAAATGCATAATGCTTCCCTCCAAGACTTGCAATAGCAATAGGTCCAAATAAGTCCATATGAATAAGTTGCAAAGGTCTAGTAGTTGAAATATGAGATTTTGTTTTAAAAGAAGACTTGGTTTGTTTTCCAAATTGGCATGCACTACAAACTCCATCTTTTGAAAACTTTGCTTTTGGTAAGCCTCTAACTAGTTCATGCCTAGAAAGTTTTGAAATCAAATCCATGCTAGCATGTCCAAGCCTTCTATGCCATAACCAATGATTTTCATTTAAAGCAGAGAAGCAATGTACATTTTGTAATGCGATTTCTTCAAACTCTATAGCATAGATGTTACCAATCCTATATGCAACGAATAGGGTCTTATCATTATCCTCAATTATGCATTTATTGGATTTAAAAGTAACTCTATAGCCTTTATCACATAGTTGACTAATGCTAAGGAGATTATGCTTTAAGCCATCAACTAACAAAACATTTTCAACACAAAGTGAGGAATTCTTACCAACCTTTCCAATGCCAATTATCTTACCCTTGGCATTGTCTCCAAACGTCACGTAGCCGCCATCCTTGGGCTTCAAAGAGACGAACTTTGATCTATCACCCGTCATATGCCTTGAGCAACCACTATCAAGAAACCATTTCTCATTGCTTGATGACTTCAAGCATACCTACACAAGTTCAAGTAGCTTTCTTTGGTACCCATACTTTCTTGGGTCCATAGGGGTTAGCCATAGGAGGTGAGGTTCCCTTAACCACCCACACCTTCTTGGTGAATCTTTTTGGTCTTCTTCTCATGTTACAAGTATAAGCATTGTGTCCTTCCTTATTACAATAAGTACATGAGATTTTAGGTGTGCTAGGAACCTTGGGTTTAGGGAAGAAGTTAATGTAGGATTTTTGTTTAACATTTTCTTGATAACCAATTCCGGCCTTGTCAAAGCACCATCTTTGACTAGTTAATATCTTATCCAAGTTATCCCTTCCATTGGTAAACTTGGCCAAGGTATTAGTCAAGTCTTCAATCTTTTCTTTTAATGAAGTGTTTTCACTTTCAAGATTAGATTGAGAGATGGTAGGGGGTGAGTCTATCTTGTTTTTTAACTCTAAGTTCTCATTTTTCAAAGCATTTAATTCTTCTTGAAGAGATGAGATACTCTTTTTCAAGTCATTATTTTTGTGAGAAAATCTTTTTAATTCAAGAAAAGTATCTTCAAGAGCATCTTGTAGTTCTTCGTAAGTAGGAGGTTCTTCTATAGGATAATCAATAGAGTTAGGTTCGATTACCTCATCTTCTTTTGCCATGAGACAAAAGTTTGCAACTTCTTGATCGCAAGAAGCCTCCTCATCTTCTTCATCACTATTTGCTTCATCATCCCAAGTGACGGTGAAAGTCTTCTTCTTGAATTTTCTATTGTCCTTGAAGTTGTTGTTGTTGTGGCTCGTCTTGTTGTAGTTGTTGTTGAGTTGGGGGCAATTTATCTTGATATGCCCGGGCTTCTTACATTCAAAACACACTTGAGGTTCTCTATTTGAAATCTCTCCTCTATTTGGAATTCTTTTGGAGGAGTCTCCCTTGTTGAATCTCCTTCCTTGATTTCTTCTAGAAAAGAACCTTTTGAGCTTGTGAGAAATGAAAGCAATGTCTTCATCTTCCTCATTTTCACATTCTTCACTTGGTGTTTCTTCTTCATCTTGTGAGGCTTTGAGAGCCATACTCTTGGAAGTCTTTCCTTCATCAATTTCATGAGCTTTGAATGCGAGTTCTTGTGTGACTAAGTTGCCATCAAGATCACTCAAGGTCATTGATGATAACTCTTTTGATTGAAGTAGAGTTGTGGTGAGGACATCCCATTGCTTAGGCAAGCTCCTAAGAATTTTTCTCACCAATTCGGAGTTAGTGTAAGTTTTTCCAAGAGAACTCAAGGGATTGATAATAGCATTAAATCTAGCAAACATATCTCTAATAGATTCATCTTTTTTCATTTTGAACATTTCATATTCACAAACAAGCATGTTAATTTTAGCTTCTTTTACTTGAGATGTTCCTTCATAGGTAACTTCCAATGTGTCCCATATCTCTTTGGCACTAGTGCACCTAGAGATTTTGCTAAACTCATCATTAGTTAGAGCACAATATAACAGCCCAATGGCTTTGGAATTAAGTTCAAGGGACTTGTGATCAGCTGTGGTGTATTCTTGTGGTACTTTAGGAAGTGTAACTCCATCTACCACTTTAGTAGGGATTAAAGGACCCTTAGAAGTAATGTTCCATAGCTCATAGCTAGTGGATTGAATAAAGATTTGCATTCTAATTTTCCAAAAATTGTAGAGAGATGCATCTCCATTGAAAAGTGGTGGTCTATTGGACGATTGTCCTTCGGAGAATCCGTTACCACTATAGTTGGCCATATCGTTCCTCGCAAGACAAATATGTCAAATGCTAGAGGTTGGGCTCTGATACCAATTGTTGTCCCAAGTGAATAACCCTAGAGGGGGGGTGAATAGGGTTATAGGCCAATTAAAAATTATATAGCAATCTAAACTCAGATTATTGGAAGCAAAAATTAAATGTAAGACAATGCAATAATAAAGAGATTAAGGGAAGAAGAATGCAAACGATATAACGAGGTTCGGCCTCCCGCCTACGTCCTCGCCTCAAGAGCGCACTTGAGGATTCACCAATCCACTATCACTCTCCTTCAAGGTGGAGTAGCAAACCTTTACAACTTGAGTGTTCTTCACCAACACTTAGCCAAATGCACTCTTCTCAAGTGCTTACAAGTGAGGGTATTCACAACCCTTTTGATACAAAGTATTTGGAGATGATTTTGTGTACAAAGAAGGTTCTCTCAAAGAGTAAATACACAGGAATTGAAAGCACACTTCAGCTATTGATTGATTTCAATGAATGCTCACAAGAGGAATTAGGGCTTGTAATTGATTTTCTTGTTTTTGCTCAATGAATGCTCATAAATGAGCTCAAGCCTTGTATTTATACTCAAGGGGTCCATACTAGCCGTTTTGGAACAATAAATGCCGGGAAAAGAAGTTTGGTGGGCAATAAATGCTTCAAATGTCCGTTAAAAAACTAGCCGTTATATCTTTCCCGAGGATTTCAGCCGGCTGAAAAATCTTTCAGCCGTCTGAAATATCCATTTCAGCCGTCTGAATGAGGCTACTGAATATTCCAGAGAGGGTGTAAAAAAGGAACAAAAGTTCATGTATCTCAGCCGTCTCAAACCTGACTTTCAGCCGTCTGAAATGTTCTTTCAGCCGTCTGATTAAGGCTGCTGAAAATTTCAGAGAGGTTAACATTTGGCATATGAGCAAGCCTGCTCCTTCAGCCGTCTGATCAAACTTTCAGCCGGCTTAAAGTGACATTTCAGCCGGCTCAAAGAGCCGTTTGAAAGTTCCAGAGAGCAGACATTTTCAAGGGATGCTTTTTCAGCCTGCTGAGACTTTTCAGCCTGCTGAAACAACATTTTTAGCCGGCTGAAACATTGTTTTAGCCATCTGAAAAGCCCTGTTTTCAGACAAAATTAAACATTCAGTCCTTTTGAAAAGTGAGTCATTTTTAGGTCTTTTAAATCATTGAATTTGCGATGTTTTAAGCCCTTTCAACTGGTGAGCAAGGATTGAAAACAGTCTTACAAGATTTTCCTAAAATTGTCACAAATTGACTTGTGATAAATCTTGATTGCTCTTGAACAATTAATGGATCCATTGCGCTGCTGTCTTAACATCTTTGCTTTGCTTGTTTGTGCATTTTGATCCTTACTGCTTTGAACCATTTAGCGGCTTTGATACCTGTCTAGATTCATCACTTTAGATGTTCATTAGTCCTTTAAACATCTTATTATGTATTGTTATCATCAAAACCTTGGGGATTAAACCTCTCAGGCCAACAAGTTGCCCTTGTCAGAAACGATCCAACCAAACGGGGAATAAAGAAGGGGAGAAGAAAAGCAAATTTGTGGAATCTTGGAAGGGCAATTTGAAACCGATGGGTTGTTGGGTGTTCATTGGATTTTTTGTATATTTTCCTCCACCTAAGATGGTCCGGCAATGGCAGCTATGGCTCTCAATGCCTTCTTTTTTAAAAAAAAAAAAAAAAAAAAAGACATAAAGAAGATCTAGTTTAGATCTGTGTGGGTGTAGATGGAGAGATGTAGATTGGAAGAAGTAAATTCTCCTTAAATCTAAACTAGATCTGACTTATTGGGGGGAAGAGGTCTGATGGAGATCTGAGAAAACACATGAGCTTGACCTGATTTTGGACCCACGATCCATGTGCTTCTTCCTTTTCTCATCTCATTCTCATTCTCGATCGAAAACACCCAGATCTGGCTTCTTCATCCTCAAAACCCTTATCCTCTCACAAAGCTCACCGGTCTCGCTCATCGCCCCCCTCCCCTTATCGGCAGCTTACCAGATCTGAAAACACACCATGACGCATTCTCGTCAGATCTGAAACCCCATGACTTCATCGTGATGCTGGAGCTCGCTCACTGCTATCACCGCTTGAAGCTCATCACCCTTTCTCCTCTCACTGCTAAGAAGCTCAGTCTGTACTGCAGCAAACATGAAGCTCACCGGGAAAAATGGCTAGCAAGCTTTTTTTAGATGTTTTTATAACTTTTACATTACTGTGAAGAAGATAAAAGGTGGCCAGCAAGCTTCGTTGGAAAAAATGGAGCCCAATTCGTCGAAGAATTCAAAAATCCTCATCATCGAGTTCTAGATCAGAAAAATATAAATTTCCCTCCCAATAGCCAAGACCTACGTGTGAGAAAAGGAGGAAAATGGGTTAGACGGCCATGGGGGATGCCACGTCGGCACCAGCTGGCCACCACGTGAGCGCATGTGAGCTTCTCCGTTGGGAACCAAACGTCCGTCCAGTGTTTTCCCACATTGAAACACAAATTCATAGTTAGTGTACTAAATTGTGCAAATTATAAGTTTGTAAACCACATTAAAATTTGGGGTAAAGTTAATGACACTAATATGTAGTTTGCCCTAGAAAAAAATATGTTCCTAGTGAAATTTGTTCCACCATTTGAAATTAAGTAGCCTAGGATGGGATGATAATTACTCACTCCGTTCCATAAAAATATGTCATTTTTGTAAATTTTTTTTTTATCTCAAAATGTTTGTCAATTTTGAAAACTCAAATCATAATTTTATTGAACTTCCTATTCTACCCCTTGTTATTTCAATTATTGCCTTTAACACAACCCAATAAAAAGTAGGAGAGGGATACTCTTGGAAAAATAAAGTTTTAATAAATGATAAGTCAATGAAATAATGGTTTTTGAAACTGCGTGTTTTTTCAAACATGACATATCTTTATGGGATGGAAGGAGTATCAAGTTTAAAGCTATATTACTAATTTATAATGTAAGGAATTTGGTACTAATAAGCAACAAACTAGAGAAGTTCAAAGGCTTTGAGAACAACAGTAACTAGTATAGATTTCTTGAGGCAAGCCCCACCAGTCAGTTTAATCAAGAATGTCAATATTTTGACCCATATTAAATGTTGTTCCTTTTTTTTTTTTTTTTTGGTAGTTATTAGGATGTTCTAGATATTTTGCACCTAATTAATCTCCTTGGCACATGCAATCCCCTCATGCTATATACACCAGGCAATTACAATATAAAATTTATGGAGGTGGCCTTGAGGGGGAGCGGTGAGAGTTGAACCCAAAACCTCTTGCTTGACAAGTGATCTTAGGACTACTCGACCTACCCCTCAAGGTTGTTGTTCCCTAGAAGATAGTTGTTCTGATGTTCTTAATTGAATTAATTTTTGAAGGGGAAGTCTCTGTTTAGTTTCAATTGGATTAATTTTTGTTTTCTAAACTCACAAGCTTAAACCAGGTGCCTTCAGCTTGTGGTGCACTTCAACAAAATCATCTACGTACAATTTTCCCTTAAATTTTATGCTGCAGAGGTTATTATCAGAAATCATTCAAATTCTTGAAAAGTCTGAAGAGGCACAAATGAAAAACTTGCCTAACAATGCAACTATTGGATTTTCGGATGCCAATGTTTTTTCTCGGTCTTCCAATGTATGAACACTTACTGTTCAATTCTAACAACCATGCTAAACATTGCTGAAGATATTACAACACTTGATGTCAGGTCTATTTAGTTTGTTAATTTGTTTTTCTCTTGTTCATTCTATTTTCCTCGCACCAAAAAAGAGAAAAGGACAAAAAAAGAAAAGGGAAAAAAAAAAAGCGGGAGTTGACTATGAGAGACTAAGGGCACAAATAAATGTCCCATAAAAATATGGCTCCATTAAGTTTTACATGGCATTGAAAATAAAAATTTCAATAAACAGAAGAAAGCCATCCAAGGACATGTGAGCCATCACCAAAAAAAAAAAGAAAGGAAAATTTGATAAAGGATTCGATTTTAGTTTCTTAAAAGGAAATGATAATGATATGACAACGGCTTTGCAATGACAGTCAAATCATGACCACGAAAAATAATAAACTATAGATATCTTTTAAGAGGATCAAAACTCGTGTGGCCATGATTTAATTGTTTACCAATGACAGTTTGTCATGTTAGCACTGCCCTTTCTTGAAAGTGACATTGTGTCGACTATTAACCCTTGTTTGTGAGAAGAATTTGGTGCTGTAACAGCACTATGGTGTTCGTGATTGCATAGTTGGTGTGTTGTTGTGTGATCTCATAATTGGCAACACCACAGCGTGCAATCACGCATAGTATGGTGCTGTAACAACACTAAATTCAAACATAGAAGGATGTACGCACAAGGAAGCAGACAACATATACGGAATAACTTGGCAGATCATGTTAATGCCCATTGTCACCGTCTTGCTCTTCTTAAAACATCCGTACTAGAAAAATCATGACAATAATTTGTCCATTGAAAAAAAAAAAAAAATGAACTGTTCAATTTTTATGGTGGACTTGAAAAACATTATAAAAAGAAAAGAAAAGAAAAGCGCAAAAAAGCATTCAGCCGGATGAAGGCTCATCCATTTTTCATGTTATATAAACAGATGTTTGGTAATAAATCCGTTGTCTTTCATGCATGGTATTAAATCATACCAGATTTAAGACACATTGATAGTCTAATGACATTCTCTTCTTCTATTAAGTAATTAGTGATCCAAAATTTAAGTTTATGAAAAAACATTAAGGGTAAATTGCACTTAAGTATCCAAAGTTTGGGGTAAGTTTCACTTAAGGGTTCAAAATTTCAATTGCGTCAATTTGGTACCCAATGTTTGTGTTAACCAAAAATCAAAGATGGTGTTAACGGCATCCCTAAAATGACTTTTAATGCTCCAAAAAAACGACGTCGTTTGTGCTCTCAAACCCACGCCTCTCGTCCCTGTTCTCTCGCCGGCAGCAAGGAAAAAGAGAGAATGAAAAGTGCCAGTGGTCATTTTTGAGGCGGCTGACCCCACGTAGGGCCCCCCAAAAACGACATGGGGGCAAAAAACGCCCTGTACAGGCAGCAGGCAGCAGCAATACACGGCTGGCGTCGGTGACTGGTTTGGGTTAATACCCCGCCTGGGATGAGTTCTTGAAAATTGCCGGATTTTCGGGTTATAAAACTGAGACTTTGGGCTAAAAAATGATTATGATTCTGCAAGTTTTTGTGATGAACGATTTATGCATGTTTGTAGTGCTCCACAAGAGCTTTAATTCGACTTTTGAATCACTGAATTTGGTTGAGAAATGAGTGAGATAAGTTAGGAGGAAGTTGGCCGGAACAAAACTCAAAACTGACATTTTCTCCTTTTTTTTAACTCGGGTTGAGGTGGAAGGTGAAGTGGATTGTGATCTAGTGTGGATGTACTCACCCACACAAACTGTGTTTCCTAGCATTTGAAGACCTTAGGTTGATCCGATTGATTCCAAATTTGACGGGTAAATTCGTCTTGATAAAACCTACCATGTGGGATCCTTGGTTGACCATTTTGACCATAAATTGATCAACTTTGATTTTCAGATTTGAGCTATGTTGGGGTAAAATAAGGTCTTCATACTCATCAAAAGGGCAAAATAGGGATAATATAATTTCAATTTGGAATGACAAATGGTTTTTTAAAAACAAATAATCATCCATTTTCTTTCCATTACAATCAGCACTAGCCTAACTGGACATGATTGATATAAAGGCGACACAGAGTTAAGATCACTCGATACAAACCAAGAAGTAGAAAGAACACAACAAAAGAAGAGCCAGTCCACTAACATGTATCTGCAAACTCCCTCCAGATGGAACTAAAATTTAAAAATCCCATATGAAAATGGAATTCCATTCTGTTGATATGTAATTGAGTAGTAACACTGTGAACCAAAGCTTGAACAATCTGCAAACAGAAAAGGGAAAAAAGAATTAATAGCACAGTACTTGCCAAAGAAAAGAAAATAAATATTTCGATTCTTGTTTTTGGATTTTTTGGTTTCATTAAGATGAAAAACTAAACATTCTAAACTCAATCGAGTGGAGGGCTTTGCCTTCTTGGGCTCAAATGATGAAAGATTAAGATCCCATATATAATTTTCAGTTATTCTCCCACCTTTTCTCAGCAACCGATATAAGCATTTGCGACAGAAAAGCTTTCATCATTCTCTTTAACTCTGGATCTTGAGAGTTTCAATCTGCAATTTGATATTTTCTTGTACAATTTGTAGTTCTTCACAAGAATTTTCTTTTCCCCTGTTCTGTTTAATCTTCTTGTCCCCTGTTTTCAGATCATTATCCTGGTCTCTGTAATGGGAATTTCATTTAGAAACCGTAAGGAATCATCGGCAGAGATTGCACCATCCAACTTTTATCAGACGCCATCCACTAGAAGAGCGTGATTGAATCAACGCTGAGGAATTATGGCAATGTATTCAAAATGAGGAAAAAGAAATCAGCTATTCAAATAGTAGATATTTGAAAAATAAAGCTTAAATGATAAATTTCATTAATGTTCGAACTGTTCTAAAACAGGGAAAAAAACATGCTTTGTTAGAAGATATACCCACATCATGACGGGTTTTTGTTTCATCTGGCTACTTACAAAAACCTGTTGGAAAAAGGAAAAATGACACTATAACTGAGAACATGACACTATGTTCAACAACCCTGTTCATAATTGTAAAAGACAGTTCGAGAGTTTGAGGTGAGGGCAGTAATTTAAGCACTGTTAAACTATATAAGATGCACAATGAATTAATGCAGTGAAAGAAAATCCAACATATTTCCCCAATGAATCATTAAAAAGGTTTGCAGCAAAATCCACATAAAACCAGCATGTGGGCTGGTTATGTGTCTAGCTAATTATGCCCGTGAACAAAATGCTTACCAATGAGGAAAAAAAGATGAGATTTTGCATGATCGATGAGATAAAATATTTGGAAGAACTAATGAACCTCCCTCCTCCCCATTTCCCTTCTTTAATAGGTCATTTGCCAAGGCCCACTCAACTGACATCATCTTGGAAAGAAGTATAACACGATCCACTACAGATAAGAAAACAAACTTCTTCATATATCATATCTCTAGTTTGGGGTGCAAGTTCCCGAATAATAAAAATCTTGAACTCAGAATTCACAGATGGTATTTTAACTATCTGGCCTTCTAATCCAGTAAAATGAACTGAAACCAACATAGGAAATATTTAATATTGAACATCTTCTCAAATGTTCCTGTTGACCTACAATGATGAGTAATCAGAGAATTTTTTAGAGTAATTCGATCATCAAACAATTCCCGGAAAACAAACAAGCGAATCAAAGCAAATCTAGTCTTGTGAGGGCAACTATTTGGTTAATCAACTTGAAACAATCTGCCAATGTGTACTTCCATGAAAAATTAAGATTAACAGTTTGAGAAAAAAAAAGTAACAGGCTTCCCTCCGAGACGTTGATTGCAAGTCCTACTCTGGTCTGCTAAAGCAGTAGAATACTGTTTAGTAAACATACTTTAATTGGTTCCCACAAAATTACTCTACTTTGAGTAATAAAGCTCCAACCAGGGGGCAGATTGGAGGTTTTTGGATTTCCAGATTTACCCCAAATTGAATGAAACTAAGGCACAATTACTTATTCCTTTAAGTACTACCTCAATTCAACCCAAAATGCCGTTTGACCTGTAGAACCTTTAAAGTTTTTCACGACATGTATGTTGGGGTTAAACTACCCTATTCCTACGGATCTTGAGATGCGAAAATTGAGAAGAAAAACGGAAATAAATCAAAGGCAAATAAACAACACACAGATTTACGTGGTTCACCCAATTCAGGCTACGTCCACGGAGTTGCAGCGATTTCACTATGTTTTGAAGAACAATACAAAGAGGTCTCACACCCAGACACTCCCAGACACAGTACTCTCAAAGACGGCTCTCAACCTTAACATCAGAATATGATAAAACCCTTATATTTCCGGGTTAAACAAAACAAGCCCATTGCACATGATCGTACGTGCATGACCCATGCTCGTACGAGCATCACACATGCACGTACGTGCATCAGGTATATAAAACAATGTTGAACACCAGATTGGACAAAAAACCACCAGGCTCCACACATAGCCTAACAATGTATTTATCTATAAACCTTCTTGGAAAAGAAAAAAAAAATTATAGAGAAGAAGAAGAAATTGAGATTATATACTGTGTTCAACAACTTTCATAATGTTATGGTCCGATATAATGCAATAATTGTAAAGCTTTGCAAGTACTTATCTCTGGAAAGAGGAAATGCAAGAGCATGACATGCAAAAGGAGAAGCTTTTTATCATAGAAATGCTAAAGTACAACATAAAGCATCCAGTTTAAGGCTTAATTTGCAAGTTTTTTCTCCACAGAGAGGAAATGTGACCTAAACCATGACATACAAAAGGAAGAGGTTTTCAATAAGTAAGATATCTCACCACTTAAAGAGCTTGAACAATGATCTTGAAGACAGAAGATTGCACTTTTACTGCAAAAATGGCGATTCTGTGAAGGTGTTAGTCTCCTTGATAATACATATATTTAAGGACCGAAATTAAGGATTGGTAAGAGATTGATATATGGTTTCAGTATAACCTTGCATCAGAGATTCGGAACAGAATATTTCCTTCAAAACTAATACAAAGTTGGAGCTAAGATTCTTACGCTGGGCTAAGGAGAAGGGCATCAAAAGGAGCAAAAGATCAAAACATCATGGGATAATTGCTGTCAAATGGCTACTCTTAGTGAACTTGCAGATAGAAACCCTTGCACAATAAAAATGTAGACAAGTTAGTGAGAGGAATGAACTAAAGGCATGGAATTATGTGCCAAAAAAGAAAAGAAGAATTGGAACCTACAGAATCGTATGGAGTAGAAGCCTCCATAATGGTTATGCCTGGCCAATGCTAAACCATGTTATTGACCAGAAAAAAAGAGAAGCTCAGATATTAAGCGAAAGATAGATATAATTTGTAAGTGAAGGTAAAAAAAATTCAAATGTTGCATCCTATTTACAACATAGTGAAAGATGCATACCAAAATTAGACATTCATTGACCTTCTTAAAAACCTCTAACAAGTAAGAAGAAAGTTGAATAAATTAATGATATCATTCAGTTATCAGTCAAACTCTCTTATATGCATGCCAAATTGATTAAGCAAGATACAGAACTGAATTCTTTTTTAAATAATGATATCATTCAGTTATCCTAAAAATCTGCAGCAAAATCAATTGAAAAAACAGAGAATTGGGAAACATGAAATCACATGCTAGACTTGCTAGGGAACCAAATGCTTAGTAATTGCAGGAAAAACAATCCAGAACAACAAAAAAAAAAAGAAAGAAATAGAAAACAATGAGTAATTGCTGAATAATGAATTCAGTTATCTTAAAAATTAGAAACAGGTATGAAGAATGTAAATAATTGCTGAATTTTTCTTGATTGATAGACATGGGGTTGAACGAATATATTATGAGGGAAGGAGGGGCAGTCCACTCAGTGTCATAACTCATGAATGAACCTGCCGTCTATGACTTAGAAAAGCTTGAGGCATAACTGCTATAATAAGCCTTGTTTTAGTCCAACCATCAATGAAAAACTTGCTGAAAATTGAAAAGAAAATGAAACAGTGACAACTATGCACTGAAGGCATTTCGGTAAATACAAAAGACACAAAGATTGAAAAATGCAGAACATTAAAATCCAACAAAGTGTTCTCTCACCTGTGAAATGCCTTCTGGCAGGGGTTCGGCAATCCTGGACTTGAGCTTTTGAACAACTCTACTCGCTTGTCAAAGAGAAAACAAGAAAAATTAAAAATTAAAAATTGAAAGATAAGGAAGCTTTAGCAGTAGCAGAATTAAGCATACCAATAGAAATAGATTAACGAATTGAGGGAAAGTGAATAATAGTTTGAGTTTTCTTGAGATTGAGGTACCTGGCGGGTGAATGAATTTGCTGAGGAGGGAAGGAAGGATAGTCTCTGTTATTTGCATTGTTTTATTTTTATTTTTATTTTCGGTGAAATCAAAGAAAAATCATTCCGCCTCTTTAGTCTCTGCTATAAAGCGGAAAGGGATGTGGGCAATCTTGGGCCAATATCGTCCTTGATCCTTCTTGCACAGTTGTTGTAGCCGAGGGCACCCATATATAACTAGGTCAAAAAGCGAGGGAGGCAGCCCCTCCCTTGGAAAGGATTTGAGCTTAGGGCAATCAACGATTCTCAGATATTGAAGGGAGCTGTTGTCTATCTCTGGAAAGGATTTGAGCTTAGGGCAATCAACGATTCTCAGATATTGAAGAGAGCTGTTGTGTATCTCTGGAAAGGATTTGAGCTTAGGGCAGTTCACAATAACAAGCCGCCGAAAAGAGGTGTGTATCTGTGGAAAGGATTTGAGATTAGGGCAATCAGAGATGTACAGATCATTAAGAGAGGTGAGCTTTCGAAAACCCTCGGAGGACAGGTATTTTAGATTCTGGAAACCTCGAATGGTCAGGTCGGTGAGAGAGGTGGGCAGCATCATCCTCCCCTTCTCCTTCTCCTTCTCCTGTGGAAAAAAAGCCACATCCGGACATGAACTTCGAATGCTCAGCACTTGAAGAGAGGTGAGCCGGTGCAGACGCATCTCGAACAGGGGATCACTGATATACAGTCTTGTTAGTTTGGTGGGAAAACCCTCTTTTGGAAAGGATTCAATGCTTGGACATCCTTCTATTGTCAGTTCTTGAAGAGAAGTGAGGTAGTACAGGCAGTCGGGCAGGGTCCTGAGCTTCTCACAGTTCTCAATCGAAAGCTGACTCAATTTGGTCGCGGGCAACCCTCCATCCGGAAAGGATTCAATGCTTGAACATCCTTTTATTGTCAATTCTTGAATAGAAGTGAGGTAGTACAGGCAGTCGGGCAGGGTCTTGAGGTTCTCACAGTTCTCAATCGAAAGCCGACTCAATTTGGTCGCGGTCAACCCTCCATCCGGAAAGGACACGATGCCTGGACAGCTATATATGCTTAATTCATGGAGAGAAGTGAGGCTGTGGATGCTATTGGCAAGGTTCTTGAGTTTCGCGCAGTCGTTGACGTCAAGATGTGTGAGGTCGTGTAGGCCATCGGGTAAGGATTTAAGGCTTTCACAATGCCAGATCTTGATACGTTCGAGGGACGTGTTATTGGGCAGCCTTTCTGTTACTGATTCCAGCTTTGGACATCCCTCAACACGAAGTCGTTTAAGCGTGGCGGGTAACTCGCCTCTTGATGATAAGGATGTGAGGGATGGACACTCTGATATACTTAAGCGTTCAAGAAGAGATGTGCTGCTGTTGTGGCTCTTTTGCATCGTCTGCCGAGAAGAAGTAGAACCCTCTTCATTGTCCAGTAAAGACAACATATTCTCGCAGTTTTTGATCTTCAATCTTTTTAGTGTTGAAGGTAGCTGGCCTCTTGAGATGGAGAGATTCACAACTTTCAACACGCAAGTATTCAAGAGACCCGCAGTCGCTACAGTGCATCATTTCCCGAGGTAGAGATTTGAGAGCGTTGCAACCTTCAATCCGTAATTCAATCAACCTAGAGGGCAAACATGTCTCCGGAAGGGACTCGAGGCTCGGGCACTCGTTGATTGATAGTTTTCGAAGGGATGTGAGGCTATGCAAACCTTGTAGCTTCTCAAGTTTCTCACACGAATACAATTCCAGAGATTCAAGTCTGCAAGGTAGCCCCAATTGATGCTGCTGCTGTTGCTCTACTTCTTCTGGGATCAAGGAAACAAATTCGGGACAATGCTTGATTTCTAAGTGATCACAAAGGTAGGTGAGGTGTTGTAGTAATCCCAACTCTTTCTTCCACAAAGAAGTCAATTCAGTACAACCTTCAATTTCCAAAACTCCTTTTGTTAACCCCTCTGTTAGATCCAACTGCTGCTTTGAATTATAAGAAAGAAACATGGACTTCAGTGAGCCAACGCTGCCGTTCAGCACCTCTCGCTGGTCCCAAATGTGCAATTTGCTGAGCTTTGAAAGACTTGAATTTGCAACCGCTTCACATTCATAAATGACTGGTTTTTCCAAGGAAGGAAGATGGTCGGGCAGTTTTCCTGACAATTTAGGGCATCCTTCAATAGAAAGCTTGCGTAGGCAAGGGAATACCTTTTGGCTTGAAATTGAAATTGCCAATTGTTGACAGTCACGAATGATCAATTTTTCCAAGGAAGGAAGATGGTCGGGTAATTTCCCTGACAATTTGGGACATGCTTCAATAGAAAGCTTGCGAAGTTTAGGGAATACTTCAATTTGTGTATCAACTCCAAAACAGAACCAGTTTTCCCAGACTTCCCATTTCTCCATATTCTCAAACTGCAGAGTCTTCAATCTAGGAAAAGGCTTTAGACAGCCCACTCCATAGAATTCAAGGCCCACACTCTTCACTCCATCCACTCCTTGGATCCAAAGGTCTTCAAGCAATGGTAGTTGCCCGAGTGGTGGCAAGGATGTGCAGTTTACACAACCTTCTAATTTTAAAACAGCCATTTTAGAGAAAGAAGGATCTCCTAACCAAATTGGAAATCTTGTACCTTTGAAGCACTTAATGGTGAGATCTTTCAACTTCTCATGAGGTTGTAACATGTCAAGCAGTACTTCTTCAACTCCATCTTTCCTTGAACCATTAAATTGAGAATTCCATTCCAGCGTTAAGACTTCTAGGTCTTGCTTATCCTTTAAATTGGCATCAATTGCGTCTTGATCATCTATCACATTCTCTAAGCTAGAAATGCAGAGCATTCCATGGAGGGAGTTTAATTTCATCAATTCTCTTATCCCAAATCCATTATCGTTGCCCACAATAAAGTGCGACAATTTTCGAAGACTTACTAATTTCCCTACTCCCATTGGCATCTTTTTTATTAAAGTTGCATTTGTAATATCCAAATGACGAAGGTTGATTAGATTCATCATTTTTTTCGGCAACTTCTTGAGGTTGGAACAGTCTCTTACTATCAATGTTTGTAAGTTGTAGAGAGTACAAGTTGTTTCAGGTAAACTACGGATTTTAGTGTAAGACAGATCAAGGTACCTTAGATGTTTCATATCACCGATTGAATTTGGTAGCTCGGCAATGTTGAATCCATTGAGAGATAGCACCCTCAAGCATCTTAACTTGGGCAATAAATCAAGAGGAAAATTATGAGTTGAGTACATCCCTGCTCGAGTCCTTAATGGTAGGAAGGTTCGTAAATACTCAACTTCATAAAAAGCCTCAAATTTGTTGACTCTATCATAACTGCTATCAATGTAAGATGAATGGCGAGCCTTCTTAGAAACTTTGTATTGCTTTATACCCTCCAACCTAAAGCATGTTTCTCCTGCCACCCATTGAGCCAAATCATTAATGAGGTCGTGCATTACAAACTGTGATTCATTGGTACTTGATAGTTGAAAAAACGACCTTGATAAAAGATCACGAAAGTAGCTGTGTCCTATTTCTTCTATTTGCTTGCTTTCATCCTGTTGATGCACCAAACCTGCTGCCATCCATAATAGGACTAATTCCTCTTCCCTAAACTCGAAGTCTTTAGGGAATATTGAGCAGTAGGCAAAGCACTGCTTCAAATCTGGAGGAAGATGATGGTAGCTCAATCTTAGAGCAGGAATAATGTCACTTTCTGGAAAATCCCAAATCTGACTTGCTAACACATCTGTCCACTCTTTGAGGTTTACTTTATCACGCAAAAGGCCTCCGATGGTCTTTGCAGCCAAAGGCAAGCCATTGCACCTTTTCACAATTGCTTCACCAGTTTCTCTAAATTTTGGATTTAAATCAGAACCCCCTTTTCCTGCTGCTTGGAAAAATATAGACAAGCATTCATCATCTGATAACTTATTCAAAGTGTAATGGGCAGCACGCATTGTTTCTGAAACACGTCGACTGCGAGTTGTGACAATTATTTTACTTCCTGGAGCCCCTGCTTCAAGGGGCCTACATAGGATTGTCCAGTCGTTGTAGTTCTCATGCCAAACATCATCCAAGACGAGCAAAAATCTTTTTTTAGACAAATTACCCTCCAATCTCTCTTGAAGCCCATTTAAATCGTTGACATCAGAAGTCTTCAAACCAAATGACTCTAGCAATGCCTTTGTTATCCGAATGAAATCAAATTCTTCATTGTCAGAAACACAAACCCATGCTTTTATGTCAAAATAACCTTTTACTTTGTCATCAATGTAGACATCCCGAGCAAGAGTTGTCTTGCCAATACCTCCCATACCAATTATAGAGATTACACGGACTTCACCACTACTTGCTTCTCCTCTTAACAACAGCTCAAGTACTGCCTCTTTGTCTTTTTCCCTGCCATAAACGTGAGATTCCGTGGCTGAAGAAGAAGTGGGAATGACTGGTCTTTCTCTTGTTTTGTTAGACATCCCTCCAGCAATCTCTCTCAACTCCAGATCATGTTTTTTTCGTATGCCAATTTCTTCTAATCTGGCAGTGATTGCATTTATCTTGGACCCCATTCTATGATTAAACATAACTGCACTTGGCTTCAAACTACTACACTGAGTTGGGATGAGGCTCCGTACTCTACTGGTGCTTGCTTGAGATTCGGCCTTCAGCTTGCGTCGCAAAGCTTCGGTGGCAAACTCATCCAATACGTCCTCCACATCGTACGCCAAATCACGGAGCTTGTCTAGCCACCTTTTCACAGCCCGGTTTGTTATCTGCTTCTCCTCAGCATCATCAAGCACTTCCCAAATTGTAGTCAGCGTTTCCTCCCACTTCTTTACAGCAGTGTGGACTCCCTCGTGGTGCGCAAAGTAGTTGATTAAGTCAGGCGAGAGCAACTTCTCAATCAACACTTGAATGGTTGCAGATAGAAAGATCTCTGCCATGCTTGGTTTGTGAGAAGGAATAATTATAAGGCAAAGCGCTTTGCTGGCACTTTATTCCATCATTGCAGGAGGCTATTAACAGGCATCCCACCTACAAGTGCTGAAAATGCATTAATTGATAGACATATTATATTTACTGTATTCAGCCAACAGAACATAATAGTCCTACTTTTTCTGCAATTTAGATAGAGCAAAGTATCACCAAAGAAATCTCAAAGATAATCTAACCAGTTAAAGCTAGTTTACGATGAATGCTTCAATGATAATGATATATTGGGATGATCCATTTTGCCATGGCAATATCATATCCAAGCAGAGCATAGTCCCTGAACCTGCGACCGGGGTTTTTTTTTTTTTTTTTTTCCTTCTGTTTCTGTTGGAGTCTGGCTTAAGCCTCTAGAACTATAATTTAAATGATTGGGATGGTCCTACTTTTTCTGCATTTCTTGGGTCGTTTTGGGTTTATTCTTCTAAGGAATTTGTTGACATTCCTTTATTTTTATTGAGGTCAGACTAGAGGTCTGTTTGTTCTTAGTTTTGGGTTTTGTTTTTGTTTTTTTTGTTTTTTTCTTATTTGATGGTTGTTTGGTTTTAGGCGGACTTCTTGTCCTCCTCTTGTAAATTGTTGTCATTTTCATTTATTAATAATATTTCCGTTCATTGTTGATTAAAAAAATAATAATTGAAATCAATTTAATCTATCTATACTACCTATAAAAAGATGAATGTAAGAAAAACTTTTGATTGACTAATATACCTTTCTTTTAATTTTTAAATACACAATCACCTACCCTTTTGTATATATAGGAAATATAGTAATATGGAAACTATAATTCTAAAACACATACCTTAATATATTCTAAAACACATACCTTAATATATAAAACACAAATAGGAATTCAAAGGAAACCCTAAATCAAATACTCCATTTAATACTATACATATAATCCTAAATACTTCCCAGCGCAATCACAAACCAAATATCCACATCATGGAGACGATACCGGATCTCAAGGGACTGTTGCGTGAGTGTTTTATACTTCTATTATGTATTTCTTGAAATTTGGTGAGAATTCATATAATGCTGAATTTATTTGTGGTTGAGGGTGGTTGTTTTCGAGGATTTTGGGTAGACTAGGAAAACCCTTGAATGTATTTTGATTGTAACATGGAAATTTTTGGAATGGGTCATATATGTATATGATAATTATTATTATTATTTTGCTTGAATTTGGTTGTTGATGGGAAGGGAGGGGGAAAAGAAAAAGGAAAAAAAAACAAAGAAATGAGGAAAAAAATAAAATGAAAATCTCGATTTCCACTCTCTTTTCAATCTCTAAGTGAACAAAAAAAAAAATAATGTAGATGATGATATCATATAAAAATAAAATTGAGAATTTTTTTTTAGAAAAAGTAAGAAAAACTATATTATGAGGGATCAATTTCTCTTATTAAAAAATAAATTAAATAATATTTAAAAGCGTCAAAAATATAAAATATAGAAAATAAAAATAAAATAATTATGTTTGCTACTTCCCTTTGGAATGCATATCTCAAATTGAGGTAGCAAATTGTCACAGCCCACATAAGGTAGCAAAAGACAGATTTGTTACTTTTTTTTCTTTTTTTTTTGCTACCTCCCTCAAAGATGCTCTTGTATCACATATTAAATTATATTATATCTATACTACCTATAAAAGTTTAGACTTTAGAAACACTTTTGATTGACCATTACATCTTTATTTTAAATTTTAAATTTTAAATATTTATTTGCCTCCCATATTTAACCAATTAAGAATGTTTTATATTTAACCAATTAAGAATGTTTATTTTCTAGCAAAAAAGATGGAAAAACAGATAACACAATTTATGTTCACTTCATAAATTCTATACAGCCTCCACTACTATGCATGTGTTTTAGCTAACTTTTTATTCCTACCATAACTCCTAACAATTGAAGGAATTTTGACCTATTGTGTTGAGCGTTTATTCTAATAAGTTAAATTAACACAAAAGTAACAAATAATTAGATTTTCATGTTCAATATATATATATATATATATAGAATTTATAAAATTTTTTATTTAAATAATATTCATGTGCAACGCGCGTGTGCCCATATATATATATATAGATATATTACCTATAAAAAGTTGAATGTGAGAAAAACTTTTGATTGACTAATATACCCTTATTTTAAATTTTAAATGCACAATTACCCTTCTACATATATAGGAAATATAGAAATATAAAACACATACATAAATAGGAATTCTAAGGAAACTATAATTCGTATAAATAAATAAAACCTAGAATTGTAAGTTAACTCTATTTCATAATATATATCATCTATTCATTAACAATGAGATTCTAAATTCTATTTTCTCCATTAATAGTAGCTTCAACCTATTTTAATAGAGCCCTCATCTTCTTTTCTTTTTCGAAATATAGGGTTTTAGGGTTTGTTCTAATTGTTATAGAAAATATTGTTTTCCTTGTGGGTCAAGTATTTCATATATTTCTGTAACTTTGGTTCTTTTACTTCTATTCTTACTGAATGCCCTACCTAAGATTCCTTGCAAACGTAGGAGGGTTCTATTTTAGTTCTGTTAGATATTATTACTTTTGAATATTTTTTTATTTTATTTTTTTGGTATAAGTTTTTGACAAATCGTGATTCACAAATATTTTATTAGGATACCTTTCTTTTTATTTAATTATTTATTTTTGGAGTTGGTTTGTTTTCTCACATAGAACCTTTTATTAAAATATAATATAATAAAACTGAATGAGGTTTCTAGACTATCAAAAACTGGCATTAAGAAAACCAAATCCTATATGTAACGATGTTAAAAATTCTATCTTATCTGATCAATAGAGCATCATCTCAACAAAAGATAACCCAAGAGGATTCCCATGTTTTAGTAAGCACATTTTTCATTGAGAAAATTTTTAAAATAAGTATATTTATCATAATTTCATTTAATTTTTTATATTATAAAAAAACCCAACTTCCCCACTCATAGAATAATATTTTCAATGAGTTGGATGACATTTATTTTAATTTATTTCTTATTTTTTGAATTTAAACACGATGTTATTTGTTCAATTATTACTCTTTGAAATAAGTATATAACTAGGTTAGTTGCCAAACAAGTTCGAAAAAAAAGGGTTAAACTATTTAGCTTTTTCCTTACAAAAATAAACATATATATATATATATATATATATACACACCGACAGAGTCATGAGAAATATCCTTTTGATTGGCAAGTGTACAACTGAAATTTACATATATTTTTTATATTTATTTAAGATATTGATGACATATTTAATTAATTTATTAGTTTTGACACTGATTTTTTTTTTCCATCACAAAAATCTTTTTTTTAAAAGACAATTTATATGGTCCACTTTAGCATAAATTCGTATACCATTAATGAAATATTTATTTTATAACACAAAAATATTCACGTGCAACGCACGTGTGTACCAACTAGTTCCTTTAAATGTTCAGAATTGTCAATAGTTTCAAACATTCTTAATTCATTTCTTTGTTGTTGCAATGAGTTCTTAACAATTTGATTGGTTGAGTAGGGGATACTCTTGAAATGGTAGGACCTTCTTATAATCAGTTGGGACGTTGGGTTTAGATTGGCAACCATCCTACCTAGTCGAAACTTAAGCCATCCGCATCTCTTAATAATAAAAATTAAAAATAAGAATAAGAGGGTGATCTTGAAAATGCATTCCTTATCCTTCCTGATATCTTCCATCACCATCACTATCATCACTGCCACAATTATTTTCTTTAATTGCCACTATTAACCTAATGTCACTTGCAATGAGTTTTAATTCTAAATTTGAGAAGATTTGGAATCTTAATAATATATTTAATTATTTGAATATGAATTTGCCATTTTTTTAAATCTAAGATTTATAATTCTTTGATTTTAGAATCCAAGGACCAAATTCGATTCCTTGATCCAAAGGCACCTGTAGGCCATGTTTGTTTGGTTGGATCGAGGAGGTAATTAAATGGGAATGGAATGAAATAGTAGCAGTGAATGTAATGATATTCATTTTACAATGTTAATTTCAAACTCATTTCATTCCAGACTATTTTAAGTACGGCTCAGATTCTATTCTCACTCATTCCATTCCAACCAAACAAACATGGCCATAGTGTATTGGGTTTTCAAATTATAGTGGCAACTCAATTAGAGTTGATGTTATTTCATGTTTTTACATATATTCTTTTTGGAAGCACTTAGCTAGACCGTCTTAGAGTTTCTGACAAATGGGGGCAATATAGCCCCTCATGTCATACCACAATTAAAAGTATAGCTCCTGAAAACCTTTAATTAAATTGACAAAAGATATTATATATTAGTTAGAAGACAAGAAGTGACTCGAGCCATGCATGCCCTGGAGTTGCAAAGAATATTATCACAATTGCCACATTTTCCATACGCGTAAGAGAAAAAAACACTCAAATTTTCATTGACAAATTAATTCTTAATAGCTAAATAAATCAAAACGACCAAACGTGATATCTAATAATCCTAAATGTAAGATCATTCTATAATGTATCTCCTTTAATGAACACAATAAACACATGTTTTTCGTGTAATAATTCATTGAGGAAAGAACTTTCTCTCAGTTTGGTTCTTTGAAAGAATGAGGCAGAAGAAAGGAAATTGGATGAAAATATCTCGCTCATCCAAAAAAAAAATAGGATGAAAATGCTAAAGAAATCACTTTAGGCTATGTTTGGTATGTCGGATAGGCCGGATAAGATAACTCACCACTTGGAGATTACACCCAAGCGGTCCGTTATCTTAAGTATGCATATAATTGGCTTAGTATCGTTCATAATCCTCCTATACAATTCTTGTGTTTCCTTGGAAAATTTTATGCTCCCTCCCAATTCCTTATCTATATGTAAAGTATTTTTTTCTTTACCCTCTATTTGGTTCATGGATTCTACCATGGAAAAAAAATGGAAGGAAAAAAGAATGCGGAGGAAAAAAAATTAAAGGAAAAGATGGAATCATACCAAGCTAAAATTATTTCAATATTCTTCTTCTTCTAATTTTCCATTGCAATCAAATAAGAAAAAGTATAATTCCTTATATTTTATTTTTTTTTCCTTGATAAAATCTGCGAACCAAATAGAGCCTTAGGCTATGTTTGGTATGTCGGATAGGCCGGATAAGATAAACATATCATTTAACATATCAAACAAGGGATATACTATTGGTAGGATGCTTATATCCTCCATATGCAGGACATGATAAACCCACGAGGGAGGTAGTATATTTTTATCTTAGGATACTATCTCATTTAAAAGAAACAAGGAAATAGAAAATATCCCATTTCAAACAAGGTTTCATCCAACAATTTTATCGTATCCAACCTTTCATAATTCTTAACATATGGCTCTATGCATACCAGTTGCTTATACTTTAATTGGCTGACACATGCATAATTTCCTAGCTCGTCACAAGAAAGTTAAAACTCAGTTGCAAGATGTCGTTGTTTCTGCTAGCACCATAATTCTACCCAATTGGTCGTTTAGCTAACTTATGCAGGTTAGAGCTGTAATTCTTAGGGGTGTTCGTGGTTTGGTTTGGTTCGGTTTTGGGGTACTTTTCAAACCAAACCATTATACTTCGGTTTTGCTCTTCCCAAACCAAAACCAAACCATACTATAAAAAAACCAAACCAAACCAAACCATAAAAATTCGGTTTGGTTCGGTTCGGTTTCGGTTTTAACCAATCAAGTAGCAACAAATAATTGAAAATAAAAAAAATGACATGCCAAACTCCAAATTAAAACATTTTTAATAAAAGCATTACATTAGCAACTGAAAAAAAACATTAAACATTGTATCAAAATGGAAACAAATTGACATATATCAATCCAAGTTTAAATCTCCAAGTTAATACATACCATTATCTCACACAACATTAATAACTAGTTTAATACATCCCAAGCTAAAATAGGAAAAACAATAAGAAACTTAAAATCAACAAATTACAAATTAAAATTTGATATATAATATATAAAATAATATAATATATATATATATATATATATATCTTATATATTTTTCGGTTTTTTCGGTTTTTCGGTTTGGTTTGGTTTTTTAAACATGAAAACCAAAACCAAACCAATTCAATTCGGTTTTCTAAAATTGGAACCAAAACCAAACCTAATGACAAAAAAACCAAACCAAACCGACCGGTTTGGTTTGGTTCGGTTTGGTTTTCGGTTTTAACCTAAACCATGAACACCCCTAGTAATTCTATTGTATAACTGTTTTCTTCTCACCTCTACCTCATGGTGATTTTAATCTTCTTAATGCAAGTAAGTTGTTCATTCAATTTATTTGCATTTTAGTTACTTCTTCACTTATAATTTTAAATAGCTAGAGAAAGTCATTTTTCAAAGAACCCGAACAAAAAAAAAAAAAGAAAATAGAAAAAGGAAGATTATGCATGCATAAATTACAGAATGTCTATTTTGTCTTGCCTGAAGAGCTGTAATATCATTGGGCAAACCAAAAGCCTGAAAACTGTTTCAAGTTTCAACTCCATATGTGCTGATCTAAGAAATTAAAACCAAAACTAAAATAAATGATAAACAGGATTTTCATTATGGTTTTTATTCAAGAAAATTATTTAAGTTCAAGGGGATTATCATAAGAATAGACAAAAGTATGATATGAATAGGTCATATGAACTGAACTCCCAACAAAAAGATAAAAAAAATGATGAAAGCAAGAAAAAGTACTCGTAGTATACATTAAATTTAATATTTTATCTGATTTTTTATTCTGAGTCTTCAGAATTCGTAAATCTAAATGGATGTGAGAAAATGCATGTTGTTTTGAGAGAATTAAAGTAAATAGAAGCAAATGAGATGTTTGAAGTAAAGGTGTAACTGAGAATGTACAGGTCTGATAACATTTACAGGTCCAAGAACCCAATTTCTTGGCATGGTCGAACTTGAGTTTAGCGACCCAACAATGAAGCATATATATGTTGAGAAAATTAGTGGATTTTGTAAAACTAGACATAAAAATACTTTAAAATTAAATAAAATTGAACATTAATATGATTTACAATTGCAAAATTAAATTAACTAGATTAAAATTAAAAAAAAAAAATCATATTTAATCAAATGTAGAGGATTGGTATCAGCAAAGAAATCTAAAATGCAATTTTATTTTATTTTATTTTATTTTGCCAGGCAATGAGGTGTCCGAACTGTTAGAGCCCAATTAATCCCAGCTCCCCATGCGAGCCACCGCTGCATAAGGTTGTTTAACGTTCAGGCTAATAGCCCTAACTAATGGCTAGCTAAGAGAGATTGGTTGGTTTCGAATTCGGGATGTCCGAGTTTATAGTTCACCCTTTTACCGCTAGGCCAACCCTCGTTAGTTATCTAAAACGCAATTTAAAAAGTTCATAAATATAGGAAATATGTTAATGGTATAATAATGTAGTGACATTTGCTTTATTTGTTAATTAAGTTATCATAGGTTCAAGCTCATTCAGAAATATTCAGGGCCGGCTCATAAGCAAGACTACCTCCGCAGGGCCTCAAGATTTGCAAAGGCCTCAAATGTCAGTCCAAAGCTTTGTATATTAATTAATTAAAAAAGAAAAAAAAGAAAAAAAGGTATTGCAATCAGGCGAATTCTACGGTACCCAAGCAAAATTTGGGGTACCATACCCGAAACATAAGAGGGCCATTAGATCCCCATCAAATGGATCTCAGCCGTCCAACATTTTTAAAGCAAATAAACTGACTACTTGCTTTAACCGGCTACTAATCTCAAAAAGTCGTTCAAGTTTGCTCCCTAAACAGAGTGCCGTTGATGTCACCGGCGTATGTTCTCGACGATGAACTACAGAGGCTCGACTCCATGCTCGACTGACCAGGTAGAAATTCTTCATCACATTTTCTCTTTCATGTCCTTCTATCTCTCTCCTCTCTCCCTTGTTAGTTTGTTTTCAAAACCCTAGCTGAATCCTCGACTCCATGCTTGGAATCTTACCTAACCTTTACAATCTCTCTTCTCTCTTGCACGATGCTTTAATAACCCTAACCCTAACTTTAATTCTACCCCATTTTTTCAGGTTTTTAACAGCAAAACTTAGCTTCTAGTTTGATTAAAAAAAATTTGAGGTTTCCCATTTTTAATTAAGGTTGGTTAGAACTTAAGCCCCTTCATTTTTAATTTTTGAATCGATTTTTTTTTTTTCGTGGTGCTTCACTTGTTGAACATTACATAACCTATATAACCTTTGATTCAATGGAATTATGTATACGAATCTATTTATGTGGAAAAAATTGTTGAATGTAAAGCATTTGAGGATGATGCATGCCACCTGTTTGATGAAATTGCTTTGAGAAATTGCTTTGATAGAATTTTTCCTCTTACTTGGGCTTTACATTGATTGGCATTTTTTTATTGGTTGCAAAAATGAGGTTGAACATATAGCCTATAATATGGTAATCGTCCAATTTAAAGAAGTGATCAATTTCACAAGCATTGGGCAACGTACACCTTAGGTTGCATAAATATTATGCATTTAATCATGGGATAGTAAATAAGTGTAGGCCAATTTTGAGTTCTTGATGGGGAGGACTCTATTAAGATGTGTGTGTGTGTATTGTACCCTGGCATGGCATTACTATCATCAATTAAAGGTACACCTTTTATAACCCATTTTTCTGCACCTAAATCTCATGAGATGCTGATTAGGTAATGGGAGTAGTAAATATGGTTTAAATGAGTGTAATACTTGTGGTAGAACACATCTCACATGCAAATTCTTTTTTTTTTTTTATACAAAAAGAGAGAGTGAGAGGCTCTCTCTAGTTATATGTGTGTGTGTGTGTGTGTTATTTTAAAATTTGTCACTGTGATTGTGATGATGATATGGTTCTAACTTATTTTTATGTATATACCAATTAATTGATATAAGTTCCTATTTTCTTTTCTATATTTTTGTGAGTTAAAGTTCTCAATTTCTCATTATTAGAAGTAAGGGTTAGCTCTACCACTAGCTTAGGTGGCAACTTCTCTGTTTCTCATAAATTTTCCCAGGTAAGGCATACCTTATAAAAAAAAAACAAAAAAAAAAATGAAGGAAAAGGAAATAAAAAGGAACAAAAAATTATAATACTTTGTCATATTGTATATTTAGTGAAACATGAAATATCATTCGCATCTATTCACTAATAAACTAAGTTTTCATATCAAAACACCTTTTATTTACTGGTTCAATTTCATGGGTGTGATCAATGTGATTTGTCTAGAGTTGACATTGTTTCAAATAAAAGATGCTTATTAGTAACATATGCATTGCTTGCTGTTTTGCACCAGAGGGGTCCCAATTTGATGCTTGTCAATATGATACTATAATCAATGAGTTGTAAGTTTTATTCTCCATTTCTTATCAGATATTCTTTGTAGTTGCATTGGCACATTGCAGTAATATACATGTTTTTTTTTTTTTTTTTTCCTTCACATTAATTAGGATGTTGGCTTTTTAGCATGTCATTCTTACCTTGTGATGCCAATGATAATGCTCATGCTGGATTGATGATTTGAAGTAGACTATCAGCTGACGAAAAAGATTTCTTTGCTTCATATAATGAGGCTTATGACAATTTCAATGCTATGGAATTGCAAGATAACCTCCTAAGGGGCATCTGTGCCTATGATAATATCAAATCATGCTCAAACTACTTAATTTCTTTTATGTGCTACATCATATTTTTGTTTTCTTGAATTATTTATGGACCAGCTTGGGAGATTAGCTTAAGCAATTTGCCTGATATCATGATAAGGAACATTCTAGTTTACTATTTTAGCTCAATACTAAAGTGTGCATTAACCTCATTTAAGTTCTCAGCTAGAGTGATATGTTTATTTTTGTTATCAACAATTGAAAAGGTGATCTACTTATTTAGGTGGTAATCCAGTAAATGTGTAAAAAACAATGGCATGTGGTTTAAGAACAACGAAATTTTGTGTCGTGCCAACATCATTCATCATTGCCTTTTCTCTTTCTTTTTTTTTCCCCCTTTTTTTTATACTATGAGAATTTAAGCCATACTTATGGCAAAGTGGAAAGCTGAAATTTTTATTCGAATTTTATTTGAAGGTTGTGAGAAGCCCTTATCAATTCAGTGAAGGCTAATTCTATAGTACCCGAGTAAAATTTTTGGTACCATACCCGAAACATAAGAGGACCATTAGATCTGCATTAAACAGATCTCAGCCATCCAACATTTTAAAAGCAAATAAACTGGTTACCTGTTTGGTAACTAGCTACCAATCTCCACCAAAGATGAGTTACCTCCTTAAACACAACTTCGTTGACGTCGCCGGCGAAATCGCCTCCACGCTTCATGATCTCGACGACGAAGAGGCAACACACAGCCCGACTCCATGCTCAACTGATATCAGGTAGAAATTCTTCCTCCCATTTTCTCTTTTATCTCCTTCACTCTCTCTCCTTTGTTAGTTTGTTTTCAAAACCCTAGCTAAATCCTCGACTCCATGCTTGGAATCTTAGCTAACTGTTGCACACATAGAGGCATGGATTTAGGAAGGAAATTGTGGTCAGAATTAGGAGGGTAATTGGGGTCAGATTTCAAAAAAAAGGAATTCAGATCTTGAGAGGAAATTACTACAGAATTTGTGGGATTGGTGGATTAGATTGCTAATTTAAGGGGTTAGATTTTGGGAAGGAATTGTTGCAGACTTTATAGCTGAGATCATTAAGTTTCCTAGTTGAGTCAATAAATAGGGGCTGTATTCAATGAGAAATTATGAATGAAAAACTATCCTTTTTCCTGTGTTGAAATAAGGTTCCCCTCGGAAGAGGGAATTTGGCTTGTTTTCTATCATTCTTTTTCCTCAATAGGGCTTGAACCTATCACTGACCTTGACAATCTCTCTTCTCTCTTGCATGATGCTTTGATGACCCTAACCCTAACCTTCATTCTATCCTATTTTTGCAAGTTTTTAGCAAGCAGAACGTAGCTTCTAGTTTGATTCAACAAATTTTAAGGTTTCATGTTTCGTTTGAATACTTAAGGTTGGTTATAATTGAAGCTCCTTCACTTTTAATTTTTGAATCAATTTTTTTTTCTTTTCACGGTGCTTTACTTGTTGAACATTACATAACCTTTGATTGGAATTTTTGGCATGCTTCACTTCATTGTTGAATTTTGAGCATTTAAGGATGATGTATGCTACCTGTTTAATGAAATAGTTTTGAGAAATTGTTTTGATAGAATTTTTCCTCTTAATTGGGCATCACATCTATTGACATTTTTTTATTGGTTGTGGAAATTGGGTTGAACATATAACCTATAATGAATATACGGTAATTGCCCATTATAACGAAGTGATCAATTTAACGAGCATTGGGCTAAGGTACACCTTAGGTTGCATAAATATTATTCTGGGGTAATAAATAATTGTAGGCCTATTTTGAGTTCTTAATGGAAGGAATCTATTAAGATATTTGTTTTAAGGTTAGGTCCCCTCTCCCATCCTAAATATTTTTACATATATATATACACATCTTATGTTGATATGTTGAATACATAAAAAGCATAAATGTTAAGGCGGCAAGAATCGCCATTCATAAGCCTTTCCTTAAGGTGGTTTAAGAGGCGGCAAGTGTGTGTGTGTGTATATACAAATATATAAAGGAATGCTGCCTAATTGTAGAGTAATCATACAGGAGAAAATAGAGGAGGAGAGGTAGACCCAGCTTGGTCTTGGATTTTATTCACTAGCTTCTTCATATTGTTACTGGTTATATCTTTGTTCAGCTCTGTAATTTCTTTGTTTCCAGTTATTATATGCTCACATCATCACGTTATTAGTTGCTATCAATGATTTGGAGGGACATGAAAAGCTTTAGAAATGATAGTAGCATTGATGAGAAAGAATAAAAGAAATGGGTGTGTGAATGGTGATGGGTCATGGTTGAAATACAAAATATTGAGCTTGCTTTAAAGGTACATGCAGGTTGTTTGATAAAAAGACCCAGTGAATCTCTTTGATTTGAGAAATGTGATTCAATCATGTCAATCTTATTAAAGTCTAATGATATATATCTCAAATCATTTGCTCAAATTTACTCACCCAAGTGACATGGCAGTTGACCTAACTAACTGAAAAAATAACTATATATAGGCTCATGTAACAATGCTATATATTCTCAATCATGCGACACTGAAGTTCAACTAAAGCTTGTTTTTCTTGCAAAGCCCCTGATTTAATTGATAACTTCCAGGTAGTAGCAATAAACTAACATTTACTGGCATGAATTCAATAACTACCTGTAAAAACAAACATTGTCTATTTGGCTCCATGCTTTACCATATTAAACTTGAGGAGGCTTGCATGTACAGATCCTTTTAACATTTCAGAACTTGCCTATATGTTGCTAACAACCCAAACTTTGGGTAGAAAGGCCAATCACATAGCCGAGATTATTACGTCCCACCAAGTCCTTGGGTGAAGAGAAAATAGTTGGATCATTTTCCATTACTTTCCAATACTTAAACGCCTAATGCAGCTTTAGAAGTGAATGGGTTCTTTAAATTTTTAAGGAAAAAAAAAAAAAAAAAAAACTCAATGAACCTTACTTTTTGAATGAGATTCAAGACTATTACGAATCTCTTTAGTTTTTGTGTATGGCTCAAGCAGTTTTGTTGGGATCAAAGTTCAACCGCATGTTGCAGCCAACATTACTATTAGCCAAGCTTCATGTGACTGGGTATCATGCAAACTAGTCCATTGGATTCATTGAAATTTCTCTTCAAAATGTGAGTGGGTTTTTTTTTTTTTTTTTGTTTTTTTTTTTTTCCCCGAATGGATGTGTGCCAGTTGGGACTTGTATGGACATAAGTTGTTTGTTAAGATGCCATGGATCGATTTTGTGGCTTGGAATGCGATGATTGCTGGTATGTTCAGCATGGGTTGAGGCTTCGTACCGTGCTTAGTGGTTTTTACTGAGAATAACTACCACCTCCTTCTGTTTTTTTCTTAAGCGAGGATAATTGCTACTTAATTGACAGAGGTTTTGAGGAGGCAATAGAAAATTAGAAATCACATGATTAACTTCTACTTTTTCTATTGCCACTTTAGATGACTTTCTAGGATGGCATGAGAGATAGGAGGATGTGTATATGTGATTACTCGTTTTTATGTTATCAGTTAATGTGTTTGTTTGTGGTTGTTATCTCCATAGAGGTACCTAGTTTGGAACTTGATTGAAGGTTTCATAACTTTTTGGAATTGCTTCCATTTTTGAGGTTAAATTCATATTGGTCAGCCATCACCTTCTGCAAGGTGGAGTTTTTTCATTTATAATGGATAGTCCTATGATGGTAGGTTGGGATATTCACTTGTAGAAGTACGTTGATAAGTTGTCTTTATATTTTTCTCATTGTTTTGGTTTAATTTTTTTTCCATGCTACCAATTGCAATTAAGTTAGATGGCACAGACGAAAAGGGAGGCTACTAGATTAGCATTATTCAGGTTGGTTATAAAACCGTCTCTATTTTATGCTGTAACATACTCTCTTTTTTTCCCCAATTTATAGCCTATGCGATATCCCATGTGTATTTCATGTGAGTGGGTATCATGCAAACTAGTCCATTGGATTCATTGAAATTTCTCTTCAAAATGTGAGTGGGTTTTTTTTCTTTTTTTTTTTTTCCCCCCCGAATGGATGTGTGCCAGTTGGGACTTGTATGGACAAAAGTTGTTTGTTAAGATGCCATGGATCGATTTTGTGGCTTGGAATGCGATGATTGCTGGTATGTTCAGCATGGGTTGAGGCTTCGTACCGTGCTTAGTGGTTTTTACTAAGAATAACTGCCACCCCCTTCTGTTTTTTTCTTAAACGAGGATAATTGCTACTTAATTGACAGAGGTTTTGAGGAGATAATAGAAAATTAGAAATCACATGATTAACTTCTACTTTTTCTATTGCCACTTTAGATGACTTTCTAGGATGGCATGAGAGATAGGAGGATGGGTATATGTGATTACTCCTTTTTACGTTATCAGTTAATGTGTTTGTTTGTGGTTGTTACCTCCATAGAGTACCTAGCTAGTTTGGAACTTGATTGAAGGTTTCATAACTTTCTGGAATTGCTTCCATTTTTAAGGATAAATTCATATTGGTCTGCCATTACCTTCTGCAAGGTCGAGTTTTTTTTATATTTATAATGGATAGTCCTATGATGGTAGGTTGGGATATTCACTTGTAGAAGTACGTTGATAAGTTGTCTTTATATTTTTCTCATTGTTTCGGTTTAATTTTTTTGCCATGCTACCAATTGCAATTAAGTTAGATGGCACAGACGAAAAGGGAGGCTACTAGATTAGCATTGTTCGGGTTGGTTATAAAACCGTCTCTATTTTATGCTGTAATATACTCTCTTTTTTTCCCCAATTTATAGCCTATGCGATATCCCATGTGTATTTCATAAGGTTCCCATAACATTTGTCTTGCAGGAAAGGCCTTTCAAATCCAAAGAAGATGTAGTCGCTCGTAAAAGACCAGTACCCACTCCCAATAAACAAGCGCTCCAAAAAGGGATTGTGTTTATATATTTGGCTAACCAAAAACATGATAAAGAGATAGAGAAGAGAGAAATTGAGAGATCGGAAGAGGGATAGCTACTATACATTTGATTTTGGTTTATTTAATGTAGTTAATATTTTTTTAATTGAAGCATTGTTTTGGAAGTGCTTGTTTGTATTTTTTTTTGGTTTTGGAACAAATGTATGTTGGAAAGGTTTATATCAATCATGTATTTTGATATTTTGCGTTATGGACTGTTTGAACATTTATGTAGTTTGTGGACCTTTCTCATTATGCAGGGAATTGTGTGATGGCCTCAGTTATGATGAATTTGTTATGAAGAAAATTTATTTAAATATTCTAAATGTTTGTTATAGGTTTTCATAGTGGGATTTATAGGAAAAATAGATGGCATACTGTCGAAATTTTTAAAAATTTTTGTACATCTGTTATAATATTTAAATAAAACATTTCAATACTATCATGTTAAGGGGTTATACATATTGTAAACAATATTTTGTATATATTTTATGAACAATTGGAAAAATATATGTTTGTCCATTCCATCGATCCAAATTTTGGTTACTATGTAATCCCACCCCCGAGGATAACCATATCCAATGTTGGAATCCAATTGTGTTAGACATTAAATTAGTTTTTTATTTGGATCGCTTTGATTGGCACAACCAGTCTCAAATTTCTTGCAACCATTGGGGTTGCCAAGTAATCCAACCCAAGAATAAGCATAACCCAATGCCAACATCTAATTGTGTAATAATAAAAAATGGATTTTTATTTGAATCAGATCGATTGGTCAAATTACTTTCCAATTGCATGAAATTATTCGGGATAATACGTAATTCAACTTGAGAATTACCATATCTCAATACCATAATTCACTTGTGTTAGAGATCATAGTTAATGTTGATCTCAAGTGTTTCAATTAGTGCCTAATTATATGAATTGAATTGAGAATATCTCTCTAATTTCCAGCAATCACTTAGGGATACTATTTGACCCAAGAATTAACATATCCCAATGTTGAAATTCAATTGTATTATTACATCGACATGGATTTTGATTTGAATTGCATTGAATTATAGATTTAGTTTCCAATTGTTTGCAATCATTTAAGAGTTCTATGTAATCTGAACTGAGGATAATCATGTCCCAGTTTAGAAATCCAATTGTAGTGGAGATTAAAGTGGACATTTGAACCGAATTGCATCAATTTGTACAATTAATTTCTAATTGCCTGTAATCATTTTGGGGTTATTATGTATTCCAACCGCAAGACAGAATCCAATTATGTTAAAAGATCGAAGTGGATTTTTATCCAAATTACATCGATATGCAAAATTAGTCTTCAATTGCACGTAATCATTTAGTAGTACTATGTAATCCGATCCAAGAATAAGCATATCCCAATGTTGGAATCCAATTATGTTAGAGATCAAAGTGGATGTTGATCCAAAACACTTCGATTAGTGCATAATTACATGAATTGACCTAAGAATTACTCCCCAAGTGCATGCGATCGTTCAGGGCTACTATGTAGTCTAATTTGAGGATAACCATATCAGACTTCCGAAAATTCAATTGGGTTAAACATCAATATGTGTATTAACATATACATTTTATATGAAAAGATTCATTTGACTAAGGCTTGTTCCACTTTTCATTTTAATTATGTTTTTTTTTTAATATAAAAAATTTGATAAAGATATTAACATATGCATTTTAATTTGAAAGATCCATTTGAACCGTCTTAAATATAGTACCCACTCAAATCCAACCCAATAATAACTAACCATATCCCAATGCCGGAATCCAATTCTACCAAACATCGAAGTGGTTTTTTATTCACATCATTTTGATTTGTAAATTTATTTTCTAATTGCCTGCAATCATTATGGGGTACTATGTCATTTAACCCAAGAATAATCATATCCCAATGTCGTAATCCAATTATGTAAGACATCGAAGTTATTTTTATTTAAAACGTTTCTTAATATATAATCATTGACCCACTAACCTAACCATGTGACCCATGACTTATTAGTTTTTTTTATTACTATTTAGATCGAAATGACATTTATATATTAATTACATAATTTTCTTAAGATGTAATTTAATTTTTATATTAAAAAATTATTTTCTTGATATAATACATAAATATATACATTTTACGGCTTTACGCTGAGAGATCCAATTGACTTTCAATTGAACACTGTTAAATAAATTGGGTCAAATTAACCAGATCAAGAAATGAGCATCCATCCAGATCCGACCCATTTCTCCATTTTTCGTTGACCCACCATCGTTTTCCACGGCTCCACAATTTCCCTCCCTCTTCAATTTTCATTTCCCGCTCACTTGCCATTTTTATTGTGCTGGTGCTTAAGGGGCAAGTCCTAAACAACAAAAACAAAAGCACTCCACTAATATGGTAGCAATCCCTCTACATCCTCGCGCATGAAGGGAAGAATGCCTGGGAGATCTTAATAGAGGAACCCCAAAGGGACTTGCCCATTGTTTTATACTGCCTCCAAACACTCTGCAATATCTGTAGACGCGGTGGTTTGCCGACACCCATTTCCTCCGCGGCTCACAGCTCACAGCTCATAGCTCCACCAAGGATTATCCGGTACATACTCTCTATCATCTCTATCCTCTCTCCCCATTTTGTATTTCTAGGGTTAGGTTTCTTTTTTTTTTTATTCTCAAATTTCGGTATTAACTTTTGATTCTATTGAAGCTTCTATACAAATCGGTGTATGTCACAAAATTGTTCAATTTTGAGTATTTAAGGATGATGCATGTTACCTGTTTGATGAAATGGGTTTGAGAAGTTGTTTAAGTCTGATTCCATTGATGTATTGTGACTGTACTTTTTATGAATTGGGTTTGAGAAATTGGTTATGCCTGATTCTATTGACTTTTCGTACAAATGAAATGTTCATAGCATTTGAAGAGGTGATGGGTGGTGGAAGGCATTTTGCTTTAAGAGGGAGAGGAGGAGGCGGTGGTGGGCATTTTGGTTGTGGAGGGGAGGAGGCGATTCTAGTTTAGGAGGGTAGGAGGGCAATTTTCACACTCTGGAGAGGGAGCAGGAGGTGAATAGCCACCGCTATGTGATCTTCGTTTGATGAGCAGCTCCTATTTGGCCATTTCTCCCAGCCCAGGTGAATTCTTCTTCTCCACTACGTGTTCTTCAATTATTTTATTTTATTTTATTTTTCTATGGCAAACTTATTAAATATTTCTAATTGTTTTCCCCTTCATCCTTTTGCAATTAATAGTGATAGGCCACAGTGAGCACTATCATCTCCCATTGCACCGTTTTAACTTAGTTGAGTTCATTTTTTCCTTTTTTTTTCTCCCCTGTGTGCTAATTTTATTTTAATTGAATTTCTGTTTGTTTTTTTCTTCTTAATTTTCTGGTTCTACCTCTTTTGGGTCAACCAACTCAAAATAGTGTTATGTTGTGTGAGCGTTTGAAAGCTTGATCTATATGTGCTTCAGTGCTTGGTGTTAATTTTATTTATATCAAGGTGTATTGAGAACCTTGGAGCTAGAAGAGCCATATTCGCACACTTATCAGCTACCGCATTACCTTCTCTAAAAATATGAGAACATTGGAATTGCATAGACTTCAAGAATCTCTTACAGTTAGACCAGGGAGTCCTTAAATTCCAAGGGGGAGAAAAACAATCCTTCTGTAGGCAATGAAAAACAATCCTTCTATGTGTGATTAATCTTTCAAAGCTTCTCTAAATATCTAATTGTCGAAGAATGCAGAGATTGATGACTGTGCCATTATGTTGTACTTAATATTATTCTGAATATTGTCATAGGACCCATTGGTAACTAAAGGAGGAAGTTTAGTTCCTTTGCTTGGCATAGATGTTTGGGAGCATCCATATTACTTACAGGTACAATTTTGATCCTTTAAATTCCGCATACCATAAGTACCTCAAATGTGATTGCTTTATTATGTTTCATATTTGCTGAAATCTGGATTTGCAGATATCAGCTCTATTTTATTTATTTATTTATTTTTCTGTGATGACCTAGATAATGTCAAACTATGGGGTTATATGTCATGTTGATGACTTCTACTTGAACTGTAAAGAATTTTAGTAATTTCCACATTTTATAATGAGTTATCGCTAGATGTTTTTGTCATGCATGCTTTCCTATTTTATCTTTGCCTACTTATTATTATTATTATTATTATTATTATATTTATATTTTGAAAGATGCTTTTTATTAGATCTTGGTATTATGAATTTGTAAATCTTCTCTCAATAACCATATTCATGTGCCCCTATTTTAAACTTTGGAAGCTCCATTAGGTTGATCCAGCTGTTACTTTAGAGATTTGAAAGTCTGACATTAAAGATTGTTGGTATTATCTTAGATCCAAATATAGATTTTTTTTTGCCTTAAACATAACATAAATTTATACTCCCCCAAAGAAATCATGTTATATGAAAAAAAAAAAAAAGAAAAGAAAAAGAATTGGAGCCCTTAAAATGCGACTGATCTTGATATCTATTTGTTAGTAGTTCTTGACATAGCTGTAAGTTAGTGACTTTCTTTTAGTGAAAGGTTGAATGAATATCTGCGAGATATGGAAGAAATGATACTAGGGCATTTTATATCAAAAGTCACTTGCATTTCCTCATTTTGAAAATTTAGATGGTAAATGGATGTTACTGGTTTGTTGGTTGAGTTTGGTTTACGCCTTATCATAGGCTTGAACAGCGAATTCATGTTCTGCATCTTTCACTTACCTATAGTGTGTGTGTGTGTGTGTGTGTGGGTGTATAATTGTTCAGTTGCTAAAGTTAGTAGATTGAACATTAACCATCTTCTCCCCTCTCAGTACTCTGTATTTTGTTATCATTGGGAAAAGAAAACAACTGCTATACAAGTTCTCTCCATGGATTGTACTTCCTTAAGAAGTCACATTCTCTATCCAGAGATAATACCAATCCTTTTATATATTTTCATTAGGTTTTTTTAGGCATTGAGAATGAATCCCCATTAGAATCTGCAGTTGGTCCGTCAAATAAATATAGAGCAAATTGTGTAATTGTAGTATTGGGATGCTTAACCCTTTAGTTTTAGTTGCGTACATTACCATTTTTTTTTCTAATACTGTGGGTAAAAGATGACTGGTCATTGCAACTGTTAATTTCAGTGTTAGAACGTAAGTCCTAGTGTTTCATCCTTTAGTGCATGCCATAATATGTTTACATCTTCTCCCCTTGCATTCTTTAGTGCAAGATCCATCTATAATCGTACATGGACACTATCATTATTAACTAATGATTTGAAATAATATGTTTACATTTTAAAGGGGTAGGGATCCTTTTTTCCTCATTCCTTAAAATTAGAGAATAATTCATGATAAAATAATCAAATTATGATGTGGAGGTCAATTATGGTTTTCTTTTTCTTTGGATTTTGTTTTTGGATGGTTAATTTAATGTGTATGCATTTTGGCTGGGGAATTTTTTTTACTGCCATACCATAAGGACTTAAACAAATTAGTGCATTGATTTATCATTTATGACACAAGGTTTTGATGGTCAACAAGCAAAAGGCCATTTTAGAAAATTTTTAAGGTTTTTAGTTAAGATCTATCAAAATTTTCACCCCCATTTGTTTGTTTGTTTTTTTTGTGTATGGTAGATTTGGGTAAAGAATGATGACATCTTGCAACTTCCCCTACATATTGGTTGATGCAATCATCAAGGTTAATTATGAAAGATTATTTGTAGATGGTTTTTTCCCGGGGTTTTAGACTTCTCAAAATTAAACTTTTGTTTACTTGGTAAATTGTATTCATAAATGTACTAGCTTTAATATTTAGAGAAAATTAGTGAAAAGTCCACTTTATGGAACTTATGGACACATAAGTCCATGGAAAAAACTTATGCGGCCATAAGTCCCTTTTAATGAAACAGTTGTGTATTTGTCCAAGTCTTAAGTGTATAAAGTCAAATATATCTTTAAGTTGTTATTTTTTGTTTTCAAATTTTAAAATAGCATAACTTTCAATCTATCCATCAGTTTTCGATAAAATTTATAGTTTTAGAATCTATTCGCTGAGACCTTTAAAATAAGATCCATGATGAATATGAAATTATGTAAAAAAAATAAAAATAAAAATAAAACAGTTACATTGACTAATTACATAAAACACAATTGCATTAAATTGTTTATAAAAAAAAATAAAATAGATTTTTGAATATTTGCATCATCTAATTTCAATATTCTATGAAAACTATTAAATCTAAATGTTTGTACCTAAATTTAATTTATTAAAACAATTAAATTTAAGTGATTATGATTAATTTTAACCATTTGAAGTAAATTTTGTTAAACAGTTACATGTAACTGTTTTAAAAAATACGATTATATCTTGAATATTTATATAATCTAACTATAATATTCCATAAAAACAATTTAATCCAAGTGTTTGTGACTAAATTCAAATTATTAAAGTGTTAAATTTAAGTGATTGAGACTAAATTTAATTTCCTAAAGTGAAATTTGTAAAATAGTTACATGTAACTTTTTGTCATTAAATTGTAACTGTTTTAAAATTACACGTAACTTGATGTTAGTTCTATTAGAAATTATAAAAGTTATAGAAGTAGAGTAATTTTTAGACACTTAAGAATCTATAATAATTAGTTTCTACATCTTTTAGCTCTACACTAAAGATATCGCCATCCCCAGCTAATAAGTTGGGATAGGTAGCTTATAGCATATTGGTTGTATAAGCTTCATGGTCTTGGTCAGCAAATACCTTTAGAGTAGAAAGATAAGTGATTCTCCGTCTTATCTTAACCCTTATTTGCCATCAATGTTTTTCAAAATTGTCATTACGTGCTCAAATCATGTTCCTCAAGATTTAAGTGTTCAAAATTTTGGTTCGGATTTGGAGCACTTAATAATGAAGACGAGCCACCTTGTTATTAAATCTGATGATTGAGCACTTCCTTCGTAAAAAAAAAAAATGGAGATTTTTTCTTTGCACACCACTTGCTTTGTCGAAAAAAAGAAGAAATTTGAGTGATGACTTTAGATCTAGATGTTTTCATCTCTTGAGTAGTAGATTTGCAGATTTGATCGACTTCACGCAGTAAAACAATGGAGGTTTCTTGGGTGAGCAACTACATCGTTAGCCACCATGGTTGTTGGCATCACAAGTTTTGATGAAGTGAAAAAAGAGAAAACTTGCAAACAGAAAGAGAGAGAAAGGGAAAGGCTAGGGAGAGAAAGGGAGAGGGAGAGGGAGAAAGATAGGGAACGATATTTTTACTGAGAGTGTGAATATAGTATATAGGAGGGTATTTTGGTCCTAAAGATTGCTTGGTGGATCTAGGGCTGCACAAGAATTTCTAAGGGACTGATGCCCACATAAGTCCAAAAATTTGGACTTGTGGCCAAAGCCTCCTAATATTTAACAGCTTGTGTCATTTTGGGTTTGGAGCAAAGTTTACCCTTAAATTATTCTCATTATTTCTGAACCTTGGGTGCTCATATTTCATCATTTTCCTGAATGATTTTTTCAGTTTACTTTTGATATATACCTATTCTTTTACACTGATGCTATCTTATTGCAGGATGATGAACTTTTGTAGGTGTTTTGCATTGCCTTTATGGTCACAATTGCAATCCTCCATAGGTTAATGAGCTATTTGATGACCTTGGACTCTGCTGCCTTAATCTATTGAAAGTAGTAGTGGAGATCACAATTGCATTCAGGACACTTGCAGTTCTCATAGCTTAATGAAGAATTAGTTGATGTTGCTGTCAACAAGAGCTATCTATGACATGGGGAAAAAAAATAATACTATAATGGCATTTTTTCCCCCTACATTTGCATTTGCTTATGTAATGGACAAATTTCAAAATTTAGAGTCTATTAAAACAAGTGAACTTGACTATTGAATGGTTATGTAATGGAAGAATTTTCTAGATAGTATTATTTTTTAGCATGTAGCAAAGAGGCTCCCTAAAAGGAAAATTATTGGAGTAGAAACTTGAAATTATTTGGAACAATTTGACCATTTTTTAGTACTTCCCACATAAAAAACACATCAATTGTTTAAGGGGTATATGATTTTTAAGTACATGATTTTGAACAATTTCGAGTACTTCCCATGTAAAAATTTTAATATTTTTTATGTTAATTTTAGTTATTCTTCATGAATTTAACAATTTAGACCGAGGGTTTTAGTTCAAGGCTTTAGTCATTGACAATATTAAGAATGAAGAATGAGGAATTTGAAATTATTACCATTTTTTTTTTTTATACTAGCTTTCACTTGAATTGGGTAATGCCTTAATATTTCTTTGATTATAATCTTTTGCTATATGGTCACATGCTCAATGGATAAGAGTAGCCAATAAGTGTAGAAATTCATGAACTGATGGATCCTCACATTGTTACAAATACTCCCCAAAAAATAAAGTTCGTTCTTTGGATAGAAGTAGGGGGAATCTAATCAGACTTGTCTGATTTCATTGAGATTTGGAGGTATGAATGTCTAGATTTGACAAATCATGCACACTTTTGCTATATAGTCATACGCTTAATGGAGAAGAGTATCCAACAAGTATAGAAGTTTATGAACTGATGGATCCCCACATTATTACAAACAATCCCTAGAAAATAGAGTTCGTTCTTTGGACAGAAGTAGGAGGAATCGATTCAGAATTGTTTGATTTCATTGAGATTCGGAGGTATGAATAACCAGATTTGAAAAATCATGCACACTTTTGCTATATAGTCACACGCTTAATAGAGAAGAGTATCCAACAAGTATAGAAGTTCATGAACTGATGGATCCCCACATTATTACAAACAATCCCTAGAAAATAGAGTTCGTTCTTGGACAAAAGTAGGAGGAATCGATTCAGAATTGTTTGATTTCATTGAGATTCGGAGGTATGAATAACCAAATTTGACAAATCATGCACACTTTTGTTATATGGTCACATGCTCAATGGAGAAAAGTAGCCAACAAGTGCACAAGTTCATGAACTGATGGATACCCACATTGTAAGTTGGTCACTCTAAAAGGTAAGTTGGTCACTTTTGGTCACTCCAAATGGTAAGTTGGTCACTCTAAAAAGTAATTTGGTTACTCGAAAGGGCAAGTAGGTCATTCCAAATGGTAAGTTGGTCGCTTTTGGTCACTCCAAATAGTAAGTAGGTCACTCCAAATAGTAATTTGGTCACTCTAAATGTTAAGTAAGTCATTTGAAATGATAAGTTGGTCACTTTTGGTCACTCTAAATGGTAAGTTGGTCACTTTTGGTCACTCCGAATAGTAAGTAGGTCACTCCAACTGGTAAGTTGGTCACTCTAAAAGGTAAGTTCATCACTCCAAATGGTACGTAGGTCTCCTAATGGGTTTCTTCGTATGCAAACCTCGAGCAAATGTTGGAAAATGGACTGAATAACTAAACATATTATGTTTTTTGAAGGGATATATATATATATATAGAGAGAGAGAGATATGACAATTATTTTGTATGGAGGGTTGTAGTATATAAAGTACATGCTAGGGTGGGGATTGCACTATCATAAGATTATAAGGTACAGGTCATGCACACTTTTGCTATATAGTCACATGCTCCATGGAGAAGAGTAGACAACAAGTACAGAAGTTCATGAACTGATGGATCCCCACATGGTCACAAAGGATCCCCAGAAATTAGGGTTAGTTCTTTGGAGAAAAGTATGAGGAATGAAATCAGACTTGTCTGATTTCATTGACATTCGGAGGTATGAGTGACCAAATTTGACTAATTATGCATACTTTTGCTATATGGTCACATGCTCCATGGAGAAGAGTAGCCAACAAGTACAGAAGTTTATGAATTGATGGATCCCCACATTGTTACAAACTATCTCCACAAAATAAAGTTCGTTCTTTGGACAGAAGTAGAAGGAATCTAATTAGACTTGCCTGATTTCATTGAGATTCGGAGTTATGACTGACGAGATTCGACGAATCATGCACACTTTTGCTGTATGGTCACACGCTCCATGGAGAAGAATAGACAACAAGTACAGAAGTTCATGAACTAATGGATCCCCACATTGTTACAAAGGATCCCCATAAATTAGAGTTAGTTATTTAGAGAGAAGTAGGAGGAATATAATCAGACTTGTCTGATTTCATTGAGATTCAGAGGTATGACTAATTAGATTTGACGAATCATGTACACTTTTGGTATATGGTCACATGCTCCATGGAGAAGAGTAGCCAACAATTGCAGAAGTTCCTGAACTGATGGATCCCCACATTGTTACAAAGGATCCCCAGAAATTAGAGTTAGTTCTTTGGAGAAAAGTAGGAGGAATCTAATCAGACTTGTCTGATTTCATTGAGATTCAGAGGTATGATTAACCAGATTTGACGAATCATGCACACTTTTGTGAGAAGAGTAGCCAACAATTGCAAAAGTTCATGAACTGATGGATCCCCACATTGTTACAAACGCTCCCCAGAAAATAGTGTTTGTTCTTTAGACGGAAGTATGAGGAATCTATTCAAACTTTTTTGAATACATTGAGATTTGGAGGTATAAATGACCTGATGTGACAAATCATGTACACTTTTGCTATATGGTCAAACGCTCCATGGAGAAGAGTAGACAACAAGCACAGAAGTTCATGAACTGATGGATCCCCACATTGTTACAAAGGATCCCTAGAAATTAGAGTTAGTTCTTTGGAGAGAAGTAGGAGGAATCTAATCAGACTTGTCTGATTTCATTGACATTTGGAAGCATAATTGACCACATTTGACGAATCATGCATTCTTTTGTGAGAAGAGTAGCCAACAATTGCAAAAATTCATGACCTGATGGATCCCCACATTGTTACAAACGATCCCCAGAAAATAGTGTTCGTTCTTTGGACGAAAGTAGGAGGAATCTATTCAAAATTGTCTGAATACATTGAGATTTGGAGGTATGGATGACCTGATGTGACAAATCATGCACACTTTTGCTATATGGTCAAACACTCCATGGAGAAGAGTAGACAACAAGTATAGAATGTTCATGAACTGATGGATCCCCACATTGTTAGAAAGGATCCCTAGAAGTTAGAGTTAGTTCTTTGGAGAGAAGTAGGAAGAATCTAATTAGACTTGTCGGATTTCATTGAGATTCAGAGGTATGACTGACCAGATTTGATGAATCGTGCACACTTTTACTATATGGTCACATGCTCCATGGAGAAGAGTAGCCAACAATTGCAGAAGTTCCTGAACTAATGGATCCCCACATTGTTACAAAGGATCCCCAGAAATTAGACTTGTTGATTTCATTGAGATTTAGAGGTATAAATGACCTGATATGACAACTCATTCTTATAGTTCACACTATAAATTCATAATAGTTGGATATACTTGCCTAGTCAATTGCATACTTATGGATGGGGATGGCAATAGCAGTGGAGGCAAGCAATTCCAATTGGGTAAGAGTTCTAGCCGACATGTGAATGCTGATAGGAATCGTATACGACGTCGGAGAGAAAGATGCATTTCAATGGGTACCTTTCATCCTGTTAGTTTGATTACAGACCATTCTGGTGCTTTATTTGATTGTATGGGGAAACGCAAGTTTTATTTCTCGGGTGACCTATGGGATCCGACTTTTAAGCATAATAGCCGTACGTATAGGTAATTATTCAACACAACTGGAATTTATGGCTTGAGGGCAAAAGAACTGAAGTGGCCATTACTCTTTCATTTAAGATATCAGTACGAGGCCAAATGCTGTTGGGAAGGACTGCGAGTTCCAAAATCACGATCAAGGCAAATACAAAAGGAAGAGCCGGGCAATGTTGTCAAACTATGTGAAAGATTAGAGCGCGAGACTGAACAAATGAGAAGACGGTTGGATCGGGCTTTTTGGATTTATTACCATAAACAGAATGAGGTGGATTTGACGGAGAAGATTAAAAGCATTATGGAGAAGCCAAACTTAATGTCAGACCCTGAACTATCGAATTATTCCATATCCGACAATGGATCGGACAATGAACAAAGTGACAACGAAATCGATAAGTTGGTATGTGACCCTGAACTATTGCATTTTTATATATATGTTAATTGTCTAGTTGAAAATACTATAGTTGGGAACCGAATTCATGAGTAAATGTCCTATATCTCAAGATTTTTAGTGGGTACAACCAGACAATGGTTTTTTATTCTAATTTAGCTAATCGATAGACACATACCCAATTGACCATGGTTTATATTTTTTAAGGTATGATTTTAAAAAGTTTCCACGAAGATCAGCCGTGATGTTCGCTCAAAAACATCATTCTGAATTGATTTTGGAAAAAAAATTTATATTATATTTGTTGTCCAGGATGATGTTTTATAGTAGACTATATGACTAGTTTTAGTAGAAACTTTTTATATTCTATAAAACGTTAAAAAATATATACCAAGTGGGGGGGGGGGGGCTTAAAGTATTTAATGTGGTGGCAATAGCCCAGCCCTTAAAAAAATTGTCATGGAATGGTCCTGTGGAATATTGTTAGGAATCAAAGAGTAATTGCTCAATTCAAATTATCCAATTCATAATTTTTGTGACAATTCATGTAGTTAATTACGTACAAAAATCAAATCGTTTCAAATAAAACCTCGTAATCGATTATTTCTTCACTGATTTTCCCAATCGATTGACACCTAACCCAATCGATTGGGACGTGCCTCTAAACTCAATTTTCTTCACTGGTTTTCCCAATCGATTGACACATAACCCAATCGATTGGGATGTGCCTGTAAACTCAACTTTCTTCACTGATTTTCCTAATCAATTGACACATAACCCAATCGATTGGGACGTGACTCTAAACTCATATTTCTTCACTGATTTTCCTAATCGATTGACACCTAACCCAATCAATTGGAACGTGCCTCTAAACTCAAATTTCTTCACTGATTTTCCCAATGGTAAGTTGGTCACTTTTGGTCACTCCAAATGGTAAGTAAGTCACTCCAAATGGTAATTTCGTCACTTTAAATGTTAAGTAGGTCACTCCAAATGATAAATTGGTCACTTTTGGTCACCCTAAGTGGTAAGTAGGTCACTTTTGGTCACTCCAAATTGTAAGTTGGTCACTCTAAAAGGTAAGTTGGTCACTCGAAAGGTAAATAGGTCACTCCAAATGGTAAGTTGGTCACTCTAAAAGGAAAGTTGGTCACTCGAAAGGGTAAGTAGGTCACTCTAAATGGTAAGTTGTTCACGTTTGGTCACTCCAAATGGTAAGCAAGTCACTCCAAATTGTAATTTGGTCACTCTAAATGTTAAGTGGGTCATTCCAAATGATAAATTGGTCACTTTTGGTCACTTTTGGTTACTCCAAATAGTAAGAAGGTCACTCCAACTGCTAAGTTGGTCACTTGAAAAGGTAAGTAGGTCACTCCAAATAGTAAGTTGGTCACTTTTGGTCACTCCAAATGGTAAGTAAGTAACTCCAAATGGTCATTTGGTCACTCTAAATATTAAGTATGTCACTCCAAATGATAAGTTGGTCACTTTTGGTCACTCTAAATGGTAAGTTGGTCTCTTTTGGTCACTCCAAATGGTAAGTAAGTCACTCCAAATGGTAATTTGGTCACTCTAAATGTTAAGTAGATCCCTCCAAATGATAAGTTGGTCACTTTTGGTCATTCGAAATGGTAATTTGGTCACTCGAAAGGGTTAGTACGTCACTCCAAATGGTAAGGTTGTCACTTTTGGTCACTCCAAATGGTAATTTGGTCACTCTAAATGTTAAATAGGTCACTCCAAATGATAAGTTGGTCACTTTTGGTCTCTCTAAATGGTAAGTTAGTCACTTTTGGTCACTCCAAATGGTAAGTTGGACACTTTAAAAGGTAAGTTGTTCACTCGAAAGGGTAAGTTGGTCGCTCGAAAGGGTAAGTAGGTCACTCTGAATGGTAAGTTGGTCACTTTTGGTCACTCCAAATAGTATGTAAGTCACTCGAAATGGTAATTTGGTCACTCTAAATGTTAAGTAGGTCATTCCAAATGATAAGTTTGTCACTTTTGGTCACTCTAAATGGTAAGTTGGTCACTTTTGGTCACTCCAAATAGTAAGTAGGTCACTCCAACGGGTAAGTTGGTCACTCTAAAAGGTAAGTTGGTCACTCGAAAATGTAAGTAGGTCACTCCAAATGATAAGTTGGTCACTTTTGGTCACTCAAAATGGTAAGTAAGTCACTCCAAATGATAATTTGGTCACTCTAAATGTTAAGTGGGTCACTCCAAATGATAAGTTGGTCACTTCTGGTCACTCTAAATGATAAGTTGGTCACTTTTGGTCACTCCAAATAGTAAGTAGGTCATTCCAACCGGTAAGTTGGTCACTCCAAAAGGTAAGTTGGTCACTCGAAAGGGTAAGTAGGTCACTCCAAATAGTAAGTTGGTCACTTTTTGTCACTCCCAATGGTAATTTAGTCACTCTAAATGTTAGGTAGGTCACTCCAAATGATAAGTTGGTCACTTTTGGTCACTCCAAATAGTATGTAGGTCACTCCAAATGGTAAGTTGGTCACTCTAAAGGGAAAGGTTGTCACTCGAAAGGGTAAGTAGGTCACTATAAATGGTAAGTTGGTCAATTTTGGTCACTCTAAATGGTAAGCACGTCACTCCAAATTGTAATTTGGTCACTCTAAATGTTAAGTGGGTCACTCCAAATGATAAATTAGTCACTTTTTGTCACTCTAAATGGTAAGTTGGTCACTTTTGGTCACTTCAAATAGTAAGAAGGTCACTGCAACTGGTAAGTTGGTCACTCTAAAAGGTAAGTTGGTCACTCGAAAGGGTAAGTAGGTGACTCTAAATGGTAAGTTGGTCACTGATGGTCACTCTAAATGGTAAGTAGGTAACTCCAAATGGTAATTTGGTCACTCTAAATATTAAGTATGTCACTCTAAATGATAAGTTGGTCACTTTTGGTAACTCTAAATGGTAAGTTGGTCTCTTTTGGTCACTCTAAATGGTAAGTAAGTCACTCCAAATGGTAATTTGGTCACTATAAATGTGAAGTAGGTCACCCCAAATGATAAGTTGGTCACTTTTGGTCACTCTAAATGGTAATTTGGTCACTTTTTGTTATTCAAAATGGTAAGTTGGTCACTCGAAAGGGTTAGTACGTCACTCAAAATGGTGAGTTGGTCACTTTTGGTGACTCCAAATGGTAAGTAAGTCACTCGAAATGGTAATTTGGTCACTTTAAATGTTAAATAGGTCACTCCAAATGATAAGTTGGTCACTTTTGGTCACTTTAAATGGTAAGTTGGTCAGTTTTGGTCACTCCAAATGGTAAGTTGGACACTCTAAAGGTAAGTTGTTCACTCGAAAGGGTAAGTTGGTCGCTCAAAAGGGTAAGTAGGTCACCCCAAATGGCAAGTTGGTCACTTTTGGTCACTCCAAATGGTATGTAAGTCACTTGAAATGGTAATTTGGTCACTCTAAATGTTAAGTAGGTCACTCCAAATGATAAGTTGGTCACTTTTGGTTACTCTAAACGGTAAGTTGGTCACTTTTGTTCACTCCAAATAGTAAGTAGGTCACTCCAACGGGTAAGTTGGTCACTCTAAAGGGTAAGTTGGTCACTCGAAAAGGTAAGTAGGTCACTCCAAATGGTAAGTTGGTCGCTTTTGGTCACTTTAAATGGTAAGTAAGTCACTCCAAATGGTAATTTGGTCACTCTAAATATTAAGTATGTCACTCTAAATGATAAGTTGGTCACTTTTGGTCACTCTAAATGGTAAGTTGGTCTCTTTTGGTCACTCTAAATGGTAAGTAAGTCACTCCAAATGGTAATTTGGTCACTATAAATGTTAAGTAGGTTACCCCAAATGATAAGTTGATCACTTTTGGTCACTCTAAATGGTAATTTGGTCACTTTTGGTTATTCAAAATGGTAAGTTGGTCACTCGGAAGGGTTAGTACGTCACTCAAAATGGTGAGTTAGTCACTTTTGGTGACTCCAAATGGTAAGTAAGTCACTCGAAATGGTAATTTGGTCACTCTAAATGTTAAATAGGTCCCTCCAAATGATAAGCTGGTCAATTTTGGTCACTCTAAATGGTAAGTTGGTCACTTTTGGTCACTCCAAATGGTAAGTTGGACACTCTAAAAGGTAAGTTGTTCACTCGAAAGGGTAAGTTGGTCGCTCGAAAAGGTAAGTAGGTCACTCCAAATGGTAAGTTGGTCACTCTAAATGGTATGTAAGTCACTCGAAATGGTAATTTGGTCACTCTAAATATTAAGTAGGTCACTCCAAATGATAAGTTGGTCACTTTTGGTCACTCTAAACGATAAGTTGGTCACTTTTGTTCACTCCAAATAGTAAGTAGGTCACTCCAACGGGTAAGTTGGTCACTCTAAAGGGTAAGTTGGTCACTCGAAAAGGTAAGTAGGCCACTCCAAATAGTAAGTTGGTCGCTTTTGGTCACTCTAAATGGTAAGTAAGTCACTCCAAATGATAATTTGGTCACTCGAAATGTTAAGTGGGTCACTCCAAATGATAAGTTGGTCAGTTTTAGTCACTCTAAATGATAAGTTGGTCACTCCAAATAGTAAGTAGGTCACTCCAACTAGTAAGTTGGTCACTCTAAAAGGTAAGTTGGTCACTCGAAAGGGTAAGTAGGTCACTCCAAATGGTAAGTTGGTCACTTTTTGTCACTCCAAATGGTAATTTAGTCACTCTAAATGTTAGGTAGGCCACTCCAAATGATAAGTTAGTCACTTTTGGTCACTCTAAATAGTAAGTAGGTCACTCCAAATGGTAAGTTGGTCACTCTAAAAGGAAAGTTGGTCACTCGAAAGGGTAAGTAGGTCACTCTAAAAGGTAAGTTGGTCACTTTTGGTCAGTCCAAATGGTAAGCAAGTCACTCCAAATTTTAATTTGGTCACTCTAAATGTTAAATGGGTCATTCCAAATGATAAATTGGTCACTTTTGGTCACTCTAAATGGTAAGTTGGTCACTTTTGGTCACTCTAAATAGTACGAAGGTCACTCCAACTTCTAAGTTGGTTACTCTAAAAGGTAAGTTGGTTATTCGAAAGGGTAAGTAGGTCACTCCAAATGGTAAGTTGGTCACTTTTGGTCACTCCAAATGGTAAATATGTCACTCTAAATGGTAATTTGGTCACTCTAAATGTTAAGTAGGTCACTCCAAATGATAAGGTTGTCACTTTTGGTCACTCTAAATGGTAAGTTGGTCACTTTTGGTCACTCCAAATGGGATGTAAGTCACTCGAAATGGTAATTTGGTCACTCTAAATGTTAAGTAGGTCACTCCAAATGATAAGTTGGTCACTTTTGGTCACTCTAAATGGTAAGTTGGTCACTCCAAATAGTAAGTAGGTCACTCCAACGAGTAAGTTGGTCACTCTAAAAGGTAAGTTTGTCACTCGAAAAGGTAAGTAGGTCACTCCAAATGGTAAGTTGGTCACTTTTGGTCACTCCAAATGGTAAGTAAGTCACTCCAAATGGTAATTTGGTCACTCTAAATTTTAAGTGGGTCACTCCAAATGATAAGTTGGTCACTTTTGGTCACTCCAAATAGTAAGTAGGTCACTCCAACTGGTAAGTTGGTTACTATAAAGGGTAAGTTGGTCACTCTAAATGGTAAGGAAATGATAATTACTAAATGGTCCATAGTTCATACAAAATAGTAAGTGATTCACACAAAGTATTTGGTAGGAAAACCATCATTAAATAGTAACCCATTTGTTTTCGGTACATTTGGATGCTTTTTGGCATGGTACCCAATATATATATATATTTCTATATATATAAAATCCAGTGAGCATCTTTGGCAGAAAGAATGAAGTAAAACCCGTAAAATATGAGCACCATGGTTCATATAATTTGTCCAATGAGCAATGGCACTAAATGGTAAAACCATCCGAATGCAGGTAAAACCAAATGAAATGTGTGTACCATGTACCAAATGAAATGTCTAGCATATCAATGACACTATTATTCTAAAATGAAAAACTAAAAATAGATTTAAATACAAATGAACTTAATTTGTGGGTTGGCTTACGAATTTTGGTCCTATTCCCTCTGTAATGCCAATGCCATAGCTTGTCACATTATAAGTACAAGAATGAAAAAAAAAAAAAAGAAAAAAAGAAAAAAAAAAGGAAGATGAAAAAAATATTAAGCAATAGGTTTTGCAAGAGGTATGTTGGTAGAGAATATAGGAAAGGGATGAAAAATGGTTGGAGGCTCCAACTACTTTGAATGCCCAATTTGATTGATCTAGGTAGGTGGTTGGTTTAAATGCAACATTTATTATAATTACCATTTTAATTAAACATGTTAGCCTTTGCTGATGTTACTTTGGGGCATAAAGGTCATTATAGGCATAACACTCCCCTTGTATTTTTGCAACCTGAAGTTGGCTGTTGCCAACCGGTCACAATCCTATTAAAAAACCTTATTCCCTACACATGTCATTGTTTGTATGGTTTCTTCTTTTTGGGTACCATACCGAAAAATTTGGCAAGGTACCGTAGAAACACCCTTGCAATCAAGTTAGGTTGATAGGCTTTATACCGATCTTTACAAGAGATGTTGACATCTCTATCTTTTTTATATTAAAAAAAAAAAAAAAAAAAAAAAGAGTAAGGAACTGTGCAACTAAACAATAAATGAAAGTGTTTATAAAAAAAAAAACAATAAATGAAAGTGGGCCTTAGTTATACGTGTGCACCAATCAAAACTCATGGAGTCAAGGGGTTCACATGTTTGAGAAGAACTTGCATGATATCGTTGTATAGTCAATTGGTGAGACCAGCCAATAGAGGGGGAGGAAACTAGGTGCGTTTATTAGTATATTTTTTGCATTGATAAAGACACTTTCCTCCGCAACTATTGGCTGATCTTATTAGCTAGCCTATACAACGGTCTCATGCAAGTTTTTTCCTACATGTTCAGCTACTAAATGACTGACTTGTGGGTGTCCCAGGTAAGTAATGCCATCATTCCCATCCCAGATTCCTAGCATCACTAAATGATATGTACCGTTTGCAGGTCATGCTCATATCTCTTCTCAGAGAAAAATTTGTATGTAAGTGTGATACAGCTGATATGATGTCATAGGCTAATTAGAATAAAATAAAATGAAATTGTCATAATATTTTTTAATCCCACAATCTCACTTTGCTTGTTTCCTATTAACCTGTAACACTACGTGGTCATGTCACAATTATATGGAACACTCACTCCTCTTCTCAAGTTGGAATTTGACCCATGACACTATGTGGTGGTGTCACAGTTTCATTGATCCGTACACTTCTTGCCTTCATTCACCAAAAATAATATAAAAGAAAACCCTACATTCCACAATCCACAGCCACAATTTATCATTAACCATTTCAATACTTCTCTAATTCTCTCCTTTTGCTATAGTCCAACAACGTGTAGCGTGCTATCAATTAAGCTCTCCATTTTCTATCGTGCTAACTGCTGAATCTTCCTCTAAAAGTTTGCTACAAACCTACAACCTCAGGTTCTATTGTTCTTTAACTATTAGATTTTTTTTAAAATCTTACTGTATTCATAAATTCATTATAAATTGTGTCTATTTTGCTTCAATGCTTGCAAAATTTTTCTTTTATTATAAATATGTCTACGAGGAAATTTGAATCTGGTTATCAAAAACTTAAAAGAAAAAGAAAAGAAGAAAAATTAATTCAATCTAGAAAAGGAGCTCTTGATAAATTTGTAATTAGAAAGAAACAAAACATGACAAAAAATGTAAATGAAGATTTAGTAAATGAACATATATCCAAATCATTTAATAGAATTAGAGGATAATGAAGTAAACAAACAAAATGATAACAACAAAGAGGTTCCTAATAATAGTGAAACATGAAATATAACAATTCGTAATGAAGTCCATGAAAAAAACGTAGAAGAAAATGAAACATATAAAAAAAATGAAACAAGTAAAGAAAATGAAGATATTAATAAAATGTTTAATTCTATTCCTACAAATATTTATGATCCGGGACGATGGGAAAATATTGATACAAAATTAAGAGATTTATTAGTTGAAAGAGGTCCAATTAGACATAGACTAAAAAATTTCCTAAAAATAAAAAATCTAATAGATCTTCTCTACTAAATGTTACATTCGAAAATTATCAAATGGAGAGAAGTATGATAGGAGATGGCTGGTGTATTCAAAAGATTTTGATAAAATATTTTGTTTTTGTTGCAAGTTGTTTAATTCGAAATCTAACAAATGTCAATTAGCTAATAATGGGACTAGTGATTGGAAAAATCTTAGTAATAAGCTTAAAGAACATGAAACAAGTAATGAACATATTACTAACATGAATCCTTGGGTTGATTTAGAAATGAGACTATTAAAGAATAAGACAATTGATAAAAATGTGCAAGGACAAATTAACAAGGAGAAAGAATACTGGAAAAATGTTTTATTGAGAATTATTGCTGTTGTAAAGAATCTTGCTAAATATAACTTGGCATTTCGTGGGAAAAATGAAAAAATTTACCAATAAAATAATGGAAATTTTTTAAGACTAATTGAAATGATTGCAGAATTTGATCCAATAATGGAAGATCATATTTGACGTATTCAACATGGTGAAATTCATAATCATTATCTTGGACATAATATACAAAATGAATTGATACATATGTTAGCTTTTGAAATTAAAAGTGCAATTATTAAAAAAATTAAAGAAGAAAAATATTTTTCAATTATACTTGATTGTACTCCACATGCCAGTCATCAAAAACAAATGAATCTTATATTACGATGTGTAGATATTTCAACAAGTCCACTAACAATAGAGGAATATTTTTTAGAATTTCTAAAAGTAGATAATACTTTTGGAAAAGGCCTTTTTGATGTACTCATAAATGTTATAAAAAATCTTGAACTTGATATTAATGATATAAGAGGACAAGGATATGATAATGGATCTAATATGAAAGGAAAATGTCAAGGTGTACAAAAAAGACGATTAGATATTAATCCTAGAGCATTTTATACACCATGTGGTTGTCATAATCTTAATCTAGTACTTTGTGATATGGCCAACTCTTGTACTAATGCTATATCTTTTTTTGGAGTAGTACAATGTATATATTCATTATTTTCTTCTTCTACAAAACGATGGAAAATTTTACAAGATAATGTACCTTATTTAACTGTTAAATTATTGTCACAAACACATTGGGAGAGTCGTATTGAAAGTGTTAAAGCAATAAAATTTCAAGCCACACAAATAAGAGATGCTTTACTTCAATTAGTGAAAACTACTAAAGATCTGAAAATAAATAGTGAAGCTAATTGTTTAGCAACATATGAGATTGAAAATTTTGAATTCTTATTGGGTATGACTATTTGGTATGACATATTTTTGCTATTAACTCAATTAGTAAGAACTTACAATCTAGAGACGTGCATATTGATGTTGCTATAAATCAATTAAAAGGTCTTATTTCTTTTTTTAAAGAATATAGAGAAAATGGATTTACATCAGCTTTGAAAACATCTAAAGAGATTGCACTTGAAATGAAAATTCAACCTATATTCTGTGGAAAATGTATAATTCATAGAAAGAAACAATTTGATGAGAATGTTGAAGAGTAGGCCACGTACCCAATCAGCCGAAGAATCTTTTAGAATTGATTTTTTTGTATATATATAGTAGATCAAGCTATTTCTTCACTTCAGAGTAGATTTGAACAATTTCAAATATATGAAGATATTTTTTGTTTTTTATTTATTTTAAATAAATTAAAATCACTAGATGATGATAGTTTGAAAAAATATTGTCTTAATCTTGAACATTTTCTGAAATATGATAAATTTTCTGATATGGATGGTTTAGATTTATTTTCAGAATTAAAAGTCTTAAAAGAAGTTTTAGAAAAAGAAATAAACACTCCAATTGAAACATTGAACTATATAAAAAAAACCTAGATTCTTTTCCAAATGCATATATTGCTTATAAAATATTATTGACAATACCAGTAACTGTTGTTTCTGCGGAAAGAAGTTTTTCAAAACTAAAATTGATAAAATCTTATCTTCAAACGACTATGTGACAAGAAAGATAACGTGAATTAGCTATATTATCTATTGAAAAATATTTGTTAGTAAAACTTGAATATAAAAATTTAATTAGTAAATTCTCATCACAAAAAGTAAGAAGAATTAATTTTAAATGATTTTTTTATTATTTTAAGAATGAACTAATATTAAGTATATTAATTTATTAAATATAAAAATGCCTCATTTAAAACTTTTGCCTTTGGCCTTAACTTGCATTGAGCCAGCCTTGGAAGTACTGATACTCAATAATTGGGGTTAGGGATAGGGGTAGGTTTTATCAATTGTTAAAAAATATAAAAAAATAAAAAAGGAAATATATATGGCTCCTAAATTCATACCACTACTAAATGTATAGATGATCATATTACATGGGAAAAAAAGATCCGTTAATAAGCAGTGACATGTGCGGGAATCACAAACTATATCACCATCATTACCACAATTTTCATACGCCTAAAAGAAAAAGAAAAAAAAAAAAAAAGAATACTTAATTTAACATCGACAAATTGTTAATTGTTTAATAAATCAAGACAGCCAAACATAATATCTAATAATTTTTATATGTAAGATCACTCCAAAATGTATTTCCTCTAATGAACACAATAAATAACTTATTGCGATGGTAGCTGAGATAGCAAACAATCACAGCTTAAGAATTGGAGATCTTGAGTTCAAATCGTTGCTCTTTCATTATTGAGGGCCTCTATTGGCATCCCAAGATTTTTATCCCACAATCATTTTAAAATTTTCAAGGTTATATGAAAATATAGAAGGATTTTATAAAAACTGACCGTGTTGTCCACTAGAGAACATCATTTTGAACAACTTTTTAAAAGAAATTTTTTTCAAGCTCAGTCATTCAAGTGGACCTTCTAATAAATGAAATAGAAGCTGTTAATGACTAAAAAATCCACTTAAATGACAGATTTTGGAAAAAAAATTCATGTACAAAGTTGTTCAGAATACTGTTTTCTAGTGGACAACATAGCCAATTTTTATGAAAACATTTTATATTTTCATAAAACCTTGAAATATTTTTAAAAAGTGGGGATAAAAAGGTAAGTTTTAGGGTGCCAATAGAGCCCCCTTCACTATGAGATGCATGGGTTTGTGATAGGATTTTGCATTACATAAGACTAGTACGGGCCCAAAGTCCCTGTACCTTAGTTGGAGTAAGGCTTAGGATATCCACCTTTGACTAGAAAAGGAAAGAAAAAAAAAATAGAACACAATAAACTAAGATTGTTGTTTTGCTAATTCGCAGAGGGAATAACTTGCCCTCTGTTTGGTTCGTTCATAGAATGAGGTAAAAGAAAAAAAAAAAATAAATAGCTTGAAAATGTTTAAGAAATCACTTTTTTAAGAATTTTTTTTCTCTTCTTTCTTTCTCTCTTTATAGAGAAATTGATCACTTGGAGACTATCCCAACTGGTCAGTTCTCTACCAAGTATGCATATAATTTGTCTAATATTGTTTAGAATTCTCTTACATTTACTTTACTAATTTGGAAATTTGTTGGATAAATTACAAAAATGACCTCCTTGTACTTTAAGTCTGATTTTGTTTTAGTACCTTTTAACTTTAAAATCAATCGAAATAATGATAAGTAGTACGGAGCTTAATGGTCCTATATTCCTTTCCACTCGTTTTGCAAGTAAGTTGGTGAGAGTCGTAGGGGACCCCACCTGTAAGGTGCAGATTCAGGGTATTCCTTCAGGTCGAATTTTGAGGCTGCTTTTGGTTTGAGAAAGTAGAATAGAATGGAGTGGGTATGGAATGAGAATGAGAATGAGAATGAGAATGGAATGGGAATAGTTATTCCGTGCTTAATGTTTGGTCAGAGGTGGGAATAGAATGAAAAGTAATAGGTGAGACCTATTTTTAATGATTTTTGCTTCTTAAAAGAAGGGAATAGCCATTTCTCTTTATTTTGGCAATGGTTATTCCCTCCAAAAAAAAGAATAGACGCTCACAAAGGAATGACCATTCCATTCCCTTGTGGAACCAAATATTCACTTTTTGTGGCGGAATAGAATCATCATTCCATTCCCTCTCTTTCCCTCAAACCAAATGCAGTCTTAGTAGGAGTGTCCTAGCCTGCTATTTTCACACTAGAAACTTATAGCTCTAATTTTCTGTATGTATAGGGCCTTATGATCCATAAAGCCCTTTATGGAAAATTGGAAACCAACTCTATACCCTTGTAAATATTTAAATAAAATATTATCAAAATAATCATAAAACTCCCTGGCCTTAAGGTCATATTTCACTAGGGGTGCAACTTGGGCGGGTTGAGAGGTCATCCCAAGCTCAACGTACCTTAAGTATAAAACTCTCAACCCAATCCCAGTCCAACTTGTTCTTCAAGTTAAGGTTCCTAACCCATGCTCAACCAGCCGTGGGATTGGGCGGACTCAGGTTGGGCATGGGTTATACGGGTTGAATAGGTTTAGGTCGGGTTGAATAGGTTTATGCCAGGTTAAGCAAGTTGGCTTGTTTCTTTAAATAAAATAAAAAAAATGAAAAACCTTCTTTAAGAAAAAAAAAAAATAGAAACCATCTAAATAAAAATGCATTACTGCATATGTACAAAAATCTCAATTATCTCAATTTTATTGATTAACCTAGAATTCATGACAATTCAAAAAATAATTTTTTCACCATAAAAAAAAAAAAATGAAGATGAAAGCATCAAAATAATTAAACAACATTTGAATTCAAAACATTAACATATGTATAATTAAGTACATAAGCAACCATGTTTAAAAAATTATTCAATATATTTTAAAAATTATATATTATATAGATCAGGTTTGGGTTGGGTTTAAGTTACTCGACCCCTCTTTTCAAGCCCAACCCGAATTAAAATTGGGTTAGGATTTTCCTACCCAATCCCAACCCAATGTATGTAAGACTATTGCCCAAGCTTGTTCTTTAACCAAGTTGGGTTAGGGTTAGGCGGGTTAGTTAGGGTTAGGCGGGCTCAACCCGTCCAAGTTACAACCCTATATTGATTGCTAATAGTTCGCACCTCTCAAATGATACTGATTTGACAATTTACCACGGACTCCCATAAATGGCATGCTCATGGAAAGGTACAAACTGCTAATCATGAATAGTTTAAGGATTACCTCTCCTGATTTTAATTTAAGTTCAAGGTAGTAAAGTGATATTTGACCTAAAGTTTAGGAGAATTTATAACAATTTATTTACCCTAATATTTTTATGGTCCCTCCAAATTCCTTATAAGCTAAAGTGCTTCCTTTGGTTTCTAATGCATGACTTCCTCATAATACGTCATTGGGTGTAAAAGGGGATCTAGGGTTTTTGAGTATTTTTTGTTTTGTAATCTCTTAAATATATAGTGGATTGATCATTGTAACCCATGGATCGATGTAGGCATCTTACCGGACCATGTAAATTTTGTGTCATCTCTTTAACCATGTAAATCTTATGTCATCTCTTTGTGTGATTGTTTTATTCTTGGTGCCATCAATTTATTTGTATTTGTTTTGTTTTTCATGCCTCCGCACGACAAATGTGATACGGGAAGTAAAGACGGAGTTGAGAATGTGAAGGTCAGAGAGCACTTACAAGGGCCCATTATTTGCGCAAGGTCAAGATTGAGTTTCAGCAACTCAACAATGAAGCATGATCTACCTTGGGCAGTACGAATCCAGAAAAGAAAAAAAAATAAAAATCATTAGTTGATGGAAGCTGGGAGAAAAACAGAGTGACCAAAAAAGAAAAAAAAAATGATTTAGAAAAGCGTAAATTATATAGTGTCAAGTGCCGTACCTGTTAAAAACCGTTTCTACTCTCCTAATAGGCACAGTTTAGCTTGTATAGCTTCCCACCAAACGGCAAACGGCAAACGGTTCCCCTCGATGACAAACTTGTTTACTTCAATTTCGCCGAACTGAGCTTGAGCCCCAGTTCAAAAACCTGGCTCAATTTCGCACCAAAGCCTCAGTGGATCTAGAAAATTTAAACCCACAATTGAAACCGTTTTAGTTAACAAAGCAATAATCCGTTTCTTTAGTAGAATGACCAGGCTTGCCTATTAATTACAATGCTATGTATGTGCATGTGTCATGTGTGTTCCTTTGTTTGATGCGCACACTGAAATTTGCCACAAAAACACGCAATACAGGAATGGGCTTGGAGGCTTGGTCTGTGGTTGAAGGCTTGTCTTCTCTCACCTAATGTGTAATTCTCCATGTCTTTTCTACTTGGTGATGAATGTTGACGAGAAGAATATTGGTTGATTAGTGTGCACGATGGTCTCTCAGATTGCAGGCTGCTATGATGATGGTTTCCGAGATTGAAGGATTTTAAGGAGTTGAAGGTAAACGTGAACGGGGAGAAGTGGAGCAATAATGTGAGTTTTAGTGTGGGAGCTTCAGACGGTTTGTGTCTCAAAATGTGTGAGAGCCTCAGACGGTTTGTGCATTTTTAATCGATTGTCACTCTTGAAATAGCACTATTTTTTAGAAAAAGCTTATTAAATGTTTTACATAAATGGTATTTTAAGAAATAAAATCAAAAGAATCATTAACTTTTTGAATAGGATTATAATTTTGGAACATCTCAAAAAGAAAAATGAGACCAATGAAATACGAATGGAAGGATTAGTTCTTGTCTAGGTTAATTTTTCTTTTAATTTGATGCTCAAAGTTTACTTTGTGAAGCAATATGGTCCCTAACCTTGGCATTGTGTTTGGGATGGAGAGATTTGAATGAATGGAAAGGAATTCGAATTCTAAACTCTAATTTCGATATTAAAAATGGATAGATTTATAAAGAGAAATGAATTATAAAGGATTTGATAGGATTTCAATTCATGTATAATGTATTGGAATCTAATCTAAGTGGCTGGAATTTTGTGGGAATTTGATTCATTAGAAGAGTTATAATAAGAAGAATAAAAGATCTAATTTAGTTCCTTTGTTTTAGATTCCCTCCATGCCCAACATGTTCACGAGTTGTTGGATAAATTCCATCAGGTCAATTTCAAGCTTATTTTTAGATAGAGTGGCTGATTATGTAGCTAATTTAGGTCACAATGTGTTGATAACACTATTTGGAGTAATCAATTTCCTATACATTGTAGTCCATTTGTATGGTGGATTTATGGGGAATTGCCTTTCCACGTTGTATGAATACTTATATTTAATGAATAATTTCCTTTTATTAAAAAACAATCACTCCCTTAATTTTAAATTGGCCATCTTGTTTTAAAAAAACATATATATTTTTTTTATGGAATCCTTCTTAAATGCGAGTTAGGATTCAGTGAATCGTGTTGAGGTGATGGCAGTCCTTGGATGGGGCTTTTGGACAACTTAGATTGAAATATCAAAAAGTTGTTATTGAGGTCATTTTGATCATTTCAGTAGCACATTTTTAATCTTTCAATCTTAACTGTCCAAAAGTCCAACAAAGCACCAAATCCTAACTTCTTCAATGCTTTCACATCCACATTTATATTTTAATATTCCAGTTTTGCCCTCAAGTGTGGTACAATCATTAGTTGAGTTTGTTTTGTCAATTTGTTGTAAATAGTACAATGGATGAGTATTTTAGAATTTTGAATAAAATGAAATCTTGACTTTTTAACTAAAATAATAATTTTGAAACAATTCAAAATGAAAATAGAGATAATAAATATGAAATGGAAGGAGTAGTAAAAAGATGAATGAAAATAGGAAGATGCAATGGGCACTCCCATAAAAACCTCTTGCATTTTTCGATTAACTTAATGAAAATGATTGCTAAAGTGAAACAATGATGAGAAGTGTGGAAAGCGTGCATGAGTGCCAAAATTTCTTACTTTTTATTTTCCAAGTAATATTCTGATGATTCTATTTTTCATGGGCATATAAGTCAAAATACACCCAAAAAAATCAATAAATTTAGGGCTTCTTTGATTGTCTGATTCGAAATTAAATAATTTAAGAAATTTTATATGACATTAAAAGTACACTTCATCGTCTTGAATTAACAAATTCAAGAAAATGATGGTTATCATCATAAATAAGAGTGAAAATTTAAAATAATGGCATAAATTCCTTAAAATTGATTCTAAAATATCAATTATAGTGATATCTCTAATATTTTAAAATATTATAATTTAAGGTGATAAATTTATGACTTTAATCATATGTAAATTTTTTAAAATTGTTTAATTTCGAAATGAACAACCAAACGGACCCCAAGAGAACTAAACAAATGTTCGTGTACATCACATATCAGAACGTACTCAATCCTGTCTGAAGAAGGCCTGGCGACAAATTTCAAAAATTATGATATGAACAGACCTCATATTATTATCCTTTCTCAAACTGTAGAAGATCACTGTGTTCCGAGTAAAAGATTCTTTATGGTAGGGTAGGAGTGTCAGGGGGGTTGTTCTCGAGGACCTCCTTCTTAAGGTCCTTTTGAGAATTCTAGCTTGCGTCTGGGGCCTTGAATTAGAAACACGGAGTATTATTGGAGCTGGTAGGTGGTGTGGTGTTGCTAGAAGACAAATTGGGAATTTCAATAACATTGGAAAAAAAAAACCTAAATACTTGCGTTCCTAATGATACTTGTTCCACCATTTCAAATTAAGGGGGTGTTTGGCAAACCCCTCAACCCGGTTAACAAAGGATAAAGTTATAAAGAATTGATGTACAAAACTACACAACAGAAAATAATGAATAACAAAAATTTTAATTCAATTTCTTAATACCCTGAATCTGATTGCGATTTATTACAAAATATAAATCCTAATTACATAAAAAAGGTAATAACTTACAAGAGATCTTTAAGACGATTGATTGAAGAATAGTTGAACAGTACAAGTGTCCTGTCTTCACGGTATCTACACCAAGTAAAAACTTTCAATTGTTTTTTTTTTTTCCTTAAGGTTTGTTAGAAGAAGAGAAGAAGAAAGAGAGACCAAGCTAGGGCCGGCCAAAGGGATAGAGGGTCTGATATGTTGTGTGGCTAGCAAGTGCTAGCTGGTATATATAGCCACCACCGGTACTAAGGGGGCGGCCAAAGGGATAGAGAGTGTGATGTTATGTGTGTGGCTAGAATGAAAAGCTTTGGATGTTAATTGTGTGGGCTAAAATGAAGTTCTTGATTACGTTTACCAGTGGAAAGATTTTGGTGTACTTGCATTCAACTCGGTAAAGAGTAAGTCTACAGCTAATACGGCTTGAGGTAAGTTTCTGTGGAAATTTTGTTAAAGCTACATATTGGATTATCATATCCTCATGTTTCAGCCGTAAAGCTATGAAGTGAGTTATTTTATTTATTTATTCCTAAATTTTTGAAATAATAACTGGACATGATTGATATAAAGGCGACACAGAGTTAAGATCACTCGATACAAACCAAGAAGTAGAAAGAACACAACAAAAGAAGAACCAGTCCACCAACATGTATCTGCAAACTCCCTCCAGATGGAACTAAAATTTAAAAATCTCATATGGAAGTGGAATTCCATTCTGTTGATATGTAATTGAGTAGTAACACTGTGAACCAAAGCTTGAACAATCTGCAAACAGAAAAGGGAAAAAAGAATTAATAGCACAGTACTTGCCAAAGAAAAGAAAATAAATATTTCGACTCTTGTTTTTGGATTTTTTGGTTTCATTAAGATGAACAACTCAACATTCTAAACTCAATAGAGTGGAGGGCTTTGCCTTCTTGGGCTCAAATAATGAAAGATTAAGATCCCATATATAATTTTTAGTTATTCTCCCACCTTTTCTCAGCAACCGATATAAGCATTTGCGACAGAAAAGCTTTGATCATTCTCTTTAAACCATGGATCTTAAGAGTTTCAATCTTCAATTTGATATTTTCTAGTACAATTTGTAGTTCTTCACAAGAATTTTCTTTTCCTCTGTTTTGTTTGATCTTTTTGTCCCCTGCTTTCAGATCATTATCCTGGTCTTTGTAATTCCGTCCTGCGTGTTAAGGTTTCAACTTAAAAGCCTAGACTTATAAGTGAAGGCCCAACTGGGTATATGAAGACATGTTTAATTCGATATTTAATCAATGTGGGATATGAGACTTCCCAACACTTCCCCTCACGCGACATACTTTGATATCATGTTAAATTTTTAACTTACAAGTCTAAACTTACAAGTAGAAGACCACATGTTTAATTTGATATTTAATTGACGTGGAACTTCCCCACAAACCGATGACATTATCAAATGAGTCCCCGCCTCAACTCTTTAGGGTTTTGAGGTGTTGATGTCACATCAACCATTACTCAATTATATAGAGACAAATTCCAAAAGTTATGAGGTGAACAGATCTCATATTATTTTCCTTTGAGAAATGCAGAAGATCATGTGTGCTGGATGAAGATTTTTTACTCCATTAAAGTAGCTTAAGAAATGCTTTAATGTCTTGACATGGATAAATGAATCACTTTTACGGTGAGAGGAGGAAGTTGAGTCAGGATCCGAATCATTGTCTTAAAGAAGGATCCGAGGAGCTCCTTTTTTTTTTTTTTAAGAAACTCATTGTATTAATCTAAAAAGAGCAATACAAATTTGGACAATAAGTCCAAAGAGCGAACCAAAAGAGAGAGCAAAGCTCAACCCCTATAAGGGAAACAACAAAAAGAGAACATGCTGAAACAAACAAAATAGAACGCAAACAGCCAACCAGTAAAAGCCCAAAAGAATCAAGGGGGATAAAAATGGCCCCCAATAACATTTCTCTTAACTGGCTTTGAAGCACAAATCTCAGTCCAATTCCTCATTATAAAAAAAAGAGGAATTCCTTCAAAAGATGTGTGCACCGAAGCCCATAAAGAATAAAAAAAACAAATCCTATCCCACAACCCATCAATCTCCTCATGAATGTCCTTAAATATCCTAGCATTTCGCTTAATCCAAATCACCCAAATAGAGATGGTAATTTCGCCCTGATCCATAGGGTCTTGACTCGATCCATACCCATATGGGTGAGGATTTTTTTATTTTTTTATTTTTTTTTTCAAGTATCGGGTCGGGCATGGATATAAATTAGAAAATTATTTTGGGTATGGGTCGGGCATGGATCCCAGAAGGAAAAACTTGATGACCTGACCCGACCCTAGGGATGGCAATTTCTCCCTGATCCATAGGGTCCCCAACTCGATCCATACCCAAATGGGTGGGTATTTTTTTTATTTTTTTTCGGGTATCGGGTCAGGTATGGGTATAAATTTATAAAAAAAAAAAAAAAAAAAAAAGGGTACGGGTCGGGCATGGATCCTAGAAGTAAAAAACTCGAAGACTCGACCTGATGTTTTTACAATATATATATATATATATATATATATATATATATTTTACAATAAAATATAAATACTACCTTAAAAAAGTAAAAAAAACCCTAAGTAAAGTAAGTTTCTAGATCATATTAGGTTCTAAAAACATTTATAGGCTTGGTATATGATTATATGAATAACATTTAATAGGTGTAAGTAGCAAAAAAATGGAATTTGGGGAAAAAAAAATCCTCACAACAGGTTGGTCGGGCATGGATGGCCCAACAGAACAGTGGATCGGGGATGGAGTTTGATTCTTCTGCCCCATCGGGTATCGGGTCGGGCATGGGTATAGGAGTTTAAAGATTGGGTCGGGCATGGGGTAGTGCTGACCCGCATTCGACACGACCCATTGCCATCCCTACCCGACCTGATGCTTTTATAAAATATATATATATATTTTACAATATATCTATATCTATATATATATATATATATGGGACGGTTCTGTTGACACCTGGTGTAAGTTTTACTTTTACACCTTTTTACAACCTTAGATCTCTTTTGATCCAACGGCTCCCATCATCCTCATTTCATATCTTTTAAACACAGATTTGGGTTGGATATGAATAGGGTTGGATAAAAATTAACCCAAAACCCATTTCTTTCAATTGAACATGTTCTAATCTTCTAACCCATCCTGCATCTCTCCTCCTCTCTCTCTCCCAATCCCCACCCCTAACCCCATTTCAATTACTTCGTCTCTCACTCAAGATCAATCAATCTCTTCTCACCAGTGACAAAAGCTCATCCATTTGTGGAAATAGTTCATCAGCAGAAACTCCACAACTCCAGCAATAGCTCGACTTTGCGGCGACTAGGTAGAAGACCAAACTGTTACGAGCAACTCTGACAATAGCAGATTGAAATAGAGAACTTCCATTTACGAAAATTTGTTTAATATTAGTAGAAGACCAAACCACTATACTCAACCCCCATCCCTCCCCCCCCCCCCCCCCCAACAAATGAAAAAGAAAGAAGACGATGGTTTTTCCAGTACTCCAAGTCTTCAAAAAATATAGCACCGCCCTAGCTCCATTAATTGAAAGAGGAAATATGAAATTCCATAAGACCACAACAAAAAACAAATAAAATATTCAAATGAAGCCTCTTTACACCAGATCCACCAACAACCTTTAGGTTCTTTTTTTTTTTTCCCCGCCTAATCTGAAAAATATCAACTGAGATTTTATTATATATTTATACCATACCAAAACTGAACAAGGAAATAGATAAAAAAAATCTACTATGTTTATTTTTTAGGAGACCAAGAGGAAGAAGATTAAGAAATTCAGAAAACTTGTTTTTTAGTTTTTGCCGAAGTTCTGGAGTTCTTGGTGCAGCTATATTTGTATCGGTATGGTGGGAATTAGAGATTGTGGGTGTGAGAAGGTGAATAGAATGTATAGTGTTAGAGCTTGAGAACGGAAGAGAGTGGGAGTGTCGTAACTCGTAAGAGTGGGTATGAAAAAAATAAAAATAAATAAAACACAATATAAATGGGTCTCAGGTCTTTTGTCTTGAACCAACCTGTATTTGCAACTTAAGTAAAAAGATCCACAAGTATAAGGGCCGTTAGATCGAAAGACATCTAAGGCTATAAAAAGGTGTAAGAGTAGAATTCTTACACCAGGTGTCAACGTATCCCTCCCCTATATATATATATATATAGATAGATAGATAGATAGCTAACTTAATAAACCCTAAGGTTCTTCCTATTCACTAACCTATTCTCTCTCTCAACCCTTAGGCCCTCACGCCGCTATCACTCCATCAGTCCCTCACTCACGGTCACGCTTTCCCGCTCGCCACTCTATGCCGTCGCCAGCGACTTCAGCTCACTCTCATGCTTTCACTCTTTAGGCCCTTCACGGTCACGGCCTCACGCGAGTCACGCCCTCAGCCCCTAACAGCCTCACTGGTTTATGGTCGTGGCTCCCTCACGGCCTCATGCCTCACCCATTCCTCATGCATTCTGCCGTCGGCCCGTCACTGCTTCACCCTCACGACCCCAGTACCTCAACGTCACTGCAACACCGCCTCCTAAATTCCAGATCTGACCAGATCTACACTAGATCTGTCCCTCTCCTTTCACCACCGTAAGTCCGTAAGCCACTCAAGTATCTTTCTTTCTTTCTTTTTTTTTTTTTTTTTTTCCTGGGATCTGAATTTCATGCACTGAATAATATTTTTGAGTTGTAACGATTAATATTAATCTTAAAAAGTAAATGTTTAAGGCTTGCTCTTATAAATTGTCATATATATTAGGTTGAAAATGTCCATTTGTAACGTTAACTCTCAATTATCACCTCCGATTGAAGGCTCACAACCGTTACCGGATGAGGGTTCTCACCATCGTCAACTCCAACTGATAACTCTCCAGTTCCCATCGAAAATGAAGATAGTGTCAAGGCAAAAGATTCTAATTCTAATTCTAATAATAGTAGACTAAAGAGTGATGTGTGGGAACATTTTGTGAGGAATTTTGAGAAAAGATAGTGGAAAGCAACTTGTATAAGGTCGGGCGTGGGTAGGTTGGGCATGGATGGCCCAAGGTGATAGTGGATCGGGAATGGAGTTCAATTCCCCTGCCCCATCGGGTATAGGGTCGGGCATAGGCATAGGAGTTCAAAGTCGGGGTCAGGCATGGAGTAGTGCCGACCCGCATCTGACCCGACCCATTGCCATCCCTACACCCAAATAATGGCCATCATCGCACTACTCCATAAAACCTTCTCAAGCGACCTAAACCTCTGAAATCAACTTCAAACAAGCCACCAATGAACTTAGGTCCAACCCAATTCAAACTAGCAAGGATGAAAAGGCGCTGCCATAGGCCCACAGCTCAATCGCAACCTCACAGTGAAGGAATAAATAATCCACTGATTCTCCTTTGCTTCTACACAGGACACACCAATGCGGAGAAAGACAAGAAGTTGGCCTTTTCCTTTGAACCCAATGACTAGTATTAGTCCTTTGATGAGCAGCCGACCAAACTAAGATCTTAACTTTCAAAGGAACAACAAATTTCCAAATCAATCTAGCAGGAAAAAACACCAAAACCGAGAAGTCATCTCTCAAAGAATCAAAATAGGATTTGGAATAAAAAACATTAGAGGAATGATTAATCCACAATCTTCTATCAGAACTAGAAGGAAAAATTAAAACATTCTGAATAGAGGTAAGAAGAACCACCATCTCCTCAGACTCTCTATTATTAAGGTTACGGGATTAAAAAAAAAAATCTAGTTCAAAGAACTAGAATCCACACTAACCATATCAGCAATAACTGCATTTTTGGCTCTTAAAAGATAGAATAACCGAGGGAATAAATGAGACAAAGTTCTTTCTCCTAACCACACATCCTCCCGAAAACGGATGTGGGCCCGTTACGAAGAAGAAAAAAGTTTAATAGGGTTCAAAAAACAAAGAAGACCTTGAGAGATAAATTTCCAAGGGCAACGAAAGCACTCTCTATCCAAAATTTCAGCTTTAATTTGAGCCTTAGAGATTAGAAATACTTTTAGAGTTGCAGGAGGCTGTGGTATTACGGAAGACAAATTGGGAATTTCCTTGACATTATGAAAAAAAAAAATGTTCATAGTGAAAATTGTTCCACCATTTGAAATTAATTTGACGGCCTAGGGTGGGAAAATGATTATTTTTGGGTAAAAGCATTAGAACTAGAGAAAGCATTTTTTGGTAAAAGGATTTTTTTTTTTCCTTTTGTAATTGGCTTGTTATGGGAAAACGATTATTAAGTTTAAAGCAATTTTACAAATGTATAATGTTAAGGAATTTTATAATAAGCAACAAACTAGAGATATTCAAAGCCTTTAAGAACAACTAGCATTGATTACTCGAGGCCACCCCACCAGACAGGTTTACAGTGAGCTGGTGTGTCATTTTGGTGTGCAACGTGGAACACATTGGATTCCTTAGCTTTAAATGCAATGTGAAACACATTGGAGCCATTCAAAAAAAAATTTTTCGGATGTCCCACTTGCAAAAATTTGAACCAAAAGTCATTTTCATGAATATATATGATTCAAACGTACTCCCAAAAGCGACTTTGGGCACATGAACCATTACTCCAAGACTTTGAACTTTGAACTTTGAACTAATATTACATTATTTGCAGTAAAGATCCGATGTCTCTAGTCTACCTTCAGCCAGATAAAGGCTCATCCATTTTGCATGTTATAGAAACAGATGTTAGGTACTAAATCCATTGTCTTCCACCCCCAGCCTTGTATAGCCTTTTTGTTCTTGTTTTGTGAGCCCCACACAATCTACCAGAAAGGAAAAAGGGAAAAAAAGAAAAAAAAAACCATTGTCTTTCATGGTACTCGCTCTGTCCGTACGTCCCATTATTTTTATTATTTTTTTAGTCTCAAAATGTTTGTCTATTTTGAAAGTCAAATCATTAATTTTTTCTAATTTTCTTATATTACGCATTATTATTTCAATAATTACTTTCAACACAAAAGTACAAAACCCAATACCAAATAGGGAAGGATAATTTTGAAAAAAAAAAATTTAATAAATGACAAGTTAATATAATGATACTCCCTCCATTTCATATTAATTGTCCCCTTTTGACTCCTCACATTTTTAAGGAATCAATTTGAAATCCTTTTACAAATATATATTATCTTTAAGTTTCCAATTTTACCCTTAAAGCATTCAAACATCAGAAAAGATATTGTGGCGCCAAATTGTTCAAATTGCTAGAATTATTCCGTATCTCCTTCCAAACGCAGTACTCCTCTGCTCCCTTTTTTTTTTTTTTTTTTGTTTTTTTGCTCTGTTTTCACAGGCTTTTCCCTCTTCTCCCACGCTTTCTTTTTAGCCCCCCCTCTGTTTTTTTTTTCTTTTTCCTTGTTCACATATGTTTTCTCTCTTTGTTCCTTTTCAAAATTTTAATGCCAAAAGCCTATATTTAAGGAAGTCTGTTCCCCCTAAAATTCTCCCTCTTTGTTCCTTTCCAATTTTTCAACACCAAAAGCCTATATTTAAGGAAATTTGCCAAAGACAAAAAGTTTTCTTCTAAATTTTTTTCTTCAAATGAACGAAACTACCCGTCTTCTCTCTCCCCTGTTTTTTTTACCGAAGTACTCTGTTTTTTTGGCTCTCGCTTTTCGTTGGTCTTCTCTGCCATTTTTTTTTTTTTTTCACCCTCTTCCTTAGATGAGACGAGGACTTGATATTCATGAACTGAATGGAACGAAACTACCCATCTTCTCTCTCCCCTATTTTTCTACTGGAGTACCCTGTTTTTTTTCGCTTCTCGCTTTTCGTTGGTCTTCTCTGCCTTTTTTTTTGCTCCACCGTCTTCCTTAGATGAGATGAGGACTTGATATTCATGAACCGGATGAAATTACCTGTGAAGAATCCAAAAGCCCCAAGTTTGATTTGAACCAAAACCACCAAAGTTAGCATAAAAATCCGCCACGATCCCAACCTGCAAAAACTGCTGTGTTGATGGGTTCGGAAATGGCCATTGGAAACTGCTATGTTGTCAGCAATGGCGGTGCCCACAGGCAGTGACGAGGGTAGAAAGAAACTTTTTGGCAAAAGAGTTTTTGCCTGTGGTTGATCACCTCGCCTGTGGTTGATCTTTTCTTTATTCCTTCGAAAAGAGTTTTTGCCTTTTGGCAATATCCCCTCCTAGATCGGATTATTCCATTTCCTATAGAGAGTAATTTAAATTGATGGTAAAAGGGTATTTTAGAAAATAAATTGAAAAAAATTGTTGACTTTTCAATTGAGACAATTTTTTTGAAACATCCCAAAATGGAAAGTGAGACATTTAATATGAAACGGAGGGAGTAGGTTTTTTTTCTTTTTCTTTTTTTTTTTTTTTTTTTTAAAAAAAAAATTTTAAATTATGTGTTTTGTCAAACTTAACCTATCTTTATGGGAGAAAGAAAATATTAAATTGTGCTCCATTTTCCAATCGCTGTGCCTCTCTTTCAGTGAGGTACAACACAAATAACTACAATGGGATCTGACCATGGAGGGAAGATATTAAAGTTGGAGGGAAAGAAACCGAAGAATTGCGGGGAGGAAAAATATCTCATAATCCAGTGGTTGGTGACTTGGTGTGCTCCAGTCCAATCACATGCATGATAGTGCCCATTCAAGAAGACCGGTCACTGGGTCAGCTAATCAAATGGAGGGAGACTTGATTACCTGATATCCATGAAAGACTTTTCTTCCTACAAATAACTGGACTTCAGCCTCTGTTTGTTGTGGGAGAAATCATTTATTTGGGAAAAGACATAATGCATGTATTAGTGGCTATCAATGGCGGAGTCAGGAATTTATTCCAGTGGCGGTTTTTTATTTTATTTTATTTTATTATTATATTTTTTTTGCCTTATAAATTAGAGAATCATTAGAAGTAGCCTTGGATTTTTTTTTTTTTTCGTAATAGATAATAACAAGAACAAAGAAAGTTTTTTGAACTTAATAATTAAAATAAAAACTTAATTTTTTTTTTTTTTTTGGTATGACATGGAACCCTTGACGGCTTGACTCTACCTCGTAAACCTTTCGTGAAACTGAGGTAAACCTCGAATACTTGCAACCTCTTGCAAGTATTGACTAAGACTGGGTTTTGAAACCAAGATCTTGAGATATTACACTTCAAAGGCTTGCCAACTGAGTTACTCACGCGAATAAAACTTAAATATTCATTAATAATAAAAGAGATACAATTAGAAAAATTAAACTTTTATGAAATAAAAGGAGTAAGAGTTATCTATATGAAGATAAAAAGGAAAGAGCGGGATACAATTAAAAAATGTAAGGAAACGAAGAAAAACTTAGTAGGATCAAATTTAGAATATTAGAATATATGTATAATAAAAAAAATATATTTTAATGGGTGAGGAGGGTGTGATGCCCCCTCCGGCACCCCTTAGATCCGCCCCTGAGTGGCTTCAAATAGATAGACTCAGCAATGGTGAGATCTATGCTCTGTTTCATGACTAGATTTTCCACTCGAAATTTCTTAGATTGGTACGGAACATGACATGATGTGGAAAAGTTTTCATGTGAAATGAACTACTCCTTCCGTCACGCAAAGATAGACTATGTTTGACAAAACACGGAGTAAAAAAATGTCATCATTGCATTGATTTATCATTTATTAAGTTCCATCTTTTCAATGCCCTTACCTTTTTTGTATTGGGTTTTGCGTTGAAAGTAAATATTGAAATAACAAAGGGTAGTGTAGGAAACTTAAAAAAAGAAATTATGATTTGACTTTTCAAAGTGGAGAAACATTTTGGAACAAAAAAAAAAAGTAGCAAAAATAGCCCTTCTTTGTAGGAGGGAGGGAGCTCTGAATTAACTTGTTTGAAAAAGTAAACCAATCTGTCCTGATATGACTTAATGGAAACAAATGAAGGTCTATGTTAGATTTTCAGGAAAAGATGGATCATTGTCTTCCTTTAATTGTTTATTCATTTTTCCAGGGGGAAAAAAAAAAGGGATACTGCTAATATGGCTTTGGGTAAGCTCTCTGGAAATTTTGTTAAACTATATATTCGACGATAATCACATCCTCATGCTTCAACCATAAAGCTGTGAACTGAGTTCTTTTTGCAAAATATAAGGGATTGGCTTATATACATAAGGGATTGGGTTATACACATAAAAGTGCAAATAAATATACATATTTAGTTGGGGCTTCTATAATTGGGTTCGATATGTCTTAAACCCGAGTTGGCAATCTAGTTGGGTTAGGGCGGGTTTCAGCCTAATAAAAATGGTTTCAGTTTGGGGTAGTCCTGTCCCAAGCCTGCACCATTGCCATCCTACCAAGAAGTGCTTTTCTTTGATCATCTTGGAAACCAAATTGAGAACAAGTGTTAAATCAAGTTAAAATGAATAATGGAATTTGCTGAAAATATAATGCTTGCATATGCTGATATCTTGAAAAGAGAAATGCAAGCAATACTATTTTGAATCAAGATGGAAAAACAAAGAAACCTAGCACCAAATGGGGAGATTGAGGAGTGACCTCCCTCTTATTTATCAAAAGGAAGGAACCTTCATTCAGTCTGTGAGCCTTGAGAAACAAATAATCATTCATTTTCTTTCCATTACAATTAGCACTAACTTAAATTCCAGTTTTACTAAGCTTGTAATACCTAACAAGGAGGTTAAATAGGTATTTTAAAACTTTTTAACAAATTTTAATTCAATCAATTCAAACTCTAAAAGATAGCATTCAATCACATATCCATCAAACCATAAAATAGTAAAAATTACACGAGAGAATTTTTATGTGGAAAACCTAGATGGGAAAAATCACGGGACCTCGTCCAGATGAAGCAAATCCACTATGAAAGTTAATAAGTATAAGACACAATACTCACAGTAGTCACAGACACAATGACTTAAGTAGTTGTCTCGAATCCCACGATCCATTGATCGATCTCCGTGTCTTCACAGCTTTGGACGCATTCGACTTCTTTCAACACAAGCTTACAATTAGTGTGATTTCCATTGCAACGACTTTGGTAAATTCTGATCACACACACTTAGGGATGTGTTTAAAAATTGTGCTTTACAGCTTCAAATATTATTAAAAAGAAGAAAAATGAAAAGCAATACAAAAGTAAAAAGGAAAATGAATAGAAACAGTCTGATCTTGGTGACTTATAAACCGTCACAATCCCGCTCACAAAGGATAAAAATAAAATAAAACCGGATCAAGAGACAAATCTATAGTTAGGTAAACCTGATATAGTTCAAATAATAAAGACATAGTCCATCAATTTGAGTTTCTTCGAGGCATTGCATGAATTCAAGTCCAATTGATCCTAGGGTAATGTGAGGTTAAATTCATTCTATCGACCTGTGATCTTATTGGTTCAAAGGTCACTTACCTCAAGTGTGAGTGTAAGCCGTGTAATTTCGAAAACTTGACTTTGATGCATCTTAGCAGTACGTGTCAAAAAACGTCAACCAAAACAAGACTCAAATACAGCCATTTTGGCATGGAATATGTCGACAAAGATACATGGATTTTAAAACAAGGGGAAAAAGGCTGCTTTGTTAGAAGATATACCCACGTGATGAGGTGATGACAGTCGTTGGATAAGATCGTGACCTCAATGGCTACATTTTGATCTTTTAATCTCAGGTGTCTATGAGCTCATCCAATGGCTGCCATCACCTTAGCACAGTATTGTGTTTTAAGAACTCAGTACCAAATCTGTGCTCCTTAAAAGCCTTTTGAGAATTCCAGCTTTAATATGAGCCTTGAAATTAGAAATATTAATCGAGCTGGGAGATGGTGTGGTATTTCTAGAAGACAAATTGGGAATTTCAATAACATTAGAAAAAAAAAAAAAAAATGTTCCCAGTGAATTTGGTACTAATAAGCAACAAACTAGAGAAGTTCAAAGCCTTTGAGAACAAGAGTAACTAGTATTGATTCCTAGAGGCGAGCCCCACCAGTTAGTTTTATCCAGAATGTCAATATTTTGACCCATACTAAATGCTGCTCCCTAAAAGATAGTTATTCTGATGTTCTCAATTGAATTCATTTTTGAAGGGGAAGGCTCTGTTTAGTTTCAATTGAATTGATTTTATTTTATTTTCTGAACTTAAGCATAAACCAGGTGTCTTCAGCTCGTGGTGCACTTCTGCACTACAACAAAATCATCTGTGTAACAATGCAGCTATTTGGTTTGAATTCTTACTCTTCAATTCTAATTACAGCCATGCTAAATGTACGGGGTAAAATCCTGCTTCCCGAACTACGTGTTGATGATGGAGCTTGCTCTCTCGCCTGGACCTGCAATCATAAGCTTGGAAAATGGGTCAGAGGGTAGGCCAAGGTGGGTTTTGGCCGTGCCCTCTCCAATGCTTAAGTCAGAAAGCTGTACTGGGGAGAATGAGGCAAAGAAGAAGATGAATCTCAGAGAATTAGGGTACTGTAGCTTACCAAATTAGGCTGTATCGTATTCTTTTTATACCCACCTGTACGGACTGACCATGTGAGGTCAGGTAACTGCCTTGGTTAGGTTAGATCTGACCATAGTTTACCCATAACCGTCTGACCATAATTTGTTGATCATGGTTGGCCAAGGGACCATGGTTTCCAGTAACCGTCGTGTCAGGAATTACAGCTGCTGGGACAGTTTTGGACTGTAGTAGGATTTGGATCGTAGTGTGAGTCACAGGACAGGTGTCCCGAGCTGGAAGGTCACGTGCTTTGCAGCAGGTCCTATCATGTGGACCTTCCACGTGTCAAGTGAAGTGATTTAACCTCTTGCCCCGAGCTGGACCTTAGGAGGTGAATCACGTACGTTGTGGTTAAGCTGGTTGAACGGTCTTCGCCACGTGTCAGCGTTTCAGGTCTGAACCTTACATCCCGAGCTGGAACCTCGGTTCAGAGATATTTCCACACACTAAACATTTTTGATTTGTAGCTTTAAGGCACTATTTGGTTTGTGGATTTTATCAAGGAAAAAAAAATAAAATATGAGAAATTCTACTTTTCTTTATATGGTTGTAATGGAAAATGGGGGAAAAAAAAAAGAAAAAGAAAATACGAAGAATTGGAATAATTTTGGCTTGATATGATTTTATATTTTTTTTTCATTTTCTTTCCTCCTCATTTTTTTTCCCTTCCTTTTTTTTTTCCTTGATAAAATCCATGAACCAAATAGAGGGTAAAAGAATCATACAACTCTTTACCGGAAATTTTAAATCTTTATTATGAGGGATTATTTCTTATAATATAGTCGAAGATATTACGACACTTGATGTCAGGCCTATATAGTTTGTTAAATTGTTTTTCTTTTCAATCTGTTTTCCTCACACCAAAAAAGAGAGAAGGGAAAAAAAAAAGAAAAAAAAATAGTGCGGGAGTTGACTACGAGAGACTAAAATAAAAAATGAAAAATGTCCCATAAACTTTGAATATGGCTCCATTAAGTTTTACATGGCATTTGAAAATAAAATTTTTAATAAACGGAAGAAGGCCATCCAAGAAAATGTGAGCCATCACACAAAAAAAAAGAAAAAAAAAAAAAGAAAGAAGATAGAGGAATTGATTTTAGTTTCTTGAAGGGAAATGATGGCATGACAGAAGTAATGATAGTTAAATCATGATCACGAAAAATAATAAACCATAGATTTCTTTTAAGAGGATCAAAACTCATGTGTGGCCATGATTTGACTGTCGTTATTTTTAGCAATGATAGTTTGTCAAGCTAGCACCATCCTTTCTTGAAAATGACATTGTTTCGACTATTTACCCTCATTTGCGAGAATGATGTACGCACAAGGAAGCAGATGACAAATACGGAACAACTTGGCAGATCCATGTTAATGGCTATTGTCTCCGTCTTGCTCTTCTTAAAACATCTTTACTAGAAGAATCATGACGATAATTTGTCCCACTTTCATCTTAAAAGCATCCAGTGAGCTGATTTTCATCCATTTAGGCCTCCATTGAAAAATAAAATGAACCGTTCAATTTTTTTGGTGGACTTGAAGAACATTATGAAAGGACAAGAAAAGAACATTGAAGGCTCATCCATTTTTCATGTTATATAAACAGATGTTTGGTAACAAATCCATCGTCTTCCGTGGTATTAAATCATACCAGATTACCAATAGAATGATAGTCCGGTGACATTCTCCTTACTTATTGAGTAAGTGATCCCGATTCAAGTTTATGGAAAAACATTGATATTTATTTGTTGATATTAGGGATTTAAGGGAAACAGTAAATTCTACTCCATATCTATTATTAAAAAATAAAAATAAAAAATAAAAATAATGCCAGATAGTTCACCAGTGATTGGTGTGCTCCAGTCTAATTACAAGATAATGCCCATTCAAGAAGGCCGCCTGTGACTCTGTGAGACCTATTCTCTGCTTCATGGCTAGACAAAGAAGGTGGAAACAACTTCCACCAGATCTCGTGAGAAAATTTTCTTGAAAATTAATATAGTATCATGACATAGTGTGGAAAAGATTTCATGTGAAACAAATTTTATTTGCCATTTGGTAAATTCAATATTAATTTGTTTGAAGAAGGAACCAATCTATCATGAATTGTCTTCATTGAAACAAATGAAGGTTTATGTTGGACTTTCCAGAGGGCATGGATCATTATTTACATTTTCTTGTTTATAATTCTCTCTCTCTCTCTTCTTTCATTTTATTTATTTATTTTATTATTTTTTTTTTTTTAAGGAAGAAAAGAATTATGAGAAAGGAAAAGTAAGTGACATGTATTCTTTCTAAAGCCCAAGCTATAGTTAGTGATGATTTTGGTGTGCTGGCCTTATCATTACTGAACTACACAAGAAAAAATGTATTGAGGGATAACTTTTGATGTTAATTGTGTGGCCTGAAATGAAGTTCTTGATTATGTTTACCAGTGGAAAGATTTTGGTGTACTTGCATTCCACTCGGTTTCTGTGGAAATTTTGTTAAAGCTACATATTGGATTATCATATCCTCATGTTTCAGCCATAAAGCTATGAAGTGATCGAGTTATTTTATTTATTTATTTTTTCCTAAATTTTTGGAATAATAACTTTGATCCACATGGCAGCCGCGACGACAGAGGAAAAGAAAAAGCATATATTAAAATCTTACATTTACCAATACACCCTTCCCGCATGGATAGCAGATTAATCAACCACATACTCCATTTACCAATACACCCCTACCCGAAAGAACACAACAAAAGAAGAACCAGTCCACTAACATGTATCTGCAAACTCCCTCCAGATGGAACTAAAATTTAAAAATCCCATATGAAAGTGGAATTCCATTCTGTTGATATGTAATTGAGTAGTAACACTGAACCAAAGATTGAACAATCTGCAAACAGAAAAGGGAAAAAAGAATTAATAGCACAGTACTTGCCAAAAAAAAGAAAATAAATATTTCGATTCTTGTTTTTGGATTTTTTGGTTTCATTAAGATGAATAACTAAACATTCTAAACTCAATCGAGTGGAGGGCTTTGCCTTCTTGGGCTCAAATAATGAAAGATTAAGATCCCACATATAATTTTTAGTTATTCTCCCACCTTTTCTCAGCAACCGATATAAGCATTTGCAACAGAAAAACAGCTTTTATCATTCTCTTTAACTCTGGATCTTGAGAGTTTCAATCTGCAATTTGATATTTTCTTGTACAATTTGTAGTTCTTCACAAGAATTTTCTTTTACTCTGTTCTGTTTAATCTTCTTGTAGTTCTTCACAAGAAGTTGCATTTGTAATATCGAGATAACGAAGATTGATTAGGTTATTCATTTTCATTGGCAGCTTCTCCAGGTGGGAACAGTTTCTCAATAGTAATGTCTGTAAATTGAAGAGATTACTTGTTCTTTCAGGTAAAATTTTTAGTTTAGTGTCAGATAAATCGAGGTATCTTAGATGTTTCACATCACCAATTGAATCTGGTTGCTCAGTGATGCAGTATCCTTTGAGAGAGAGCACCCTTAAGCATCTTAACTTCAAGAAGAAATCAAGAGCGACATTTTTAGTTGAGTAGATCCCTGCTTGTGTCCCCAATGGTAGGAAGGTCCATACATACTTAGCTTCATAAAAGGCCTCAAATCTTTTGACTCTATCATAACCACAATCAATGTAAGATGAATGGCGAGCCTTTTTGGAAACTTTGTATTGCTTTTTACCCTCCAACCTAAAGCATGTTTCTCCTGCCACCCATTGAGCCAGATCATTGATGAGCTCGTGCATTACAAAGCATGATTCCTTGGTACTTCGTTGAAAGAACGACCTTGACAATAGATCATGAAAGTACCCGCGTCCTATTTCCATTTGACTGGTTTCATCCTGTGGTTAACGTTGCACCAAACCTGCTGCCATCCATAACAAGGCTAATTCCTCCTCATTGAATTCATAGTCTTTTGGAAATATGGAGCAATAAGCAAAGCATTGCTTCAAATCTGGAGGAAGATGATGGTAGCTCAATCTTAGAGCAGGAATAATGCCACCTTCTGGAAAATCCTTCTAACACATCTTTCCATTCTTTAGGGTTTACTTTCTTGCACAAAAGGCATCCGAGGGCCTTTGCTGCCAAAGGCAAGCCATTGCACCTTTTCACAATTTCTTTACCAGTTTGTTTCAAGTTCGGATGTGCATGGAAATCTCCTGTTCCCAAAGCATGTTGGGCAAATATAGATAGACAATCTTTATCTGATAACTTGTCCAAAAGGTAAGGTGTAGCACCTATTGTATCAGAAACATATTGATTGCGAGTTGTGACAATTATTTTACTTCCTGGAGCCCCTGCTTTGAGAGGACTGTCTAGACTTCTCCAGTCAGCAGAGTTCTCAAGCCAAACATCATCTAAGACAAGAAGAAATTTCTTTTTGGACAGTTTGTTTTTCAATGTCATTTGAAGCTTATCTAAATCGTTGACATTAGAAGTCCCCGTAGAGAATAACTCTAGTATTGTGCTTGTTACCTGAGTGACATTAAATTCTTCAGTGTCAGAAACACAAACCCATGCTTTCAAATCAAATTTTCCTTTCACATTGTCATCATTGTAAACATCCTGAGCGAGAGCTGTCTTATCAACACCTCCCATACCTATTATAGAGATCACACGGACTTCACCATTACTTGCTTCACCACTCAACAATAGTTCAATTATTTTCTCTCTGTCTCTTTCCCTGCCAAAGGTATCATGATATTCACTGACCGAAGGAGAATTTGGGTTGACTGATTTTTCTCTTATTCTGTTAGACATCCTTCCAGAAATCTCTCTCAACTCCAGGTCATGTTTTTTCTGTGCGCTAATTTCTTCTAATCTGGCAGTGATTTCCTTTATTTTGGACCCCATTCTAACATTAAACATAACTGTACTTGGCTTTAAACCAGTACAAGAAGTAGGGATGAGGCTCTGTACTCTACTAGCTAGTGCTTGCTTGAGATTCTGCCTTTAGCTTGCGTTGTAAAGCTTCCGTGGTGAACTCATCCAATATGTCCTCCACGCCATAAGCTAAATCTTGGAGCTTGTCTAGCCAGCTTTTCACAGCCCGGTTTGTTATCTGCTTCTCCTCAGCATCATCAAGCACTTCCCAAATTGTTGTCAGCGTTTCCTCCCACTTCTTCATGGCAGTATGGACTCCTTCATGGTGCGAATAGTTGATTATGTCTGGCGAGAGCAACTTCTCATTCAACACTTGAATGATTGCAGACAAAAAGATCTCTGCCATGTTTAGTTTGTGAAAAGGAAGGAAGCACAAAGTGAACGTGGGAGAGCTGGGTTTTTATTAACAATTCAAGCTACAAAGGACAATGCTTCACTGGCACTATATTCTGTTACTGCTGGACGCACAACTGTTTAAATGTATCACTAAAGAAATCTAAAATATAATTTAACAAGTCAAAGGCTATGATGGTCCAATTAAATAGAATAATTAATTATTAAGAGAAAGACTTGATAGGGCCCTGATGTCCACGGAGTGGAGCAATTTGTTTCCCCTTGCTTATGTGGAGCATCTTGTGTGCAGTGCCTCAAACCATCTCCCTATTTTGATTGATACGGATGGTACAGGAGTGCGGTTAGGTAGGAAAAGAAACAATTTCGGTTTGAGGCTATGTGGGTTAGATCTGAGGAATGCGAGTAGATTGTTCAAGAGGGCTGGACTACTATGGGTTCGGGATCTGCTATGTTTTGAGTGAGCGAGAAAATTAAAAATACTAGAATGCAGTTATCCGCATGGAATCATTCTAAGTTTGGAAATGTCCATAGACAGCTAAGGACCTTAAGAGAGCAACTTAGAGCTGTTAAGCAGGACCAGGCAATGATCAAGCTATTGTTGAGGAGAAACGTATTATGCAGCAGATGGATGAAGTCTTGTCTCGGGAGGAAATTATGTGGCGACAGCGCTCACGTATCGCTTCGTTGAAGGAAGGGGATAGGAATATAGCTTTTTTTCATGCAAAAGCTTCATAGTGTCAAAGGAAAAATTTGATTAAGGGTCTTAAGGATAATCAGGGGCAATGGCAGAGTAATGATGATCGTATTGAAGGTATGGTGGTTGAGTATTTTACGAATATTTTTACGTCTTCCAATCCTTTGATTTCAAACAGTGCTCTCAATGGGGTAGAGCGCCGTGTAACCGATGAGATGAACCTGGCCCTTACACAGGAGTTCCATCCTCATGAGGTACGTGACGCTTTGTTCCAGATGCATCCTAGCAAATCTCCCGGTCCAGATGGTATGTCGGCTCTCTTTTTTTAGAAATATTAGCACATTGTCGGGCCAGATGTTACCCAGGGCGTACTTGCTTTCCTTAGGGGTGGTCCCATGTTAAAGAATTTTAACTACACACATATTGTTTTGATCCCTAAAACGGATAGTCCTGAGTTTATAACCCAGTACCGCCCAATTAGTTTGTGTAATGTGGTTTACAAAATAATTGCAAAAGTTTTGGCCAATCGTCTTAAGACTATTTTACCTCAGATTATTTCGCCTTGTCAGAGTGCTTTTGTTCCAGGCCGTCTTATCACCGATAATATGTTAGTAACTTTTGAGCTGATGCATTTTCTAAAAAATAAAAGGATGGGTAAGGATGGTTTTTTCGCGTTGAAGCTTGATATGAGTAAGGCGTATGATAAGGTGGAATGGGCATTTCTTGATAGAATCATGGCTAAGTTGGGTTTCTCCCTGATATGGATTCGGTTGATCATGTCTTGTGTTAGTATTGTGTCATATACGATGGTGTTCAATGGCAACCATTGTGGTTACTTTCAACCTTCTAGGGGTCTCCGCCAAGGGGATCCCCTCTCGCCTTATTTATTTCTTCTTGTTGCTGAGGGTTTGACCGCTATGCTAATGAGTGCAGAAAGGGAGAATAGGCTGACAGGGTTTCTATATGCAGAGGAAGTCTGAAGATTTGCCACTTATTTTTTGCAGATGATAGTATTTTATTCGGTAAGGCTACGGAGGCAGAAGGTCGAGTCATAATGGATGTTCTACATCAATACGAGGTTGTCTCGGGTCAACAAGTTAACCTGGATAAGTCGTCTCTTTTTTTTAGTACTAACACTGCTCGCGATATGCGTACTACTCTTCGTAGCATTTTGCGCATCTCTCAAGAAGGAAATCATGGCAAGTATTTGGGCCTTCCTACATTGATTGGTAAATCTAGGCGAGAAGTGTTTGGTCTTCTTAAAGAACGGGTTTGGAAGAATTGCAAAGTTAGAAGGAGAAACGTTTGTCGAAGGCTAGGAAGGAAGTCTTAATTAAAGTTGTAGCTCAGGCCATTCCCACCTATGCTATGAGCTGTTTTAAACTTCCTTTGTCTCTATGCGAAGAAATGAAGGCCATGATTAGCAATTTTTAGTGGGGGCAAAAGGCCAACGAAAGAAAGCTTCACTGGTTGAGATGGGACCTCTTATGTTTTTCTAAAAAAGATGGTGGGCTGGTTTTCAGGACTTTAGCATTTTCAATAAAGCCTTGCTAGCCAAACAGGCATGGCGGCTTTTAATCAATGAGCATTCACTTGTTTCTAGATTGCTTAAGGCAAAGTATTTTCCCCATTGTAACTTTTTCAACTCAAATCTCGGATCGAATCCAAGCTTCTCTTGGTGAAGCATTTGGGGGGCTAAAGAGTTGTTGGGCAGAGATGTTCATTTGCGCATAGGGAACAGAAAGTCTGTTAGCATATGGCAAGAGAAATGGTTACCCACCCCTGTCACTTTCAAGGTGACATCACCAAGACGGATTCTTCCTGAGGGTGCCATGGTTAGCAATTTAATTGATGCCGAAAAGAAAGAATGGAGGAAACCACTGGTGAATAGTATCTTCCTGCCCCACGAAGCAGCTATAATTTGTGATATTCCCCTCAGCCATAGGTTGCTTGAGGATAGGCCGATGTGGCATTACCATCCGAAGGGTATCTATACGGTCCGAAGTACATATATGTTGGAGATGGACACACTAAGAAGACGCTGTAGTGATCTAGTAGGGGAGGGCTCTAATTCTGGTAACGGTAGTGGTGTGGGCACCTTTGTTTGGTCACAACCCATTCCTAATAAGGTGAAGTTGTTTGTGTGGCGAGCTGTTAAGGGGATTTTGCCGACGAGAGCCTCTCTTGTGAGACGATATACCTGTCGATCCATTGTGTCCTCTATGTGGGCAAGATGAAGAAACCATTATCCATACTCTTAAAAACTTTAGATTTGCTGTGTGGGTCTGGCAATGTAATGGTTTGGGCAGGTGGGCTAGTAGAGTTCCGCCCGTAGATGTCGACATGTGGCTTGATGACATTCACCAGTTTATGACCAAGGATTGGGTTCCCTTGTTTTTAATGATAATATGGGCATTGTGGCATGGAAGGAATCGAGCTGTTTTTGATGGCATAAGGGATGAGGCCAGCACGATTTTTGAGAGGGCGGCTACTGTTAGGAAGGAGTTTTCTGTAGTGGCGAAGGGCTAGGAGCAAGCTGTCCCTCATCTTCTTGTTAGATGGCAACCGCCGCGGTTTGGCATCTTCAAAATTAATGTTGATGGAGCTATTTTTGCGGAACGTCATGCTGTTGGATTTGGAGTTATGATCAGGGACTAGGAGGGCCATGCAATTGCTGCGGCATCTAAACTTTTGGCTGGTTCTTTTACGGCAACATTGGTGGAGGCTATGGCAATTCGTTTTGCCATAGAACTAGGGCATGACTTGGGCTTACACTCCGTTGATGTGGAAGGGGATAGTTTGGAGGTGATTAGCACAATTCTTGCAGCTGAGGAACTGTTGACTCCGTTGGGACTCATCACTGATGATATTTTAAGTGATGTGGCTCAATTTTAATTTTACTGAGGTGTCTTTTTCTCATATTCGGTGTGAAGGTAATATGGTGGCACATGGTCTCGCACGTCATGCTAGGCTTATTGAAGATTTTTGTGTTTGGATTGAAGAGGTACCTGATTGTATTAGGGATCAATTTTTGGTTGATTCCAATTTTTGATTTTCATATAACCCAGATCGTTATCAAAAAAAAAAAAAAAAATCAAGACAAGACAATCATGTATGAATGGGACCAAGACTAGAGCATATGGAAATGAATTGAGAGAGAGCATATCAAGGAAGGAAATTGAGAGAAACTTATGGATAAAAGTCAAAAGAGATTTTGATTTATTTCTTTTCTTATGTATTTCCATTATTATTAATTTTCATATTATTTTCTCTTGTTCTCTATATAATCCTACAAAGGGGCTTATTGTAATCAAGCAAGCAATTATCAACAGAATTCAATTATTCTATATGATACCAGAACATGTCGTTCTTGGGCCCGTTTTGTTCATGAGCCCATATTTGTTATCCACATGACAAACCCATTTCTATCTTGTTAGGCCATGTGAGGGAGAGTGGTGGAAAAATACCACATCCCACATCGGTTAATTATAAAAATTTAATATGGCTTCATATACTTGTTTGCGCCCACCTCCTAACAACTTAGGTTGCTAGGTTGGAAGTCGCCTAGGTTCGGAGTTAGGGTACGTTGTTGCGAAGGTGTTGGGCACCCAACAACGCCCGACTAAAGCCGGCCCCCACACATATTTGTTAGCTTTAATTAATTAGGACTTAAATTGGATTTAACCCAATTTATGCAAATGATTTAAAGACAGAAATATCAAAGTAAGTACGTATGTGCATCAGACAAACACGTACGTACTTCGCCGAAATGCAGATTTACCTCAAATCAATCATCGATGCACTGATATCCAACTATGAATGACTGAATGATTATGAATGAAGACATGGCATGTATATCTACTACAGAGGCATGCTTTTATGACACTATAAGAACCCTAGATCTAAATATATGAGGAATGAAATGACTAAACAAGAGAACTACTCAAATAAGTGAACTACATGATCTATCCAACGAAGAAATACAGCATGACATCTATCTAGATGAACATATTAGAATCCTTAACATTCATGACTGAAAAATGAGCATATTTATATGATTTAATAACCTAGTCTATCATGCTATGGTGACGAATAAGATATTAATCATATGCATAACAGGAGAGAAAGCGACAAAACCCAATTTATATTCTATGAGGAATAACCAATCAATCATTCCATAGATTAAAGGAAATAATAAGGGTGTGTTTGGTTCACGAAATGGGAATGTGAGTCATGGGAATGGGGCATTACTTGGGATTGGGAATGCTTGGTATTGATACCCATTCCCCCATTTGGTTCGTAGTAATGGAAAGTAGGATTCCCTCTGACATTCCCATTCCCATGTTTAGTTGGGTTAGGAAACTTATTCCCAAATGGAATAAATTCCCACACTGCCCTCACACTACCCTTTCTCAAATCATATCAAATCGACGAGTTGGGCTGTAAACCCTTGATCTACAAATTCAGTTAAGTCGTTTAGGCACTTAAATAGCCATAACTTATGTGATTTAGTCGACTATTATATGATATAGTTGACTAAATCACTCACAATAGCTATGTCAATGGATCCAAAAAAAAAAACCCTCTCCACCGTCATCTCCTTCTTTGGTGAAATCCACAACCAGCCCCTCCTCCTTCATCTATTCCCAATATCCTTCCCCAAATCACACCCACCTAAACCCAGAACCCCATAATCAGAACAGATCAACATCTGAACACACTGTAACATACTTCGTAATTGGGTGGATCCATAACCAGAACAGATCAAGTTGCTTGCCTTATTGTAAAATACTTCGTAAGTCTTATAGGGTGGATCCATGGCCAAATCCCCTTTAAAGAACCAAACTACACAAGCTTTGTTCGAGAGCAACTCAATATAAGGATCATTCAAGCTCACTTGTAAGTTAAATAAACAAACTCAAGTTTTAATGTAGAACTCCTTAATTTAACGAGCCAAAGTCGAGCAACTTGTTACTCGGCTTGGCTCAGGTTGTTTACAAACTATATGAATATTACAAATTAATTAAAAAAAAAAGAAAAAAAAAAAGGGACTATCATGAGAATAAACAATAGCATGATATAATTTGGGCCGTATGAACTCCCTCGAAATGACGAAAGCAACAAAAAAGAAAAAAAAAATTGAGTTTACATCAAGTTTTGTATTTTTATTTCAATTTTATTATAGGACTTCAGAATTAGTAAATCCAAATGGATATAAGAAAATGCATGCAGTTTAGAGAGCACTGAGGTAACGATAAGCGTATGGGATGTCTGAAGTAGAGATAAAATTGAGAATGTACAGTTCAGACAGCATTTACAGGTCCAAGGACCTGATTTTTTGGCACTGTCGAGATTGAGTTTCAGCAATCCAACAATGATGCATGATATAACAAACTGATGGAACCCCCAACCCCCCCCCCCCCACAAAAAAAAATATATATATATATATATTTAGAAAAGCATAAATAAAAGAGTTAAGAGCTGTACCTGTGAAAAATTCGAAAAGCCGTTTTGAGCCTCCTAAGTGGATCTGAAAAATTAAAGCCGGATTTGCAACTGTTTGAATTAACTCAGCAAGACTCCGTTTCTTGTAGCAATGATCAGGCTGGCCTACGAATAAGTGAAGTTAAAGGTTGCTATGATGATCTTTACACTACTAAATGTGGAGCACACCTTGGTTTGTGGGTGAAGGCTTATCTTCTTTTTGGAGATGAATGTTGACGTGAAGAATGAATGATTAATGTGAAAAATGGTCTGTCAAATTGCAGGCTGCTTAAGATGGTTACGAGATTGAAGGAGTAGAAGGTAAACGTGAATGGGGGAGAAGTTTAGACTTCAGACCAAAAAAACAGAATGGGGGTGAAGTGGAGCGATAATTTGTGTGTTAAGAGAGTATGTTATACCAATAAAAGACAAAAGTACGTGTAAAAATGTCGCCGCCGGGGGGCGGTGGGGTGGGTCCGTGGGTTTGAAAATTCCAACTTTAATCTGAGCCTTGAAATTAACATTCCATTCTTTTGCGGTAAATCTTCTAACTATTGACTTGTAACAAACTGACTACTAATTTTATTATAAACTACTATAAACAAAAACAAGTTTATGGTCAAAGCATCCTTCTTGGGAATTACTTCTAATAAAGCAAATGCATTGGTAATTTCCCCTAACACTGAAAAAAAAAGAAAAAAAATGTGTTCCCACTGAAATTTGTTCCACCATTTGAAATAAAATTAAGTAGCCTAGGTTGGGATGATAATTAAGAAGTTTGAAATTATATTGCTTAATGTATAATGTAAGGAGTTTTCAAAGCCTTTGAGAACAGTAGCTATTATTGATTCCTAGAGGCGAACCCCACCAGATAGTTTTATCCAGAATGACAATATTTTGACCCATACTAAATGTTGCTCCCTAAAAGATAGTTATTCTGATGTTCTTAATTGAATTAATTTTTGAAGGGGAAGGCTCTGTGTAGTTTCAATTGAATTTATTTTTGTTTTCTAAACTCACAGGCATAGGCCAGGTGCCTTCAGCACAACAAAATCATCTGTGTACAATTTTCCCTTAAATTTTATACTGCAGAGGTTACCATCAGAAATCATTCAAATGCTTGAAAAGTCTGAAGAGGCACACATGAAAAACTTGCCTAACAAAGTAACAATGCAACTATTGGATTTTCAGATGCCAATGTTTTTTTCTCGGTCTTCCAATATATGAGTACTTTTCAATTCTAATTACAACCATCCTAAACATTGTTGATTTGTAGCTTATAAAAGAATTGTACAACTTTTTCCCGAAAATTTTAGATCTTTATTATGAGGAATTATTTCTTATAATATAGTTGAAGATATTACAACACTTGATGTCAGGTCTATTTAGTTTGTTAATTTGTTTTTCTCTTCAATCTGTTTTCCTCTCACCAAAAAAGAGAAGGAAATTTTTTTTTTCAATAAACAGAAGAAGGCCATCCAAGAACATGTGAGCCATCACCCCAAAAAAAAAAAAAAAAAAAATTACAAAATTACAAAATCCATTTTAATTTCTTGAAGGGAAATGATGGCATGACAGGTTATCATTGCTTTTAGAAATGACAGTCAAATCATGGTTACAAAAAATAATGAACAATGGATTTCTTTTAAGAGGATCAAAACCCATGTGTAGCTATGATTTAACTATCATTACTAAAAGAAGATGTATGCACAAGGAAGCAAACAACATATACTGTATAACTTGGCAGATCCATGTAAATGACTATTCTCACCGTCTTGCTCTTCGTAAAACATCTTTACTATAAGAATTATGACAATAATTTGTCCCACTTTCGTCCTAGAGCATCCAGTGAGGTGATTTTCATCCATTTAGGCTCGACTGAAAAATAAAATGAACCTTTCAACTTTTATGGTGGACTTGAGGAACATTATAGATAGAAAAGAAAAGAAAAGAAAAGCACAAAAAGGCATTCAGCCAGATGAAGGCTCATCCAAGTTTCTTGTTATAAAAACAGACGTTTGGTAACAAATCTGTTGTCTTCCATGGTATTAAATGGAGGGAGAATTCATGGCCTCGATGAGAATGAAAGACATTTTCCTTTTTACAATTAATTGGACTTTGGGCTCTGTCAGGTACGAGAGAAATCATTTCTTTCGGGAAAAGTCGAAAAGACAATGCATCAGTGGCTTCAAATGGAAACAACAGCAGTGAGACCTATGCTCTGCTTCATGGCTAGACCAAAAAGGTGGAAACAGCTTCCACCAGATCTCGTGAGAAAATTTTCTTGAAAATTAATTTAGGAACCTGACATAGTGTGGAAAAGATTTCATGTGAAACGAATTTTATTTGCCATTTGGTAAACTTAAAATCAAAATTAATTTGTTTGAAGAAGGAGCCAATCTGATGTTTCGCACCAAAATGAAGTACTGAGGGATGACTTTTAATGTTTCCCACCAAAATGAAAAGCTTTGGATGTTAATTGTGTGGGCTCAAATGAAGTTCTTGATTATGTTTACCTGTGGAAAGATTTTGGTGTACTTGCATTCAACTCGGTAGAGAGCAAGACTACTGCTAATACGGCTTGAGGTAAGTTTCTGTGGAAATTTTGTTAAGGCTACATATTGGATTATCATATCCTCTTGTTTCAGCCATAAAGCTATGGAGTGAGTTATTTTATTTATTTATTTATTCCTAAATTTTTGGAACAATAACTTTGATCCACATGGCAGCCGCGACGACAGAGGAAAAGGAAAGAAAATATTAAAATCTTACACTTACCAATACACTCCTATCCGCATGGATAGCAGATTAATCAACCACAAACTCCATTGCGCTCCTATAAGAACATATTGGATGTGCTAATATGCATAAAAGTGCACATTTAGATGGGTCTGCCAAGCAACATATAGTAGGGGAGGTCTTAAACCTGAGATGGTACTTGGTAATCTGGTCGGGTTACTGTGGGTTCAAGTTATGATGAATGAAGGAGCTGAAGTGTTAAATCAAGTTATGATGAACGAAGGAATTTCATGAATTATGATGCTTGAATATGCTGATATCTTGACAGGAGAAATGAGAACAGTACAGCTTTGAATCAAAATGGGATAATATAGAAACTTAGCAGCCAGATGGCAAATAGTGGAATGACAAATGGTTTTTAAGAAACAAATAATCGTCCATTTTCTTTCCATTACAATCAGCACGAACCTAACTGGACATGATTGAAATAAAGGCGACATAGAGTTAAGATCACTCGGTACAAACCAAGAAGTAGAAAGAAAGAACACAACAAAATAAGAACCAGTCCACTAACATGTATCTGCAAACTCCCTCCAGATGGAACTAAAATTTAAAAATCCCATATGAAAGGGGAATTCCATTCTGTTGATATGTAATTGAGTACTAACACTGTGAACCAAAGCTTGAACAATCTGCAAACAGAAAAGGGAAAAAAGAATTAATAGCACAGTACTTGCCAAAGAAAAGAAAATAAATATTTCGATTCTTGTTTTTGGATTTTTGGTTTCATTAAGATGAACTAAACATTCTAAACTCAATCGAGTGGAGGGCTTTGCCTTCTTGGGCTCAAATAATGAAAGACTAAGATCCCATATATAATTTTTAGTTATTCTCCCACCTTTTCTCAGCAACCGATATAAGCATTTGCGACAGAAAAGCTTTGATCATTCTCTTTAACTCTGGATCTTGAGAGTTTCAATCTGCAATTTGATATTTTCTTGTACAATTTGTAGTTCTTCACAGGAATTTTCTTTTTCTCTGTTCTGTTTAATCTTCTTGTCCCCTGTTTTCAGATCATTATCCTGGTCTCTGTAATGGGAATTTCATTTAGAAACCGAAAAGAATCATCGGCAGAGATTGCACCATCCAACTTTTATCAGACGCCATCCTTTATTAGGTTGTATGGATCCCATAGAAGAGCATGATTGAAGCAACACTGAGGAATTATGGCAATGTATTCAAAATGAGGAAAAAGAAATCAGCTATTCAAATAATAGATATTTGAAAAATAAAGCTGAAATGATAAATTTCATTAATGTTCGAACAGTTCTAAAACAGGGAAAAAAACATGCTTTGTTACAAGATATACCCACATCATGACGGGTTTTTGTTTCATCTGGCTACTTACAAAAACCTGTTGGAAAAAGGAAAAATGACACTATAACCGAGCACATGACACTATGTTCAACAACCCTGTTCATAATTGTAAAAGACAGTTCGAGAGTTTGAGGTGAGGGCAGTAATTTAAGCACTGTTAAACTATATAAGATGCACAATGAATTAATGCAGCGAAAGAAAATCCAACATATTTCACCAATAAATCATTAAAAAGGTTGCAGCAAAATCCACATAAACCAGCATATAGGCTGGTTATGTGTCTAGCTAATTATGCCCGTGAACAAAATGCTTACTAATGAGGAAAACAAGATGAGATTTTGCATGATCGATGAGATAAAATATTTGGAAGAACTAATGAACCTCCCTCCTCCCCATTTCCCTTCTTTAATAGGTCATTTGCCAAGGCCCACTCAACTGACGTCGTCTTGGAAAGAAGTATAACACGATCCACTACAGATAAGAAAACAAACTTCTTCATATATCATATCTCTAGTTTGGGGTGCAAGTTCCCGAATAATAAAATCTTGAACTCAGAATTTACAGACGGTATTTTAACTATCTGGCCTTCTAATCCAGTAAAATGAACTGAAACCAACATAGGAAATATTTAATATTGAACATCTTCTCAAATGTTCATGTCGACCTACAATGATGAGTAATCAGAGAATATTTTAGAGTAATTCAATCATCAAACAATTCCCGGAAAACAAACAAGCGAATCAAACCAAATGTAGTCTTGTGGGGCAACTATTTGGTTAATCAACTTGAAACAATCTGCCAATGTGTACTTCCATGAAAAATTAAGATTAACAGTTTGAGAAAAAAAAGTAACGGGCTTCCCTTCGAGACGTTGATTGCAAGTCCTACTCTGGTCTGCTAAAGAAGTAGAATGCTGTTTAGTAAACATACTTCAATCGGTTCCCACAAAATTACTCTACTTTGAGTAATAAAGCTCCAACCAGGAGGCAGATTGGAGGTTTTTGGATTTCCAGATTTACCCCAAATTGAATGAAACTAAAGCACAATTACTTATTCCTTTAAGTAGTGCCGTTTGACCTGTAGTACCTTTAAAGTTTTTCACGACATGTCCTGTATTTATCTATAAACCTTCTTGGAAAAGAAAAAAAAAAGGGTTAATTATTTTTTTTTTACCATAAACTTTTGGGATAATTTCAATTTAATCCACAAACATGACATTGACTCAATTTTGGGACAATTTTTAACTTTGTGTTTCAATGTGGGACAAGGGGTAGTGGACGTTAAGATTTTTAACGGAGTAGGGCATCAAAAGGAGAAGGGCAAAACTAATACAAATTTGGAGCTAAGATTCTTACGCTGGGCTAAGGAGAAGGGCATCAAAAGGAGCAAAATATCAAAACATCATGGGATGATTGCTGTCAAATGGCTAGTCTTAGTGAACTTGCAAATAGAAACCCTTGCACAATAAAAAAGTAAACAAGTTAGTGAGAGGAATGAACTAAAGGCATGGAATTATGAGCCAAAAAAGAAAAGAAGAGTTGGAACCTACAGAATCGTATGGAGTAGAAGCCTCTCTAATGGTTATGTCTGGCCAATGCTAAACCATGTTATTGACCAGAAAAAAAGAGAAGCTCAGATATTAAGCGAAAGATAGATATAATTTGTAAGTGAAGGTCCAAAAAATTCAAATGTTGCATCCTATGAACAACATAGTGAAAGATTCATACCAAAATTAGACACGCATTGACCTTCAAAAAACTCTAAGTAAGAAAGAAAGTTGAATAAATTAAGACAAGGGTAGTGCAGTGGACACAGTTAAACTCTCTTATATGCATGACAAATTGATTAAGCAAGATACAGAACTGAATTTTTTAAAATAATGATATCATTCAGTTTTCCTAAAAATCTGCAGCAAAATCAATTGAAAAACCAGATAATGGGGAAACATGAAATCACATGCTAGACTTGCTAGGGAACCAAATGCTTAGTAATGGCAGGAAAGACAAACCAGAACAACTAAAAAAGAAATATAAAACAATGAGTAATTGCCGAATAATGAATTCAGTTATCATAACTCATGAATGAACCTGCCTTCTATGACTTAGAAAAGCTTGAGGCATAACTGCTATAATAAGCCTTGTTTTAGTCCAACCATCAATGAAAAACTTGCTGAAAATTGAAAAGAAAATGAAACAGTGACAACTATGCACTGAAGGCATTTCGGTAAATACAAAAGACACAAAGATTGAAAAATGCAGAACATTAAAATCCAACAAAGTGTTCTCTCACCTGTGAAATGCCTTCTGTCAGGGGTTCGGCAATCCTGGACTTGAGCTTTTGAACAACTCTACTTGCTTGTCAAAGAGAAAACAAGAAAAATTAAAAATTGAAAGATAAGGAAGCTGCAGCAGTGGCAGAATTAAGCATACCAACAGAAATAGATTAACCAAATTGAGGGAAAGTGAATAATAGTTTGGGTTTTCTTGAGATTGAGGTACCTGGCGGGTGAATGAATTTGCTGAGGAGGGAAGGAAGGATAGTCTCTGTTATTATCATTGTTTTATTTTTATTTTTATTTTTGGTGAAATCAAAGAAAAATCATTCCGCCTCTTCAGGTCTCTTGTATCCAGAGGGTAGGTATGTGGGCAATCTTGGGCCAATATCGTCCTTGATCCTTCTTGCACAGTTGTTGTAGCCGAGGGCACCCAGCTATACTTAGCTCAACAAGCGAGGGAGGCAGCCCCTCCTTCGGAAAGGATTTGAGCTTAGGGCAATCAAAGATAATCAGATCTTGAAGAGAGCTGTTGTGTATCTCTGGAAAGGATTCGAGACATGGGCAGTCAAAGATCGACAGACCATAAAGAGAGGTGAGCTTTTGAAACCCCTCCTTTGGAAAGGATTTGAGCTTAGGGCACTTGCTAATCACAAGCCGTTGAAGAGAGGTGTGTAGCTGTGGAAAGGATTCGAGATTAGGGCAGTCAGAGATCCCCAGATGATTAAGAGAGGTGAACTTTTGAAACCCCTCCTTTGCAAAGGATTCGAGACTAGGGCAGTTAGAGATCTCCAGATGATTAAGAGAGGTGAGAAACCCCTCCTTTGGAAAGGATTTGAGACTAGGGCAGTTAGAGATCTCCAGATGATTAAGAGAGGTGAGAAACCCCTCCTTTGGAAAGGATTTGAGCTTAGGGCACTTCCTAATCACAAGCCATCGAAGAGGGGTGTGTATCTGTGGAAAGGATTCGAGATTAGGGCAATCAGAGATGGACAGATCATTAAGAGAGGTGAGCTTTCGAAACCCCTCGGAGGACAGGTGTTTTAGTTTCTGGAAATCTTCAATGGTCAGGTCGGTGAGAGAGGTGGGCAGCATCATCCTCCCCTTCTCTTTCTCCTCTGGAAATGAAACCACATCCGGACATGAACTTATAACGCTGAGCACTTGAAGAGAGGTGAGCCGGTGCAGACGCCAATTGAACAGGGGATCACGGATCTTGAGATACGAGATACACAGGCGTGTTAGTTTGGTGGGGAACCCCTCATTTGGAAAGGATTTAATTCTTGGACATCGTATTATTTTCAATCGTTGAAGAGAAGTGAGGTAGTACAGGCGGTCGGGCAGGGTCCTGAGCTTCTCACAGTTCCCAATCGAAAGCTGACTCAATTTGGTCGCGGGCAACCCTCCATCCGGAAAGGACTCAATGCTTGGACATCCATAGATTGTCAATTCTTGAAGAGAAGTGAGGTAGTACAGGCGGTGGGGCAGGCTCCTGAGGTTCTTACAGTTCCTAATCGAAAGCCGACTCAATTCGGTTGCGTTCAACCCTCCATCAGGAAAGGACACGATGCCTGGACAGCTATCTATGCTTAATTCATGGAGAGAAGTGAGGCTGTGGATGCTGTTGGCAAGGTTCTCGAGTATCGCGCAGTCGTAGACGTCAAGATGTGTGAGGTGGTGTAGGCCATCGGGTAAGGATTTAAGGCTTTCACAATCCCGGATCTTGATACGTTTGAGGGACGTGTTGTTGTGCAGCCTTTCTGTTACTGACTCCAACTTTGGACATTCCTCAACACGAAGTCGTTTAAGCGTGGCGGGTAACTCGAGTCTTGATGATAAGGATGTGAGGGATGGACACTCTAATATTCTCAATTGTTCAAGAAGAGATGTGCTGCTGTTGTGGCTCTTTTGCGTCGTCTGCAGAGAAGAAGTAGAACCCTCTTCATTGTCCAGTAAAGACGACATATTCTTGCAGTCTTTGATCTTCAATCTCTTTAGTGTTGAGGGTAGCTGGGCTCTTGTGATGGACGTGAGAGATTTACAACTTTCAACACGCAAGTATTCAAGAGATGTCCAGTCACCAAAATGTGTCATTTCCCGAGGTATGGATTTGGGAGCATCGCAATCTTCAATCCGTAATTCAATCAAACTGGAGGGCAAACATGTCTCTGGAAGGCACGCGAGGCTCGGGCACTCTTTGATTGATAGCTTTCGAAGGGATGTGAGGCTATGCAAACCTTGTAGCTTCTCAAGTTTCTCACATGAATACAATTCCAGAGATTTAAGTCTGCAAGGTAGCCCTAGTTGATGCTGCTGCTGTTGTCGTTGCTCCCCTACTTCTTCTGGCACCAGGGAAACAAATTTGGGACAATCCTTGATTTTCAAATGATCACAAAGGTAGGTGAGGTGTTGTAGTAATCCCAACTCTTTCTTCCATAAAGAAGTCAATTCAGTACAACCTTCAATCTTCAGAACTCGTTTCGTTAACCCCTCTGTTAGTTCCAATTGCTGCTTTGAATTGTAAGAAAGAATCATGGACTTCAGTGAGCCAACGCTTCCGTTCAGCACCTCCGGTTGGTCCTCAATGTGTAATTTGCTGAGCTTTGAAAGACTTGAATTTGCAACCGCTTCACATTCATAAATGACTGGTTTTTCCAAGGAAGGAAGATGGTCGGGCAGTTTTCCTGACAATTTAGGACATCCTTTAATAGAAAGCTTGCGTAGGCAAGGGAATACCTTTTGGCTCGAAATTGAAACTGCCAATTGTTGACAGTTATGAATGACCAATTTTTCCAAGGAAGGAAGACGGTCGGGTAATTTCCCTGACAATTTGGGACATGCTTCAATAGAAAGCTTGCGAAGTTCAGGAAATACTTCAACTTGTGTATCAACTCCAAAACAGAACCAGTTTTCCCAGTCTTCCCATTTCTCCATATTCTCAAACTGCAGAGTCTTCAATCTAGGAAAAGGCTTTAGATAGCCCACTCCATAGAATTCAAGGCCCACACTCTTCACTCCCTTCACTCCTCGGATCCAAAGGTCTTCAAGCACGGGTAGTTGCCCGAGTGGTGGCAAGGATGTGCAGTTTACACAACCTTCTAATTTTAAAACAGCCATTTTAGAGAAAGAAGGATCTCCTAACCAAGTTGGAAATCTTGTACCTTTGAAGCACTTAATGGTGAGATCTTTCAACTTCTCATGAGGTTGTAACATGTCAAGCAGTACTTCTTCAACTCTGTCTTTCCTTGAACCCTTAAATTGAGAATTCCATTCCAACGTTAAGACTTCTAGGTCTTGCTTATCCTTTAAATTGGCATCAATTGCGTCTTGATCATCTATCACATTCTCTAAGCCAGAAATGCAGAGCGTTCCATGGAGGGAGTTTAATTTCATCAATTCTCTTATCCCAAATCCATTATTGTTGCCCACAATAAAGTGCGACAATTTTTGAAGACTTACTAATTTCCCTACTCCTGTTGGCATCTTTTTGATTAAAGTTGCATTTGTAATATCCAAATGACGAAGGTTGATTAGATTCATCATTTTTTCCGGCAACTTCTCGAGGTCGGAACAGTTTCTTACTATCAATGTTTGTAAGTTGTAGAGAGTACAAATTGTTTCAGGTAAACTACGGATTTTAGTGTAAGATAGATCAAGGTACCTTAGATGTTTCATATCACCAATTGAATTTGGTAGCTCGGCAATGTTGAATCCATTCAGAGATAGTACCCTCAAGCATCTTAACTTGGGCAATAAATCAAGAGGAAAATTATGAGTTGAGTACGTCCCTGCTCGAGTCCTTAATGGTAGGAAGGTTCGTAAATACTCAACTTCATAAAAAGCCTCAAATTTGTTGGCTGTATCATAACCGCTATCAATGTAAGATGAATGGCGAGCCTTCTTAGAAACTTTGTATTGCTTTATACCCTCCAGCCTAAAGCATGTTTCTCCTGCCACCCATTGAGCCAAATCATTAATGAGGTCGTGCATTACAAACTGTGATTCATTGGTACTTGATAGTTGAAAAAACGACCTTGATAACAGATCATGAAAGTAGCTGTGTCCTATTTCTTCTATTTGCTTGCTTTCATCCTGTTGATGCACCAAACCTGCTGCCATCCATAATAGGACTAATTCCTCTTCCCTAAACTCGAAGTCTTTAGGGAATATTGAGCAGTAGGCAAAACACTGCTTCAAATCTGGAGGAAGATGATGGTAGCTCAATCTTAGAGCAGGAATAATGTAACTTTCCGGAAAATCCCAAATCTGACTTGCTAACACATCTGTCCACTCTTTGAGGTTTACTTTATCACGCAAGAGGCCTCCGATGGTCTTTGCAGCCAAAGGCAAGCCATTGCACCTTTTCACAATTGCTTCACCAGTTTCTCTAAATTCTAGATTTAAATCAGAAACCCTTTTTCCTGCTGCTTGGAAAAATATAGACGAGCATTCAGCATCTGATAACGTATTCAAAGTGTAATGGGTAGCACGCATTGTTTCTGAAACACTTCGACTGCGAGTTGTGACAATTATTTTACTTCCTGGAGCCCCTGCTTCAAGGGGCCTACATAGCTTTGTCCAGTAATCGTAGTTCTCATGCCAAACATCATCCAAGACGAGCAAAAATTTTTTTTTAGACAAATTACTATTCAATGTATCTTGAAGCTTGTTTAAATCATTGGCAGTAGAAGTTGTCAAACCCTTCAATGTCTCTTGAAGCTTGTTTAAATCATTGGCAGTAGAAGTCTCTTGAAGCTTGTTTAAATCATTGGCAGTAGAAGTTGTCGAACCCTTCAATGTCTCTTGAAGCTTGTTTAAATCATTGGCAGTAGAAGTTGTCGAATCAAATGACTCTAGCATTGCCTTTGTGATCCGAATGAAATCAAATTCTTCATTGTCAGAAACACAAACCCATGCTTTTATATCAAAATGACCTTTTACTTTCTCATCATTGTAGACATCCCGAGCAAGAGTTGTCTTGCCAATACCTCCCATACCAATTATAGAGATTACACGGACTCCACCACTACTTGCTTCTCCTCTTAACAACAGCTCAAGTACTGCCTCTTTGTCTTTTTCCCTGCCATAAACGTGAGATTCCGTGGCTGAAGAAGTGGGAATGACTGGTCTTTCTCTTGTTTTGTTAGACATCCCTCCAGCAATCTCGCTCAACTCCAGATCATGTTTTTTTCGTATGCCAATTTCTTCTAATCTGTCAGTGATTGCCTTTATCTTGGACCCCATTCTATGATTAAACATAACTGCACTTGGCTTCAAACTACTACAATGAGTTGGGATGAGGCTCCGTACTCTACTGGTGCTTGCTTGAGATTCGGCCTTCAGCTTGCGTCGCAAAGCTTCGGTGGCAAACTCATCCAATACGTCCTCCACATCGTACGCCAAATCTCGGAGCTTGTCTAGCCACCTTTTCACAGCCCGGTTTGTTATCTGCTTCTCCTCAGCATCATCAAGCACTTCCCAAATTGTAGTCAGCGTTTCCTCCCACTTCTTTACAGCAGTGTGGACTCCCTCGTGGTGCGCAAAGTAGTTGATTAAGTCAGGCGAGAGCAACTTCTCAATCAACACTTGAATGGTTGCAGATAGAAAGATCTCTGCCATGCTTGGTTTGTGAGAAGGAATAATTATAAGGCAAAGCGCTTTGCTGGCACTTTATTCCATCATCGCAGGAGGCTATTAACAGGCATCCCACCTACAAGTGCTGAAAATGCATTAATTGATAGACATATTATATTTACTGTATTCAGCCAACAGAACATAATAGTCCTACTTTTTCTGCAATTTAGATAGAGCAAAGTATCACCAAAGAAATCTCAAAGATAATCTAACCAGTTAAAGCTAGTTTACGATGAATGCTTCAATGATAATGATATATTGGGATGATCCATTTTGCCATGGCAATATCATATCCAAGCAGAGCATAGTCCCTGAACCTGCGACCGGGGTTTTTTTTTTTTTTTTTTCCTTCTGTTTCTGTTGGAGTCTGGCTTAAGCCTCTAGAACTATAATTTAAATGATTGGGATGGTCCCACTTTTTCTGCATTTCTTGGGTCGTTTTGGGCTTATTCTTCTAAGGAATTTGTTGACATTCCTTTATTTTTATTGAGGTCAGACTAGAGGTCTGTTTGTTCTTAGTTTTGCGTTTTGTTTTTGTTTTTTTTGTTTTTTTCTTATTTGATGGTTGTTTGGTTTTAGGCGGACTTCTTGTCCTCCTCTTGTAAATTGTTGTCATTTTCATTTATTAATAATATTTCCGTTCATTGTTGATTAAAAAAATAATAATTGAAATCAATTTAATTCCTTTAAATGTTCAGAATTTTCAATAGTTTCAAACATTCTTAATTCATTTCTTTGTTGTTGCAATGAGTTCTTAACAATTGGGTTGGTTGAGTAGGGGATATTCTTGAAATGATAGGACCTTCTTATAATCAGTTGGGACGTTGGGTTTAGATTGGCAACCATACTACCGAGTCGAAACTTAAGCCATCCGCATCTCTTAATAATAAAAATTAAAAATAAGAATAAGAGGGTGATCTTGAAAATGCATTCCTTATCCTTCCCGATATCTTCCATCATCATCACTGTCATCACTGCCACAATTATTTTCTTTAATTGCCACTATTAACCTAATGTCACTTACAATGAGTTTTAATTCTAAATTTGAGAAGATTTGGAATCTTAATAATATATTTAAATATTTGAATATGAATTTGCCATTTTTTTAAATCTAAGATTTATAATTCTTTGAATTCAGAATCCAAGGACCAAATTCGATTCCTTGATCCAAAGGCACCTGTAGGCCATGTTTGTTTGGTTGGAGGAGGTAATTAAATGGGAATGGAATGAAACAGTAGTAGTGAATTATAATGATATTCATTTTACAATGTTAATTTCAAACTCATTTCATTCCAGACTATTTTGAGTACGGCTCAGATTCTATTCTTACTCATTCCATTCCAACCAAACATATATGGCCATAGTGTATTGGGTTTTCAAATTATAATGGCAAGTCAATTAGAGTTGATGTTATTTCATGTTTTTACATATATTCTTTTTGGAAGCACTTAGCTAGACCGTTTTAGAGTTTCTAACAAATGGGGGGCAATATGGCCCCTCATGTCATACCACAATTAAAAGTATAGTTCCGGAAAAACTTTAATTAAATTGACAAAAGATATTATATATTAGTTAGAAGACAAGAAGTGACTCGAGCCATGCATGCCCTGGAGTTGCAAAGAATATTATCACCATTGCCACATTTTTCATACGCGTAAGTGAAAAAATACTCAAATTTTCATTGACAAATTAATTCTTAATAGTTAAATAAATCAAAACGACCAAACATGATATCTAATAATCCTAAATGTAAGATCATTCTATAACGTATCTCCTTTAATGAACACAATAAACAAATGTTTTTCGTGTAATAATTCATTGAGGAAAGAACTTTCTCTCAGTTTGGTTCTTTGAAAGAATGAGGCAGAAGAAAGGAAATTGGATGAAAATATCTCACTCATCCAAAGAAAAAAAAAAAAAAAAAGGGTGAAAATGCTTTAGAAATCACTTTTTTAGGCATTTTTCTCTTCTTTCCTTCATTCTTGGTAGAAAACTTACCACTTGGAGATTACACCCAAGCCGTCCGTTATCTTAAGTATGCATATAATTGGCTTAGTATCGTTCATAATCCTCCTATACAATTCTTGTGTTTCCTTGGAAAATTTTATGCTCCCTCCCAATTCCTTATATGCTAATGTATTTTTTCCTTTACCCTCTATTTGGTTCATAGATTCTCCCGTGGAAAAAAATGGAAGGGAAAAAGAATGCGGAGGAAAAAAAAAAGGTATAAGATGAAATCATATTAAGCTAAAATTATTTCAATATTCTTCTTCTTCTAATTTTCTATCGTAACCAAATAAGAAAAAAATACAATTCCTTATATTTTATTTTATTTTTCCTTGATAAAATCCGCGAACCAAATAGAGCCTTATGCTATGTTTGGTATGTCGGATAGGGCGGATAAGATAAACATATCATTTGACATATCAAACAAGGGATATATTATTCGTAGGATGCTTATATCCTCCATATGCAGGAAATGATAAACCCACAAGGGAGGTAGTATATTATTATCTTAGGATACTATCTTATTTCAAATAAAGTTTCATCCAACAATTTTATCCTATCCAACTTTTCATAAGTCTTAACATATGGCTCTATTCATACCAGTTGCTTATACTTTGGCTGACAAGTGCATAATTTCCTAGCTCGTCACAAGAAAGTTAAAACTCAGTTGCAAGATGTCGTTGTTCTGTTAGCACCATATATAATTCTACCCAATTGGTCGTTTAGCTAACTTATCCAGGTTAGCGTAGGACTAGCTGTAATTCTACTGTATGACTGTTTTCTTCTCATCTCTACCTCATGGTGATTTTAATCTTCCTAATGCAAGTAAGTTGTTCATTCAATATATTTTCATTTTAGTTACTTCTTCACTTATAATTTTAAGAACAATGCTTGGCTACTCAACATTGAGTAGGAACTCCTACTCAAAAAATAGGTGGCATTCCTTATGCTTGCCACGTTTTCAATATCATAAAAAGAAGAATGCTACTCACGTGATAACTCAAATGTTGTTCCCCATTTTTTCCATTGGACACAAATATCCTCACTCTACTTTGAATATTCTCTCCCTAAACACTTTCCCCACTTCCAACTTACACCACTGTCATGCTCTTCACCCATAGCCTCCCACGATTGCCCGGCGATCCACTTTTGAATACCTCTCCCTCTTTCTCAATTTCTCCAAGCCTTTTTTTTTCTTTAAAACAAAAACAAATGAAGAAAAAACCTATGCCTAGATTATTATATTCTGAGATCTACCCATGTTAAGGCTTAAAATAAAAAATAAAAAGGGGAAGAAGAAGAAGATCTTCCTCTACCATTGGCTAATGGCTACTATATTGTGAAACTCTATAAATATTTAAATAAAAACTTAGTTACCCTCAAATATTCCAAGAGGGAACGAGAGTTGGGAGGAAAAATTTGTTAATATTTTGAGTGTTGTATCTTCTGCCGGAGAATTTGTTGAGCGATATGGAAGTGAGGGTTTAAAATTGGGTTTTCAATGGTTGTGGATTTGAAAATGTAGGAGGAAATGATGGTTATGGACTTATGGGGCTGCCAAATCTGATGGGGAGAAGATGATCGATGGTGCTCAACTGCTGGGATGAAGTTGAATCGAATGGGTAATCGTGGCTTGCGAGATAAATATGGATTTGAAAATGGGGGAAACTTGAGGTTCGCTAAGCTTTAATTAGTGGATGAGCAATTGGAGGTTTAGGGAGTTGAGTGGTCCAAGGTGCAATGATAATTGGCAGTGGCTGCTACGCAATGGAGGATTGGGTAAGGTAATGTTTAAGGTATTTTGGTCCTCATAAAACTAAGAGAGAGGCTCAAGTTCAGATTGTAACTCAATAGCATGCCTTTTTTAAAACGGTCCCATGTGGCAAACATAGGGAGTGCCACATCATCTTTTCAGTAGGAGCTCCTACTCGATGTTGAGTAGCCAAGCATTGTCCGTGAGGGCAACGGCTCCCCTCAAATTTGTTTAATTTTAATTTTGTATAAAAAATTTGTGTTACAAAATTTACCCCCAAAAATTTATTTTCCGTCCTTGTTGATTTATGTTTTATGCTTTTGACCCCATCACAAAGTTTTATTTTACCCCTTTTTTTTTTTTCCTCCTAGTCTTTATTTTTCCATCATATTTTCACAAAATCCCCTCTAAGTTAAAAAAGAAAAAAAAAAAGAAAAAAAAATCATCAAATTTTTTTATTGTCTATTAAAAAAAAAAAATTTGTAAAAGACTGTAGAAATTCATGGTCACATAATTTATTTGATTTATACAATTTGAATAAAATATTGAAGATCAACACCGCCTTCTTAAAAAATCCAAATTTGTCTTCACTACCCTTCACTGTCTTTCTCTAGATCTTTCTATAACCTTCTCAATTCTTCCTCTTCTCTTCTCTCTCCAAATTTTTTTTTCTCTTCTTTCTAGTTCTTTCTCTTTCTCTCTAGAATCTTGTTGTTCCACCGCTATTGCTGATGTATCTAGGAGCTTCCAACAATAAAGAACTGACTTGCTTATGTCGGCGACCGGCGGGTATAAATAGGGAGCACGGTAAGAAAGCTGGATAGTACTGCTGTACGTGGAAATAGCCCATACCAAAATGACACGTTATTAGATGTTATCATTAAGGACGGTGATATATCTGTGGGTAAGATTAAAACATGGAAGCGCTGGGCTCGAGATACTCATATGACAGAGAGAGACAGTGCAGCTGAACCAGGAGTAGGGAAACGGAAGCATTTTGCAACGAGTGTTCAGGATGGGGGTGCTAGTTCTGCCTCAGTGGGGGTTACAAGTAAGAAATCTCGTCAGTTCCCGAAGGGGAATGGGAAACAACCTCATACAGAAGCGATATCGACGGAGACTAGACTCTAGTCCCGCCGAGAATTATGAAAATCTTGAGTTTCAACTGTCGGGGGCTTGGGAACCCTCGCACAGTTCGAGCACTTCACAATGTAGTGAAGATGAAAGCTCCCAACTTAGTTTTTTTGATGGAAACTAAGCTTCGCAAATCTGAAATGGAGAAAATCAAGTTTAAGCTAGGGTTTGCTAATGGCTTATTTTATGAAGCGAATAATCAGGCAGGTGGTCTCACTTTGTTATGGAAAACAGGTATGGCAGTGGACGTTTTTAGCTATTCTGGTAATCATATTGATGCCCAAATTTTGGATGCAGGTGTTGCTACATGGCGTTTTACTTGTTTTTATGGGTATCCTAAGGTGCCCATGAGGAAATTATCATGGGATTTGTTGGTAACGCTCAATACACACTCATCCCTTCCATGGTTGTGTATGGGGGATTTTAATGAGATTCTTAAAACAGATGAAAAGTGGGGTAGGACTCCGAAAGCTGAGTGGCAGATGCGGGAGTTTAGACAAGCTATTTCTCGATGTTCCCTTCGCGATTTAGGCTTTTGTGGTCCAAAATTTACTTGGTGTAATAACAGACTAGGTGCAGCTTGTGTTAGAGAACGGCTTGACAAGGCTCTAGTTTCTTTGGGTTGGAGCAATTTATTTCCTAGAGCGATTGTAGAAAATTTAGTATGCAGCGCTTCGGATCATCTACCTATTTTGGTGGACGTTGCTGGGATAGGCGTGGGGGTTGGAAGACAGAAGAAAACATTCTGGTTTGAAGCAATGTGGGTTAGATCAGAGGAGTGTGAGCAGGTGGTTTGGGAGGGCTGGAGTGATAGGCCACAAGGGTCGGTTATGTTTCGGGTTAGTGAGAAAATTAAATCCACCAGAATGCAATTGTCAATGTGGAATAAGTCTAGCTTTGGCCATGTTCATCACCAACTCAAAGGGTTGCGGGAGCAACTTCGAGTTGTTAAGTTAGGACCGATCAATGATGCCACAGTTGGTGAGGAACAAGGTATTATGAACCAATTGGATGAAATTCTTGCTAGGGAGGAGGTTATGTGGAGGCAACGATTGCGCATTGATTGGTTGAAGGAGGGGGATAGGAATACATCTTTCTTCCATGCGCGAGCTTCGCAGCGCCACAAAAAAATCTGATCAGAGGGATTTGGGATTCCCAAGGGCACTGGCAAGAAGATGAGGGCAGAATTGAAGATATAGTGGTTGATTATTTTCAAAATATTTTTTTAACTTCCAGCCCCCAATTCACAGATGCAGTATTTGATGGGATTGATACGCGGGTTACTGAGGATATGAACATAGCTCTAATGCGAGAATTTCAATCTCATGAGGTACGCGATGCACTTTTTCAAATGAACCCTAGCAAATCTCCTGGGCTTGATGGAATGTCAACTCTTTTTTTCCAGAAATATTAGCATATTGTTGGTGAAGATATTACCCATGCCACTCTCTCTTTTTTTAGGGGGGGCCCTATGCTTAAGAATTTTAATTATACTCATATTGTCTTGATCCACAAGACAGAGAGCCCGGAGTATATCACCCAATATCGACCCATTAGTCTATGCAATGTGGTCTACAAGATCGTTGCTAAAGTTTTGGCAAACCGTCTTAAGACCATACTACCCAACATCATTTCTGAAAGTCAGAGTGCGTTTGTGCTTGGTTGTCTAATCTCTGATAATGTTTTAGTTGCTTTTGATATTATGCATTTTCTAAAGAATAAGAGGGATGGGAGGGATGGTTTTTTTGCATTGAAACTTGATATGAGTAAGGCTTATGATAGAGTGGAATGGGTTTTCCTTGAGAAGATTATGGAGAAATTCGGGTTTGAACGGAGTTGGATTCGGCTGATCATGTTATGTGTTAGTACTGTGTCCTACTCTGTGATATTCAATCGCAAACAGTGTGGTTATTTCCACCCTACTCGGGACCTCAGGCAAGGGGATCCACTCTCGCCTTATCTTTTCCTACTGGTTGTAGAGGGGTTGACTGCAATGCTAACTAAGGCGGAACAGGATAATAGGTTGATTGGCATTTCGATTTGTAGGCGAAGCCCGAAAATATCCCATCTTTTCTTTGTAGATGATAGCATTTTATTTGGTAAGGCTACGAAGATGGAGATTAGAACAGTGATGGATATCCTTCATTAATATAAGGTAGCATTTGGTCAACAGGTTAATTTGGGTAAATCATCTCTCTTTTTTAGCAGGAATACTAACCTCGAGCAGCGGGAATTACTCAAAGGCATGTTGAATATTTCTCAGGAAGGTAACCACGGTAAATACCTGGGTCTCCCAACCCTTATTGGCAAATCTAAGCGAGAAGTGTTCAGTGTTATTAGGGAGAGGGTATGGAAAAAGTTGCAAGGATGGAAGGAGAAGTTGTTATCGAAGGTAGGGACGGAGATCTTAATCAAAGCAGTAGCTCAAGCCATCCCTACCTATGCCATGGGTTGCTTTAAACTTCCACGATCTCTATGTAATGAGATAAAGGCCATGGTAAGCAATTTCTGGTGGGGTCAGCATAATAATGAAAGGAAGATACACTGGCTGCGATGGGAAGTGTTATGTTACTAAAAAAAAAACGATGGCTTGGTGTGAGCGCCGTGTCCTTTCACCACGTCAGCTCGGGAGTACACCACTAACCGCGGACGATTAGGGCGGAGAGGGAGTCGCCACCCGATTTTGGCCTCGGGAACCGATAGACCCCTAGCAAGGGCCCAACTCGTCATTACCAAAGGAATCAAGGTTCGGAGCTAGGGTACGCGGATGGGAAGGTGTTAGGCACCCATCTACGCCTGGTTAAAATCCGGCCCCCACATACATTTATTGGCTTTAATTAAAAAGGATTCAATTGAACTTGATCGCTATATAAACACTTGTGTAAAGTCAAATAATGGCATGCAATGGTGAAGGATTTAAAGAGAAATATTTGAGCATATGCACACATACAAGAGAAAGGGGGCGAAGTTAACAGAGGACTTACACTGCCTGTACTGCCTGTAAAAGAGAAGAAAGGATTAATCTGAAAAAAAACATGGCTTATGCACGTACGTGCATATGATATGCACGTACGTGCATGCCATATGTATGTACGTACATGCTTATCAAATTTCATCCGATGCTTACCATGCTACGCCCGAACGGATCTTTGACTCACATGTATGGCTATAATACGATTTAGAGATGACAAAATGACCTAAACCTAGATGGCGAAATGACCGTAGACACTAACAAAGATGCAACGGATACTTGTGGGCCTAAACCATGCAGATTAAATGCTAAGAATTAACAGAGAGATATATCATACGCGAGACAAAAAACGCTGGGAACCTATTTCAGATCTACAAGTGCAAAAATGAATTAATGGTCAAGTTAAATCTAAATGCGGCATTTATTCAGGCATTGAATGAGGAGATACACAAAACCGAAAACATTTCATGCGATATCATAGATAGTCATATCAAACTATTGAAAGAAAACGAAATTGAGGATTAAGAACCGTTACCCTCAGGCTCGGGCAGCAGCAACTCCTTCACAAGCGTGCTTTCCGGACCTCTCGTAGACACAGCCGTTAGTCTCAGGGTTTAGAATGGTGGTTTGGTAGCCGAAGTTCGGATCCCTTTTCTTGAATGAAAGCGGGGTATTTATAGGCGGGGATTAGGGTTTGGTTCGGGGGTTTCTAGGGTTTCCCAGTCGCCACTGAGCAGCTGTCAGCGTGGGGGTTGCATAAGGTAAGAAACAATTTCGGAGGGAAGCGATGAAATTCAAAAAAAAAAGGGTCATGATCGTACGTGCATGGGGTATCAAATTGTCATCCCAGGCCTGCTGTGTCCTCGTGAGTCCTTCGGGCGTGCTTGCGATGGTCCGTTGGCTACTGCCCTTAATCATCGGGTCTCAGAAAGTGGCTTGAGGTGTCAAGTGGTACAAAATGGGGTGTTAACAGTTTGCCCCTTCTTTTGATTTTGCTCGTGCAATGAACAAAATTAAAAGACCTGGAAACACTCATTTTGGACCAATTGGCTCATGCAAACCTTAAATGATACAAATGCATGTATGAAAGGTCGGATCGGGGGAAGTTCCCTACTTCCTACGTACCTCTTAACGAGGATCAGACCTACCGTAGTTCATAGTGTATGGTGATACCTTTCCGGGGCAATCGGAAGGTAATGCGTGGCTTCCGAGGAATCCAGCATTTTGAAATTTGCGGGGTAAATTCCAATTAAATCCGGGTTGATTTAATTCCGAATTGAAATTCGCAGAGTGAATTCCAATTAAATCCGGGTTGATGGGATTTCGAATTAAAATTCGCGGGGTGAATTCCAATTAAATCCAGATTGATTAGGTTTCGAATTGAAATTCGCGGGGTGAATTCTAATTAAATCCGGGTTGATTTAATTCCGAATTGAAATTCGCGGGGTGATTTCCAATTAAATCCAGATTGATTAAGTTTCGAATTGAAATTCGCGGGGTGAATTCGAATTAAATCCAGGTTGATTAAATTTCGAATGAAAATTCGCGGGGTGAATTCCAATTAAATCCGGGTTGATTTAATTCCGAATTGAAATTCGCGGGGTGAATTCCAATTAAATCCGGGTTGATTCGCGGGGTGAATTCCAATTAAATCCGGGTTGATTTAATTCCGAATTGAAATTCGCGGGGTGAATTCCAATTAAATCCGGGTTGATTAAATTTCGAATGGAAATTCGCGGGGTGAATTCCAATTAAATCCGGGTTGATTTAATTCCGAATTGAAATTCGCGGGGTGAATTCCAATTAAATCCAGATTGATTAAGTTTCGAATTGAAATTCGCGGGGTGAATTCCAATTAAATCCGGGTTGATTAAATTTCGAATGGAAATTCGCGGGGTGAATTCCAATTAAATCCGGGTTGATTTAATTCCGAATTGAAATTCGCGGGGTGAATTCCAATTAAATCCGGGTTGATTAAATTTCGAATGGAAATTCGCGGGGTGAATTCCAATTAAATCCGGGTTAATTTAATTCCGAATTGAAATTCGCGGGGTGAATTCCAATTAAATTCGGGTTGATTAAAGGGGTATTTTAAAACGAGTTTGGATTGGTCGATTACCGAGTCGAACCGCAAATAAATCAGCAATTGAAGTCCATGATCGCACGTGCCTCGATCACGCTCGCACGATCAGACCCTATGTACGTACGTGCATCCGGTTTTCGTGGGTATTCAAAGGGACTCCCCCAAACGGTGTCGTTTCCAATGCATGGTTATGGGGCAGTTCAAAAGGCGCGAAAACGCCTATAAACTCGCACCTACGCCCCATAATCCTCACGTACACTCCTACAAACCAAGAGACCTTACATCTCCCATCCTTACCTCCTGCTCCTCTATCTCATTCGGGCATACTCATGGCGCCCAAACGTCAGCGCACATCGACGAAGGCGAGCACATCAGGTGCCGCACCGGCGAGGGACCCCGACGAGCTAGGGAGGCCCGCGATTCAGAGGTGGCGCCCCCAGCCTCGCCTCCGACACAGTGAGGGCGGCATTCTCCTTCGTCCCACCGAGCACGCCTCCCATCTTGCCGCGTTAGGCCGAGTAAGTGTTTATTTCCGCAATGTTTATTTCATTTTCGGCTACCGAGACGAAACCTTGACTTTGGGTTATCACGAAAACAAATGTGAGGGGGTAAAATCTGGGGATTTGGTGGGATGTTACCGAAATGGAAGGAGAACTAGAAAAAACCCAGCTAAAGGCACGTACGTACGTACCCAATGCGCGTACATGCGTCGTATGCGTGCGCACGTGTCTTTATCCGGACTTAACCCACCTTCTTCCAATCAATCGTGGAATAGGACACATTCGAGCATCTTCGAGGCTCGAAAAGGACAGGAGGGGGTTGGAATCTCATGGGTTTGTGCGGGCGTAACTGGAAACACAAGAGGCAACAACCGGATGCACGTACGTGCTTGCCTGATGCACGTACGTGCATATGGCATGCACGTACGTGCTTGGACCCTTTTTTTTTTTTTTTTTTTTTTTGTGAACGTGGGTGGGATCCAAAAAGAAGAAAAAAAATGGTCATAGGCACGTACGTGCCTTCCTGATGCACGTACGTGCTTAAGGCATGTACGTACGTGCCTGCTATTTCTTCCTCCTTATTTTTAGATTTTTTCCTTTTTATTCTGCTGTAAATATACATACCTGTGCTGTGCTTACCTGGTTTCCCCTTGTGCAACAGTTGCCCAAGCTGCCCGTTACCCGTGGAGGCGTGGCGAATGCGAAGGCGTGGTGGGCTCGTCTCACAGCGGAGACGAAGGCCCTAGTCACCGGTGCTGGTTTTGGGACGGTGATCTCAGGACTGGTGGATGACAGCGACCGGGCTTTCGTTCACTGCATGGCTGAGAGGTGGTGGGACACCACTCATACTTTCCATATCGCCGGCCGGGAGCTGACCTTGACCCCCTACGACTTCTACTGCCTCACCGGCTTGCGTATGGATGGCCTTCCGCTTCCTTTCGACTATGAGGAGAGCGAGAGGGAGAGACTTTCCCATGATCTTTTGGGGATTGAGTATGACAGCGCCTCCATCTTTATCTTGGACATCTATGACCGTATGTCCACCCAGGGGCAGGGTACAGCAGCCCAGCGGATCCGGATGGCGCGCGGGTATTTGCTGTTTCTGATAGGGGGCTATCTAGTCCCGAATGCTGCTCAGACAGTCCCTTTTGGCTGGTTGCTGGCCTTGAGGGACTTAGGGAGGGCCCGCGAGTTTAGCTGGGGGGCGGCGGTGTACGGCCACGTGATCTCGGCTATGGACTCGCTGAGTCGGATGGCTGTCCAGTCCATGGTTAGCCACTGGCGGGTCTGGGCGGTATATATCCCTTCCTTTTCCTCCTCTTTTGTTTCTTTTCTCTTTTTCCTTAACTGTCATTCCATGTTGGCTTCTTATCACACCTACTTGTGCAGCTTTGGGCAGGTCGGTACTTCCGCGTGGATCCGGATTCCCCCGTCGACAAGCACGACTATTGGAGCTCCCGTCGCTTCCTGGATGAGCTGATCGTTGATCGGGTAAGTCCTATTTTACTTTAATGGCACAGTTGGTAGCATTATACTCCTGTATTCACCCTATTATTGCTTTTCCACAGATCATCCCGCGCCCCTGGGAGGGCACCCCTGCACGCGCCCCTGCAGAGTGGGATGCTGCTGCCTTGACGCTCTCCACCCTATCCACAGTGTTCGAGTGCCCTGGGGTCCGCTCCTTCTATCTTGCGAAGAGGGTGGTATGGCAGATTGCTGACGTGGGCACGGGTGGTCCTCCGGTCCCAGTAGATCCTCCTCGTTTTGTCGCTATCCCTACTGAGGCGACATCGAGTGACCTGGCTGCCTGGCGGGCCATGATCCCTTATACGGATCGCCTATCTGCCGAGGAGATCGACTATGCCTCCTTTGCGCGGGAGCGGTTGATGGGCAGCATCTTTGTTGCGCCGGTACGTATACCCTTTCCTGAGTCTTGTTAATTTCCCTCTCTGCTTTCTTTTTTTAACACCTGTGCTTGACTTCTTTCCACAGGCTGCTCTTGCTGCAGATGCGCCTGCTGGGCTGGCCCCCATCATGCCGGGGTGGAGCGTGCCTTTCCATGTCACACCTGATTTAGCCATGGAGGAGGATATCCCCAGGCTGAACAGGTGCATTGGGTACCTGATGGCTGAGGGTACTAGGCCGGTGAGTTTCCAAGTTCCTGCATTTGTTAGTTTTCACGCATATATATAAGTAAAGCATGCATGTCCTAACGATTGCCCCTTGCTTTTCTACTCGCAGCTCACTCGTGAGGAGTCCTCGACACTTTTGCGGATGGTGGGGAGCCTGAAGGTCATGGTCACGTCTCTCTCTCGCAGGTTAGTGATTGCGGAGCAGGCTCCTGCTGGGGAGGACTGGGACGGCTTCGGGGCTGACGAGGATGACGACGATGGTGATGACGGCGACGGTGGTGATGGTGGTGATGATGGTGGTGATGATGGTGGCGACGACAGCCCGCCAGCTTCTCCTGCCCAGACACCTTTATATGTTCCGCGTTGATGTATTCGTTTTGGACATTTGGGGATACTTGTTTATTTATTTATTTATTTTTTCTTTTTTTTGGTTTTGGACATGTACTCATTTCTCCTTCCCTTTTTGGACATGTACTCATTTCTCCTTCCCTTTCTGTATATTTGGACATGACTGTTACTTCTGTGATATATCAAACATGGCTTATTTTTCTATTTTCCCCTTTCTCATATGCCGCTATGTTCACCATTTTCCTTTTTCCATTGCGCTAGGATAAATAGCAAGCCGTTTAATACAGGGAGATCATCCCAGTAGGCTTCACACGACAGCAACAAGACCGTAAAATCGAGAAAAGGGGATGAAAACACGCGAAAAGGGGTCTGGGCACGTACGTGCATAGGCCATGCTCGTACGTGCACAGTCCATGCTCGTACGTGCATGGCTTATGCTCGTACGATCATGGGTCCGTCTCTTTCCTTTTTCTCGCACTTCGTCGATTTGGCAACTTTTTCTGCATAAAACGAGCCCCCTTCTTCGTTCTTCTTCACTGAAACCCTACGATGGAAGACCCTAAGTTTGTCAAAGACATAAAACGATGGCTCTTGTCCTTTGATAACCGAGCTCGGGATGATTTCAAAGAAGCTTTTGGCCTCCCATGCTTGTTTGACTACTGTCGGGTGAAAATCAACTACACCTTCCTTCTTGTTGCTTCAGAATATTGGAAACCAACCCGCCATGTCTTCCGATTCAATCTGAATGAGTTGTGCCCCACACTTGAAGATTTTGGCGGTATCATAGGGCGGACTAGCTTCAACGGTTTGCTCCTTCCCCCGGTTGACAAGGTCCCTGCTGCCGAGGTGGCCCAGTTCCTAGGCCTTTCTGTGTGACTGGTGCAAGGGTGGACTTCGAGTTTCAAGGTGGACGTGGCGAAACTCGCCGAATACTTCGTGTCCCGTCCTATGCCTCCCGCTGGCTAGGCTCGGGTCTATTACCTGCGCGCGGCGTGCTTCTGTGCTCTTGCCGCCCTCTTTTTCAGAGATGAGTCATCGAGTCTGGAGACTTTTATTGTGCGCATGATCCCGGAGATCAAGGATTTCAACCCCAGCATGGTCGTCTTGGCAGATACTCTGAACGGGCTCGATCGCGTGGTGCGGAGCGACAGTTTCTCCTTTGGCGGCAGCCCCCTCCTTCTACAGGTTTCTCTCTCTTCTTCTTTTATTTTCTCGGATTTTTTTTTTAAATTTTTATGCCATGATCGTACGTGCATGGTATATGCACGTACGTGCATATCCCATATACGTACGTGTATGGTCTGTTGACCCTTCTATTTTTACTCTTTTGTGATGCAGATTTGGCTGTTCGAACGCCTAAAACTGGTCGAAGACCCTGCCATGAGTATCTGGACATATCACCCGCAGCACTACCGTCACAGGAAGGTCACCAAACCTTTCCCAAACATCGAGCAAGCTCGGGATTTGCTAGAATCCATATCCTGTCACAACATTCGCTGGCTCTGTCCTTGGTGGAGGACCTCTTATGCTGTTCGAAATCTGATCCTTCCTCACAGCGTCATGCTGATTGGTCTTAAGGAGGTTTCTTTCTATTCCCCCATACGCATCCGCCGTCAGTAAGGGCTACGCCAGGATCCGATCAAATGGGGTCATCTTGGTTACACCTGCCCCTGGAAACCCAACTATGTGGATCGTGTGGAGAATGACTGGTATAGCAAGGCAGTGTATTGGGCCGTTACCCCCTCTGAAGTGATTAGCCCCCCTGGGTCCTACTATAACTGGCTGTTTACTGACATGGAGAGAGAGGAAAAGGAAGAAGAAGAACACAAGAGGAAAAGGGAAACAGAGGTCGAAACAGAGGCGAGGAAGAAGTGAACTTGACTATCCCCCGTACCCCTATCAACTATTGTACCCATGCACTTGCTTTTAATCCCTTATGAGTTAATGAATAAGCATCAAAAAAGATGTAATGATTTTCCCCAATCAATAAAAAACTATTATCATTAATTTGAGCACTTAGTACTTTGCCAAATTGTCACTACTCTGCCTACACATAATATTTACGGAGTCTATCCATATTCACCGGATTCACCAACTCGTTCCCGTCACCATCCATTAACTTGACCGCACCACCCGGGTAAATTGTCTTGATGACGTAGGGCCCCACCCAATTAGGCTTGAATTTCCCTCGAGGATCGAACACAGGTGCTCTAAATTCCTTAAGAACCAAGTCCCCTTCCTTCAAGGTTCCGCGGTCCTGACCCTTTTATTGAAAGCCCGAGCTATTCGTCGTTGATAACCTTGCACATGGTACAATGCCTTGAGCCTTCTTTCCTCCAATAGCTGCCAGCTGTTCATATCGCTCTCTTCGCCCATTCTACCTCCGGAATCTGACTTTCCAATGCAACCTCTAAGAGGACTGCACTTCCAGCTCTACGGGTAATACGGCTTCCATTCCGTATACCAATGAATAGGGCGTAGCACTGTGGAAGTTCTCACGGACGTCCGATATCCCCATAATGCATAAGGAAGCTTATCCACCCAATCCTTGTAGGTTACTGCCGTTTTACTGAGGATGGTTTTGACGTTCTTGTTGGCAGCCTCCACAGCTCCATTAGTCTGGGGCCTGTAGGGTGAAGATTTGTGATGCTGGATACCGAATTTTGTGAATAACTTCTTGACCTCATCTTCGAAATGCGTTCCGTTATCTGAAATAATCTCATGGGGTACTCCATACCGGCAGATTATGTTGGTTTCGACGAACTTGGCCACATGTTTCGATTTCAACTCTACATATGCTGCCTGCTTCTACCCATTTGGTAAAATAATCGATTGCTACCAGGATATATTTATACCCACCAGTTGCAGATGGCTTAATCTCTCCGATGATGTCTATTCCCCATACTGAAAATGGCCAGGGAGATGCTAGTTGATGCAACTCCACCGGCGGCATGTAGTTTGCACTGGCGTACACTTGGCATTGATAGCACTTTCTGACGTACTGCACGCAGTCAGTTTCCATAGTTGTCCAGTAATACCCCAACCTTAGCAGCTTCTTAACCAACATCCTCCCATTCATGTGTGACCCACACTCCCCTTCATGCACCTCCCTCATGAGTGTTTCTCCCATGCGGCGATCTACGCAAAGAAGGTGTATCCCATCATAGGACCTTTTGAATAATTTCCCTCCGCAGATGATAAACTGTGTGGCGAACAGCCTTAATGCCCTACGATCCTTCTTATTGGTATTTTCCGGGTACTCTCCTTTTTCCAAGAGGTTCCAAACGTCAAAGTACCAAGGGTGCCCATCATCTGGCTCTCCGTCAATTACCAAAATCCCTTCTTCATGTGCGGGTCTAAACTTCTGTTGGACGGTCAATGGCTCTATCTGGGTTCCAGCGGGCATTTGAATCATGGAAGCCAAGGTAGCCAAGGCGTCGGCGAATTGGTTGTGAGCTCGGGGTAAGGGTGTGAAGGTTATTTTCCGGAATTTCTGGGTCAGTTTCTCTAGGTAGCCTTGGTAAGGCTTCAGGTGTTCTTCTCGGGTTCTCCATATCCTCTGTACTTGAGATATCACTAAGGCTGAATCCCCATATACCTCCACTTCTTCGACTCCCAATGCCAACAAGGCTTCTAGTCCAGCGACACATGCCTCATATTCTGCCGTGTTATTGGAGTTCTGAAAGTTCAACTTTATCGATAGCGGCATGTGAGAACCATCAGGAGCTATTAGCAGAACCCCTACCCCATCTCCATACTGGTTCGAAGCCCCATCGAAATACATTTTCCACGCCTCGTCACACTCGACAACTAGAAGGTTCTCGTCGGGGAATTCATCGTTAAGTCCATATCCCAGGATTGGGTGTTCGGCGCAGTACTCGGCAACGGCCCCTCCCTTAATAGACTTTTGTGTCACATATACAAGTTCAAATTCTGCCAGTAGAATCAACCACCGAGATAGACGACCATTCAAAGCCGGTTTCTCAAACAAGTATTTAAGCGGATCCATTCTTGCCACTATCCACACCTCGAAATTTAGCAGAATGTGCCTCAGCTTCTGCACAGCCCAAACCAAAGCGAAACAGGACTTCTCTATCGCATTGTACTTTGCTTCGTAACCTTGTAGCTTCTTGCTTAAGGTAATAGATCGCATGTTCAATACCACGATCATCCTCTTGTGCCAACATGCTTCCTAAAGCTTCCTCAAAGATGGACAGGTAGAGCAACAAGGGTTTACCAGGGCGTGGAGGAACCAATACCGGAGGATTCAGGAGATATCTTTTGATGGCTTCAAAAGCTTGTTGACATTGCTCATTCCATTCCTTAGGTTCCCCTTTCCTAAGCAGTTTGAAAATGGGCTCACAGGTGGGGGTTAACTTGGCTATGAAACGGCTAATGTACTGTAATCGCCCCAAAAACCCCCTAATCTCCTTCTCTGTTTTCGGTGATGGCATTTCCAAAATCGCTTTGACCTTCGTTGGATCTACTTCGATGCCCCTGCTACTCACAATGTACCCCAACAACTTCCTTGACGTGACCCCGAATGTGCACTTCTGCGGATTCAACCTTAGACTGTACTCCCGAATTCGTCCAAAGAATTTCCTTAAATTTTCTACATGCCCTTCTCGAGTTTCTGCCTTAACAATCATATCGTCGACATACTCCACTTCCTGATGCATCATATCGTGGAGTAGCGTGGTAGCCATCCTCTGATATGTAGCTCCGGCGTTTTTAAGCCCAAATGTCATTACCGTGTAACAATATGTCCCCCACCCAGTTGTGAAGGTGGTCTTAGTCATATCTGCCGGCGCCATCCGTATCTGGTTATATCCCGAGAACCCATCCATGAATGACATTAGAGCGCTCCCTGCCGTGTTATCCACCAATACATCGATGTGAGGTATGGGGAAGTCATCCTTAGGGCAAGCCTTGTTAAGATCCCTGTAGTCAATGCACACCCGCACCTTTCCATCCTTCTTCGGTACCGGCACGATGTTGGCTATCCAATCCGCCTGATCTACTGTCTTGATAAACCCCACTTTTAATAACTTAGTCACTTCTTCCTTAACCTTCAATGACCATTCCGGTGCCATTCTTCTTAGTTTTTGTTTGACGGGCCTTGCTCCCTCCCTAATAGGAATGTGATGCTGCGCTATAGCGGGGTCGATTCCAGGCATGTCTTCATAAGACCAAGCAAACACATCAGAAAACTCCTGCAGCAAAGCTGTAAGATCTATACGTTCTTGTATGGACAGAGTAGAGCCAATTTGGTTTCCTTGATTTTCTCATCAGTGCTTATATTAATAATGATAGTTTCTTCTTTAATAGGTTCAATTTTCACATCTTGATTTTCATTAATTAGCTCATCTGGGTCTAAAAGATCGTGCATTTGTGCAATTTGATTGTTAGGGGACACAGCAGAGTAAGCAGAATCAAATTTCTTTGAATTATTGGAAATTACATCAGTGGACAACTCAAACCCATACCCCGACCCGGACTCAGACTTAGACCCAACCCTAGACTTCTCCTGAGTAGGCTTATTAATTGTCTTGACACCATACGTGACCCTAGCTGCACGTTCCCAGATCCAGGTGCTAGTATCCCCATCAGCCACAATAATAAGCTTGGTAGGGACGGTTTCATCAGTCAGAGAGAACACTTCTTCGCCGTACTTAGGCGACAATAAGACCTTCCAGTTTGTCTGATCCACATTTTCCGCCCAGTCTCGCTCTTCATTTTCTTCTTCCGGGGTTCCCCTGTCTGTATCTTCCAGATTCAATTTCTCGCTAAAGAATACCTCCAACCCAAGCTTCCTTTCTCCGCTCCCTCGGTCTACCCATGGCTCAGGAAATCCACAATAGGGGAAATCTTCTCCCTCTTTCACAAAATTACCATTGAGAGTTTTTCCATTCTTGGGGATGTATTTGTCGTCTTCTTCAATGTACCCTAGCCCTCGCCGGTCGGTTTGCATGCGGAAATCCGGGAACTCAGCTATTCCTTCCCCCCTTCGGCCTAGTCCCATCCCGGGCATATACCCCAGCTTCCTCATGATATGAGTCACGATATGGCTAACCCCCTCCCCAAAGTAGGGAGACACCTTCTCTCTTCCAGTTTCCTTCCTTTCAATCACCTGTACCAGCTCAAAACCTCTCCATTCCAACTCTCCGCTTCCTTCCTTCACTCCTGATATTTGCCCAGTTATTTCTCCGTCTCCATGGATCACTAGAACTCCTTCATCCCAAGGCAATTTTATTTTCTGGTGCACGGTCGAGGGAACAGCTTGCAAAGGGTGTAGCCAAGTTCTTCCCAACAGCAGGTTGTAGTTGGCGGGAATGTCCATGACGCAGAATTCCACCATTGACTCAACGGGCCCTATTTTACAAGCGGCCTTGAAAGTTCCCATCACACTCCGACAACTGTTGTCATAACCCCTTACCGTCACAACAGAAGGTATCAAGTCCTCCTTGCCAATCCCTAGCTTAGTCGCGGTGCGCATCGGGCAAACATTCAATGCGGACCCATTATCGACCAGAACTACGGGTATTTTCAAATCCCTACATTCCACCGTGACATAGAGTGGCTTGGCATGCCCGGCCCCTTCAAGTGGCAAATCTTCATGGGAAAAGGTCATCACAGCTTTGCTCACCGAGCTGACCCCCATAAGTGATAGAACCTGCTCTGGTGTGGTTTCCATCGGTACTTCTTTCCTTGCTAACGCATCTAGTAAAGCCTGGCGATGTTTCTTTGAGGTGGTCAGCAAGCCCCAAATGCTTATACTTGCCTGTGTTTTCTTTAACTGCTTCAATACCCTGTCCTCTTCCTCCTCGTTTTGCTGCTCAATCCTTTCTCTTACTTCTTGGCTCATTTCTCTTCCAGGATGATCCCCTTCCAGATAATTAGGCTTGTAATGCCTTCCCGAGCGGGTTAAATGCATGGAATCCTTCTTCATTTCTGCCCAAATATCTTCCTCCCCACTATCATAATCTTCCCATGGAGCCTTTTTCATGCTGATCATGAGAATGAATTGTGACGGATCCTCCATTTCCTTCGTATCACTAATCATATTCATGTAGGCAGGGGGCGGTGCATTTCGATAATTGGGAAGAGGGTTGTTCTGAATATTGGGCTTGTCGCCGCCTGGAGGAGGTAGCTTACCTGAATCAATCAGGTCTTGGATTTCATTCTTTAGGCGCATGCAATTGTCCGTCTTATGCCCGATCCGCTGGTGGAAGTCGCAAAATTCATTCTGCCTCCAATACGAGGGAATCGGGTTCGGCAGTGCTCTTGGTTCCAAAGGCTTCAGATAGTCCCTTTTGCTCAAGTTGGCCAAGGCTTTGGACAACGGGACTCCCAAGTCATGGTATACCCTTGGCGCTTTTGGTGCTGCTTGCGTCTGCTGGATGGCTCCCACTGTAGCTTGCGGCTGGGTTCCCCCACTAACTCTAGCACTTCCGCTTCCACCACTACTACCGGAACCGTATACTTTCTTCTGCCTATCCATCTGACCGCGGTGAATAGCATCCTCAATACGAGTCCCACACTGGTATAATTGTTCAAAATTCATGACAGAGGAAGTCAACATGCGATCAAAGTACTACGGGTGTTAGGTTCCTCAAGATGATGTTTATCTGATCAATTTCGGTCGGCCTATTTACCATCTTGACAGCTTTAGCCCTCCAGCGAGTCAGAAATTCTGAGAACGTCTCATCCGTCTTTTGCCTAGTCATCTCCAAGTCCCGCAGAGTGACATCCAACATAGTGTTATACGCATACTTATTTGTAAATTCTGAAGCCAGTAGTTCCTAAGAGTCCGTGACTTTCGGATCGAGTGCATAGTACCACTTCGAGGCATCTGCCGAGAAAGATAAAGGGAAGGCGTGCAACACTTGATCGGCGGTCAATCCCCTCATCCGGGCAATGCTCAAGTACTGGCGCAAATGCTGTTTGGGGTCACCGGTGCCATCGAACTTTTCATAGTCGGCTATTTTGAATTTCGGAGGGAGTTGCACCTTGGAGTCGGACGTAATCCCTGCCATAGAATACATGTAATCATCCATGCCTTGTGATTTCTGCCACGCTGTTTGCATTCGGTCCATCCGAGCTTTCATCTCAGCGTTCTCTGCCGCCAGCTTTTCTACTTTGGTATCTTTTTCCTTGGTCTCTTTCCTTTTCAAGTAGTCCTCATAGTCATCATCTTCCCACTTCGGGTGCTCCTCCTCATTAACCTTGGGCTCTCCTTTCTCTTCAGTTTCGGGTGGTTCTTCTGTTCTCCCTTTCCCTTTCTCGAGCTTAGTAACCCGGTCCCGCATTTCATTCATGAAGCCCTTCATCTCGGTTCTATCGCTCCTCATCTGTTCAAGGATATCAGCCAAAGTCACCTGTTCTGCCATCCTTCCAGCCGGGGTTCTTCTTAATCTGTTAGTGGTCGGAGATCGGGCCCAAACACTACTCGGTGCTCCTCTCCCTGGTGAATCAATCTTGCTGAAACAGGAGTTGAGCGTAATGAGCACATGTCCATTAAACTTTCTCCCCTAGCCCAATCCGAATACCTTCAAACCCTTATCTAAACCCATTGCTAGAGCCTTGTCATGTTCACTAGATCTTCCAAGGGTCTATGATGGGCAGATATTAATTTACAAAGTCGAACATCATTCTATCCTTTGGCCCGTTACAAGTTCACATATATCTCACATGCTCACTTTGGATCCAAGCCCATTTCATTGTTTTCACTTAGATAGGCTTAGGTCCAATTACAAGATCACACTTTATTTTACCTCTCGCTCATCAAGCCTTTAGGTAGAATGATATTGGACTTCGATGTTCAATTTTAGATGGGTTGTATTTATTCATCATAGTGGTCTATTCCTTCCTCTCAGCAGGTCTACGTGGTCCATCAGCTTTCTTTGTTTGAGCCCGTCATGCCCACACCTTGCACCTCATTTGGATTCTAGGCCCATTTTGTTCATTATCATCATTTTCTTTTCTTTTCTTTTTTTTTCCAATGGGCCTAGGTCCACTACAACAGCACTCAATCTCCCCTCAATTTGGGCTCAAACTGGAAAGCTTATGTACAACGTGGGCCTCGTCCCATACCCGCGCTATACAAATGAGTATGGATGCAACATGACATGCGATATGACATACATTCAAGCAAGGCTATGCAAAGGTCTCGGGGGACACTAGTGTGGTTGGTCAATGGGGAGTACTTCTTCTTCAAGGGTTACCCAGGCTAGGGTGCTCAAAGAGCGACCCGTTAGCGTACTCACTAGCTTATTACAGGCTAGTGGCACAGGCCGTGGGTTGATGGTGCTGAATCGAGTTGCCCATAGGAACTAAATGGAACCCGGGTCTCTAATCAGACTGCCATCGAGGGATAACAAGTGCCAAATATCGTGCGCGTGTGTGCAATTTCGGTCTTATTCAATTAAATCTCCTGATTAATTAAAGCCAATAACTGTTTCGGAGTCAAGCTCTCTATCCCCAGCGGAGTCGCCATTGTGAGCGCCGTGTCCTTTCACCACGTCGGCTCGGGAGTACGCCACTAACCGCGGACGATTAGGGCGGAGAGGGAGTCGCCACCCGATTTTGGCCTCGGGAACCGATAGACCCCTAGCAAGGGCCCAACTCGTCATTACCAAAGGAATCAAGGTTCGGAGCTAGGGCACGCGGATGGGAAGGTGTTAGGCACCCATCTACGCCTGGTTAAAATCCGGCCCCCACATACATTTATTGGCTTTAATTAAAAAGGATTCAATTGAACTTGATCGCTATACAAACACTTGTGTAAAGTCAAATAATGGCATGCAATGGTGAAGGATTTAAAGAGAAATATTTGAGCATATGCACACATACAAGAGAAAGGGGGCGAAGTTAACAGAGGACTTACACTGCCTGTACTGCTTGTAAAAGAGAAGAAAGGATTAATCTGAAAAAAAACATGGCTCATGCACGTACGTGCATATGATATGCACGTACGTGCATGCCATATGTACGTACGTACATGCTTATCAAATTTCATCCGATGCTTACCATGCTACGCCCGAACGGATCTTTGACTCACATGTATGCAGAAAAATGGCTATAATGCGATTTAGAGATGACAAAATGACCTAAACCTAGATGGCGAAATGACCGTAGACACTAACAAAGATGCAACGGATACTTGTGGGCCTAAACCATGCAGATTAAATGCTAAGAATTAACAGAGAGATATATCATACGCGAGACAAAAAAAAACGCTGGGAACCTATTTCAGATCTACAAGTGCAAAAATGAATTAATGGTCAAGTTAAATCTAAATGCGGCATTTATTCAGGCATTGAATGAGGAGATGCACAAAACCGAAAACATTTCATGCGATATCATAAATAGTCATATCAAACTATTGAAAGAAAACGAAATTGAGGATTAAGAACCGTTACCCTCAGGCTCGGGCAGCAGCAACTCCTTCACAAGCGTGCTTTCCGGACCTCTCGTAGACACAGCCGTTAGTCTCAGGGTTTAGAATGGTGGTTTGGTAGCAGAAGTTCGGATCCCCTTTCTTGAATGAAAGCGGGGTATTTATAGGCGGGGATTAGGGTTTGGTTCGGGGGTTTCTAGGGTTTCCCAGCCGCCACTGAGCAGCTGTCAGCGTGGGGGCTGCATAAGGTAAGAAACAATTTCGGAGGGAAGCGATGAAATTAAAAAAAAAAAGGGTCATGATCGTACGTGCATGGTATATGCACGTACGTGCATATCCCATGCACGGGTATCAAATTGTCATCCCAGGCCTACTGTGTCCTCGTGAGTCCTTCGGGCGTGCTTGCGATGGTCCGTTGGCTACAGCCCTTCATCATCGGGTCTCAGAAAGTGGCTTGAGGTGTCAAGTGGTACAAAATGGGGTGTTAACACTTGGGTTTTCGTGATTTTACTATTTTCAATAATGCTTTGCTTGCTAAACAAGGGTAGCGTCTTCTTACTAATGACAATACGTTGGTAGTAAAGTTGTTAAAGGCTAGGTATTTTCCCTCATGTGGTTTTTTGGAGTCACGTTTAGGCTTGCAACCTAGTTATACTTGGAAAAGCATTTGGGGGGCTAAAGACATTTTGGCTAGAGGGTTTAGATGGTGGATTGGTGATGGCAAGTTGGTGGGTATATGGACTAAGCAATGGTTGCCGACCTTAACGACTTTTAGGGTAGTATCACCACAGACAATACTTCCTGAGGGTGCAAAGGTTTGTGAGTTAATTGATTCAGATAGGAAGGTATGGAAGAGAGACTTGGTGGATAGTATTTTCTTACCTCACGAAGCAGCAACCATATGTCAGATTTCGCTTAGCCATAGACTGCCTGCAGATAGGCTGATGTGGTATTATCATCCTAAGGGTGTCTACACAGTCCGAAGTGCCTATCAGATGGAGATGCTCAACTTAAGGAGAACCACTAGCAATATGATTGGAGAAAGTTCAAGTGTTGCTCCTGGGCAAATCGATGGTGCTTTTATCTGGAAGCAACCCATTCCTAATAAAGTCAAACATTTTGTGTGGAGAGCTTTTCAAGGGATTTTACCATCAAGAAGTAACCTGGTGAGACGGCGTATCCATCTAGATCCGACATGTCCTTTTTGTAAGCAAGAAGAAGAAACAATTATCCATAGCCTTAGAGATTGCCAGTTTTCACAACAGGTGTGGCATTGTAGTTCTCTGGGGTGGCGGGGGAGTGACTCACATAAACTTGAGTTTGGTCTTTGGTTGGGTGAATGTCAGCAAAACACGGATAAGGAGGTAATGGCACAAGTGCTGATGATGATGTGGGCGCTTTGGCATTGCCAAAACAGTATTGTTTTTGAAGGCATCAGGATGGAGCCAAGTGGTGTGGTTGGGTTGGCAGCTCGCTTATGGCAGGAGTTTTCTGCAGTTACTACCTCTCATACAATCGCTGCTATTTGTCCATGGGCTAGATGGAGTCCCCCAAGCCATGGGGTCTTTAAAATTAATACTGACGGTGCACTATTTGCGGAGGACGAGTGTATGGGGTTGGGTGTGATGATCAATGATTCTGAGGGTCAAGCAATTGCTGCTGGAGCTAAGAAAATTGTTGGCAGCTTTCCGGTTGTCGTGGTTGAAGCTATGGCCATGCGGTTTGGCCTATGTCTTGCTCGAGAGCTGGGTTTGTGGTCAGTAGCTTTAGAAGGGGACTGTGTGGCGGTCGTTAATGCCTTAAAATCTAGGGAGGTTTTGCTCACCCCGGTGGGCTTAATCATTGATGATATATATTGTGAATCTGCTCTGTTCCGTGGGGTGGTGTCCTTTTCGCACACCCTTCGTGAGGGTAATGCAGTAGCCCATGGCTTAGCCAAACATGCTAAGCATATTGAGGACTTATGTGTGTGGGTTGAGGAAGTTCCGGAGTTTGTCCAGGACCCTTTTCTTATTGATTTGGAGTCCTTAAGTCATTAATACAATTTCTGATATCGTTTATTATCCAAAAAAAAAAAAAAAAAAGTGTGAAAGCAATCACAAGTTAGTCTTGGGTGTTCTTGAGTGTAGCATAGTTGTGTGTGAGTGTGTGAGTTCCTAGTGTGTATAGCAAATATAGAGAAGTAGTGTGTGAGTGAGGTGTCCCTACTTGTATAGTTCTTTTCCTCGTGAGTGGTTGTGAGGTATTTGTGTAAAGTGGTAAAGTGTATTTTATACACTTATCAATACAAGAATTATTTTACAATTCCGTTGCGTTATACTCAACAATTTGGTATCAGAGCAAGGCGGTCAGGAACCATTTTTTGAGGCACTCTTCTTGGAGGGATCGTGCACAATTTGGGAATGTAAAGCTGTTTGGTCTAGGACCACGCTTACTTGGTGGAGTATATGAGATTACACCAGGTTATGATGACAGATAGCGTCAACACAACCAGCAGAGTATGCATGCTTAACAACCACAATTATAAGACCTGGCGCAGCCGCATCAAGTCCTACTTGGAGGGCCAAGATCTGTGGAAAGTTGTTAATGGTAGCGACACTTCCCCACCTTCCTAGGAAAATGTGGAGGCATTTAGGAAGTAGAAAATCAAGGCAGGAAAAGCAATGCATGCGTTGAAGTCAACGATTGAGGACAACTTGCTTGTACACATAAAGGATGGTGACACACCAAAGGATGCCTAGGACAAATTTGCTGCCCACTTCTCAAAGACAAATTATGCTCGGCCCCAGTAATTAGAGAATGAGCTCACGAATAACAAGCAAGAAGATATGTCAATTAATGACTATTTTATAAAAATAAATAATATATGTGGTGAAATTATAAAAATAGACCCACAGTCTAATATTAATGAGGAAAGAATGAGAAGAATAATTATTCATGGGCTGAGACTCGAATTTGGCGGGTTTATCACAGCTGTACATGGTTGGCCAACTCAACCTTTAATCGAGGAGTTGGAGAGTTTGTTAACCAACCAAGAGAGTTTAAATAAACAAATGGCTGGAGTCTCTCTTAAGAATGAAGAAGAGACATTCTTCACTAATAAGAGATGAGGTCAATCACGTGGGCATTTTACAAGGGCCAAGAGCTAAGCAAAAAGTAGGCTTAAAGGAGAGTAGGAGTGGATCTCTCGCATAGGAGGAGTTCATCAAGGCAACAATAAGGACGAGCAGCGATCTAGACGGCGTAATGTTAAGTGCTATTGTTGTGGCAAGAAGGGCCACTATGCGAGAGCTTACCGGCTCAAGAAAAAGCCAATTGAAGGTAACGCTGCAACAACAAATGGTCACCAAAACAACAGTGAAAAAGAGTGGGACCTACAAGCATCCTTTGTGATGTTTGAGCCCACTGAAAAAGACTACTCAGACGATGAGATAGACTTTAACGGCAGAGGAGTAGAGGAGCAGTCCAGCTCTGTTACAGATGAAATAGCTACAATATTTGTTGACATTGAGCCAGAGGAATCGGCACTTATTGCGGTATCCAAGCCTGGAGCAATTAATTATAATGAAGACTAGATCATTGATTCTGGGTGCTCTAATCACATGACCGGTGACAAAGAGAAGTTGTCCAGCATGTCAGAGTACAGAGGAGGGCATATCGTAGTCACCGCTAACAACTCAAGACTTCCAATCACACATATTAGTAAGACAGTCGTCATTTCTCGTTTCAATCATAACAAGGTTCAATTGTAGAATGTCTACCATGTGCCTGGGATGAAAAAGAATCTATTATCAGTTTCACAAATGATAGCCTCAGGCAACTGTGTGGTGTTTAGCCTAGAAGATGTTAAGGTTTATAAAAACCTTAATACATCAGGCACACCTATCCTAGAAGGACAAAGGTTAGAGTCTATCTACGTAATGTCAGCAAAGTCTACGTATGTAGATAAGATACGGAGGGATGAGACTGTAGACTTGTGGCATGCACTCTTGGGGCATGTCAGTTATCACAAGTTGAAGGTAATGATGAACAAGTCGATGCTCAAGGGTCTTCTTTAACTAGATGTTCGAGGAGATACTATATGTGCCAAGTGCTAGTATGGGAAGCATATCAACAACCATACAAGGAGTCAACATTTAGAGCTAAGGAACCTTTAGAGCTCATCTACTAAGATGTATTTGGTTGAGTGAAGCAACCATCTATTAGTAGAATGTGCTACATACTAACCTTCATTGACAACTTCTTAAGGTACGTATGGGTGTACTTTCTGAAGTAGAAATCAGAAGTCTTAGATAAGTTTAAAGAACTCCGCGAGAAGGTTGAAGGTGAATTGGAGAGGAAGATTTAATGCTTGGGAACAGTTAATGGAAAGGAATATATATCGGATGAATTCTTGAATTATCTAAGAGAATATAAAATCCAATGACAATTAACTTGCATGGGCACTCGACAACAGAATGGCGTAGCTGAGGCGAAGAATTGACATCTTACAGAGATTTGTCGGAGTATGTTGCATGCTAAGAACGTGCTGAGTCGATTTTGGGCTAAATGTATGAAGACGGTAGCTCACGTGATCAACAAGCTACCACAAGCAAAGTTGGGGTTTGTCTCACCTTTCCAGAAGTTGTGGAACACCAAACCCATAGTGAGTCATTTTTTAATTTTCGGATGCGTACGCTATGTGTTTGTGCCTAATCACTTACGAAACAAGTTCAGTAAGAAGGCAATCAGGTGCATCTTTGTGGGTTATGATAGTAAACGTAAAGGATGGAGATGCTACAACCCCACAACCAATTACTGTTATAGATTGAGGAATGTAGTATTCGATGAAGCTTTATCGTGGTGGTCATAGCAAGAGGTTGTGCTGCTAGATTCTAAAGACTTGGAAGACATGTTGCAAGAGAAGGTGGGGGAGCAAACTCCAGAATGTGAAATGCTCCTAAGTTCACCGTCATCAAGTGATGGTGAACAAGAGTCCAGGTCACCAGATAGAATTGCAAGTCCACGGCAAACTAGTGTAAGGACTTCTAAAGAGGCTCGTCTAAGTCAACAAGAGATCGAAGAAGCTGAGCCACTACTCAGAAGGTCTACTAGACAGCGGAAACCCAACCCTAGGTACGCAAATGTTGCCCTAGCTGAAGTAGACAATATAAAAGAACCAACAACATTTGAAGAGGCATCTCAAAGCCTAGAGTTGTAAAAGGCAATGGAGGAAGAAATTCAAGCACTAAAGCAGAATCAAACTTGGGACTTAGTACCTAAGCCCAAGGAAGTAAAACCTATATCTTGTCGATGGGTTACAAAGTAAAGACCCGTCCTGATGGATCGATTGAAAGGTATAAGACTCGACTAATCACTCGAGGTTTTTCGTAGCACTATAGCTTGGACTATGAAACATTTAGTCTAGTAGCAAAGCTTACAATAGTACAAGTCCTACTAGCTCTCGTAGCCAGCAAGTCTTGGAAGCTGTGGTAGATGGATGTGAAGAATGCTTTCCTACACGGCGAGGTAAATCGAGATATATATACATGGAGCAACAAAAAGGGTGTGAGAGCAGAAGCTATCTAGATTATGTCTGCAAGTTAAAGAAAGATCTATACGGATTAAAGCAGGCACCGAGAGCATGGTATGGTAAGATAGCAGAGTTCTTGGTACAAAGTGGATACTCGATGACACCTGTAGAATTGAGCCTATTCGTTAAGACTTAGAAAGGAAAGCTAGCAATAGTGCTAGTATACATGGACGACTTGATCATCACCGAAGATGATGAAGATGAGATCTAAAGGACTAGGGCAAACCTGTCAGTACAGTTCCAAATAAAGGAGCTTGGAGAACTAAAGCACTTTCTTGGACTCGAAGTAAAACGAAGCAAAGAAGACCTATTCTTGTGCCAACAGAAATATGCAAGAGAACTATTGCAAAAGTATGGGATGCACGAGTGTAAGCTAATCTCTACACCCATGGAGGCTACTGTTAAGCTATGTTCAGAGGAAGGCAAAGACTTGGAGGATGCAACAATTTATCGGCAGTTGGTAGGTAGTCTAATCTACCTAACACTTACACGACCTGACATTGCATATGCAGTTAGTGTAGCAAGCTGATTTATGCAGAAGCCAAAAAAGCCTCATCTAAAAGCAGTTCGACGAATACTAAAGTACGTGAAGGGTACAATTAACTTTGGTCTCTTATATAAGAAAGGTGTAGAATGCAAGGTGACAGGCTATTGCGATACTGATTATGCTGGAGATCATGACACACGTCAATCAACTACCAGGTATGTGTTCAGCATTGGATCAGCAACAATCTCTTGGTGTAGCAAGAGACAACCAATTGTATCTTTATTAACCACAGAGGTAGAGTATAGAGTAGTAGCAATGGCAGCTGAGGAAAGCAAATGGCTAATGTAGCTAATGGAAGATCTACATCAGCCAGTGGATTATGAGGTAACTCTGCACTGTGATAATCAATCAGCAATACGCTTAGCTGAGAATCGAGTATTTCATGCAAGGACCAAACATGTAGAAGTACATCATCACTTTATAAGAGAAAAGGTCCTTTAAGGAGAGATAAAGATGGAGGCAATCGAAACAAACGAACAAGTAGCATATATGTTCACAAAAGGACTCAAAGTTACGAAGTTTGAAGAGTTTCGACAACAAATCGGCATGACTACATGAGCAGAATTAAAGGAGAAAGTCAGCGTTGAGGGGGAGTATTGAAGATGAACACTGCCTTCTTCAAAAATCCAGATTTGTCTTCACCGCTCTTCATCGTCTCTCTCTAGATCCTTCTACAATTCTTCCTCTTCTCTTCTCTTCTCGCTCCAAATCTTTCTCCTTCTTTCTCTTCTTTATATTTCTCTCTCTTTCTCTTTCTCTCCAGAATCTTCTTGTTCCACTGCTATTGCTGATGTATCTAGGAGCTTCCAATAATAAAGAACTGACTTGCTTATGTCGGCGACCAGCGGGTATAAATAGGGAGCACGGCTCCCATTTTGGGTGTGTAAGTGTGAGAGTAATCGCAAGTTAGTCTTGGGTGTTCTTGAGTGTAGCATAGTTGTGTGTGAGTGTATAAGTTCCTAGTGTGTATAGCAAATATAGAGAAGTAGTGTGTGAGTGAGGTGTCCCTACTTGTATAGTTCCTTTCCATGTGAGTAGTTGTGAGGTATTTGGGTAAAGCGTATTTTATACACTTATCAATAAAAGAATTATTTTATAATTCAGCTGCATTATACTTAACAAATACAAACAATGAATCAAAGATTGCCTCCATTTTTTAAAAAAATTCCTAGCTCTGCTCTTGGCCTTGAGGCAGTTGTTGATCAATGTGAACCAATTTTGATTATGGCATGCTTGCAAAACAATTAATTGGCCAACATCTTTAGGCATGTCCCGTGGGACTTTCAAACATTAAGATTTTCCCACTAATAAAGTAAGGATACTTTGGAAAAAAAATGAAAAAAATAAAATAGAAAAAGAAGATTATGCATGCATAAATTACAGAATGAAAAAAATGTCTATTTTGTCTTGCCTGAAGAGCTGAAATATCATTAGGCAAACCAAAAGCCTGAAAACTATTTCAAGTTTCAACTCCATATGGGCTGATCTAAGAAATTAAAACTAAAACTAAAATAAACGATAAACAGGATTTTCATTATGGTTTTTATTCAAGAAAATTATTTAAGTTCAAGGGGATTATCATAAGAATAGACAAAAGGATGTTATAAATTTGTCATATGTTAACTCCAAAAAAAAAAAAATTAAAAAAAAATGATGAATGCAAAAAAATGTACTCGGAGTATATATAAATGGATGTGAGAAAATGCATGTTGTTTCGAGAGAATTAAGGAAAATAGAAGCGAATGAGATGTTTGAAGTAAAGATGTAACACAGAATGTACAGGTCGGATAACATTTACAGGTCCAAGAAACCAATTTCTTGGCATAGTCGAACTTGAGTTTTAGCGACCCAACAATGAAGCATATATATGTTGAGAAATTTAGTGGATTTTGTAAAACTAGACATAAAAATACTTTAATAAAATTGAACATGAATATAATTTACAATTGTAAAATTAAATTAACTAGAAATAATCATACTTAACCAAAATGAAAATGAAATAGTGTAAAGAATAGGTGACCTGTGGGAAGGCACGTAAAACCATGCTATCCTAAAGGAATTATCACTTACGTATAGGTGCTAACGGACAATAGGACTTCCAAGATACAATTTCAAAGCTCCCAGCTTATATCTTCTATGGGTACGTCCACAAGAAGATGACGTGAACCTGTCCACTGTAAAGTTGCCCATAAAATTAATATACAAAAAATAAATAAAAGAAAATATGTAAATTATGGTGGAAGAAAGAAGAGAAAATCAGATACATTTTATCTGATTTTTTTATTCTGGGTCTTCAGAATTCGTAAATCTAAATGGATGTGAGAAAATACATATTTGTTTTGAGAAAATTAAAGTAAATAGAAGCGAATGAGATGTGTGAAGTAAAGGTGTAACTGAGAATGTACAGGTCAGATAACATTTATAGGTCCAAGAACCCAATTTCTTGGCATGGTCGAACTTGAGTTTTAGCGACCCAACAATGAAGCATATATATGTTGAGAAAATTAGTGGATTTTGTAAAACTAGACATAAAAATACTTTAATAAAATTGAACATGAATATGATTTGCAATCGCAAAATTAAATTAACTAGATTAAAAGAAAAAAAATCATATTTAATCAAAATGAAAATGAAATAGAGTAAAGAAAAGCTAACCTGTGAGAAGGTACGTACTTAAAATCACGTTGTCTTAAAAGAATTATTGTCTCTCTACATATAGGTGCTGACGAATAATAAGACTTTCAAGATACAACCCCAAAGCTCCGAACTTGTGTCTTCTATAGGTATGTTCAAAAGAAGACAATATGAACCCGTCCACAATCACGTTGCCCATAAAATTGATATACATAAAATAAATAAAATAATATAGGTAAGGTATGGTGGAAGAAAAAAGATGATAGAGAGAAAATGGAGTTGAATGGTAAACAAACCCATGTAAAGAAGCCCATTATTTATGGGGGAAATTAGCCAAAAGTCTATTTTTATAGGACTTATAGAGGCATAAGTCTATGCAGCAAACTTATACAGCCATAAGTCAACTTTTAAGTAACATGAGTTTACTTTTGTAACCGTGGTAAATGCATAAAGTCAAGTTTACCCTTAATTGTTATTTTTTGTTTTCAAATTTTAAAATGACATAACTTTCGATTTAGATATCGATTTCCAATAAAATTTATATATTTGAAATCTTTTTGTCGAGCCTTTCGAAACAAGACCCATGATGAAAATAAAATTATGTATAAAAAAAAATAGTTACATTGATTACATATTTACATGTATCGGTTTTAAAATAAATAAACATGTAACTATTTTAATGTGGGTTTAATTTTGTACAATTTCCCACACAAAATTATTAAATTTATTAAATGTAACTATTGAATCAGTTAAATTGATGTGTTTGAAACTAAAAATTTGTAAGATTTAAATATTTTGTGACTAAAATTTAGTTACAATTGATTTAAAAGTAATTGTTTTCATGTAACTGTTTTTCTGTGGGTTCAATATATACTTTAGTTACAAATAGATGTTTGCCCAGATTTAATTGATTTTAAAAAAAAAAATTTGGGAAAAAATTAGGGAAAAGATTCATGATGAATATAAAATTATGTATAAAAAAATTATAAAAAAAAAAAAAAAAAAAAAGGTTACATTGATTATATGTAACTTTCTAAGAGGAACCTTTTGTTACATAATATGAAGGGGTAATATTGTCTAGAAATATCTAAGAGAGACCTTTGGCTACATAAGATTTTATGATAGACTTATGGCTGCACAAGTCCAACTTTATGGACTTGTGGCCAAAGTCCCCTTATTTATAATAGTATGAGGATGGCTATTACAACCTCTCAACTTCATTTCTAAACCCCATTTCTTTTTACTTTTCAAGATTTTATGAAAAGTATAAGAAGTTTTAGTGAAAATTGGTCGCATTGTCCACTAGAAAACATTATTTTGAATAACTTTGTAGAAGAAATTTTTTCCAAAATCTATCATTTAAGAAGACTTTTTGGCCATTTACAGTCCCTATTTTCTTTTTTACAGAAAAGAAAATTATAGATGGACAAAATGTCCACTTAAACGATAGATATTGAAAAAGCTTTATTCTAAAAATTTGTTCAAAATGATGTTTTCTAATGGACATTGTGGAAAGTTTTCATGAAAACATTTTATATTTTTCATAAAACCTTGACAAAGTTAAAATAAGTAGGGTGTGCAAATAAAGTTGATGGGTCCACCCTCTAATAGTATATGGTTGAAATAAGTTTGAGCTAATAATGGCCTAAAATAAATGTCATAAAACTTATTTATAGTAGTCCAATCAATAACATAAAATAAAAGTCTAACGGCTACTAACGGTCATCCATAAATTATGGAAATTAAGATCTAACGATCAAATGAAATAAAACTCATATAATCAGCCTATAAAGTCATGTATGTGCCACGCCACATCAAGACAAAAAAAAAACCACCCCCTCCCCTTTCTACCTTAGGCCAACCCAAAAAAAATAAAAATAAAATAATAGAAATAGGCCTGTCATGTGTCATGTAAACAATAATACAGGATCACTATAGAAAAAGTGAATTTCCTCTATCAATATTCACAAACGAAACGAGTCAAAGAATAACATGCTTTTCGATTTAATAGCCTAAGCTATTAAGTGATGGGCTTAAATAGATATATAAAATGATATCAAATTTTATATTTAACTGATGGAATGTAGTATTTTTCACAAAAAAAGAAAAAAAAAAAAAAACATATCATATAGCAAACATGATTTAGAAAGCGTTTAAGTCAGAGTTAAGATGTGTACCTTTGAAAAACTCGAAAAATGGCACCAATGAAGTTGCTCTGAAAAATTGAACCCGGATTTGCAATTGTTTTAACTTAGTAATACGTTTCTATAGTATCAATAATAGGCTTTGCAGGTGGTGGAGAACTGTAAGTTTCAGGTTGCTATGATGGCCTTTGCAATTGTCTCTCTTTGTTTGTGTGGAGTGCGCGCACACTGAAATTTTCAACACAGAATACAGGAATGGGGAGCACAACTTGGTTCCTGGGTGAAAGCTTTTAATTGCTTCTTTATGGAGATGAATGCTCAATGCAAAAAAATGGTCTCTCAAATTGCAGGCTGCTATGATGGGCTGTGAGATTGAAGAGGAGTTGAAGGTATTACTCAAAAAAAGAAATGCTTTTCTTGTAGGGTATTCTCACCGGCTTTTCATCATATAAAACATATCCCCTCCTAGTGGTTTATTCGATCAAAAGGTAGAAAAAGTAACCGGTGAGAGTAGCATTACCGCCTCAAAGGTTTAAGGGAGAAGAAAACATAATAGAGTAGTTCACACTTCACCTGAACTGACATTATGCTCTTTCCAAAGTCCAAACCCTTCCTTTTACTTTTGTGCCCTTTTATGCTTTTCTTAGAGAAGAAGGCCAAACTCAAATTGATCAGTCACCAATTGTGCTATGTATATTGCAATCCATCAGTTTATTTGTAAACCCCATTTATTTATTTTTTCAAGATTTTATGAAAAATATAAAAGTTTTTATAAAAACTAGTCATATTGTTCACTAGAAAACACTATTTTGAACAACTTTGTTGAATAAATTTTTTCTAAAATCCATTGTTTAAGAGTATTTTTTGGCCACACTCTTTCATTTAAAAAAAAAAAAAAACAAAAAAAACAAAAATTATAAATAGTCAAAAAGTCCGCTTAAATGATAGATTTTGAAAAAGTTTTTTTCTACAATGTTGTTCAAAATGACGTTTTCTAGTGGATAACTCAATCAGTTTTCATAAAAACCTTTTATATTTGTCATAAAAGTTCTAAAGTTGTAAAAAAATAGGGTTTACAAATAAAATTGAGGGGTTGCAATAGCGGCCTCTTGTACTTAGTTCCTAATGGACTCCAAGAGGTTAAGGGGCCTTTCCATCAAGCTAGGGGCCCCGTACAGCTACCAACAAGCCTTATGTGAAGGTTCGGGGCAATGCTCTCAAGAGGAAATCTTTTGGGGTATATATGTGTATTTTTCGAATAGGATTTTACATTATATTCTTTGTTCTAAGGAGCTTCTGTCGTGAGAGAAGTGAGGTTGAGAATATGAGGTTGAGAATATATATATATATATATATATATATATCTCTCTCAGGGAGGGATCCATTTACACCTGGTGTAAATTTTTTTTATTTTTACACCCCTTAATATATTTTTGTGAGAATAATATTTCATAAATCCAACCGTTGAATTAGGTATTCTATTCATGCACGTCATGCATGTCAAGTTTCAAATAAATTGGATATTGAGAAACGTTTGATTTGTAAACTTATATTTTTTTTATAAATAAAATTATAGGCACTTTATGAATGACATACTTCCCGATATCCAATTTATTTGAAATTTGGCATGCATGATGTGCATGAATAGAGAACCTAATCCAATCGGTGGATTGTCGAAATATTATTCTTACAAAAAGATATTGAGGGGTGTAAGAGTAAAAAGATTTATACTAGGTGTAAACAGATATTTTCCCATATATATATTATACGCTTGTGGCATAACAGATTGCAAATACAAGGAACCTTTGGAATTATCTTTCATATTACACCTAAAGAAATTATTTTTTTTTTAAATAAAAAGAAATTAGGATCTTGAGGAGTTCATCTTGGTAGTAATGAGCTACAAAAATTAGGGTCTTGTGGTGGAGGTGGATTTTTATTTTTATTTTTGGGGTTTTGCTAACAAGGTGTCTAAACCTTTGGCTTGATTAATCTAATGGACACGTGTAAGGCCAACACCCATCCCACATTGATTGACATTCAAAATAATCTCAAGTTCTCAATTAATTGGTGGCTTGTCCCAAGAGAGGATGAGAAGTCAAACCTAAGACTTAACCTGCACTCAACCTCCAAAAAGGTCTAACTCTTGAAAAAGGGGTAGAATCTTATAAGTTCAACTGACCTTGGCTCTTGGGTTCTCCTTTAGTTTACGTTACATATGCGTGCTTACTCATTTATTTGTTATATATGTATGTTTTTATAGCAAAAAAAAGGGAAAGAAAAAAAAAAAAAAGAGTAAACCTAGGACATTTCGTTTCTTGAGGTGTGCGTCTTGTATCAAATAGAACTAAATAACTAATACTGTTGAAGAAGGCTTCAAGAAAAATTCCAAAATGAATAAGACGGAAAGGAATCTTGTTATTATCTTTGAGAACAAACTTGTCTGGATAATGATTCTTTAATCACCTTTATTAAAATAAGTTCAGGGGAGCAAATTACCTTGATCATAAAGAAATGAATGGAGAAATGAATCATTTTTAGGTCTTTAATGTTAGCTTCTTTCGTAAACTATGAATAAGCTTGCCCTTCTCTTTCCCTTTTTGAGGGCATTACTCCTCGGAAACGTCTGAGTTTTTTTCACAAAAGGGAGTACTAGTCCTTTGAGACATATTAGGTCTTTTCCATTAATTTGGGGGCCTAATTTTTGAAGATGAAGCACTTTTGAGGAGCTCGGAAGAGCTGGCCTGGCTTGTTTTGTCTCCAAAGAAATTCTTGGGTCAAGAAGTTTGGAAAAGAATTTGATTCTCCTTCAATATACTCGATATCAAAATCAAAGATGGATGCAGTTGCCTGCCATCAATCAAAAATTTATTTGGAAGCAAGATTGTTGATATCTTTTTCTACAACCGTTTTTGGCAGTTTTACATTCATTTATTTTTTTTAATGACGAGGAAACCTTTCAGGCAAACCCTGACCCATAGAAAACCCTATAACTCATATGAATCAAGTAAGTTGAAGGCCCATAAAGACCATGAAGCCTTGTGTGGGTGGACCCAAGGGGTTAAATACGAGTTGAACTCAAGACTTTCGCTTCTTAAGACGTAGTCCCTTACGGCCTTACCAACTGAGCTATCTCTTGAAGTTCAGATTTACAATTTATCTTAAGCAAAATTTGTGGTTTATTAAATCACTTTGAAACTTTGAGGTACAATAGAAGATAGCCAAATTTTCCTCTTTGAAAGGGGAATATTTCTTTTGATACTAAAGTAAATCAAACCAATTTTTATGGATTGACAGCCTTTTGTTGAGGGAGTCCTCTATATCTGATTTCACCATTTGAACAAATTATATGGTAACAAATTAGAGACCATATTTTATTCTTAAAATTCAAAAAACTTTCTAAAAAAAAAAAAAAAATAGCAATATTAAATAATTAATGAACTCCTAATCAGAACTAAACCACCCCACGGGCCAGGTCCATCCGCGTGATATTGGTGCATCAATATGTTGAATTTCAGAGAGGGGAAAAAAAAGAGGGAAGCGGAATTCGGCATGAGCTGTTTGATTGCAAATTTGCAGTGAAAAACACTTGTGAGAGGCACATACTAAAACCCTACAGCAATGTTACTTGGCACAAACCACACAGCCCAACTATTGAGCACATCAAGGCAGCTGATGATAAGGTATTAACACGGACTCTGCCTAGCCAGCCTTGTCTTTGGTATGCCAAGAAACTTTTCGTTTAATTTGTGATAAGAAGCATTTCCCAAATTCTATATAGTGGAATCAGATGCAACCTTTGTTTCAATTGAATTAATCATGACCCTCTGTCTAAGATCACAAGAATAAACCAGGTGCTTAATTTACAGATTGGTCCTTCTATGGACAAATAATTACTGTTATTAGTTTTTTTTTTAATCTAGAAAGAGAGCTAAAAGCATCAAAGAGTAACAATGAATCCCAACTAGGTTGGCACCCAAAGCACTCACCATCATCTGCCTTTAGCTCCAAATTTTATTGAAAAAAAAGAAAACTAAAGTAAATAAGTCATCTGTTATTAGTCATTCTTAGTTAAATTAGTAGTCATATACTACGTAGTTAGTTGTCATTTGTATTGATATGTAATTATTTTCCCGTTACTAGGCCAATCCATAATTCCCCCTTTATCAGGACTCTCTATCTAAGATCACAAGAATAAACTAGGTACCGTCAACTCATAGGGTGCTTCCACACTAGAATCATCTATAAGGTCCCAAGTTGAATGTGGGAAAAGGCAGCATGGGTGATATCCAAGGGGCTGTCCCCCCTTGATAAAGGAAAGGGCATGCATTGGCAATTCTCTAACATGGATTGTAAATACGCTATATCTACTGCATATAGCACACAATAACGGGTCCAAGGACATACCTTAAGCGGAAGAGACCCGAGGATGTTTGTCGGTTGTTGTTACAAGCTCCACGTAGTCGTTGCACGAATGGCTGCTCCTTTACTACGAGTCTGACCTCCGTGTATGCTCCTCAATGTCGTGATAGCAGTAGGGATCGCTACTAGAGTCCTCCCACGCAATCCACACTACCAAATCCACTAGGCCAATGGTGATCCTAGAGAGAGAAAACTAGAGAGAGAACAATGGAGGCTGCTATGTTCTGTGTTGTGGTGTGTCTCAATCACTAAGAGAGACATGCAATATATATGTGCCCCTATTCCACAATCCAAACCCTAGCAGGAGTTGGTTTCCAAGTACAATTAGGAAACCTCATAGAATAGGGGACTTAACCACTGGGTCCAGCACCCACACGTGGGCGAACCATGGGTTTGGGTCACGACCCAATGACCCATATTTTTAACATCTCCCACTCGCCCACGTAGGGTGAGTTATCTCCATAATTTCTCTATCTCTCAACATTCATCTCCTCATACAGGAAATGGAGCGTGCGACCTCACGAGAAGAACATACAACTACAGGAGCGTAAATGTTAAGTATCACCAAACTAACAAGAACGCATCACTCGAAAGTATCTCGCATATGCCCTAGACAATTCATAAAACACCAGATAAGCACTCTCTAATCCCTCATATAAACATAAAAGCAGTGCTGTATCCCACATATGTAATGTACCCATGTCTCATATCGTAACAAAATACAACATAGACGCTGCGCAGCTAATGAGTCACAAAACATGGTGTAGTATCAAATCGTCTTCCCTAGGCCCTCCTACCAATTCAATTCAACTCAACCGCTTTTCTAAACATGTTCCCATAAGACCGAATTGTTTCTTGGCCTTTGGAAAACACGCTAAAGTAACGTCATCAAGCATCCTCTTTATGACATATTCTCAGGTCAAAAAGGGTATAATGTTGGATCATAGCGATCCATGTAGCTCACACAGTGATGAAGCAAGGATCCATTCATCACTCCTACCATCGGTCGACATAAAGCACATACAGTATGAAATGTATGCTATGGTGTTTAACTCATAAACATGAGCATGTCACTATAAGTAAAAGCAAAAGAACGCCATACGAATCTTAGTCCAGTCGCTACTTAAGCGCCTGACTTGAGCTTTCCAGCCCAGTCGCTCTTTCAGCGCCTGTCTAAAATCTCACATTCGGCTATTAAGCGGGCTACATAGAGTTTGTGGAAAATCTCCATGATCGATCTAATAGAGATCTCATCTTAGCTCAATTTAAGGCGACATATAATATAGTAACTGTATATCTTGCTCGCCAACTAGGCGCCAAAGATATAAATGTCTCATCTTGCTCGCTAACTCAGCGCCAAGGTGAATCACCCGTGTGAGTGGGTCGATTCAAGCCCGGTGACATTACAAAGATGTGTGTACAAATGATATAAATAACCCATGAACTAAAACAAAAGGAATGAATATCATATCTCAATAATAATAATGTCGATCACAAATATAATGTCTCAGCACATCAAATCCTACGAAGTCCCATTCTCCTCACATGAGAAGGGAAAACATTTCTAGCAATTAGCTTAATCAAAGGATTAGCCACTACAGTGCTAGTGGAGATATGACTCAAGACCTCTTCCCCTTTGCGCAACCATATCTTAAATGTAGTTCAAAATAATTGGGATCCATTCGCATACTCTAGGACTGATACACAATCAGACTTACAATCTCCTCATGAGTTGTAAAGCCTAAACGTTGCAAAGATTAACTCAACCAAGCAACTTCTCGAACAACCGCTTAGCAATCTAATTCTTCGACTCCACTAAGGACAAGGTAATGCGAGTCTGCTTCATACCACAATAAAAAGCATATTCACCTCCAAAGATAGACGCATAACTTGAGGTGAACTCAAGCACATCTCTTAAACAGCCTAATCTCTATCACTATAACCTCTCAGTCTTGAGTCTCCACAATGATGAAATAGGACAAGGTCAGTGGTCCCATATAGGTATCGAAGAAATTTAATCACTATTATCCATAGTGCGGGTTCAAAGAAACTCTAATAACAACCACTAACAACATAGATCGGATGTCTGGACGCGTACATAACATCGCGTACTACAGATCTCCTATAGCAACTACATATGGCGTTGTGGACAGGTGATTCTTTTCTTCATAAGTTTTAGGAAACTAGTTTAAGATTAAGGTGCAGCTCTTTTGAATTGGAGTGTCAATGGGTTTGGCGTTATACATGCGAAAATATTCAAGAATCTTCCTAATGTAAGTCTCTAGAGACAAACCGGGGACGTTCTCTGAACGATTTCTAACAATCTTAACTCCTAGCACACAATTTGCTTCACCCATGTCCTTCATCTCAAAGTAGAGAACAACCACTCTTTAGTGGCGACTAAAGTCTCCATATCATTCCTAGCTATAAGAATGTCAGCAACATACAATGGAAAAATAAGGATAATTAAAGATACACGCAAGGTGTTCAATCATCCTAAAACCCATAGTGGTAATAGAATCATGAAATCTCAAATATCATTGCCAAGACGTTTGTTTAAGGCCATGGATGGAACAGTGAGCAAACACATTTTGCGCTCTGGTCCTTTGACCTTAAAACCCACATTAGTTAATCTATAAAAATCAAAAACCCACTGGTTGATCCATAAAGATTTTTCCGTCTAGTTCTCCACTGAGAAATGTCATCTTAACATCCATCTACAAAAATCCAAAATCCATTTATGCGACAATAGCTAGGATCCGGCGAATAGAGCCAAAACTCACCACTTAGGGAGAATATCTCTATATAGTCAATACCCACATATTAGGTATAACTTTCTGCCACACTATGCACCTAATACTTGTCAATTGAATCATCTACCATTGTAGAAAATCAACTAACTCCCAAACCTATTCCTATCTATCAAGCTCATCTCATCTTGCATAGCAGTTATTCACTTATCTCTAGCATGAGAAGAAAGCGCTTTCTCATAGAAAGTCGGTTCATGATCTTCTCTAGAAGCACATAGGAAGGAATCCCCTTCAATCTCAAAGTGATGATGGGGAAAGTTTCCATATTTGCTCCTATACATTTAAGAACTTTAGTGGTTTTGCAGGACACTTTCCTGTAGAACACCTTGTGGGACACTCGGACACTCCCACTGGGTTGAAGACTACTCCCACTATCTTCAGCGACTATAAGACGATGAACTAATTCCCCACCTCGCTCGAAGATGGTAAGACGTCTTCCCACTCCTTTATCTCCTATAGGTTAAGATTCTTACTAATGTAGCCTATGCTAGTGAAATCATTCTTTTAATGAAATCAACATTACGTGACTCTATGTCAATCATTTCTCCATCAAGATGTTCATCGTACATCAAATAACCTTTTGAGCCTTCAAAGAAAATTTTTTAAAAAAGTTTTAAAAATGTGCTTTATAGCTCTAGGGTTAAGCTCCTCACACTCATGGAGAGCGATGTGAACAAATTTGCTGACCTTCTAAGGGCGCGAATGCCCCACAGATTGGGTTTTTCGCTATGCCACAACTCATAAGAAGTTAAAGAAAATAATTGATCAAGAAGGCACTTTCATAAGTATGTAGGCAGTAGTCATAAAAAGTATCCCCCTTAAAAGAATAGAGGGGGTTGACTTGCGCCATCATCTGTCTAGACATATCTAGAAGTGTTCTATTCCTATTCTCCACTACACTATTATGCTGCGAAGTGCCAAGAATATAGCGTTATCTACGTATCCTCTTTTTCTCAGATAGTCCACTGAACTGATCAGATAAGTATTCGCGTCCTTGACATCGCGCATAATTATCGATCAAAAATGAGAAAATAAGAGTCGCTAGAATGTGCCTCAACGTACATAGGTTCGCAAATGTCTAAGTGAACTAACTCTAGCAATCAAAAAGCTATAAGGTGGAAAAGAATTATATAATCATCTCTAAAGTGAAATAGTTCTTAAACAATACCATCATAAAGATCCAACCTTTTACTTCTAAATAAAAGAATATCCAAAATCTAAAAAATGCTTAAACTGGTAGTAGGTTAATTATTAAGCACATAAAACATGTAGTGTAGAAGTAATATGCGCCCTATGCGCAATTGGAGTTTAGTCAAACCAACTCCAAGACGTTCTACACTTGTGCTATTACCCATATACTTTATAGGTGCCAACTCAAAAAATGTGGCAATAATCTACTAGCTGTACTCCATCTCATAATACATATTCAGTTGCTCCCGTATTTCAATCCACACAAGAATAAAATAGGCAACTAAACTATGATCACATGCCCAAAAGCAGAGAGAGTTCGATGAAAAGGATGCCTACTTTGACTCAGTGCAATCACGAGCAAAGTATCTCAACTTTTCACAGTTATAGCACATTATTTTGGGTAACCTTTATTATCCTTGGTAAAGGGGCAGTACATATACTTCCCAATTAAAATCAATAAATGCGCTGCTTAATACAGTAAAGCGCGTGTTGCAATCTATCTCAAAACAAGGATAGAAGGCCTTAAACACAAAATTAAGGCGGTGTAGGGTCATATACCCATTCACATGTTAGATCATAATACTGGTCAACATATCCAGGAGCACTTGCTCAATGAAAAAATATTATTTAAACCATTTCAACTTTAAAGAAATATCCCAAAAATAAATCATGTCCAATAATAATATTTCCTAAAATAAAATCCAAACTGCTGAAAAGAGTATCCAAAATCTCATAATGCTTTAACAGAAAGTAGATTACGCTAAATCCCAGGCACATAAATCACATTATGTAGAAGTAGAATGCGCCACATGCGCAACCGAAGCTTCTTCACTAGTGTCGTTTCACATGTAAACTGTATGTGTGCCAGGCAGAACGCAACGATAATCTACTAACCGAAAGCAATCCTCAGATGTTGCCACATTTCCTTGGCATTTGGATAGTTCTCATACTCCCCAATAAGATCATCATGCATGCGCGTCATCATAATATAACGCGCACGACGATCTTTCATCATCCAATTTTGGTAAACTAAAAGGTTACTTTCATACTCGGCAGCATTGGTGACCCCATCCTCAATTTTTGGGGCTACCATGGAATTGGACAAAGTCTCAACTAAGCCCAGCTCATTCAGGAAGTACTTTATATCTCTTTGCCATATGTCGTAGTTGATCCCATTTAGCTTGTCAATGTTATCATATATCGCATCTATGTGGTTGTTTGCCATCACTACATTCAAGAATTGCGCAAGGGTTGACATTATTATACACACATCCATTATTTATTCAGAAAACCCGATTGGAAAAACATTATCCCTCCCTACAAATCAAAATCGAAAAATATTGCTATTGCTCATAATCATCTCCCAATTATGTAGGTTAGGAGTATATTTTCCAATCGTTTTTCGAACAAATATGCATATTACCCACAGTATTATAACAATAATAATGATAACATGCTCTACATAAACACACGGATTCCCATATGGAATTATTTGGTAAATATTAGAGCCTATGATAAGAAAATTCCATAGCATAATGCGTGTCGCGAAAACACATCCCCTTACATAATTCCTCCAAAAAATGGTACATAAATCAATACATTACATTTCCAAAAAAAAAACTTAATACAATAGATCTACTGCAATGAATAAATAAATGGGGATGCCGTGCCACACATTATGCCTCAAGGAATATCTTATACACAGAAGGCAAACAAACATAAGCTCTATCATATTTTACCAAAAATCCATCTATTTAATCCTATTACTAACATGCTAACACATATTAAGCAATTGGTCTATTAAATGGATGGTAGGGCCATGCTCAAACACATAAGGAGCGTGCCAATAGGTCTCATAAGGCGGGTAAAACGTTGGCGGCAATCTAATTGCGCAACGTAATAAGAATAATTAATTACACAAATTAATTAATTAATTACCGCATGTAATTAATAGATGCACAGTTAATCCACGTCGCGTGACTCTCCCCGTGACACAAAAATACTCCCACATGCTCAAATAATAAAAATACAGCCTCTGGAAATTTTAATTTTGCATATAATAATATTATTTAATTTTTCGGTAAAGAAAAACACTAAAAATACAGTAAAATAAAAAATCCAGAAGCTATGGTGGGAGGTGCAGCACACCACAGTGTAGAATAAGCCCCAATCATAATTCTACAATTTTCCAGGAAGCCGAACACCCCCTCACGCGCCTCCACGCGCACGAGTGGGGTGGTTTTATAGTGATTTTCTCAATATTTAATTAAATAAATATTTTCTGGTAATTAAAAAATAATTTAAAAATTACCATAAAATCAGAAATAAAGTTTTATGAATTTAGGAAAAAACGGTACGTGAATCGGAGTTATACAACCTCCACAATCTCTCGCACTCTCCAGTAGGCGAGAGTGGGCTTTGCTGAGAAAGCACTGTTCATCTTCTTCCTCAAGCCTATTCGAACCAGTTTCGAATGTTCACGGGCCCAACTTCGCGGGCTCATAACTTTCACATATGATATCGGATTTGCGCAAATTTTATGTTTACGGAAAGCCCTCGCGACGTAGTTTAACAACATACCAGATTTATTCAATATTAACAAATCTAGGTGCATCAAAAATTAGCCCAAAGTTTCGGAAAAACCACAATTTTCAAAACTAAAATTTGCGTTTTCTCTCAAAATACACGTCCGTTTCTCACGAAATTTTGCAGGCATATTCCTCACACATAGGAGAACACGTCCATATAAAAATTTTGGGTTAAAAACCACTTTTGAAAAACGTTTTTAAATGACCCATAAATTGTATTTTAGAGAGAGAATGCAAACCACGCGACAATAGAGCGAATCAACAACCACAGTCTCTGATACCAATGTAAATACGCTATATCTACTGCATATAGCACACAATAACGGGTCTAAGGACATACCTTAAGCGGAAGAGACCCGAGGATGTTTGTGGGTTGTTGTTACAAGCTCCACGTAGTCGCTGCACGAATGGCTGCTCCTTTACTGCGAGTTTGACCTCCGCGTATGCTCCTCAATGTTGTGATAGCCGTAGGGATCGCTACTAGAGTCCTCCCACGCAATCCACACTACCAAATCCACTAGGCCAATGGTGATCCTAGAGAGAGAACAATGGAGGCTGCTGTGTTCTGTGTTGTGGTGTGTCTCAATCACTAAGAGAGACATGCAATATATATGTGCCCCTATTCCACAGTCCAAACCCTAGCAGGAGTTGGTTTCCAAGTACAATTAGGAAACCTCATGAAATAGGGGACTTAACCACTGGGTCCAGCACCCACACGCGGGCGGACCATGGGTTTGGGTCACGACCCAATGACCCATATTTTTAACATGGATATATAATTTCGCCTTAAATTTTTATATTGCAGAGTTGTGGTACCATCAGAAATTACTCAAATGCTTGAAAAATCTTAAAGAGGCAAAGATGAGAAAATATCAAAACAATGCAGCTGTTGGATTTTCATCTGCTGGTGTTTTTTCTTCTGTCATCTGATTTATGAAAACTTACTCTTCATTTATGTTTATGTCCACATAACCATTCTAAATATTGCTAATTCGTAATATTAAAAGATTTGTACAAGTTGTTCCTGAAAATTTTGTAACTTGTCATATGGTATTCTTATTATTATTATTTTTTTAAAGCAGCACTCGAGGCTAGGACTGTCTAGTTGTTTTTTTGTTTCTCTCTTGTTCAATCTGATCTCCCCTCACCAAAAGAGAGGAAAAAAATGTCTTGAGTTGACTACAAGAGACTAAAGCACAATTAAATATCACATAATTTCGAGCGCCTCCATTCTGTTTTACATGAAACTAAAAAATAAATTTTTTTATCAAGCAGAATAAGGTCCTCTTCAAGAAAATAGGATCCATCAGTAGAACTGAATATGGAATTGATTTTAGGTTTCTTGAAAATGATAATGCTGAATCAATCTTAGGTTTCTTGAAAATGCTTCAACTACTTACCCTTGCTTACGCACCTTCTGTGATGGCCACCTCACAGACCACAAGGATGGATTCCCTAGCTTTAAATGCAATGTAATACACATTGGAGCCATTCAAAATATTAGGGATGTCCAAGCACAAGAAATTGAATTATAAGTCATTTTCATGAATATGATTCAAACAAAACCCAAAAGTGACTTGTGGCTCATGAACAATGACTTCAAGGTTAAAACTTTGAACACATATTACATTATTTGCAATGGAGATCTGGTGTCTCTATTCTGACTTGTGCAGATTATGAAGGATGTACAAGGAAGCAGATGATAAGAATATACATACAGAATAACTTAGCAGATCAGTACCAGTTATTATTTTCACCATCTTGCTCCTCTCAAACATCTTTACTAGAAGAATCATGACAATAACGTGTCCCACTTTTGTCTTTAATTCATCCAGTGAACTGATTTTCATCCATTTAGGCCTCTCCTGAAAAATTAAAGGAACCATTCAATTGTAATGGTGGGCTTGAAGAACATCAGAAAAAGAAATTAAAAAAAAAAAAAAAAAAAAAGAAGCAGAAAACGCATTCAGCCAGAGAAAGGCTCATCAGCAGTTCAGCAATGCTTATTGCCCTGATTCAGAAGTACAGAAAAAAGCATGCCAGTAAGAATATAAATACAAGCTCCAAATTCAATTTTTCGTGTTATAGAGGAGATTTTTAGCTACTGAATTCATCATCTCCCCTGGAGTTAATCCTGGATTGTCCAACTGGTGTGCCCTCGTTCAACGAGGCACAACACAAATAACTATTATGGGATCTGTCCTTCAAGAGAAGAGATAAATTACAATATACAATACAGTGCCCATTCAAGTGGCCAATGGACCAGCTATTTAGATGGAGGGAGAATTGATGGCCTTGATGTCCATGAAAGACATTTTACCTTATACAAATCATTGGACTATAGGCTCTGTTTGTTGCTACAGAAATCATTTCTTTGGGAAAAGACATAATGCATGAGTGGTTTCAAATAGAAGAAACAATATGAGACCTATGCTCTGCTTCATGACCAGAAAAAAAAAAAAGATGGAAACAACTTCTACCAGATTTTGTGAGAAAATTTCACATAGATTAACACAGAACATGACATAGTGTGGGAAAGATTTTATGTGAAGCTAGTCTTACTTGGCATCTGGTAAACTCAAAATAAACTTGTTTGAAGAAGTAATCAATCTGTCAAGAAATGACTTCATTGAAACAAATGAAGGTTTTTGTCAGATTTCCCAGGAAAGCATGGATCATTATCTTCACTTATTTTCCTATTCTTTTAAATGAATGATAATGGAAAAGTAGCAAGCATGGTTTCTGAGACTAACAGTTGATGGTGACTGTGGTGTGCTGGGCTTACCAATACTGAACTACACTAAAAAGGTGTAGAAGGATGATTTTGGGTGGGCTAAAACCAAGTTCTTAATACATTAAGATTATGTTAGACTGTTAGAGTTGTTTCCAATACCAAGAAATTTGTCTGTACTCACAATCAACTCGGTAAAGAATAAGAGTACTGCCAATCAGGCTTTGGATAAGTTCTCAAGAAATTTTGTTAAAGCTATATATTGGATAATCATATCCCTATGTTTCAGCCATAAAGCTATGAATGAGTTCTTTTTCTTTAAAGCTATGAATGAGTTCTTTTCTTTAAATATTTGCATTAATAATTTCTCTCCACATGGCAGCTGAGAAGATAGAGGAAAAGAAAAGAAATTTATGAGATCTTACATTTTCCAATGCAAACTCTACCCATATGGATGGCAGTAGGGCAGAATAATCACTCACTCCATGTCTTTGTCTCACCGGGATATGCTTATATACATATAGGTGCACAAAAAGGTGCATATGTAATTTGGTCTACCAAGCAATCTGCCCCTACCTTGCCCAATCAAAACATGGAAGGGGCATAAAAAATTGAGTTAGGGGAGGCCTTAAAACTGAGTTGATAATCTGGTTAGGTTTGGGTGGGTTTGAGCCTAATCAAAATGGTTTCAGTTTGGGGTTGCTCTGTCAGTCTGTCCCAAGCCAGCTCCATTGCAACCCTACCAAAGAGTAATTTTTCTTTTTCGTTTTCTTGGCCACCAAATTGAGCATAAGTGCTAACCAAGTTATAATGAATGATGCGATTTCCTGAAACTATGATGCTTGCATATGATGACATTTTGACAGGAGAAAAGCAAACAGTACATTTTCGAATCAAAATGGAATCAATATTACCTGCAAAGCGAACATTCCGAACAAGGAAGACCCCTTGAGGGCGCGATCAGAACTGGGAGGCACATCAGGGGACACGTTACTGATAAATAATCCATATAAACCCATTCCGAATATCAACATGACAGTCCCAGCAAGATAAACATCTGCATAAGTTGGTATTTCAACATCATTTTTCAATAGAAAGTTACAATGCTTGAACAATTAAAATGGAGGTAATTAAAACTAGTTGTAAAGTCCTATGTCATGTATTGGAAAATTCCATTGTCAAAATCGGGGTTTAATTTGTGTCATGGTTTCAGTTCTTAGCTAGATGTTCAATGATGAACATTCGAGCACCTCAAGGTTCATGAAGATGTTTCTCAAGTTCAAGGACTTAGAACTCACAAACTAGGAAAGGTAAGTGACTTTGAGATCTCCTAATACAGTTATATAGGTGGTTAGTCTTTTAATATTGGCTTATATCTTGATTAGAATTTGTGCAAATAATCTTGGAAGCATAACTTAATTTTTGTTCCTGTTCTAGGCTGTCTTTTTTTTCTTTTCTTTTTTTTGGATTATATATATATATATATATATCTATATATATATTAAAATATGAATTAAAAGAAAGAGATTACATTAAAGAAGGAAGAGATTTATGCTACTGTCTTATGAAATATGAAGGACAAGTCCAAGGTGGTGGAAGACCGGTTCATGTATGCTGAAAATTGTTGTGTAGCTACTGCCTTGTATAAGACGAGTCCTAGATGAGTATGGGTTGGCCCATGGAGCCTCGGTTAGTTACTCTCTGTCAATAGAATGGTCCATGGTCTTGAAGGACCACTCCTTGTTTTTCCAGAACTTGAATTAGGTACTCACTATGCAATGACTGGTCCTTATGCCCAGTTGACCGGTTCATCATGTCCAAAGACTGGTCCTCACATGCACAATTCATGTTTTCTATTCGAATTGAGTTCTTATTCAGGAAAATTAGTGTTCTACTTGGTGTGAAACTTTGGTAAGCTACTAAAGGGGAAAATTGCATGAATTCTATTACATAGCTCTCTTGCTCCTAAAATTATTCCATTAAGAGAATTCTTTGCTCTAGAAGATCAAAATCCTAGTTGTTAGGCAGACCCTCTATGTACAAGTTCTATAGCTTTTAAACCAAGAATACAAATTTCCTACATACTGTGTGTGCAACCTGAGGCACTGGGCTGTTTGAGCACTGTGGAGTGATCGAGATTCAGTTGAAGCCATTCACGTGGGGAGGTTCGAGGAGTCGATCTGGAGTTAGGAAAGTGTTAGAGGCAATCATTGAAGATCGTGGATTCAAGTATGTCAGGGGTAAATTGTCAAGTCTTGTAACTATTGTTTTCATAGTGAATTTGCTTGACTGGTGTGGTTTTTCTCCATTGGGGGTTTCCACATAAAAATCGCATGACTCCTTTTCTTAATTGGTTGTTATTGTGCTATTGCACGTGATTGGATACATGTCATAAATTGGGCTGAATAGGATTTAAATTGATCTAATTTTCATGCAGTAATTTTTAGAATACCTATCCACCCCCCCCCCCTACGTTGTGGATTCCATAAACTTCGAAATTCACTAGTGTCAGATTGCAACAAAGAGGAGAGTTCTTTCACATTAAAAATTATGACTAGATAACTTGTGCTATATGAAGCAACATATTTTTATTAACACAAATCACCACCTAAAGATGCATAGGAACAATGGTTTCTATGCTCTTGTTAATGTGCAAAGTAATATCAAGAATAATCTGCTGTATACTTATTTATTGAGCAGAATCTTCACGACAAACATGATCCAAATGAATGGAAAAAAAAAAGTCTAGGATGTAGTGTAAAATGATTGAACATTCATCGAAACTCCTAATTGTTATCATTTTAACAGTTCTCAATTCTTCTTGCGGTTATTCTGTGCAAAAGATTGCAGATACAGTGGCTTATTGTACCTATTCATGGCATCCACAAAAGGATTTCTAAAACTGGAGACTAGTTTATTTAATATCCCTGATGGTTCTTTAACTACATCGGCATTCAACAATTATTCCTTCTTCATTTATCAAATATTTACATTTGATCATGTTTATTGATCCAATATCCAAATTTGTAAGACAACTGAGAAATAAAATTTAAAAAAAAAAAAAAAAATGGGAAAGAAAGAAAGAAGAAAGGCATCAGGAATTCACAACAGAAGTTCTGCAAATACAAAAAAAAAGATGGTGATGAGGTGATAATGATAACAAGGTGGATGAGGAAAGTGAAACTAGAAGGACATTGATGTTGATTCACTAAATCTTTAAAGAAAATTTATACCATGGCAAGGAACCTTTAGGAGTATCTACATCAAAATTTAATGAGGATTCAATGAGTTGCATTTCTTCTTAAAATATAGTGACTATTATCTTGTTAAGAAGTTACTTACAACTGCCCAAAAGAATAGGGCAACTGTTTTACAAATCAGAATCCACCTAAATTATGCACTTCAATAAATAACCTAAATAATTTGACAAAATACTTTTTGACAAGAATAAAGTTCTTCTGAAGTCAAGTTCTGAGAAGCTCACCAATGGCTTCCACTAACCGTAGAACCATCTGTCCTGTGTGAATCCCTTTGACACAACTTGTCCAGTAAATTTTGTATGCTTCAACTATGTAAACACAACCCTACAAGTACCAATGGATTTCAGTACAACAGGATCCAACCCATGCTATTTACACACACAGATGTATACATTTATATGTACTTGTATATATTATAAAAATTTACAGAAAATGATTTCAAATCATTTCAGCCTGCATAAGATGTTCAGACATCAGAGTACAGAAAATCAATACAAGTTTATGATATTTATGGTCCTTTTATTACCAAAAAAAAAAGAAAAAAAAAAGAACACAACATGCTAACGCGTACATAAAATCTTTCACTAAACATTAAGTGACCTTGATGCAGTATATGACACAACTCAACCCAACCAAGTAACCAACAAACCCTATTCCATTTTTATAGGTTTGCTACATGCTGGGCCAATTTTTTTATTTATTACCGGCATGTCTTTCCTCACAGCCCTAAGATTTCGGTATATGTTGTTTGCTACATGCTGGGCCAATACAAGTTTATGATATTTATGATTCTTAAATGCTCATGAATCGAGTAGTAGCAGTAAGTAACTGGAACATGGAAGATAGAAAATTCGAGTTTTTCCTTCTTGAAACTTGCTAACCTAACATAGATAGAGGCATTTGGATTACTTCTTCTTCAACACGTGTCTCCCAGTAACCACTACTTCCCAAAACACTATGGCCTGCCGCCCTCAGGGCAAGCCCCTTGCCTATAATCTTGGAGTCCAATATAAATAAATACAAGACACCTCACAACAATAACATATTAGTAAAGAATTAAACTTCTATTCATAAGCATATAAAACCAATTTTAAATGACACTGCTTTTGATAAAATACCACCCTACCATTGTCATCATATAATAAATGTTTAAACCGCAGTTAAATTTGCATAAATAGATAATAAGACATAGTTACTTTTTTGAAAAACAAAAAGCATCCTTTGCTTCCCTTGTAATATTAATAAAGATGAGAAAGTACGTTTAGAAAGCACAACAGCGAACCGGCCAATGAACCTCCAACAGCTAGAAGCGCCAAGAACCGAAAGTCAAAGATTATCTGCTCAGAAATGGACAAGCAAGGAATGCTTTTATTAGTTAAACATATGCATAAAACCATCTCAAGAAATATAAAATGGAAAACGTACACACGCACAACTGTCATGTGACCCTGCTGCCTGATTAAAATGTACAACAAAAAAAGCCAAACTATGGTCCTGAGCACTACACAACCACACAAAACACAATTGTAAGGTTGTAAGGAGTGATAAAGCTCATAAAATCATTACTAAACTCCATATTCCCCAAATTGTGACTTCCATACTTTAGAAGCAAACTCGTAACAACTAAACTCCATAAACGGCTTGGTTGGAAAATGCACATAACTTGCTGCTCATCATTCAAAAGTGCCTGACTGTACACTTCAGAAATGCTGAAAGAAAATTTAAGGTAGTACGGATTTTGATAGCCAATTCCCAGAGTGCCGAATCAGAAGCCATAATTTGGACAGTATTTTTTATAGTATACAGTCCATATTCCCCAAATTTCACCAAATTCTTCAAATTATTCATCCAATTTGTTCAACAAATTAATTTTCCAATTTCATCTCCCAAATTTTTAGTTCTTTTGGCAGAATTTCGAGTACAAATTTATCCAATCCATTTTCCATTCAACTTTAACCTTCATTTGATTTGGGCATGTCGTCCGCGTTTGAAATCTGCCAAATCTTACACGACTAGTCGCTGAACTACTAAACCGTGACCACTATCTTCGAATTTAATGCTTAATACACCTCTAAGCATGTGGGGAAGTGATTAACAACCCCAAATTCACCAATTCTTTTCAATAGATTACTTAACGAGGAAGAAAACCCATAACTAAAACTCTACCAAGTCTAAGCTCGAAAACTCAAACCATGACCAAATTGATCACAAAATTAAGTACCAAACATAATCAACAAAATTATCAGCCACATGCCCACAATCAATGAAATTAAAGCTTGTATGAATAGTAAAAGCATATATGCAACAAAAGTAGCAAGTGAAGTTTTCTGGATTTACCCTTTCGATGTTGTACTCGGTGGACCGAACAAAGCGAGCAATTAGGTTTCCATTAGGATTCGCAATCGCGTAGTGCAAGCCCGAACTGGGAGGCCTAGAGGATTCAACGATGGGCTTTGGTGAAGGAGTTGAGGAAACAGTGGTTTCACTTTGGGATGATTCAGGCGACGATGAGCTCAGAGAAGCAAATGAAGGATGAAAGCGTTTGCAATTTCTTGGAGGGTGGTGGATTGATAGAGAGGCTGAGAGAGGTGCAGTAGAGAATGAAGTGAAGAGAGCCATTGTAGAGAGAGAGAAGAGGGACAGATTTTTTGAAGGGAGGTTTGGAGCAGAGGAGAAGTGGGGGACTGGGGGAAGGTGTGGGGTTGTGACTTGACGTTTGAGGTTATGTTTTTTCTGTGGAGGTGTGTGGACTGTGGACCCTACCTTTCTCAAACGCTTTGTGGCGGGTAAATTAACGGCATCCTTTCAGAAGGGGTGATGGTCCCGCCGGCAAATTCAGCACGTGAAAATGTTGAGCCAAGTGATAATAATTTCTTTTTCTTTTTTTTTTAAAAGGAAATTTATATAAACTAAATATAGCACACGTGTGTTGCACGTGAATATTTTTAAGTAATATTAGTTATATAAAATAATAAATAAATAAAGATTTTATATTAATAAATCTAAATGGTTTCTTAGAACTATAGGTATTTCGTTTCGAATGATTTTTCACCTATTATGATTATAAATTCATCTAACTTAAAAATTCATCAAAAATCAAACTTATTTTCTAACAGTACTATATATATATATATAATAATTTGTAGTTCTCTAATAGTACCATATATATATTATAATTTGTAGAGCAAAACTTACTAGAGAAGGGAGAAGTCGCCATTAACCAGAGAATAGAGAAGTCGCCGTTAATGGAAAAGGTGGAGAGAAGGTTGAAGCTACTCTTGATGGAGAAACAATCCAATTGTTTATTTATTACTAGTTGGTACACACGTGCGTTACACGTAAATATTTTTGTATTATAAAATAAATATTTCATTAATGGTATACGAATTTATGCTAAAGTGGACCATATAAATTGTCTTTTAAAGAAGAGATTTTTGTGATGGGAAAAAAAAAAAAATCAGTGCCAAAACTAATAAATTAATTAAATGTGTCATCAATAACTTAAATAAATATAAAAAATATATGTAAATTTCAATTGTATACTTGTCTATCAAAAGGATATTTCTCATGGCTCTGTCGGTGTATATATATATATGTTTATTTTTGTAAGGAAAAAGCTAAATAGTTTAACCCTTTTTTTCGAACTTGTTTGGCAACTAACCTAGTTATGTACTTATTTCAAAGAGTAATAATTTTAAAAAAAAATTATTTCATAAATAAATTGAGCAAATAACATCGTGTTTAAATTCAAAAAATAAGAAATAAACTAAAATAAATGTCATCCAACTCATTGAAAATATTATTCTATGAGTGCGGAAGTTGGCTTTTTTTTTTTTATAAAATTTTTTTATAATATAAAAAATTAAATGAAATTATGATAAATATACTTATTTTTAAAATTTTCTCAATGAGAAATGTGCTTATTAAAACATGGGAATTCTCCTGGGTTGTCCTTTGTTGAGATGATGCTCTATTGACTAGATAAGGTAGAATTTTTAACATCGTTACATATAGGATTTAGTTTTCTTAATGCCAGTTTTTGATAGTTTAGGAACCTCATTTGGTTTTATTATATTATATTTTAATAAAAGGTTCTATGTGAGAAAACAAACCAACTCCAAAAATAAATAATTAAATAAAAAGAAAGGTATCCTCATAAAATATTTGTAAATCACGATTTGTCAAAAACTTACACCAAAAAAATAAAATAAAAAAAATACTCAAAAGTAATAATATCTAACAGAATTAAAATAGAACCCTACTGCGTTTGCAAGGAATCTTGTAGGTAGGGCATTCAGTAAGAATAGAGATAGGAGAACCAAAGTTACAGAAATATATGAAATACTTGACTCACATGGAAAACAGTATTTTCTATAGCAATTAGAACAAACTTTAAAACCCTATATTTCGAAAAAGAAAGGAATATAAGGGTTCTATTAAAATAGGTTGAAGCTACTGTTAATGGAGAAAGTAGAATTTATAATCCCATTGTTAATGAATAGATGATATATGTTATGAAATAGAATTAACTTACAATTCTGGGTTTTATTTAATTATACGAATTATAGTTTCCTTAGAATTCCTATTTATGTATGTGTTTTATATTTCTATATTTCCTATATATGTAGAAAGGTAATTGTGCATTTAAAATTTAAAATAAGGGCATATTAGTCAATCAAAAGTTTTTCTCACATTCAATTTTTTATAGGTAATATATCTATATAAATTCTATCTATCTATCTATATATATATATATATTAAACGTGAAAATCTAATTATTTGTTACTTTTGTGTTAATTTAACTTATTAGAATAAACGTTCAACACAATAGGTCAAAATTCCTTCAATTGTTAGGAGTTATGGTAGGAATAAAAAGTTAGCTAGAACACATGCATAGTAGTGAAGGCTGTATAGAATTTATGAAGTGAACATAAATTGTGTTATCTTTTTTCCTTCTTTTTTGCTAGAAAATAAACATTCTTAATTGGTTAAATATAAAACATTCTTAATTAGTTAAATATGAGAGGTAAATAAATATTTAAAATTTAAAATAAAGATGTAATGGTCAATCAAAAGTGTTTCTAAAGTATAAACTTTTATGGGTAGTATAGATATAATACAATTTAATATGTGATACAAGAGCATCTTTGAGGGAGATAGCAAAAAAAAAAAAAAAAAAGTAACAAATCTGTCTTTTGCTACCTTATGTGAGCTGTGACAATTTGCTACTTCAATTTGAGATGTGCATTCCAAAAGGAAGTAGCAAACATTATTATTTTATTTTTATTTTCTATATTTTATATTTTTGATGCATTTAAATATTATTTAATTTATTTTTTTAATAAGTGAAATTGATCCCTCATAATATAGTTTTTCTTACTTTTTCTAAAAAAAAATTCTCAATTTTATTTTTATATGGTATCATCATCTACATTTTTTTTTTGTTCACTTAGAGATTGAAAAGAGAGTGGAGATTGAGATTTTCATTTTATTTTTTTTCCTCATTTCTTTGTTTTTTTTTTCCTTTTTCTTTTCGGCCTCCCTTCCCATCAACAACCAAATTCAAGCAAAATAATAATAATAATAATTATCATATACATATATGACCCATTCCAATAATTTCCACGTTACAATCAAACACATTCAAGGGTTTTCCTAGTTTATCCAAAATTCTCGAAAACAACCACCCCCAACCACAAACAAATTCAGCATTATATGAATTCTCACCAAATTTCAAGAAATATATAATAAAAGAATAAAACATTCACGCAACAGCCCATTGAGATTCGATATCGTCTCCATGTATCATCTCCATGATGTGGATATTTGGTTTGTAACTGCGCTGGGAAGTAGGTGTGCCTCTAACAGGCCATTCTCGTTTGCTAGAGAATGAGAGGAAGAGGGAGATACGAAGTCAATGTGCTTTAGGATTATATGTATAGTATTAAATGGAGTATTTGATTTAAGGTTTTCTTTGAATTCCTATTTGTGTTTTATATATTAAGGTATGTGTTTTAGAATTATAGTTTCCATATTCCTATATGTTTCTATTTATTATATAGGAATTATAGTTTCCGTTTCTTTTGAATTTCTATTTGTGTATTATATATTAAGGTATGTGTTTTAGAATATATTAAAGTATGCGTTTTAGAATTATAGTTTTCATATTGCTATATTTCCTATATATGCAGAAGGGTAGGTAGTTGTGTATTTAAAAATTAAAATAAGGGTATATTAGTCAATCAAAAGTTTTTCTTACATTCAACTTTTTATAGGTAGTATAGATATAGCTATAGATATTATGAAAATTAAAATGAGGAGATTACAAAGTTGCCGATTACGGATATATAATTAAAAGTCAATACAATTTATTAGTAATTTCCTAAACATTCTTATTAAGTTAGTAATCATCTAGTTGTAATTACGAGTCAATTATATTAATTTGTAATTAATTTTTCATTATTGGGTCATTATGTAATTCTCCTTTTAAATTGTTAAAGTATCCCATGTTGGGTAACACCCCACAGTGGGTTTAAGCATCTCTTAGCCCCCACCCCCTACCCTCCCAAAAAAAAATTAAATAAAAAAAAATAATATTATGATTGGCTTCGAAAATGGGAGGTTGGGAGGTTGGAAGAAGGGGTGCGGGGGTGTTCTTTATAACTGCAACTCAAAGCCAGAGTACTCCATTTTGGGTGGGGAAGGTGGACAAGGATATTTTTGAGTGCATTTTTTTACTAGACATGATTTTCATTATTCATTTTTGGTGAAACTTATCAGTTGTTTTTTTTTTTTTAATTTTTTTTTTTAAACTATTGGGGGTATCCTAGGTCTTACTCCCACCAAGGTTTCGGCCCAGACTATTTCTTTAACGGCTCGTGTGAGATGCCCTATACCCACATAAGTAACGATCTCTACGAGAAGTTGAAATAATAACCTATGGGGAGCACACCCAAAGTCTGATTGTTCAACCAACCCCGCAAGAACGGTGAAACTTATCAGTTAGACAATGTAAATCATATACATTATTTATTACTATCGGAGATGATGTTTTCTCCATCCGGTGTAACATACTAACGTAAAAGGTTTGAACCTCTTTGTAAGAAATAGAAAATGATACAACATTGCTATTGAGAAGGTTCGAAACTATTGCATTCTATTATTACATTTCATTACTAATACAAGAGAGTTATACTACCTAACGTTCAAGGTCAATGGTGGGTTTGGTAAGCTCGAGAACCATAAGATAACAACCAAATTCCAATCAGAACCCGTCTATGGGTCCAAAAATTTGGGGTGGCACTTTATTGCCTCAACATAACTCTGGGCGATGCCAATTCGAAATTAAATTGAGTAATGCTAAGAATTGAATGACTAATTAGTTCTAAGTTTTTTTAGTACATACTTAGCATTTTTTGTGAACTTTTGTACATAATATAAATATTTTTAATTTTATATAGGTTTTTAATTTTAGTATTGGGTTGGCAGGTTAAATCACGCTCAAAGAGGGCTAGTTCAGATTTACATTTTCCATGGGGTTATAAATGGGTAGGATTTACCACTAGACCTAGTGGCTGGCCTAACGGTGGTACATACCAGGGTGAGTAGGGGTTTAGTAAGGTTAGGTCTAGGGGTCAAAATCAACCATCTCCAATGTAACCAAAAACAAAGAGTTGGGATTTGCTCACTTGATCTGACCCCAAATGCAATCAGATCAGCCACGACCTTGTCAGTTCACCCCATGAGACACATACATAAATTATTTTGTACTGGAATGTTACTAATTGTGGAAAATACTAGAAATAAATCTAAAAATAAATTTGAGTAAAAAAAGTGGGACATACGAAAAAAAACAAATTGGTATGTTGTGATATGAAAATGGGTAATAATTATAATATTCGAGATATTCATAGATAATCTGAAAAATCTGAACATTTCTGCTGCCCAGGTTTTATTTGATTGCTAGTTAGCTAGAAGCCTAAAATAAGTGCAAGGAGTCTGAGAATAATTCAAGAATTCTATCACAATGTTTGAGACACATAGCCTCACATGCTGGCCATGGGTACACTCATAGGGATTAGACCCCTTCGTTTTTTTAGCTGTGGAGTACCTGTGCATTTGAATATTGTCTCCATTGTCCTGTTTACTTCATGTTTTTCAGACTTTTTTGAAACCATATTTTGTTACGTACATTAAAGGGATTTTGAGGCTGAATGATGCTTACCATGATAACAACATTTTACTTACCAAAAAAAAAAAAAAAAATCTCCTATGGGTCTCCATCCAAGAGCTAACTAGTATACTGGTCTTCTATATCTCACCAACAATAATGATCCGTCCAAACTTTTATCTACAAATCTATACTATGCGTCGTTCAAGTTCTTTTCAATTGCCAACAAAAAAACAAAAGGTAAGGAACCAGTATACCAGCTGCAATTCACAAGTTGACACCGAAATAATTAAAACTACTTGTCAATGAAGAAATATTTGCTATTGTAATCTTCAGCAGTCCCTCCTATCTGAATTCTTCTTTACATTGGAACTGTTGTCCGAAAGCGTGAAAACAAAACAAATCAATCGATCTCAAAAAAACAGAGAATAAAGCAAACACACCATGGAGATAGGAGATTACAAAGCAAACTCACAAACCCGAAATCCCCTGTTACACTCAATATATAGTAGCTCTCCCAAAGTGGACCGTCTCTCACCTTTCAAAATAATGACAAAATCCTTACATTATTTGTGGGTTTAAAAAAAAAAAAAAAGAGAACACCTCAAATGTGCGTATGCATATTCCACTACTGCGTATGCCAGTGTAGAACCATACCCAAAACGAACCGGGTCATCAAGAAATCAGTTATAATTCATGAAAACACCCAACAAGAACTTCAAAACAAGTGAAGCTCCACAATGACCTGAAATTCCATATTAAGCAGACTCACTGGAAGTGACCCCCCAACCCCACCAGAAAAAAAATAATAAATAAATAAATAAATTTGTAGAAGGGATCCTAAAAGCTTATTAATAGAGAGATGAACGAAGAGATGAAAATTCAATCAAACTGCAAATGCTTTCAGGACCTTAGCTGCATTTCTCGACAAGTAGTTCAAAACCACTGACTTGGGGCAATTTTCATAATTCTTTGGTTACTTTTTAAGTCTAGTGTCTTTGTAATTACAATCAAGTTTTCATCATAATACCCCAGACTTGCCACATCCTGTGGAACACAAAGCAGTTTATGTTTTGCCCCCAAGCCGCCTCAAAAAATCGTGCGACATGGCAATCAATAATACGGCCTTGCCACATAGAAAACTTCGAAAGAGCACGAACTGCCTAATGCTTGTATGCCACTTAGGAAACACGTACACTCTAAAAAATCTGGAAATGTAGTATCCGACACGTATCCAATATAACACTTACCCGACACGCCTACTTGCCGTGTCAGATATATTTGGGAAGTGTTTGTAATTTTTAGTTCTTTGACATGGTCAAGACATGGCTTCGATACTTGGCCGACACTTGTAGGACACCCCTACGACACAATAGAAAAGTCTTTTTACATATTTTGATAATTGGAATTAGACAATATGGAGTTATGGGTACGGTGTATTGCTTGTTCATATAATTACAGAGTATATCTTTTATTTCCTCATATATTTTAATTTTTCTTTTATGTATATAATGGAACTATCAATTATATATGTATATAAATTATAAATATATATTTATTTATTACTGTGTCCTTGACGTGTCATGTCTTCATTTTTTTTAAAGATCTGCCGTATCGATGTGTTTGTGTCGTATCATACTCGTGTCCCGTGTCCGTGTCCGTGCTTCTTAGTATGCCACACTGCAATTACTTAATGACAGGTAAAACCGCGCTTATATAAAAGTGCCCAGTTTGGATTTATACTTTCTCTGTGGTGATAAATGGGTAGGATTTGCTCTGCCGAATTGATCCAACGTACCCTATAATCAATCAGACCTGCCATTACTTTGTTAGCAAGTTCACCCTATGGGACAACTCATAAATTATTCTACAGAATGTTACTCATTATGGAAAATACTGGAAATAAATCTAAAATTAAATCTGAGTAAGCAATTAAAATGGAACATACTTAGAAAACAATAATGCTATGTTGTGATGACTCTTGAATTGTTTGGAATAAATGGGCAATAATTGTAATATCTGAGACATTCATTTGTGATCCAAAAAATTTGGACGTATCTGTTATTCATGCAATTTTTATTATAAGTCACCAGGACCAAACTTTTTTTTTCTTTCGTCTATTATTTGTATTCTTTTTTCTTTTCTTAATGATATCTGGAGCTTTGATGCACATGATAGGGAGAGTCTAGGGTGTCAACTTAGTTGGGATGTTAGATTCCACTTTGATGCTCAAGCTCTTTTATTTTAAAATAAATAAATAAATAAATTGATTCGTATAAGAGTTAAATAATTGCAATTTGCAAGGAGTTTGAGAATAATTCTAGAATTCTATCACCCTGTTTGGGACACAAAGCTTGTGAATCCACTTGTGTACTTGTGCAATTAGACCCATTTTTTCTTTCATTTTTTTATGTTTGTTTGTGGGATGCCTGTGCATCCACTCGTATTCTTTTTTCATACTGGCTTTTATTTTTTTTAGAAACCTTTTTAAAAGCAGATTTTAGAGAAATTTGGTTATAAAAAAATGAATAAATAAAGGGCTTGTGGAACATGTGCATTTTTAGAGTAGTGCTCTTCTATTTCTCACCGACAATGATCTGTCCCCAAAACTTTTATCTACAAATCCATGGCAAGCGTCATTCAAGTCTTTTTTATTGCTAAAATAAGATAAGGGAGGAATCTTAATTATAATCTTACTAATGGAAAAGATCAAGAGATTGAAGGTTAAGCAAACTGCAAATGCTTGCAGGAAGCTGGCTTCTGATTCCATTTCTTGATAAGTTCAAAACCACTAATATTTGGGATAAGGTGTGCTTTCTTGTTTCCTTATGGGTTTCGGTAGACAAATCCTTTGAGGGGATCCCTTGTTTATGATTGTTAGAAACTGAAAAAAGATTTGTGCTTTGAAGCCTATTAAGACTAGAGCAATTGGGACTTTTTTAATTTTACGTACCCTCGGACTAATCCTCTGAGATACTGTTGGGCGCCGAAGCAAGGATCTCCTTCAAAAAAGTTTGCTGCATCCACAAGGGCTCGAACCCAAGACCCTTTGCTTAAGGGCAAGTTTGTTGTTTTTTTTGCCTTCTCTGTTGGACTTCTTGTCTAATTTGTATTTGTTTTTTTTATTAATACAATTTGTTATTTATCATAAAAATAAAATAAAAAAAATTATAATTCTTGGTTTGTTTTTTGGACTGGCCTTTCATAATTGCACCCAAGCCTTCGTCACATTACAGGGCTTCTCACATCTGTAGAACCGAATGCTATTTATGTTTTGCGCCCAATCCATGGCTTTTAAAGAAGAATCACTTAGCCTATGGACTAAAATATACACGATATTTTTGATATATCCACGATATATCCGTGTATCTGTACCCCTCGATACGATATCTAACTGACATATCTTTTTCGTAAAATATCTTTACGATATTGTTGATATTTTTGATATTATTGATAAAATCTCGATATATCCATAATATCTTCTTTATTTCACATGGTATCATCGATATATCAAATATATTTACTATATCGACGTTATCGAATATTCATTTTTTATTATTGTGTCAAAATTATCACCTCTTACTCTTTTAGTATTGATTTATATAAATATTTCAATTATACTAGTGGCTTAAATTAGTGTTATGAAGTAACAGCTTTCATTTACTTTGTTAAAATATTCATTCTTGTCTAATACATATTTAAATTGTTTATTAGAGTCTAATCATTATTCACAGAGTTCTAATGGAAGTATACGTGTTTAACTAACAATATCCATCATATCTCTGAATTGATATCGAAATTATCGATATATCGATCGATATATCCAATATATCCGTGTTTTTGGACTCTCGATATATCCATCGATATCGATATTTAAGTCCTTGACTTAGCCTAACAAGAATACAGCCTAGGATTTGTAGAAGGGATCCTAAAAGCTTATAAATAGAGAGATGAAGAGATGAAAATTCAATCAAACTGCAAATGCTTTCAGGACCTTGGCTGCACTTCTCGACAAGTAGTTCAAAACCACTGACTTGGGGTAATTTTCATAATTCTTTGGTTACTTTTTAAGTCTAGGGTCTTTGTAATTACAATCAAGTTTTCATCATAGTACCCTAGCCTTGCCACATCCTGTGGAACACAAAGCAGTTTATGTTTTGCACCCAAGCCGCCTCAAAAAATCGTACAACATGGCAATCAATAATACAGCCTTGCCTAATGCTTGTATGCCACACTACAATTACTTAATGGCAGGTAAAACCGCGCTTAAAAGTGCCCAGTTTGGATTTATATTTTCTCTGTGGTGATAAATGGGTAGGATTTGCTCTGCCGAATTGATCCAACCCTATATTCAATCAGAACTGCCATGACTTTGTTAGCAAGTTCACCCTATGGGACAACTCATAAATTATTCTACAGAACGTTACTCATTATGGAAAATACTGGAAATAAATCTAAAAAATAAATTTGAGTGAGCAATTAAAATGGAACATACTAAGAAAAGAATAATGGTATGTTGTGATGATTCTTGAATTATTTAGAATAAATGGGCAATAATTGTAACATTTGAGACATTCATTCGTGATCCGGAAAATTTGAATGTATCTACTACTCATGCAAGTTTTATTTGATTGGTAGAAGAGTTAAATAATTGCAATTTGCAAGGAGTTTTGAGAACAATTCTAGAATTCTATCAATCTCTTTGGGACATAAAGCTTGTGAATCCGCTAATGGCCTGTAGGTCGAGTGGCACGTCCCACCTCAAAAGGGTGTGAGGTTTCAAAGAGGTCTTGGGTTCGACTCCTCTTAGTGCGTGTGTGTGCACGTGAGTTCCTATCATTTGCCAAAAAAAAAAAAAAAAAGCTTGTGAATCCACTTGTGTACCTGTGCAATTAGACCCATTTTTTCTTTCATTTTTTTATGATTGTTTGTGGGATACCTGTGCATCCACTAGTGTTCATTCTTTATAGTGGCTTTATGTTTTTTTAGAAACCTTTTTAAAAGCAGATTTTAGAGAAATTTGGTTATATATTAAAAAATTAAAAAGAAAAAGAAAAAGGGGGGGCTTGTGGAACAAGTGCTTTTATGGAGTAGTGCTCTTCTAGCTATTTCTCACCGACAATGATCTGTGTCCCCAAAACTTTTATCTACAAATCCATGGCAAGCGTCATTCAAGTCTTTTTGATAGCTAAAATAAGATAAGGGAGGGATCTTAATTATAATCTTACTAATGGAAAAGATCAAGAGATTGAAGCTTAAGCAAACTGCAAATGATTGCAGGAAGTTGGCTTCTGATTCCATTTTTCGACAAGTTCAAAATCACTAATATTTGGGATAAAGTGTGCTTTCTTGCTCCCTTATAGGCTTCGGTGGACAAATTCTTTGAGGGTATCCCCTTGTTTCTGATTGTTAGAAACTGAAAGGGGATTTGTGTTTCGAAGCTTGTTAAGACTAGAGCAATTGGGACTTCTTTAATTTTACCCTCCTTGAGGTGTTAAGTTTTGGTTTGCCTCTCGTCTTGATTGAGATGGCTGTTTGTGTCTTTTCCTGCACTTTTTGGCTTGTTTTTGGTAATGTTAGGCCTTTGTTGTCTTTTTTTCCTTCTCTCTGTTGGACTTCTTGTCCAATTTGTATTTGTCTTTTTGATTAATACAATTTGTTATTTATCAAAAAAAAAAAAAAAAATTATAATTCTTGGTTATTTTTTAGACTGGCCTTTCATGATTACACCCAAGCTTTCGTCACATTACAGGGCTTTTCACATCCTGTAGAACCGAATGCTATTAATGTTTTGCGCCCAATCCATGGCTTTTAAAGAAGAATCTTAGCCTAGCAAGAATACAGCCTCGGTCCCCACAGGAAACTTCCGAGAGAGTACAAACTGCCAAATCTGGACCACTACAAACTGGTTATAGTGACCAAACTAGAATGAAAAATTAGGGCCACTATCAAACAGTCTGGGGGCCTCTCCTACTTTCCTCTCTCCCCCACACACTCAAGTCCATAAATAATGCAATGACAGCCCTCTCTTCCTCTGCTATTTCTCCTTTCTCAGCTGTCGTAAAATAAAGATAGAATGGACAGAATAGATGCCTTCTCTTCCTCCTTCCTCTCTACATTCTCACACCCAAAGCCGCCTCTCTCCCCATCCAAAATTTTTGGATGCACTTCAGAGGCCAATGTGACCATGGGTCAATTCGAAATCAAATTGAGTAATATTATTAACACTCTTAATAATTTTTTTTTTGATAGGAACACTCTTAATAATTGAATGATTAATTAGTTCTAAGGTTTTTCTCTCTTTTTGTGGAGAATTACAGATTGGACAGGCTACGAGCAAATAATTACACGTCAATATGAAAGTACTAACTTCATAGTAAATGTCTACTAACTTAACTAAGAATGACTACTAACTGTAATTATTTGCCCCTAGCCGGACCAATCTGTAATTATCACCTCTTCTCTCTTTTTTCGGTATAGTTGGAGAGGGTCGGACCATTAACCTATTCTAATCCTACCCCTTACCCCGCCCGCTCTCACCACTAGGCTAGACCTAGAGACTAGTTCTAAATTTTTTTAATACATAGTAAGCAATGTTTTTTATATACCCTTGTAGTATATTTCATATTTGGTTGTGGTTGTGGGGTATCTGTGCATTCACTTGTCTTCATTTTTCTGCCAACTTTATGTTTTTCAGACTTGTTTAATTAAAACCAGATTTTTGAGAGATTTTGTTGAATAAAGAACCTTTTGAGGCTAAATTATGCTGACCATGATAAGGACTTTTAACTATGGGGTCTCCATCCATGAGCTAACTTGTGGAACATGTTCTTCTATATATGGAGTGTACAAATCCATGGTATGCGTCATTCACGTTCTTTTCAATAGCTGAATTGGGCTTACCATGATAGCCATTTTTATCTACTATGGTTCTCCATCCAAAAGCTAACTTGTGGAACTCGTGCTTTTGAGGAGTACAGCTCGATCTTCTATATCTCACCAACAATGATCCTGTCCATTTATGGACAAGTTCAAAGCCACTGATTGGCAAATTTTATACTTCTTTGGTTATTTTTTAGACTGAGCCTTTTTTGCCACCAAGCATTAATCGCAGTACAGACCTTTGCACATCCCGTATAACAGAGTGCTGTTTATGTTTTGCACCCAACCCATGGCTTTTAAAGAATCAAATAGCCTAGCAAGAATACAGCATCGGTCCCCACAGGAAACTTTGATGGCATGTTTGTTTGGCCGGAATAAGAGAATCGAAATGAAATAGAATGAGATTTCAATGTTGAGCGCAAGCCACTCAACATCAATCTGCCTAATCTAGACCACACTACACACTGGATGGTGACTGAAATTCAATGAAAAATTAGTGTCACTATCAAACTTGGGGGCCTCTGTTTGGTTTTACTTTCCTCTCACTCAAGTCGATAAATTATGCCACAACAGCCCTCTCTTCCTCTGTAATTTCTCCTCGATCTCTCAGCTGTTGTAAAATAAAGGAAGAAAAAAGGACAGAATGGATGCCTTCTCTTCCTCCTTCCTCCCTACATTCTCACCCCCAAAGCTGCATCTCTCCCAATCCACTACTACAACCATAATCACTCCCTCTCTAACATCACCTTATTCATCTTCTCCTTATGTTCCTCTCTTGTACAACATCTTCTCTGTCAAAATGGAAGAAAAACCCCACATTGCAGCTGCAACAACCACGGTCACTGAAACATCAACCCAGTCTTCAAAAACCCAAACTCCATGGCCAACGCCTTCTCCAGCAACAGCATATGTGGTCAAGAGACGAGCAGAGCCGTCATTGCCGGCTGTTATCTTCAATGCAATCGAAGACATCATCAACACCTTCATTGATCCTCCCCTCCGACGACCCTCCGTAGACCCAAGATTGGTTCTCTCCGACAACTTTGCTCCCGTCGACGAGCTTCCTCCAACTGAGTGTGAAGTAGTAAAGGGCTCCTTACCGCCTTGCCTCGATGGCGTGTACATTCGCAACGGCCCCAACCCACAGTTCCTCCGTGGTGGGCCTTACCACCACTTCGACGGTGATGGCATGCTTCACTCGATCCGTATTTCCAAAGGCAATGCCACCTTCTGCAGCCGTTACGTCAAGACTTACAAGTACACCGTCGAGCTTGATGCAGGCTCTCCCGTTCTTCCCAATATCTTCTCAAGCTTCCATGGCCTCTCTGCATCAGCAACGCGTGGCGCACTCTCCGTAGCACGAGTCCTGTTCGGCCATTTCAATCCCATCAACGGAATTGGTACCGCCAACACCAGCTTGGCTCTCTTTGGGAACCGTCTCTATGCTCTCTGTGAGTCAGACCTGCCTTATGCCGTGCGATTGACGTCAGACGGAGATATAGAGACTCTGGGTCGCGACGATTTTGATGGGAAGCTGTTAGTGAGAATGACTGCTCATCCAAAGATTGATGCCGACACTGGGGAAACATTTGCTTTCCGATACGGCCTGATGCCTCCGTTTCTGACATACTTCCGCTTTCATCCCGACGGAACGATACAGCCCGACGTGCCCATACACTCCATCGTCCGTCCGTCGTTCATCCATGACTTCGCCGTCACCAAAAAATACGCCATATTTGCAGACATAGGAATGAACCCCATGGAAATGGTGGTCGGAGGAAGATTGCGGGTGGGTTCGGACTCAGACCAAGTGCCCAGACTGGGAATCATCCCGCGGTACGCAAAAGACGAGTCCGAAATTAGATGGTTCGAAGTGCCGGGGCTCAACATCTTACACGCCATAAACGCCTGGGACGACGAAGAGGATGGCAACGCAATAGTGATGGTGGCACCGAATATATTATCAGTAGAACACATCTTGGAGAGAATGGATTTGATACAAGGGTCAGTGGAGAAGGTAAGGATCGACCTGAAGACTGGGATTGTATCGAGACATACATTGTCGGCGAGAAATCTAGAACTTGGGGTGATAAATCCAGCATACGCAGGGAAGAAGAACAAGTACGTGTACGCGGCAGTGGGTGATCCATTGCCAAAAATATCAGGGGTGGTGAAGCTTGACTTGTCGAAAGGGGAGCGGTGCGTGGAATGTACAGTAGCTAGCAGGATGTACGGGCCAGGTTGCTATGGGGGCGAGCCATTCTTTGTAGCGAGAGAGCCTAATCAGGGGGAGGAAGACGATGGGTACGTGGTGTCGTATGTGCACGATGAGATGGCCGGAGAATCGAGGTTCTTGGTGATGGATGCCAAGTCGCCTAATTTTGATATTGTGGCCGCTGTGAAGCTGCCCCAGCGGGTGCCTCACGGCTTCCACGGGCTCTTCGTGAAGGAAAGCGACCTCAATAAGCTCTAACTCTAGACTGTCTTGGGTGCTCTCCTAGGTAATCAGGGTCATGGAAGTAAGGGCAATGCTATACGCAGCTGCAAAAAAAAAAAAAAAAAAAAAAAAAAAAAAAAAACACATCATAATTGACGTAGTAAGGATAGAAGGAAAGAGATGGAGCCTGACGGGCATATTTTGGGTATTACAATTAATTGACATGCACGCAGGGGGGCCTTGGGAAAATTTTGTATCTATTTCGTTGGGAGCCTATTGTCACAATCACTATCATTATTGGCTCATGATATTCACGCAGGGGGAGTCTATGGTGCGTGTATCATGCACCAATCACAAAACGACAGTCCGATCGTCTCGATTGCAATTAGGATTCCTCCCCCAATATAGGAGAAGATTCAAACAACATAAGTGATTTTTAATTGACCAAGAAAGAATTCCATAATTCCTTAACCACTCTAGTAATTCTTCCCATTAAGAGTCTTTGAAATTTAGTTGAAGGATCAAAGAGATACTATTTACAATTAACATTGTAATGCCTTACAGCACAAGATTCTGAAAAAAAAAAAAATATATATATATATATATTGAGATTGCTTCCTCATGGTCTTTGAAACCAACAATAAATCCTGTGCAACACTAATACTAACAAGCACGAACAATTTGTTGATGTGGATGTGGAATTGTGGGATGAAGAATAAGCTAGAAACAATACCTCCATTAGCAAATATTTAGGGACATATCAGTATTAGATTGAAAATTAAACTCAAAATCTGTTTCTCAGAAACTTTGTTGTGCAGAACAAAAGTTATATAGCATTGCGAATTGAGAATGGGAAATAAAATAGGATATGGAAGGAGCATTATCCTTAAGTACAACAATTTATAATTGAAGAATGCTATGGTCAGCCGCAATGGTTGGACCGTCATGCTCCCATTGGTGCGTGCGTGACACGCTCATGTGGGCCCCACGGTGCGTGTCATGCACGCACCAATGGGTGCAAGATGGTCCAGCCTCCGCAGCTGATTGTAGCATCCTCTTTTATAATTATATTACATCCCCTTTATAATTATATTACTTGACCTGCATGCATGTGGAAAATCCATGAATCTCATAAACAATCCAAACAACTGTAAAAACACAATAATTTTAAATTTTTAAGGAAGGAAAGCCGTTAAAATTCATTGTGAAATCAGTGGAAGAAAGTCAAATATATATTGATAAGTTTTGTTTGAAAGGTTCTGAAAAGCGGTCAGTCCATCAAGCAATATGCCTTTCTCTAGGTGCAACAACCCAGCTGGATATAAAAAGATCTCCAACATCTCAAAAATAGTTGATTTTATTCTTGTTTCAATCCGGAAGAGTTCGATATATATACATATATTTTTTTTCTTTTCTTTTCTTTTGGTTTCCCTTATCAGACATGAAACTAAAAAGAGTATAGACTCGTAAATTAAAAATTACAGAGAGAGGAGCATGCCAACAGGGCCGGATCAAAGGCTAGATTGCTAAAGCAGTTGCCTACGGCCTCCCAAATTTCCAAAAAATAACAAGTGAACTGAAAAAAGGCTTCATTTTCAAGAAAAAAACTCTAAAGGAAGGCTTCAAGTCATTATGAAGGATTGAATTTTTTATTAATATTTTTATATACATCATTTCAGTCAACCAAAAGTCTCATTACTTTGTTTAATATTAGAGTTTTTAAGAGTTAAAAACATTTTAGTGCTACTAATTTTTCCTCATGTTTCTATTGAATCTAAAATAAATTTAATTTAAGAAATTAATCCGTTTATTTTTTTTTTTTTATAGATTTCACAATCATGATATCCCTCAATTCACTAACGAGTGAGAGGTGCACGTGAAAGTCACGTGAGTGCCTATGTGGCTCCGACGTGGCCATGGCAGTGAGGATCTGGCCGGAACATGAAGCATAGCTTGACATGTCGGGACAGAAGAGATCCAACAGACAAAATTAATCAATTTTTTTTACCCCAAAAAAAAAAAAATTCAATTTGATTTTTCTTTGCCCTTTTGGAGAACCACCCTTCGACGACGACGTCAAGCCTACCAACGGCGGCGTCTCCATTAACAGCAAGATAGGACCTTGCATTTGAGTTGCAAGTTGCAGTTCATCGACCGAAGCACACCCAATGTGAACTGGAGAGACCTTATTAGTTATTGTCGCTGATGAGTTGAAACCTAAAGGTTATTCAATGAAAGAAAACCATGAGGAGGCAATGACGGATGTCCCGGCGGATTTGGGATGAACCAGATCCAGTATAGGGCTACTACTGCGATGGGATTTTGGATTATAGGGATGGGTAAACTAGATTGGGTGTTGGGATTTTGGATTATAGGAATGAGTAAATAGTTTAGTTAATCCCTCACAGAACCCAGATCTACTAATCAAAACCCCAACACCCCATTTGTCAAAGCTCCATCCTTGTCGAAGCCCTAATCTTCACCTTCGACTTGTGCACCACCACCATAGCCGACCGTCCACCTAGCGAAGACCCAGGAAAAAAAAAAAACCCACCATGGCAATATCCTAGTTAGTCACACCGTCAAACTCCATCTCCATCAACAATCGCACCCCTCAACCCTCTTGCAAGGATCTATCGACCCCACCACAACAGTCACAAATCTTCAGCCAACCACCACCCACAACCCTCAAAACCCATCGAGCTTCTATGCCCAAATCTGGGCGTGATAGGGCTTCTTTAGCTTTGAACAGACTCATTGTGTCCGTTTCTGAGCACCTTTCTCACCAGAAAAACGGTGGATTATATCGTTTAGGTAGTAGATCTGAAGCCACCATGGAGGTTTCTTCTTAATCGTCATTTGTTCTTTGCCAAGAACCTCCCTCACCGGAAAAAATGGTGTTTGTTTTCTTCACTTGGGTGGCAGATATAAAAGCCTCTTTTGCTTTATACTATTTTTCTTGTAACATTATTGAATTTTTCTTCTTTGTTTCTACAAAATATGGGGTTGGTTTACCCGATATATACATGTAGGGTGATTTGCAGAATCTTTGCAAAAAAGTACAGGTGGGATGGGATGAAGAAGGTGCTCGGAGAGGACAAAATCTGACAGAATCAATGTCCTTGTTAATAAAGTGTTTTCACCAACAGAAAGAAAAAAAAAGTGTTAGAAACGGTGACGTTTTGAATACGTTGTCACCATTTTTCTAATTTATAGTCCACATCAGTGCCACATAGGCATGCACGTGACTTTCGCGTGCGCTTCTCATTAGTAAACTAATGCACATCTATGATTAGACTACATTGAAATCTATAGGTAGGAAAAATAAGCAGATTAATTTGTGAGATTAAATTCATTTTGGACTTAATAGAAACTTGAGGTAAAGTTAATGACACTAAAGTGTTTTTAACCCATTTTTAATTACGACTGCTTCTCTCTTTTCTCCACTCCCTCGTTTTTCTCCATTTTTTTCTTCAACTTCCCTCACATAATCCCCTTTCTTTAAGGTTGCGTTTGGTTTGAGGGAATGGAAGGGAATGAGAGTGGGAATGGAATGAGAATGAGAATAAGAATGGGAATGGAAATGTAAGGAAAATAGACATTTCTTCATTCCAATGTTTGGTAAAAGATGAGAATGGAATAAAAAAGCATAGGTGGGACCTATTTTTAATGATTTTTACTCTTTAGAAGGTGGGAAAAGCCATTCCTTTTGTTTTGGAAAGGAATGACTATTCCGTCATCAGAGGGAATAGATCCCCACAAAAAGATAACTATTCTATTCCCTTGTATAACCAAACACTCATTTTTTTAAAAAAAAAATGGAATCACTATTCCATTGACTTCCCCATCATCTCGTAACAAACATAGCTTAAGTTCTTAACTTCCTATAGATATATACTTACTCATTTAAAAAAATAAAAAATAAAAAATAATCAATAGTTCACCACTCCTCTTTCTTCTCCCACTCTCTCATTTTTTATTATTTAATAATACAATTGTTATTAATATTTTATGAAGAACAAATTTGTATTCAAGCATTATGAAGATAATTTGGTATATAATTTTATTTAGTAATATTAATAATAATTTTACATATTACATATTGAAAAAGCCCCATTGGATTTTTCGCCCTTAGGCCTCAAATTATATCGAGCCGGCCTTGGCATACAAATTGAATATTAAGAAACAAAGGGTGAAATATTTTCCTAATTTCAAAGATGCCGCTCAAGTGTCATGAAATTCAATTCCAAAGCTTGTGATTTAATAGAAGTACAGAAGTACAAAGAAAAATTATCACCATTAACGTTGCTTTCTACGACGTGTTGCACCTCTGTTTCTCACCCATGGTGATCTATCAACAATTTTATCCACGAAGCTGAAGTAGGCATCACTCCAAGATCTTTTGATCGCTAAAATAAAATAAGGAAGCAGAATACCCACTGCAAAACCCAACCCAATACTCAAGTAAAACCACTTATCAATGAAGCCATTGTCACTTTCATTTTCAACAGTCCCGCCCTGATTTGAATCCTCGTCTTGACACTTTACAACGAGTGGAGCTCCACAAAGACCAGGGTTTCCGGCAAAAGCAGATTCATCGAAAGTTGCCATCTGTCCCGAATAAGGGATCATACCAGAGAAGTTATTGTTTGATAAGTTCAAAGCCCCCAAAAATGTTAATGAAGGCATGCTCGGAGGAATGGTTCCAGAGAGCTTATTACTTGAGAGATCTAGAGATGACAATTGACGCATCCTCGAAATGGTTTCAGGTATTTGGCCACTGATCTGGTTTCTCGACAAATTCAAAACCACCAAACCATACAATTTTGTGATTTCCTCAGGAAACACTCCACCCAGATTATTTCCAGACAGGTCTATGCTGGTTACAAGGGAAAGAGTCTTGGTGTATCTTTGGAACTGACCTTTTATATTGACATCCAAACTTTCTTCATAGTAGACCCCTCTGTACTTCCCGTAGAGCAGATACTGGTTAATTTTTTGCTCTTGAGCGATGGCTTTAAGATCACTAAAGCTAGCTGGAATGCTGCCTGTCAAATCATTTTCCGCTAGGTCGAGGACTTGAAGTGAACTTAATTTTGAAATCTCATCAGGGAGTTTCCCAGTAAATGCATTTGACCTCAATTTAAGAATTCTAAGAACCTTAAAACCATCTCCAATCCATGGCTGAATGCTACCCAACAATCTGTTGTGTCCAAGGTCCAAGGTCTCCAAACTTGATAAATTTTGGAAAGATGCTGGAAACTCTCCTGAAAGCATGTTGCTGCTTAGGTGGAGTGATTGAAGAAGCTTTAACTGACCCAAAGACCAGGGAATCACCCCTGTCAAATTGTTGTGGGAAAGATCTAGAACCTTCAGGTAAGAACAATTCTCTAAGATTGAAGGAATGTTTCCCGTTAAGCTGTTCCTCGAAAGATCAATGACTTCAAGAAACAGCATTTCACCTAAGGAGACAGGGATTTCTCCCATTATTTGATTGCCAGAAAGAGAGAAAAAGATCAAGTTTGGCATGGATTCACCTATTTTTGGTGGGATGGGACCGGAAAATTGATTGTTGGAGAGATCTAGTAACTCAATCTCGACAGTGGGAAGAGGAATGGGTCCATGGAAGATGTTGGAGCTCAAATCAATATCCGCAAAGGGGGCTACTTTTAATGGATTTGGTAGCTGACCCTGTAACTGATTGAAAGAGACATTTAACAGTGACAGATTAAAAGAAATGTCCCAAAACCAATGGGGTATGGAACCTGAAATGCTAGCATTTGAGAAATCAAGGTACATGATCTCCTCCTGAGATTTCAGCCATGGTGGAAATAAAGGACCCAATTGGCACGAACCCATATCAAGGTACCTTACTTGGAATGGAGGGACCCAATTGGAACTGACATTTAAAATGAAGGAATTGGAAGACAAGTGTAACAATTTCAGCTTTTTAAGCTTTGAAAAATGCACTTCAGAGATAATACCTGTCAACTGATTGAAAGAAACATCTAAGATAGACAATTCAGAAAGTTGTCCGAGACTATCTGGGAGAGTTCCGTATAGCTCATTCCCTCCAAGCCCCATATCGGTTAGATGTTGCAATGTCCCTAAAGAAGCAGGGATGGGGCCTTGAAGCAGGTTATAGTTCAGACTGAGTTCCACAAGATTTTCCAGCTGACCCAACCATTCTGGTAATTTACCGACTAGTTGATTGTTACTCAATTCCAAGTACATCAGACTCGACAAAGGACTGTTAGAAACACAGATTTCAGTTCCCACGAGAAATTCAGGTAAAGATCCTGTCAAGTTATTGCCAGATAGATCAAAATATTTCAAGTTGCAAAGTTTTCCAATTGAGCTCGGAATTCCACCCTCAACATTATTGGCGAACAGATTGAAATCAACGAGAGAAGTCATGTTTCCAATGGAAGAAGGAAGTTTCCCATGTAATTTATTTGCAGCCAAGTTAATAGTCTTTATCTCTTTCCAGCTTCCCATGAAAAGTGTGTAGCAACTGGCGGAAAGATTATCATTCCCAGCAAGATTCAAGTACTGCAGATTCGGAAGCTCACTGAGACCAAGCGGAATCCTTCCACGTAAAGCACTATAGCTTATATCAACAGACAAAAGGCTGCTAATATTTACGAGCCAAACGGGGAACTTTGAATTGAAGCTGTTAAAACTGAGATCTATAACAGCAAGTGCAGTAAAATTAACAAAGCTAAGAGATGGAAGGGAAGCAGACAGGCCACACTCTGAAAGATGCAACTCAGTTATATCTGGAAGTTTGTTTAAGACTCCAGCCCAACTTGTTCCTAGCATTGAGAGGTCAACTCCATTCATCGCGAGATGTTTCAGAGAACCAAGACCAGTCATCCATTCGAGATTGTCAATAGCCAAGCTCGAAAACTGGGAAGAAACATCAAGATACTGCAAGCTAGAGAGGTTTCCCAAATTTGGAGGAATTGCGCCGCTAAACCCAGCTTTCGATAGGTTTAGATATCGCAAATTCTTCAAAGATCCAAAGAATTCTGGAATTGGGATGTTCTGAAATGTGTTGAGACTCAAGTCAAGATTTCTCAAAGACTTGAGTTTTATCAATGAAGGTCTAATCTCCCCACTCAAGTTAAAAAATCCATACCTGCTAGAAGGATCTGAGCTCAGTGGATGCGGGTTATGGAGGTCAACGGTAATAACAGCTCCAGTTCTATTATCACATTTGATTCCTCGCCACTGACAACAGTTGGTTCCTTGCCAGGATGAGAGCTGGTTCTCAGGATCTTCAAGACCGCTTTTGAAGTCAATAAGAGCTTCTCGATCGGATTCTAAACAACCCACGAAACTGGTATCACCATTACAAACGAAATCTCTTGTCCTCAAAGAGATAATTGCTATAATCAGACCAAGAAATGGAAATCTCCCCATGAATTCAACTCTCAAGATGTGAATCACTGAAAATCATCAACTGTGAAATTTCAATATATGGTCTCCAGTTACTTGAATTCCAAGAAAGTTTCAGTCTCTATCTTGAGAAAGAGTTAAAGGGTGTGCTTTCATGGAAAAGATCAGAAAAAAATCATGAGAAATTTCCAGTCAAAGTCAAAAAACTATAAATATTTTGGAAGGGATTCTATCCTTTGGCTGTAAAAAATTGGGTTTTGGGATTTTAAATTTGAAAGAGCGTTGAAAATCAAACCAGCCATTCAGAAAGAGTTAAAGAGTGTGTTTTCATGGAAAAGATCAGAAGAAAATAGTAGAGAAATTTCCATTCAATGTCCAAGAACTGTATGAATTTTGGAAGAGCTTCTATCCTTTTGGCTGTAAAAAATTGGGTTTTGGAATTTTAAATTTGAAACGCCGTTGAAATTATACCTTATTGAAAACGACATATCAAGCATGTAGTTGATTAGAGTATAAGACAAGGTTCTTAAAAGTTAGTTTACCCATTTGGTTTCACATTATACACCCACCAGGTGTTCTTCTCACTTAATGTGGCAACGCGCCACCACCAGTTAATTTTGTTAAGCTATTATAAAATGAGTCAACAATGTATATCAAGCTAACTTAGCTTTAAAAGCATAAACTATCATAGAATGAGTCAACGATATATATCAAGCCAACAAGCCTCACATAAAAAATGAGAGAGAACCCATATATACACCCATATGGGGTTGAAATCAAAACTTTTGCAAACTCTACATCCTTATTGACCAGGCATGCCACTATGCCCAAGGGCACTTCTCTTTGAATAGTCATTTGACCAATACTATACCTCATTATGATATGAGATTCTTTACTTAACTGGTGGGGAAGCTCTATAGTACCCACACAAAAAATAGGGTACCATACCCTAAGTTATAAGTAGGCATATTTTGTGATAATCTCAAGTCACATTTGTGATAATTGGGGTTACTACAAAATTTAACCACTTACAACAAATGCAATTTGGGGTTACCACAAAATATGACTACTTACTACTTGAGTATAGTACTCCAAAAGGTATTATAGAATTTTCCTGATTGGTGTGGATGTGTGAAAGCTTGCTTGGTTCTCACAAAGGTGTATTGTAATTATCGTAACATGAGAAATGGTTTGGTCTTGGTTGACCCAAACAAAAATGCTATTCAATTTAAAAACAAAAATGCTATTGGATCTGTCGTGCAAGTTTAGGAGCAGACCTTGGGCAGCTGGGCCCACCCCATATTAGGGGATGTGTCTTGCTCCAATAACCTGCACGACAAGTCCAACCTCACTACAAGGACGTTCAGACTTCAAATTATAATGATTATTAGGAAAAATATTGAAATAATTTTTGGGTGGGCTATCGTAAGTGCGAGAAAATGCTCATAATGCATCACACAAAAGCCAAACAATAGTAATAATAAAATAGCAATGCATGGGCTTACCCGTGTGTGGTAGGGAATCAAATTGGACTGGGCTGGATCAGGCCAATGTCAGACTAACCTCAAGCTGAGTCATAAACTCGCCAATATCACTCATGAGAACCAACGCCATTTTGGCACTGTAATTAATATTGTAATTGGCCCATCAGCAACCGTGAAAATCCAAAGTGATACTGGAATTGGGAACGGCTATTGCCCCCCTTTTTACCACCCCTTCAGTTTAGGTTTTTAAGATTTTTTGCAAAATATAAAAGGTTTTTATGAAAATCAATCACGTTGTTCATTAAAGAACATTATTTTGAACAACTATGCAGAAAAAAGTTGTTCAAAATCTATCATTTGAGTAGACTTTTTGACAAAAAATAAAATAAAGACTATAAATGGTTAAAAAGTCTATTTAAAGGATAGATTTTGGAAAAACTTTTTTCTACAAAATTGTTCAAAATTATGTTTTCTAGTGAACAACGCTGCCGGTTTTCATACAAACCTTTTAAATTTTGTATCAAACCTTAAAAACCTAAGGCATGGGGGTGTGATAAAAATGGGGTGGGGGGAATAGCCATTCCCACTGGAACTTGGACTATTTTCTTCACTTTAATTATCTGTTGGAGGCCTACCACTACTATTCCACCGTAAATAGTGACTTATTCACATAATTTCGCCTGTGCGTTCGTAGTTAATTAATTGAATAAGATTGCTCTATAATGCATTAATGTTCTTTTAATACACAAAACCTTCAACTTACCAATTAAGGGCAGGACACGCTGAAGCACCACCCAAACACCAAATAGTATGTTCCACATGCAGGATTTATTACTCTGTTCTTTTTAAAATTTGTATTTTGTAATGTAAACTCAACTATCAAAAAAGGGGCTGATCAGAAAAAGGGAGACATTTGCCAATGACATTGTAGTTTAGTGACATATATTTGTCTCACTGGTTAAGTGAGTGATCATACGGTTATAAAGAAGCATTGATATCCATTTATTGATATTAAAGGTAAGTAAGGAGTAAGGGTAGTTTTTATCGATTGTCCCAAAGAAAGAAAAGAAACGAAAATGAGAAATTTTTAAAAAATTTACCCTAAGATTGATTAAGTATGATGAGTCCCTGAAAAAAAGAATAATCACAACTAAGAAGCTAATAGAAAAAGGTTGTTTTACATTTAAAGGTGTGTGGATAAATCCCGAGCTTAACGTTTGCCCTCTTTAATCACGAACTGGTGGTTCCGGCAGTATATAAAATAAGAGTCACGAGCTCAATACATTTCAGCACGGTAAACTGGCATCGTTCACTATTCTCCGAGCTGAGGGGTCAAGATCTGAACGACCAGCCATGACAGCTAAGTCAACTCGAACTCCTTTGATCACGAACTAAAATGAGTAAACAAATTCAAGCCCTGCAAGATGAAACACGTGAGAGAAACAACTAATTGCGTAACAGACGGGCAGGCAGTTATTCTAATTATGGTTCAAAGCTGACTATGGTCAGCTTTGACCCTAGTCACACAGTTATCAATTGAACCCAGGTTAAGCTCAATCGGAGGAAAACCGCTATCTAACCAAACCATGGTTAGATAAAGGTACAGATATAAATAGAACAGTGCTAAGCAGAAGAAAGGTGAGCGGTACACAAAACCCTAGTCTAAAACCCTCCCTTTGGCTAAGATACAGTCTACTGACTTGAGCATCGGAGAGGTGACGACCGGACTCCCTCCGGTCATCCCTTTACGGTGTGTTCGTTGTGTGCAGGCAAGACCATTGGTGGAGGCGCAGCTCCGCTCGGAAGAAAGCAGCATCCAACGTACGGGAAATAACCCCGCACAATTTGGCGCCGTCTGTGGGAACCATCGCGAAAGATGGCATCACCACCTCCGACCACCATAGGTCGGACCAGATCTGGAGCAACCTTCACCAGGAATGACGCAACAACCGGAGGAAATGGTGGAACACGATTGATTCTTCCGCACCCAACAACGGTGGCAGCGTTACCACCTCCACCTGCTGTTTTTCCGCCACCGTCCTCCCATCAAGTCTCTCCTGAGATTTCCGCCATCCTGCAGACCTTGGATGATCAGCCAGGCTTACGAGCCCTTTATGATCAAGCAGTGGCGAACAACCCCAATTCTGCGGTGGTGGTTGAGCTGCTAGCCACCATGCAAAACCAGATCCAAGCGGTTCAGCTCGAACGTTTAGCGGTGGAACAAAGTTATCGCCGTCACATCCACCGTACCGTCGCACAAGGGGAAACACCGGAGTTGGAGGCAGCAAGTCACACCAATCGCCAGAACAACTCACACCACCAGGGTAATTCGGCCAAAAATAGGCATTCTTATCCTCATCAATCTGACCAAGAAGCAAGATACAGATCTCCAATTGCAGAAAGAGACACCCCTGAGCACAGGAATTACAGAGCTCGGGATAATAAAGCTTTACGAGCTAACAGCCAAAGATGTTCAGGAAGATCAGAGCACTGTTATGGAGCTGACAATAGAGCTCGAGAGCACAGGGCTGAAAAAGTTCATCGTCGATCACGGTCCGCAGATCGAGACTGGGAACACCATTCAATGACGGACCACCAGAAGCGCTCTCGATCTCTGGTTCACGGTGAATCTGGTACTTCAAAAAGGTTCCGAAATCACTATGAACAGCAGCCAGATCGAACTTATAGCTCAGCCATAGTCCGTTCACCGTTCTCAAGGTGGATACAGCTCACGCCAATCCCTCGAGGTTATTCTGAAATTACTTTTACCCCTTACACGCTTTCCATAGATCCTGTTCATCATTTTAATTATTACCTGCAACGTATGTCATTGTATATGGGGAACGAGGGTTTTCTGTGCAAGATTTTTCCTATGAGCCTGGGGGAAGTGGCTTTGAAATGGTGGGCCAAGATTCCGGACAAAGCCATCAACAGTTGGGCCGAACTGAGCAAGCTATTCAAAAATCGTTTCATTACGAGCTGCAAATTCTCGAAAACCATGCAGAATCTGTATGAAATAAGACAGAAGCATGATGAGGGAATTCGGGAATATTCACAACGGTTTTGGGAAATTTACAATGAGATTGATGATGCCGTTGAAAAGAATGCTATGGATCTCTTCCGCCTCGGGTTGAAAAAACCATCCCCATTGTTCAGTGAACTCACCTTAAATCCCCCAAAGCAGCTCTCCAAACTGCTTCACGTAATTGGGAAATATGCCGAGCTCGATGATGTATATCGCAAGTCCAATACGAAACACAACGAACCTGAAGAGAGGAAAAAAGATTCCCGAACTCACAGAAATCAAACTCGGGATGACCGAACCAAAGGAACAACCAACCCGAACCAGGCCATTCTCACAGTATTCACTCTACCAATTTACAAAGTCCTGAAGGCAGTTGAGGACAAAGATTTTTTCGAAAAGCCAAGGCCAATGCTCCAAGACCCTGACAAGAGAAATAAAAAGTTGTACTGCGGTTACCATAAGGACCATGGTCACATGATTGAAAATTGTAGAACTCTGAAGTACAAGTTGGAAGCCTGGGCAAAAGAAGGCAAGCTCAACGAATTCATAGATCGGGGAGAGAAAGCTGGTCAGTCCGGGGAAAAGATTCTAGACCCAAAAAATGCACAGATCAATCGACAAAAAGTATTGGGAACAATTGATGTCATCACGGGAGGGTACGAGTCAACTGCCCTTTCAGCCAACCAACTACGGGCCTAATATCGAAAAGCTTGCCATGCCGTAGAAATCAACGAAGTGACAAGTGAACCAACTTTAGTTCCATCAAATGAGGGCTCCAGTCAGAAAACTCTTTTCTTCAAGGAGGACGATTGCAGCTCTGGAGTTCAGCACCCACACAATGATGCTTTGGTGATTCGCATGCTGATAGCCAATTATGACGTCGGAAAGGTTTACGTTGACAACGGAGCTTCTGTAAATGTTATGTTTCAAAGGCTCTTCGAAAAACTTGGACTAGAAGAATCTAGTCTCCAACCTTCTCATGTCAATTTAAGAGCTTTTAATGGTAATACAAGTCTTCCCCTTGGTGAAATTACTTTGGCAGTTCGGGCAGGTTCAGTGCAGACGATGGAAACCTTTATCGTGATCCGGGAGCGGTCAGCTTACAATGTCATATTGGGTCGACCTTGGATTCACGCGATTCGAGCTGTGCCCTCTTCATATCACCAATCAATTCGTTTCCCTTGCCCCGAGGGAATAATGGAGATCAGAGGAAGTCAAGCTGTAGCTCGGGAATGCTTCTTAACTGAGTACACAGGGCATTCAGCTCCAACTACGAAAAACCTAAAAGCTAAGATCCCAAGACTATCCAGTCCCGAACAAACTGATGCACCCGAGCATGAACCTGATCAGCAAACCGAGGCAAGAAAAAGTCCAGACCTGTTGTAGCAACGAAAGGAGGGTCGGCTGGGGTTCGAAGAAACTTGCTCAGAACCAGCTGACTGCACAGGGGAACAGCTGAAGAAAATGATAATTGACCCATCTAATCCAGATAAATTCTTTTGGATTGGATGCAATCTTGATGAGGTGGAGGCCGCAGAGCTTTTTCAGTTCTTAGTAGAGAATGTTGATGTTTTTGCTTGGTCCCCCCACGAAATGCCAGGGATAAGCCCTGAGATCATCACTCACGAGCTGCAAGTGAACCCAGCAAAGAAACCCGTTGTTCAAAAACAGAGACGCTTAGCAGGAGAGAGAGCCCAAGCAGTATCTGAGGAAGTTGAAAAACTATTGAAAGCTGGATTTATTAAAGAAGTGAAGTACCCAACCTGGATTTCCAATCCGGTATGTGTCAAGAAGAAAACTGGAGATTGGAGAGTCTGCATCGACTTTACCGACCTCAACAAAGCATGCCCAAAGGATAGCTTTCCCCTACCCAAAATTGATCAACTGATAGACTCCATCTCGGGTTATGAAAGGATGAGCATCTTCGATGCATTCTCCGGGTACCACCAGATACCCATGGCAGAGCATGATCAGGATAAAACTGGCTTCATCACTCCAACAGGCACGTACTGCTACAAAGTCATGCCATTCGGGCTCAAAAATGCTGGAGTGACATACCAACGACTAGTCAGTCAGATGTTCGACGGGCTCATAGGCAAAAATCTAGAAGCCTACGTTGATGATACCATAGTTAAAAGTAGCACTGGAAAGGATCATCTCGCAGATCTTACTGAAGCTTTCTCACGACTCAGAGAGTTCGGCATGAAGTTAAACGCTAAAAAGAGTTCGTTTGGAGTTAGCTCGGGAAAATTTTTGGGCCATCTGGTCTCACGAAGAAGAATAGAAGCCAATCCCAGTAAAATTGATGCAATCAGAAGTTTGAAAACGCCCACTAGTGTCAGGGATGTTCAACAGCTTAATGGCATGGTGGCAGCACTTAGTAGGTTCATCTCAAGGTCCTCAGACAAATGCCACTCGTTTTTTTAAGTACTGAAAAAAGGTCGACAATCAACTTGGAATGCTGAGTGTCAAGAAGCTTATCTCCAGCTCGTAAACCATCTCGAAGAACTTCCAGTTCTCGTTCATCCCCACATTGGGGAAACGTTGCACTTCTATCTGGCTGTCTCCGCACACTCTCTTAGCGGTGTACTTATTGCTCAAAGAGGAACTGAACAGAAGTCGATCTACTACATCAGTAAAACATTATTGGACGCTGAAACTAGGTATCTTCCACTTGAAAAGCTGCTCCTCGCTCTGGTAACGGCTTCACGCAAGTTGCAGCATTACTTCCAATCCCACTCCATCATAGTACTTACGAACTATCCATTGAAAGATATTTTGAGAAGAGCTGATCTTTCAGGTCGGGTTTCAAAATGGGGGGTAGAGCTTAACGCTTATGACATTCATTTTCAACCCCGCACTGCAATCAAAGGACAGATCTTAGCGGATTTTATCGCCGAGTTTACAGATCCAAATTCCAGCTCGAACATGACTGCTTTTAACACCTCTCTGTCCGAGCTGGGGGGAGAAGGAACCAAATGGGAGCTCAGAGTAGATGGCGCATCAAACGGAAAAGGTGTTGGGCTGGGAATTGTATTAATAGCACCAGACAAAGAAGTCATCGAACAGGCAATTAGGCTTTTGTTCCCTGCCTCAAACAACGAAGCTGAGTATGAGGCTGTAATAGCCGGATTGGGAATTGCCCGAGCTACAGGGGTCAAAAAGCTCATGGTCTACAGCGACTCTCAGCTTGTTGTAAATCAGTTAAACAGAGAATATGAAGCAAAGGATGATAGAATGAAGGCATATATGCTAAAAGTGTGGGAACTTGCATCTGAGTTCGAAGATATCGAATTCAGACGTTTTGTTAGAGATCAAAACAGACATGCGGATGGACTGGCCGCCCTGGCAGCTGCGCTTGACACTAGCAGCCCAAGGACAATACAGGTTGAAATTCTTTCATCACCTAGCATCGGGGCAGACGAAATTGTGCTGGATATTGAAATGCCATCTCCAAGTTGGATGGACGAAATCATCGCCTATTTAAAGAGAGACGAACTGCCAGCGGACAAACACCAAAGATACCGAGTTCGATTGAAGTCAGCTCGATTCTGGTTATCTCCAGCAGGGAACTTATATAAAAGATCATACACTGGGCCTTACCTTAAATGCGTTCACCCAGATCAGGTTCAGAGCATTCTCACTGAGCTGCACGAAGGCTCGTGCGGTGGACATGTGGGAGGTCGATCTTTAGCTCATCGTGCTAATTCGCAAGGATTTTGGTGGCCGTACATGCAAAAAGATGCAGTGAAGTATGTGAGGAAATGCTCAAAGTGCCAACTGTTCGCTGATAAGATCCACCAGCCAGCTCAAGAGTTGCAACCTCTGTCGAGTCCATGGCCATTTGCTCAATGGGGACTGGACCTGGTAGGTTCCTTACCTTTAGCTTCGGGAAAAAGAAAATATCTGTTCATCACCACCGACTATTTCACAAAATGGGTAGAGGCAGTAGCGCTAGCATCCATCAAGGACTCAGACATCATCAAGTTCTTGTGGGAAAATATAATTACCCGGTTCGGGATCCCAAGGGCCTTTATCTCAGATAATGGAACTCAGTTCGACAGTAAAAGAACAAGGCAGTTCAGTTCAGACTATGGAATACAGTGGTTCTATTCTAGTCCAAGCTACCCACAATGCAATGGCCAGGCCGAAGCCACCAACAAAATTATTGTGGCAGGAATCAAAAGGAGGTTGGATGATGCTAAAGGGTCCTGGCCCGATGAGCTGCACACTGTTCTTTGGGCATACAGAACTATGCCCCGAAGGTCGACATGTGAAACACCGTTCTCATTAGCTTTTGGCATGGAAGCTGTAATCCCAACTGAACTAGGCCTGCCTGGACTAAGAGCAGAACAGTTCGAAGCTAACACGAACGACCAGGTACTTGCACGAGACTTGGATCTATCAGAAGAAAGGAGAGAGCGAGCCCGTATCAAAATGGCATCATACCAGCAAGAGCTAAAAAAGTACTACAACCGAAGAATCAGGTCGAGAGAATTCAAGGTGGGAGAATTGGTTCTTAGACAAGTAAACCTGGGAACTAGGGACCCTACTCACGGTAAGCTGGGGGCAACATGGGAAGGACCTTATGAAGTCATAAGTACAGGTGGCAAAGGCTCTTACAGATTGAAAAGCTTGGAATCTGGGTTGGAACTCCAAAGGTCGGTAAACGTTTCCAATTTGCGATTGTTTTATCATTAGCTGATGTAATCGTGCTAAAAAATGCTCAATAAAGATGTTATTCAGTAGATTTCTTGCGTTCTTATTATTTAAATAATTCAGTTCGCCTAAGAATGGGTTCGAACTAAAATATGCCTAAGAATGGGCAAAGATTCAGTTCACCTAAGAACGGGTTCGAACTAAAATATGCCTAAGAATGGGCAAAGATTCAGTTCACCTAGAAATGGGTTCGAGCTAAAATATGCCTAAGAATGGGCAAAGATTCAGTTCGCCTAGAAGTGAGTTCGAACTAAAATATGCCTAAGAATGGGCAAAGATTCAGTTCGCCTAGAAGTGGGTTCGAACTAAAATGTGCCTAAGAATGGGCAAAGATTCAGTTCACCTAGAAGTGGGTTCGAACTGAAATATGCCTAAGAATGGGCAAAAATTCAGTTCGCCTAAGAATGGGTTCGAACTAAATTATGCCAAAGAATAAGCCAACTTCAGTTCGTTAAGGAGCATAATCGAGCTAGCAAAAGCCTATAAAATAGTTTACTTCAGATCCATTATGGGGCCCGAGCTAATACTTATAAAACATTCTGGAAAGGAAAATAGTTAGACAAGCAGTTACTCAGAAGTGAAAAGCGAATAGAGGCATCCAAAACAGCAATCAAATGCTCAAAGATTACCAACAGATTGTAACATTTACACCAAATGGGCATAAAAGCCCCCCAACAAGGTTCAAGTTTTCAGTATACAAAAAAAATGATGAATAACAACGGGATGAAATAAACAGCATCAAGCTGGAGAAGAAGCTGCAGGAACAGTTCCTGTAGTCTGCTGATCAGTCTGAGCATCTGCATCTTCAACAGCAATGACTTCAGGCACTGACTCAGGAGGATGGACACCGATCTCATCTCCAGTTGGCACTTCTTCCTCCCCATCTTCAGCTTCTTCATCTTCAGCCTCAGCTTCGGGAACAGGGGGAAGTACCCTACGCTCGAACTGAATTGAGGAAATCTCTGGAAAGGAAGGGAGTGCCAACTCCACCAAAGTGTCCCAGGCAAGCTTGTAAGTGCTCTCAAGAACAGGATCAAACTGTGCTATCAAAGCCTTCTCTGTGCTCTCCCTTGCCTGGGTCACTTTGGCGGAAACCGAAGCTTTTAATCCCTTTAGCTCGGCCAGGAGATGGGAGTTCTTCTGTTCTAGAGCTTCTTTAGAGCGGGATAGCTCCTCATTTTCAGCTTGAGCCTTCTTCAGATCGGCTTCCAAGTCCTCAAAGTCCTTCCTCAGCAGCAGCAAGTCTTTAGCTGAACTGGCAGCAGTCTTCTTATAGTGACCAGCCTCAGACTTGGCCTTCTCCAGTTGTGCAAAAACAGAGCTCAGATTTTCCTCAGCTTCTTTATGCCTCTGCTCATGCTCGCTCCTCAGCCGGGCGACTTCCAGCTGAAATTGATCCTCCTAGGAGGTCAGTATGTCTCCCATCACCAGCACCTGCTGAACGCCCTGCACGGTGGGAGATTGCTTGTTTACACGGAGCTCAAAGAAGATAAAATGAGAAACAAACACACAAGAACTTACCCTTAACAGCCAGGTGAAGGCGTTGTGGGAGAGGTCAGTGGGAGGTTGCCTCCTCAGAACTGACATATCAGCTGGGAAGCGCAAGAGGTTCCCAATGCTCCTAAAAGTGTACTCTGGCAGAATGAGCCCCGAGATGGTGTTGTCAGTGGGGACTGGGAGCTGCACGTGATCATACACAAGATCAACCATCCCGGGATCGTTAGGTATGAACTGAGGAGATTTGAAAAAACAGTCTTTAGTACATTTATGAGAAGGAACTACCTGGGGCAGCTTTGAGGCATCTACATTTGCATAGCTCGGGATCAGCTGAGCAGATGAAGAATTAGAGCCTCCAAGGCTGAGGACAGGAGGAGTCGTGGGGGTAACCTTAGAGGCAGGCTCTTTCCCTTTTCCCCTCTGAGCAGCCCGATCCTGAACTGAAGTTTCTTGAGTTCGGGAAGGAGCGACATCTTTTGTCTGGGTTGAAGTCTTCCTCGTTGAAATAGAGGAAGACTTCCCAGCAGGGGATGATCCCGAGCCAGCAGTGGAGCTTTTGGACTTTTGGCTCTGATGTTGAGCCAGCAAATTTCTCAGATTTGGGGTCTGAGTCCCTTTCTTCTGTTTCTTTGAGTGCAGAGAATTGTGGAGGGTCCATCTCGGTTTCTTCAGAGTCTGAATCGATTCTCTGAGATTGGATCTCTTCTTCTTCTTCTTTTTCTTCTTGAAGCTTGGGAGATGCTTCCCTAGTTCTCTTCAAAGGAAGCTTCTTTTGCTTGGCAGTCTTTTTTGTGACAGTCTTTTTGGAAGGTTGAGCACGGGATTTCTTCACTTCACTGGTATTCCCTTCCTCTTCCTTCCAATACTCAGGAATTGTAGCCTGAGAGAAACTATGGTACCTAAGCCTATAATTGAGAAGTGTGTGGGGAGCTCGGCAATGCTCTTCAACACGAAACTCAGTGATGGTTTTCAAAGTCTCAGCGTTTGCTTGTTCATCAACGAAGTGATTAACTGTTTTTGCTGAAATAAGAAAAATACAAAAGAAGATTCAGAACAGGAATATGGAAGAATGTTATATCTACTGCATCAATACGAACTGAAACCTACTTACATGGTCTGCCAGCTACACGTTGGCAGGTCGGGGATCCCTCAGGTCGAGGTCCAAACCCATCAACAGGCCCGTATACAAAGATGGAATTTTCAATAACTCCAGGGTTTGAGTCCGGCAAGTGAGTCACCAATGGTTCTCTTTTGCCACGAAGTGAAAGGTAGTACTGGTTATGAGTACTACTAAGGATGAGCTTGTAGTGGCGAAAGATCTCTACCAGCCCGGCCTGAACGCCTAGCTTTTGGTTCAAGGCATCAATAGAAGAAATGATTCTAAAGGTGTTTAGTACGAGCTGGGTGGGAAGTAGGTCAGTATAATGAAGAAAGGAGACAAGCAAGGGTGAGAACGGGACACTGACACCTCCCTCAAGAAAAGCAGCAGTTGGAATTGGAAGACCGTGCTGGGAGTCCTCCTTTGACAAACACTCTCCTTCCTCAGCACAACGGAAGCTAAATCTCTCATCTTGAAACCCGTACTGAGCCTTGAACTTGGTTAATCTGTCTGGTCGGTCTTTTATCACAAAAGCAGTCATCTGCCAAAGTCAAAATTGGACAAAGGCTCAGCACGGTATCCTAGGTAAAGAATCACTCCCGATCAAAACATGGCAGAACGGGTTATCTCAAGGGTAATATCCTTAAGGTCTGTTACTACGTTCCAGTTCGTATGCAGTCTTCAGAGTTAAATAATTCCAGTCCGGAATCTTAAGTAAAATACTACTTCAGAGCAGTATAAAATTTTCTAGCCCTAAATTCATCCCCGAAGTGGGGTTTTTCAAGATTCAAAGGCGGGAAACTACAGTTTTGCTATGTTCTTCCCTAAAAACAGTTGCTGTGATAGAAAACAAAGAAATGAGAATCAAATCATAAGAAGACTTACCGTCACCAACGATGAGAAAGGTTGCCGGAGAGTTTGAACAACACCACCGACGGAATTTGCCCTAAGTCGAAGAGACGCTCCTCAAACAGCGACAACCAGATTCGTCTCGGTCCACAGGTCGTGATACACGGCAAGTCACAGCGAACGAACAGAGAAAAGACGGTGGAAATGGAGTTTATCCGACGAGGAAAAGAGAGAATGCGGAGGATTCCGGCAGCGCAACAGAGAAGAGAGAGAGTGCGAAAGAGTAAAGTGAAGGAGAGAGAGAAAAGCCAAAGACAAAATAACACCCGGGGTTTTCATTCGCATTAATTGTCATTTAATAAGACAAGACACGCGCGTCAGTTTGCTGACGTCATCATCTCGAAAGATGAATCGGCACCGCGTCTTTTGACAGTTGGGCCTTGGTGAGTGAGCCCGAAAAATCTCCAAAAAATTATGATTACTCCCAGTATGGTATAATCATAATTGGGGCAAATTGTGTGGATAAATCCCGAGCTTAACGTTTGCCCTCTTTAATCACGAACTGGTGGTTCCGGCAGTATATAAAATAAGAGTCACGAGCTCAATACATTTCAGCACGGTAAACTGGCATCGTTCACTATTCTCCGAGCTGAGGGGTCAAGATCTGAACGACCAGCCATGACAGCTAAGTCAACTCGAACTCCTTTGATCACGAACTGAAATGAGTAAACAAATTCAAGCCCTGCAAGATGAAACACGTGAGAGAAACAACTAATTGCGTAACAGACGGGCAGGCAGTTATTCTAATTATGGTTCAAAGCTGACTATGGTCAGCTTTGACCCTAGTCACACAGTTATCAATTGAACCCAGGTTAAGCTCAATCGGAGGAAAACCGCTATCTAACCAAACCATGGTTAGATAAAGGTACAGATATAAATAGAACAGTGCTAAGCAGAAGAAAGGTGAGCGGTACACAAAACCCTAGTCTAAAACCCTCCCTTTGGCTAAGATACAGTCTACTAACTTAAGCATCGGAGAGGTGACGACCGGACTCCCTCCGGTCATCCCTTTACGGTGTGTTCGTTGTGTGCAGGCAAGACCATTGGTGGAGGCGCAGCTCCGCTCGGAAGAAAGCAGCATCCAACGTACGGGAAATAACCCCGCACAAAAGGTGATGAAAAGATAGAAAGAATTAGGAATTTTACTCAAATTTGAAACTCTAATCCAATTAGGATTTATATTAGTAATCTGGTTTTTATTGGAAGGCTATGAAAGAAAATAGAGTATCTATTGTTCCATTACATATTTAACTCACATTTGAAACTCTAGTCTCAGGCTTTTCTTTGGACAGAAAAAAGTATACTGACAATCTCATTTTACTTCACTCTCATTGGCTTGTAAATTTATAATATCACATAAGTCATATTATAATTACTCATAAGTTTTTTTTCCATCCCATAACCCCAATCACAGGACTCGGATTTGCTCAAGTTGAGGGGTTCAACTGGATGCTCAAGTTGCCATGGGATTTCTGCCACGCGGACGATTGAATCTTCAAAAGGCTGGGATGAGAATGGGATGAGAAGGCTTGACCCTATGCAGAGAAGCCTAATGGCGTTAGCTGGGATGGAAGTGAAAAAGTAAAACGGTGCCGTTTTATTTGCAAAAACAAAACGAAAAAACCGCTGCAACGGCACTCTCGCCGGGGTTCCGATTCCACCCGACGGATTTCGAGCTGGTCAGCTATTTCCTCAAGCGTAAGGTCTGTGGGAAGTCCTTCCGCTTCGAAGCTATCCCCGAAATCGACTTCTACAAGTGCGAGCCATGGGATCTCCCAGGTCAATCCACCTCTCTCTCTCTCTCTTTCTCTCTCTCTCTCGCTATATATATATATATATATATATATATACACACACACATATATATATATATATATATATATATATATATATATATATATCCATGTTTCTGTACACATATCTTTCTCTATATATAGGCTATGACTCCCATCAGGTTTCCCAGGTTAGCTCCTATCTCTGTCTTTCTATATTTCTGTAGATTCTTATTTTATTTTATTTTATGGATAGAGCCCTCTTTGTTTCTCTCTCTATATATGTGCATGGATGGATATATGGGTCGTTCTGTATACATACTGTTTGTGCATGTTTTTGCTGCATCAATCAAAAATTCTCTTTCGAATCATTTGGTTGGAATGTGGCAAATTTTGGGTTGGAGTAGCAATACCCTGTATTTATCTTTCTAGATTTTTATTTCTCAATCATTTTTTATTTCGCCATTTTGGGTCAAATGAGGACTGTATTTTACTAAACAAAGAACAAAGGATACAAAGGAGGCAAAACTGTCATAGAAAGGACTAGCTAAACCAAGAGAAAAGTACAATTTCAAGATGCCAAATCTGATGGCCCCAGTTTTTACAAAATTAATCATAGTGTTGTCATCAACCCCATTTAAGCTTGAAGACTTGGATGTCAATATCGAGGGGTGGATTCAACGTCTTATTCTAGTGGGGAAAGCGTTTGGTTAACCCAAAAAAGGGGTGGAAACCGTTTGACTTTTTCACTTCCATCCCAACTAATGCCGTTAGGCTTCTCTGCATAAGGTCAAGCCTTCTCATCCCAGTTATTGAAGTTTCAATCGTTCAAGTGCCAAAAATCCCATGACAACTTGAGCGTTCAGTTGAACCCCTTAACTTGAGCAAATCCGAGTCCCCATTGGATATGGTAAAAATAAATTTTGATGGTTCTCGTCACCATAAAGATAAGTAGCGAGCCGCCTCCATTATCTTTTCTAAAGAATGGAGGGTATAATCATTGAAAGTGGAGTAATTCTATGGCATCGTCATCCATCCCATTAAGGAAAGTCAACTAGTGGTAACAGGACAGCTGACAAAATCAGTCAAAGATACATAAAGAACTCCATTCTTTTCATATTGTGCGACTAAGAAAGTCAAAGTTTTGTATATGAAAGGTAATTCTATATAACTTGCCTCATTATTAGGGTGGACATATATAGCTGGTGTCTTTGCTTCTCTCGATCTCACACACCCTCAAGTCGTGAAGTCTATGCAATAACAGCCCTCTCTTCCGGTGTGTAATTTTTCCTTTCTTAGCTGTTGGAATAGAAAGGACGGAAATGGATGCCTTCTCTTCTTCCTTCCTCTCTACATTCTCACACCCAAAGCTGCTGCGTCTCTCTCCATCCACTGCCACAACCACAACCATGACCATAACCCAACCTTCTGTGACATCTCCTTCATCTTCTCCTTATATATGTTCATCTCTTCAACATCTACTCTGTCAGAGTGGAAGAAAAACCCCACACTTCAACCGCAACAACCGCGATCACCGAAGCATCAACCCAGCCTTCAAAACGCCCAATCCCATCGCCATCATCAAAATATCCGATAACACCAGCATCGGTGGTGATTAAGAGACGAGCAGAGCCGTCGCTGCTAGCTATTATCCTCAATGCAATCGACCACATCATCAACACCTTCATTGATCCTCCCCTCCAACGACCCTTTATAGACCCGAAATACGTTCTCTCTGACAACTTTGCTCCCGTCGACGAGCTTCCTCCCACGGAGTGTGAGGTGGTAGAGGGCTCCCTACCACCCTGCCTTGACGGCGCCTACATTCGCAACGGCCCCAACCCATAGTTCTTTCCTTGTGGGCCTTACCACCGCTTCAACAATGACGGCATGCTTCACTCCATCCGTATCTCCAAAGGCAAAGCCACCTTCTGCAGCCGTTACGTTAAGACTTATAAGTACACTGTGGAGCACGATGCAGGCTCTCCCGTTTTTCCCAATATTTTCTCGAGCTTCCATAGCCTTACCGCCTCTGCAGCACGCGGCGCACTCACTGTCTCATGAGTCCTCTCCGGCCAGTTCGATCCCATCAACGGCATTGGTGTCGCCAACACCAGCTTGGCTTTCTTCGGCGGTCGTCTCTATGTGCTCTGTGAGTCGGACCTTCCTTACGCCGTGCGATTGACGTCCGATGGAGATATAGAGATGCTGGGTCACCACGATTTTGACGGGAAGCTGTCCACGAGAATGATTGCTCATCCAAAGATGGATGTTGACACCGGCGAGACTTTTGCTTTCCGATACGGCCTGATGACGGCGCCTCCGTTTCTGACGGACTTCCGATTTGACGCCAACGGAATCAAACAGGCCGACGTGCTCATATACTCCATGGGTCGTACATCGTTCCTCCATGACTTCGCAATCACCAAGAAATACGCCATATTTGCAGACACACAGATAGGGATAATGAACAGAAAACCCATGGAAATGATCGTCGGAGGAAAATCACTGGTGGGTTGGGACTAGGGCAAAATGTCTAGACTTGGAATCATCCCGCGGTATGAAAGAGATGAGTCCGAGATTAGGTGGTTCGACGTGTCAGATTTCAACATCTTGCAGGCCATAAACGCATGGGATGAAGAAGATGTGTTTACACCCTAAAAATCGGACTCAGCATGGTTGATCGAACCTCAAACTTTTACATCCTTAAGGGTGTTAGGTCGATTTCGTTAAATTAAGTTACCGCTGGATATTGAAGCAAATTAGGTTTATATTTCAGCCCCAAAGAGTTTTTAAAATTCGGTCAGACAAGGCCGAATTGTTATCTGCAATAAAAGCAATTAATTAGTCACGTGATCAACATGATTTACATGATGAGATCGTGGAAGGCCCACGTAGTAGAAATAGTTTCTGAGAAGAAATCATGGAGGGCTGTAAAACGTGGCAAGTTATGAGAGCTAGAGGATCGTGAAAGTGAGCAGTTAATGGGCGAAGTATAAGGGGCGGTTACTAACGAAGCATATAAAAGGGAAAGCAACCATTTGAGGGGCTCTCTCGAACATCAATCAACAAATCAGTTCTCAGGAACTTTATCTTTTTCATTTTCTTTTAGAAATCTAGGATTTTAAACCCAGAAACGTGTGCTCCTTTCTGGTCAAAGGCGTGTGCACCCCTTTGTTCATTATTGTAATTCCAGAAATTGATCAATGAAAATGGCTTCCTCCGTGGTAAGCTTTTCCTTTTAATTTCTGTTATTATTTTGTGTTTTCAATTGTTTGTTACAGAAAAGTCCTTGAGTTCATTCAAGGCAAGGTAGAACCCGCAATTCGTCACTGTTTAGTGGCTAGCACGCTCGCGCAACCCAATCTTCAGAATCAAAATTTTGGAGGAAACACTTTTTGGCACGCCCGGTGGGACACCATTCTTGTTATTTTCCAGGTCTAGGAGATTTGTTTTTTGCAACAATCATGCCACCAAAACGTGGAGGACGTGGACAAGAAGCTTTTGGCCAAGAGTCTGGCCAAGAAGACAATCTGGAAATCCCAGGGGATAATTCTCCTAGGAATGAAAATACGGAAAGCCAACCATTAGACCATGCAAATGTTGCCAATGAGTTTATGGCTGCTTTCAGGATGAATTTTGACACCATGATGCACGACATATCGCAGATGATGATGCAGCAAATGTCACTTACTATGAAGACATTTGTTGAATCTAATCAGCAGATTAGTGAGAGTCTGAATAAAAATTTGGACAAATTACTTAGCTACATGGTAGAAAAACTAGGACCAGCGTTTAAAAATAATACTCATGAAAGATCCAGTCAATACGGCCGAAAGGCCGAAGGGTCAAGTAACTTTAGGTATGGGGACGTCCATCTCTTGTCCAGGCAAGATCCTTTGGGGTCAAACCCATCAATGTTTCGGCCAGAAGGGCAAATCCCAACTTCTGTTCATTTGGGAAGTCAATTCGGGCAGCCAAGACCGAATATTGGAACTAGTGGAGTTAAAGATAATGTGTTTTATGCCTTACCCGGGGGGCAAATTTACAATCAAATGATGAATGACTCGTTTGACCCGACTCGAAATAATAGTTTTATGATGGGGAATTAAACTGATATTCCAGTCAGAACAGGCCGATCCACGGCTGGAAATTATGGGGGTTCAAATGAAGACCCATACAATTATGTTGGTCAAGAAGACCTTACTCAGACCTTTCAGACTAATTTGAGGGACAATCCAAACAATTTTAGAGAAGAGATTGCCAATATCATTAGGGAACAAATGGGGGCAGGTCGACCACCAGTTAGAACAGCTTATAGTCGCCCCTACCCTGACTATATCGACCAGCTTCACGAATTTCCTAGAGGTTTCAAGTTCCCTGATTTCACATTGTTTTCAGGAGAAGATAAACAGTCAACCTTTGAACATGTTGGCCGATTCACGTGCCAATGTGGTGAAGCAAGTAGTAGCGGTTATTTAAAGCTGAGATTGTTCCCAAGTTCTTTGACCGGTTGGGCATTTAATTGGTATATTAATTTACCATCAGGGTCAATTACAACCTGGCAGGAAATGGAATCTCTTTTCCATATTTACTTCTGCAAGGCAGAGACCGAAATAACGGTCGCTGATTTGGCCTGAATGTGTCAGGAACCCGGTGAGAGGGTTGATACCTTTGTTCAGAGATTCCGAAATGCCCAATGTAGGTGTAGGTCGAATTTAGCACAATCTGATTGTGTTAAAATGGTGATTAGCGGGCTTAATCTAGAAAATAGAAAGAAGTTCATTGGCCAAGATTTTTTCGACCTGGGCCATCTTATGACTGCAGTGTCAAAATATGAGAGAATTCTCAAGGAAGAGAATCAAAGAAGGGTTTCTTCGAGGGGAACCTATTATAGGAACCCGAATAGGGAAGTGGCTCAAATTGAAGCCATGGAAGAAAATGAAGAAACTGAGGAAGAAATTGCCCTGGCCGAACTAAACATAAATCGGCCTTATACGTGCAGAGCCCTGGTAAAATCCAAAATGCAAGAATTAAAACAGAATTTCCAGAGCAGACCAAATAATGGTAACCAAAATGGAAACAATTTTAGGGATAAGAAATATGATTTTGACCTTTCTAAAACAGAACAGATATTTGACCTATTGTTAAAAGATGGGCAAATTAAGTTACCAGATGGGCATAAAATTCCCTCTGCTGAAGAAATGAAAGACAAGAAATATTGTAAATGGCATGATTGCTGGACGCATCCAACAAATAGTTGCATTGTGTTAAGGGATGCCATCCAAAGGTCGATTAATAATGAAAAACTAAAATTCCCTGAGGAGAAGACTGTTCATCAGGTCGATGAAAACCCGTTTCCTTTTGAGTTTCCAGTTAATATGGTTGTTTTGCAGGTACATGATCCTAAAGTGTCAACCAAGGAGACTGTAAGTGCTGGACAGAAGTCGGAAGATAAAGGAAAAACTATCGTACAGGCTCCGCAACAGAGGGATAAAGAGATAAAATCGGTCTCGTTTATCCCAGAGGCCGAAGGTGAAATTCATGCTTACTCAGGAAGGTTGGATTCCGGTAATGTCAAGAGGTGGACTAAGGTAGCGATAGAACATCTCAGCAATATTTATGGTCATCTAATTTATTGCCAAGGATGTTACAGCAAATTGGCAATGCCTCAGTACGATCCTGGAAACTTGAAGAAAGCTGTAATTGGGGATGTTGAAGTCTCCATTTATAGAGGCGAGCTACAGGTCAGGGGCCTTAATGAGGCTGAAGTTGCAAATGCTGCGGCCAGAAGGCCGAATAAATATGAGCAGAAGTTTAGATTAAGTGGTCTGTATAAGGCCAGAATTGAGAAAGAAAAGATAATACAAGAAGAAAATGAAGAGCATGCTAGAAGTCTGAAGAAGGGCTATCGAAGGACTGATGATAGCAATAAGAGAATTCGACCTGATGAACATTCAAAAGGTCAAGGCTTACAAATCACCGTGAGAAATGATTATCGGCTTAAGGACAGTCAGACCGATAAGATGACAAAAGGTTAAGCGTCCAGTTCTGGGACTATTGAGGGCGATTTGCGTGGCCTAATTAAGCCCAGAATGGTGAAACCTAGGCCGACACAGACAGAAAAGTGGGCTCAGGCGCGACACCCAAAATTCGGTCAGCCCGAAATGACTCGGACCCAGAAGAGAAGGCTCCAAAGAATACAAGCTGAAGAAAAAAGGGAGCTGATTAAGAAGACTGGAGGATACCGAATTCGGGCTAATATTTGGAAGCGTCTAGAAGCAATTGAGGAAGAAAAGAAGTCCCTTCAAGTAGCTATCGAAAAGTGCAAAGAGGATGAAATCTTAGAAGCTGATGATTTTGATGCTGAGGACGATGACACTCTTCAGTTCGGATCTCTTCCACCAGTTAGAGTCCAGGTAAACATGGTTTTTATTTTACCTGCTGATTTTAAAGCTAAGGAGGGCCAAACTTTGTCTTTCGACGATATTGATGTTGGCTTTGAAGGAAAGCTTTCAATTAATGAAGTTTCAGAAACTCCGAATCGGTCTACCCAGACCGAGCTACCTAGTGAAGGTATTACTTTTACCAAGCCTAGTGAGAATATGGCTAAACACTTGAAACCCTTATATATTAAAGCTCATTTCAATGGGAAACCAGTTTCAAGGGTTTTGGTAGATAATGGAGCCTCTGTTAATATCATGCCAGTTTCGGTTATGAAGAAATTAGGAAAGACAGAAAAGGATTTATTGCCTGCAGAAGTTTCAATAGTAAACTTCATGGGTGGTGCTGTAAAACCTGAGGGGGTTGTTCCTATGGAAGTTACTGTAGGAAATAAAACTAAAATGACGGCATTCTTCGTCATGAATTCGGCCTCGAATTATAATGCACTCTTAGGCCGTGATTGGATTCATGCAAACATGTGTGTCCCATCCTCACTTCATCAGTGCTTGATGATTTGGAATAGGGACAAGGCTGAGTTGATTCAGGCCGACAGTCACCCATTTGCTTTTTCAAACAATTTTGCTGAGGCTGTTCTCTATGAGAAGAACATAAGACCTTTAGAATTTATAGGGTCTGATAAAAATGGCCGACCCCTTAAGGTCGCTTCTCTAGTGTTGGATGGAGGATGCCATATAAATTCGGCCACCCAAAGGGTCGTACAAGAAAATGTAAGTTTAAATGAATTTTGAAACCCAAGCATATCAGGAAGCCATGCAGAGAATAGAATCATACATGGCTGAAATCAATGAATCGGCCACTTTGGCCGATTGCGTTAGAGAAGATGCGGATGAAATCACCTTAGAAGAATTAGAGTTGGAGCCTAGGAAGTTGAGTGATGAAAAAGCTCAAGTCATGGACCCTTTGCAAGAAGTAAAATTATTAGGAGACTCAAAGCCAATTTTTATTAACCAAAATTTGCCAGAAGACTGGAAAGATAAGTTAATCGACCTGCTAAAAGAATTTAGGGATTGTTTCGCTTGGGACTATGATGAATTGCCAGGTTTAGACCGAAAACTGGTCGAGCATAAACTACCAATTAAAAAGGGGTTTAAACCATATAAGCAACCTCCTAGGAGGATGGCTCCAGAAATTCATCTCAAAGTAAAAGAAGAGATAGAAAGACTGTTAAAGGCCGGATTCATTCGGACGGCCAAGTATGTGGAATGGCTTTCGAACATCGTTCCAGTCTTGAAAAAGAATGGGAAACTGAGGGTGTGTATAGATTTTAGAGACTTAAATAAAGCCACTCCAAAAGATGAGTACCCGATGCCTGTAGTTGATATGCTGGTCGATGCAGCTGTTGGGTTCAAAGTCTTATCTTTTATGGATGGCCATTCAGGCTATAATCAAATTTTCATAGCCGAAAATGATGTACAGAAAACAGCCTTTAGGTGCCCAGGTAGCATCGGGACCTTTGAATGGGTAGTGATGCCATTCGGTCTAAAAAATGCTGGGGCTACATACCAAAGGGCTATGAATTATATTTTCCATGATATGATTGGAAAATTTATGGAAGTTTATATAGATGATGTGGTGGTTAAATCTTCAGATCTGGACATTCATATGACCGATCTAAGGAAGTCTTTTGAAAGAATGCGGGCTCATAGTTTAAAAATGAACCCCTTAAAATGTGCTTTTGGTGTATCTGCCGGAAATTTCTTAGGTTATCTTGTCCACCAAAGAGGGATTGAAGTTGACAAAAACAAAACAAAGGCAATTATCGATGCAAAACCACCATCTAATAAAAAAGAGCTTCAAAGGTTTCTCGGTCAAGTTAATTTCTTGCGCCGTTTTATTTCTAATTGTGCAGGGCGAACCAAAGCTTTCTCTCTTCTGCTGAAGATACAGGCGGAGGACAGTTTCAAGTGGGATAGGCAACATCAGGAAGCATTCGACCAACTGAAAGAATATCTTACAAAGCCACCGGTGTTAATGCCACCCAAGCAGGGGAAGCCCTTGAAATTGTACATATCGGCCGCTGAAGAATCTATTAGAGCATTGTTAGCCCAAGACAGAGATGACGGACATGAGCAGGCCGTTTATTTTCTTAGTAAACTATTGAATGAAATCGAGTGTAGATATACACCGATTGAAAAACTTTGTTTGGCTTTGTACTTTTCATGTATTAAGCTAAGGTATTATATGTTACCTGTTTTGGTTTATATAATATGTCAAACTGATGTGGTTAAGTACATATTGAGTAGACCGATTGTAAGAGGGAAAATTGCAAAATGGTCATTAGTCTTGATCGAATTCTGTTTGCAATATACTCCTCAAAAGGCAATTAAAGGCCAAGCGCTGGCCGATTTCTTAGCAAGCCACCCTAATTTAGGAGAGGTGCCCGAAATTTTGCCTACCATGGAGATTGGGTGCATTTCTTTAGTCCCATGGATTTTGATTTTTGACGGGTCTCGAACTGAAGAATCGGCCGGGGCAGGTGTAGTTCTAATATCCCCAATGAACAAAAGAACTCAGCTTTCATTCAAGCTAGATTTCGATTGTACAAACAATCAGGCCGAGTATGAGGCCCTCATCATCGGTCTCGGTTTACTGGTGGATTTGAATGTATCAAGTGTCTTTATTATTGGGGATTCCCAGTTAGTTTTAAAACAGTTATCTGGCGAGTTCAAATGTGTAAGTGATTCCCTGGTTGAATATAATAGGATCGCCAAATATTTGCTAAATTTATTTGCTGACGTTTTATTCAAATGTGTCCCGAGAAAAGAAAATAACGAAGCAAATGAATTGGCTCAAATAGCTTCTGGACTAAAAATCCCACTTAGTGTTCTTACCAGGACGATTACTATAGAAAGGAGATTAGAATCGTCCTTAAAGAATGTATTCGGTCCCAGTGACTGGGTATTATCATTAGATGTTGCCCAAGATGATTGGAGATTTCCAATCATAAAATATTTGCAAAATCCATCTATTCAAACAGAGTATAAAATCAGGAAAAAGGCTTTAAAATTCGTCATCTTAGATGATGAATTGTATAAAAAGAATGTGGACGGTCTTTTATGCTTATGCCTTTCTAAGTTTCAGTCAATGCAAATCATGGCTGAAGTCCACGAAGGCATTTGTGGGGCACACCAGGCTGGCATTAAGATGAGATGGCTCATCAGAAGATACGGTTATTATTGGCCGAATATAATGAAAGACTGTTTAGAATATGCTAAAGGATGTCAAGCCTGTCAAATTCATGGGCCAGTGCAACACGCACCTGCAACAAAATTGCAGTCCATAGTTAAGCCTTGGCCGTTCAGAGGATGGGCAATGGATGTAATAGGGAAAATTTACCCTGAGTCATCCAAAAGGGATGCTTTTATTTTAGTAGCAACGGATTACTTCACAAAATGGGTGGAAGCCATTCCTATGCCTTCGGTTTCACAGACCGAGGTCATCAAATGTATTAAAGAAAACATCATTCATAGATTCGGCTTGCCACAAACTATTACTGTTGACCAAGGAACAGTATTTACTGGCAGTGAGGTTAAGGCGTTTGCTGAGGAGTATGGTTTTGAAATTACACATTCAACGCCATACTACGCACAAGCAAATGGGCAAGCCGAATCAACAAATAAGATTTTAAAGGTCAGTATTGAAAAAATAATTGAGGAAAATCCTCGAGCATGGCATGAATTGCTCTTAGAAACCCTGTGGGCTTACCGAAATTCTAAGAGAACTAGTACAGGTACTACCCCATTCGCCTTAACTTATAGGCATGATGCGATTCTGCCTATGGAAGTAACTGTTCGATCTCTAAGAGTTGCTAAGCAAAACAATTTGAGTGTACAAGATTATTATGATGCTATGTTGGCCGAATTAGATGACCTGGATGATGTCAGGTTTTTAGCTTTAGATCACTTACAAGCCCAAAAGAGAAAAGTAGAAAAAGCTTATGATAAGAAAGTTCGGCCTAAAGATTTTCTTGAAAACGAGTTAGTTTGGAAAGCCATATTACCCATAGGGTCAAGAAATCCCACGTACGGGAAGTGGTCTCCTAATTGGGAAGGCCCTTTTAAAATTTTCAAAGTACTAAAAGGTGGAGCATATCATCTACAAAATTTAGATGGTGACATCCATGATCGGCCCATCAATGGCCGATTTATTAAAAAATATTATCCTGCAATGTGGGAAAATATTAAATATTCAAATGATACAAATGCAGAGGCAAATTCAAATTCACATTCAGAAGAAAGATAAAAAAAAAAAAAAAAACATGCTCAAGGCCTCATGGTCAAATGTCACATAAAATTATGTATCCATATTAAAAAGTATTGTTAGCCTGGCCTCATGGCCAAATCAAGGAAGACAATTAGAAATAAAAATTGTGCAGGGGCCTTATGGCCAAACTGATATTAATGGCTACATGTCAGCCATGAAATAGATTGTTCAAGACTTTAGGAGGAAGCAGTAAGGGAAGAGTCGGCAAGAGAAAGTAACTGCTTGATATTCGACCACTCAACTTCAAAAGATTGAAGTTGGTCTTCCAAATCTTTCTGTTTTTTCTCCAGGGCCTCTTCTTGACCTGAAAAAGGTTCGTATTGTTCGGCCAGTCCCTGTGCTTCATCAACTTTCTTAGAAAAAACTTGGGTGAGATCAGATTGAACAAACTCCGCTTGCTTCAGCTTTTCTTTGGCATCCTCTAATTGTTTCTCCAAATCAGCAACCCTAGTTTGGAAATCCTGCGCTGTCTTCTGACCTTCTTCAATTAAGGATTTCACATTTTCGGCCTCTGTCATGGCCGTTTGGATCTTAGACTGTAGATCCAATAAGTGATTCAGAAGTTTTTTATTTTGGGTTGCTTCATTTTTGGTAGAAGAAAAAGATAGGCAAAGTAGAGAAATCTTCTCCTCGAAAGATTGAAGATTAGCAGCCAGCCCAGGAGTGGTGTTGGAATCGGACAAAATGATCTTTATGGCGGTTTTGATTTTGTCAAGCTGGGAAAAAATGGAAGCTATTGGGACAGTGGAGATTGTTTTCAAAAGCTTTTTTGCTTTTTCAACATCAGGGCCTTTGGAGAGACTGGATGTAGTTGAGGAAAGAGGAGATTCGGCCAGTTTAGGTTTCAGGAAAGAACGAAGTTTTTCAAGAGAAGCCATGGCTGTAATGTATTTATCTTCAGAAGATGGAATGGATGCAGTAGGAGCTGTATCAGGGGCAGTAGAAATTGTTTTTTCTGGTATAGAAGGGGGTTGAATTGCATGTTCTGAGGGATCAGGAAGGATAATGAGCTCATCTTGGTCATCAGAATCGGACTCATGAGAGTCTAAATCTTCGACCTTAGAATGTTGAGGGCTGGAAGCTGGTTTAGAGATAGAGGAGGAAGAAATTGGCACAGAGGCCGATCCAGACCCTTTCTGGGATAAGGTGGCAAAAATTTCACCCATTCCGCCAGCCTTAGGTTTCTTGCTTCGGCCAGTTGCCACTGCAGAAATTTTCGGTCTACCTCTTTTCTTGGTTTGGACCTTAGCGGCTTGATTTCCAGTTTCCACTATCTTCGGCTTGGCAGCTTTTTTGGCCTGACCTCCAGTGGTTTGGGTTTCAGTCTCCACTAGCTTGGGTTTGGCAGTCAAAGACTTTACCAGGGCAGCACTTTTGGATTTTCCGGGCTGAGTCCTCAAAAGTTCTTCCTCGTCTTCAGATGGGAGTTCAGGTAAAGAAGCCAAAGACCGAGGTTCATAAAGAGGAGCATCTGCAAAATACAAAAGTCAGGATACTTGAATAAAATTTTTAAGGAAAAAATGGGCAAGAGAAATACCTATGGAAAAAGTTGATATGGGCCAGGTTACCCATTGAAACTTGTTAAGTTCTTTTTTAGTGGCACGTCTCCCTGCCCAAGTAACTTCATCGGGCGAGGATAAAGCTGAGGAAGGTTCAACTAAATCGGCTATGGCAAAATTGGCCGAAGGAGTATATGGTCGATTTTTCTTTAACCATTTTTCAAACTTCATATAAAATGTAGAACCTGACATCACCCTTTTTCCTTTGTTCTTTGCCATGTATTCATCAAATTGTTTTGATTTTATATCTAGTACTGCCCTATCTATTTTATCAACCATTACCCACATGTCCTCCCCAGGAATCCATTTGATATTATAGAATTTTTTATAAGATAATACGGACTGGTAAGCCGAATATTGTTCAACAGGGATACCTTTTTGGGTCTTCTTTTTGCCTTTCCCAGTCTCTGTGGCCTGCGATGAAAGCATGTCAGTATCACCATTACTAGAATCGGCCGAGTCATCAGCAGCTTCATGTGTAAAAAGTTGGTTAAAAGCCTCTGCTGGGTCCATCGGTCTACTCCTTATGATGTAATTTCCCCAGAAGATAGTGAAGTCATCAGATACAGACGGCTTGTACCGAAAGGAAGAAATCTCAAAATCTTTCTTCAAGATTTTAAAGATGACATCCACACTATCCACTTCATCAATATCTTGAATCACAAGTCGATTCAGGAAATCAGTGTTTAGGCTGTATGTTAGGGGAAAAGGGATGGACTGATGAAGGCCGAATTGCCTACAGACAAAATGGGGGCAGTAGATTTCTACTCCACAACGATTATTCCCAGAATTCTCTAAGACCAGTCTATGATGAAGGTCCCTTGGGATTAGTACACTGCTCCAAAAAGATTTCAACACTGACTGAGGGGCATCAAAAGTAGATACGTCCAATAACCATTGTGGTCCGCATCTTAAAGGAAAAAATGGGTAAAATTGTTTTGGAGTCCGATTGTTACATGAATAGAAAAAGATAAAGCAATCTTTGAAAGAATGAGGATTGTGAGAGAAGTCAATAAAATTGTATCCAAGAGAAGGAACATCTGGATGAGATTCACAGGCAGGACTCACTTCAGGGAAGTAGGCATGGAGCCAGATCTGTAGTATCCAAAGGGGACCACCCCACAGTTGGAAGTTGGAAGATAAAAGATTAAACAGGCCCCTGTAAAGGCTTGAAAGGACTAAGGGTCCCAGAGCAGCCTTGCAACCTCTAGCCAAGTAAATGGCTAATTTCAAATCGGCCTTGACAATTTTGAAAGATGGAGAGAAAAAAAGACATTTACAAATCCAGAAAAGAAGAAAAGCAATATATTCAGTTTCCTCAACTTCGCCCTCTGTTTTCATATAGAGGTTGAGAAAGTTAGTGTAAGATGTGCTCTTCTTGTCAAAAGAAATAGAGTCATCAAACTCAGGAGTTTCGGCCAAGGCGTTGATCCATTTTCCATTAGGCCGAAGGCCAAAAAGAATAGCTAAATCTAGGAGTGTAGGGGTCATCATTCCAAAGTTGAAATAAAAAGAATTGGTGGAGACCGACCAGAAGCATAAGGCCGATGATAAAATTTCTTTATTAATGGGAATTTGAAACTTAGACAAATGAAGAATTTCATAGATTCCCAGTTCATGCCATTCTTTGGCCTTAACAGCAACTATTCTATCAAACCATGAAAGCCAGTTCTTTTGCCTGTTTGGCCAGCAGCGAATAGACTTAGAGAAAGAAGACTGGACATTGCACCTAGGGTTTTCGAAAACAAAAACCTCTGATTGAGGTTTTGGGAAAACAGAAGAGTAAGAACCGGCGGCTTCAGTAGAGGAGAACATAGGACCTAAAGTGTAGGAGTTGTTGATAGGGATAAGTACCTTAGGGATGGCCACCGCCGGATCAACCGCTGTGAACTCTGCCAAACGAGACTTGCCGGCGATTTCACCAGGCGCAGATTCTGCCATCTTGGAGAGGGAGATGCGGTTTAGAAGAGTGACAAGTCGATGAACCGAAGAAGAGTGGTAGCAAAAGACTCAGGGACGGCGGAGAAGAAGACCCCAAACGGAAGGAAAGAGCGAGTGGATCACCGGAGAAGGAAAACCTTGGGAAGAGCTTTGGTCTGCAAATGAGAAGAAGAAGTGATTCAAAAGGACTCTTGAGGGGTTTTTTTGGCGCTTTTAGGAGAAATGGAAAAGACGTTTCTGAAGAGACGTCCTATTGGGAACAGTAAACGATGCGGCGCCATCATTAGCAATGCAGTTCCGTCAGTCCGGGAACCAATTAAAAGAGCGACACGTGTCTCTAGTACTAAGGCTTAGGGTATGAACGCGTGTCACCAAAAAGGAAGAATTCTAGTTCCCTTTTCTTGCGTGTGGAAAGAGACCGATTTATAGAGACTGGCACATTTTACCAGACAATTAATCTGTTAAAATGTGGGGGGGCAATGTTTACACCCTAAAAATCGGACTCAGCATGGTTGATCGAACCTCAAACTTTTACATCCTTAAGGGTGTTAGGTCGATTTCGTTAAATTAAGTTACCGCTGGATATTGAAGCAAATTAGGTTTATATTTCAGCCCCAAAGAGTTTTTAAAATTCGGTCAGACAAGGCCGAATTGTTATCTGTAATAAAAGCAATTAATTAGTCACGTGATCAACATGATTTACAGGATGAGATCGTGGAAGGCCACGTAGTAGAAATAGTTTCTGAGAAGAAATCATGGAGGGCTGTAAAACGTGGGAAGTTATGAGAGCTAGAGGATCGTGAAAGTGAGCAGTTAATGGGCGAAGTATAAGGGGCGGTTACTAACGAAGCATATAAAAGGGAAAGCAACCATTTGAAGGGCTCTCTCGAACATCAATCAACAAATCAGTTCTCAGGAACTTTATCTTTTTCATTTTCTTTTAGAAATCTAGGATTTTAAACCCAGAAACGTGTGCTCCTTTCTGGTCAAAGGCGTGTGCACCCCTTTGTTCATCATTGTAATTCCAGAAATTGATCAATGAAAATGGCTTCCTCCGTGGTAAGCTTTTCCTTTTAATTTCTGTTAGTATTTTGTGTTTTCAATTGTTTGTCACAGAAAAGTCCTTGAGTTCATTCAAGGCAAGGTAGAACCCGCAATTCGTCACTGTTTAGTGGCTGGCACGCTCGCGCAACCCAATCTTCATAATCAAAATTTTGGAGGAAACAAGATGACAACGCAATAGTCATGGTGGCACCGAATATATCATCGTTGAACATCAGTAGAACACAACTGCTTGGAGAGAATGGATTTGATACAGGCGTCAGTGGAGAAGGTGAGAATCGACCTGAAGACTGGGATGGTGACGAGACAGCAGTTGTCGACCAGAAATTTGGAATTTGGGGTGATAATTCCGGCGTACGCGGGGAAGAAGAACAAGTACGTTTACGCAGCTATGGGTCATCCGAATATGCCGAAAATATTAAAGAATCTCTGAAGCTGTGGTTGAGAATGTGGTCTCTCTTCTCTGAGAGCCTTCTTGATCATCCCTTTATATAATAAACTTACAGCCATGATTACAGCTATACAATATAGTGTTTCCTAAATAATCTTGAAAACCTACCAAAGGTAGATGATAGAAAATCAAATATAAACAAATTACACAAACATCTCCAGTAGTTTATGCTAAGATTGGTCTAACTCCTTTGAGGTCAACCGAAGATCTGAATGGGAGGATTTCTCTCTGTTTTGCTCTGTTTTGCTTGATTTCTGCCACATCTCTGTCTTGCTTGATTTCTGCCACATTCTTTGATAATCTCCCATTTCCATTGCTTGAATTTTGGATAATTGAATTGCTATCTTCTATACCCCCCTTCAAACTGGGCGTGGGCAGAGACCAAAGACCCAGTTTGGCTTTCAAAGATGCAAGAGAATGATGTGGCAAGGGCTTTGTAAAAATATCTACCACTTGGTTTGGAGAAGAGACAAAGCGGGTAATAAGAGAGCCAAGAGCAACCTTCTCTCTTACAAAATGATAGTCGATCTCGATGTGCTTAGTACGCGCATGGAAGACTGGATTTATTGTCATATGTAGTACAGAAATGTTATCAAAGAAGAGTATGGGAGGCTGATGTAGATAAAGACCAATGTCTTGCAATATGAAAGAGATCCAAGTAATCTCAGCAGCGGTAGAAACGAGAGCACGATACTCAGCTTTTGCAGTAGACCGTGCCACGGTTTGTTGTTTCTTTGCACCCAGGACAAACAATTACCTCCGAGGTATGTACAAAAACCAGTGGTCGATCGCCGAGTTAGGGGGCAACCAGCCCTAATCAGCATTTGAGAAGCCATACAAAATTAATGGAGTGTGGCGTAGGAGCCTAATTCCATGATGAAGTGTACCCTGAATATATCTGAGAATCCTCTTTACCATTTGAAAATGGAGAATTATGGGATTATGCATAAATTGACAAACATAATTCACACTAAATGTAAGGTCTGGTCTTGTGAACGTCAAGTATTGGAGTCCACCCACAAGACTTCGGTAAAGGTGAGGATCTGGGAAGGGTTCATCACCACCAGGTAGATGTTGTACCTTAGTTGGCATAGGGGTTGACACAGGTTTGCAGCCCGTTATATTTGCTTGAGATAGAAGCTCAATAGCATACTTGGATTGTGTAAGAAAAAGACCGGCCACCATCAAACTCTTGAGCTGAGATACCAAGAAAGTAGTATAGCTGTCCAAGATCTTTCATGGAAAACTCATTGCCCAACTTGTCAACAAATTGATGAAGAAATCTAGGATTAGACCCAGTAAGAATTATATCATCCACGTAAAGTAGGAGAAGTATAGTGCCATACTTAGAATGCCAAACAAAGAGTGAAGGATCTGCTGTAGAGGACAAGAAACCCAAGCTTAATAAGAAGGAACTAAACCTGTCAAACCAAGCCCGTGGAGCTTGACGGAGTCCGTAAAGAGCCTTTTTAAGGCAACACACATAATATGGGTAAAGAGGATCTGGAAACCTCGGCGGCTGTTCCATAAATATAGGTTCATTAAGCGTACCATGAAGGAATGCATTCTTAACATCAAGTTGCCGAATTTCCCAATTGTGTGCTAATACAACAGTGAGAATTATACGAATTGTGGCAGGCTTAATAACGGGTGAAAATGTCTCAGAGAAATCAATACCAAGGACTTGGTTATAACCTTTAGCAATGAACCTAGCTTTTAAACGCTCCAATGATCCATCAGCCTAGGTCTTTGTTTTGAAAACCCATTTGCATCCAATAATGTTCATGTGAGGTGCGAGAGGAACGAGGTCCCATGTGTGGTTTTGATTGAGCACTTTGAGTTCTTCAAGCATAGCAGCTTTCCATCCCGGGTGTTTAAGGGCTGATTTAATAGTTTTGGGTTCTACAGGTAAAATGGAGGTGGTTAAGCAATAATCAGGATTAAAGTATTTTGGATTTGGCTTGGTAATTTCATGGCTTTTTTGGGTAACCATTTGGGGTGGTGGGGTTGGGCTAAGGAAAAAACTTGAATTTTGGATTGAGTTGTTTGGGATTACTTCCTTTGCTGGTATGGATTGTGGCTGTTGTTCAAATTGAACTATAGAGGTGGGGGGGAGTTTTCAGTAGGCTGTGAGATATGAGTGTCAAGTGAGGATGGGTTCATGAACTCACTTGTATGGTTCGTAGGGGAGACAAATTGTGTTGAGTCATCACTGGAGGTATGCATGCTATCAATAGCCAATTGTAATCCAGCATCTGTGGTTGTCATAGGGAATGTGCTTGAATACTTTTCAAAAGATGATGTATCTGGCTCCTGCACATCTGTACACCAATCCATAAATTTAGTTATATCATCTGTGCATGAGTTAGAAAATAATGATCCTAGGGTTGCGAAAAGGAAGGTAAAGCTCATCAAAAACCACATGTCTAGAAATATAGATTCGCCCAGTAGGTGGATAATAGCACCAGTACCCTTTGTGAAATTCACTATAGCCAAGGAAGACACATGGTAACGGCGTGGGTCCAGCTGACTCTTGGAATAATCTTGCAAATACAGAAAACACTTGCTTCCAAAAACTCTTAAACATCCTATAGTCAGGTCTTTTATGATACAACAGCTCAAACAGACATTTCCATTTTAAAACACGAGATGGTAATCTATTAATTAACCATGTAGCTGTCCCAAATGCCTCAACCCAGAACCTTTTTGGAACTCCACCATGAAATAGCATTGTAAGACCCAATTCAGTAATGTTGTGATGTTTTTGCTCAACAAGTCCATTCTGCTCGGGGGTTTTTGGGCATGAAAGTTGAAGTTTTATGCCATGAGTTTTTAAATAATCACGAAATTTGTTATCTGAAAATTCACCTCCCTCATCACACTGAAAGATCTTGACTTTTCTCTCAAATTGATTTTCCACAAGTTTATGAAAATTGACAAAACAACGGAAAAGGTCAGATTTGGGTTTTAGTGGAAAAAACCAAGTGTATCGAGTGAATTCATCCATAAACACGACATAGTAACGGAATTTTTGAAATGAAAGCACTGGGGCTAGTCCCCATAAGTCGCAATGGATTATATCAATAGGCTTGTCACAAATTTCATTAGATTCAATAAATGGTAGCAAGCATGCCTTGGCCATTTGACAATTGTCGCATATGTTCCTAACATTATTATCACTACTACTACTCAAAATGAGTTTATTCTTTTTCAATAAATCTACTATTTTTGGTTGGGGATGCCCAAGGCGTTGGTGCCACACCTCGTCCGTGGTTCTCCTAAACCGGGTTGAGAATATAGCAACTTCTTTTCTTGGTTCCAAGGTATATAATCCACCGCTTCTACTTCCCGACGCAATCACTACCTGAGTTCTCTGATCCTTAATAAAAAAACCACCCGATGAGAATTCAAATATATATGGATATTCAGATGTTAACTGATTCACAGATAGCAAGTTCTTTTTAATTTCTGGGACCACTAGGACATTGTTTAGCTTCAGCTGGTTATTACCAATAGAGAAGGATGTTGATCCTTTATGTGAAATATCAAGCAAGGAGCTATTTCCCACAAAAACTTTATCAGATCCATTATAAGGACTAAGAAAAGAGAGATTACCAGGCTCAGAGGTCATGTGTGCGGAAGCACCTGTGTCAGGAAACTACATATTAGCTTGTTGTTCCTCAAGTTTCACTGCTACAAGTGCCTGACTCATCTCTTCAGGTTGGTATGCCTGATTGAAACGGTGCCAACACTCTAAGGCTATGTGACGAGGTTTGTTGCAGATTTGACACACAGCAGCTTCCTTTTCTTTCTCAGTCTGAGATGATGCTCCATTCCTTTGACTTGTGCTCCCATTTATGCTTCCACCTATTTGTGCTTCCACCATTTTTGTTGTACCTCTGATTAGCTTGGCTCGCATGAGTGAATCCTCGTCCCTTTGAGTTGAAGCTACCAAGTGGTTGCTTGCCTTTTCTATTGAAATTTCTCCCACCACCAAAACTCTGTGTTTGTTGGACTAAAAAAGGCCATGTTTTGATCTGTTGAGCACATGCCACTAGTATTATGAAAAGTCCTTATTGTCTCATGACCTTGGAGAAGAACAATTTCTCTGTAAGATGGGATTGGCGGCTTTAGCATTGTGGTGATGAAAGATTCATAGCCAGAACCCAGTCCCTTAGGTAACCCAAAGACCTTGGCTCGATCATCTACTGGTTTCCCGATAGCTGCTAAATCATCACAAATATTTTTGAATATGCGAAGATATTCAGCCATGGTAAAGCCATCCTTCTTGTGACTGTGTAGACTTTGTTGCAAATAAAACTCCCTTTCTTGAGTCTCTTGTGCGTAAGCATCAATAAGTGCCTTCCACATATCTGCAGCGGTTTCAACTCCGACAACCAGCGCGAGAACCTCCTCAGAGAGAGTCCCAGTTATCCATCCATGAAGGAGTCGATCTGACCTCCTCCATGAAATGAAATCAGGATTTTCTTTTACTAGTATCTCCCCTTCTTCTCCAGTAATTTGGACTGAGATTTGGGGACTCAGCATGGGATAATCTCCGTTGAGGGAGCCAAGCATCTCTTGGCTTTCAATAAGACCCATTATTTAGGGTCTTCTAAAGAAGGAAGTTGTTGGGTGTTAGTCTTATGGAGATAAAATTTCCCACATTGAGAGTTGATGGATATAGGTATTTCGGTAGTGAGGTTGCAGAAGAAGAAGAAGCCATGATAAGAGTCAATGAAGAAAAGACAAACAAGACTAACACTCACAATTTTGTCTCTAATACCATAAAGAATCTCTGAAGCTGTGGTTGAGAATGTGGTCTCTCTTCTCTGAGAGCCTTCTTGATCATCCCTTTATATAATAAACTTACAGCCATGATTACAGCTATACAATATAGTGTTTCCTAAATAATCTTGAAAACCTACCAAAGGTAGATGATAGAAAATCTAATATAAACAAATTACACAAACATCTCCAGTAATTTATGCTAAGATTGGTCTAACTCCTTTGAGGTCAACTGAAGATCTGAATGAGAGGATTTCTCTCTGTTTTGCTTGATTTCTGCCACATCTCTGTCTTGCTTGATTTCTGCCATTGCTTGAATTTTGGATAATTGAATTGCTATCTTCTACAAATATCAGGGATGGTGAAGCTGGACGTTTTGGAAAGAGAGGGCTCGGGCATGGAATACACTGGTGGCTAGATGGTGGGATTACACCAACTATATTGGGCATAATAACAACATGGTCTAACAAAACTTAAGGGGTGAATCAAGTGGTCTTAACTTAAGGCCGGCCTCTTCTCAAGTAAAAGGTTTTAGATTCCTCTCTTTCAAGTCAAGGCCATCTTTATGGACTTTGCCAAATTGTCCATTGCATGCAGGATGAGATATACATAAATAAAAAAAATAAAAAATAAAAAAAACAAAACAGAAGAAGCAGCATGGTCTAGTAAGGAGCAAGGTCCCAAGGACGTGTTGAGCCACGAGTCATGATTGGTGCAAAGGTGCAGTACCCTTTCACTTGGCTGTGTGAGGTCTCTGAAAGTTTTGAGGCCCTAGGCGGTTGCCTAGGTGGTCTAGTGCATGAACCGGCCCTGCGTCAAAGTTGATAAAAGGAAATCCTTACATGACCATCAGTAAATATAAAAGTAATGACGAGTAAAGGACATAAAAAAATATACCCCTTAAAATTATATGAGATCCACAAATTGAACACGCTTTTCCTTTTTTTGTTAGCATGTCTGTCATGCTAGGCAGAGCCTATAAAATATAAAAGCTTACATAAATGTTGCTATACTTCAACGGGAAAGGCCAATAGGCAGAGTAAAACATGAAGTCGGCCTCAATCTTTGACCAAGGTCAGCTTAGCACAAGCTTAATTATGGCTCAGCTGCAACTAATTCCGGCTTAGCTATAATTAATGAGCAATGTTCTATTAGCAATGTCCTAGCAAGTTTCTGTACATGTTGTGTTGGCGGATGGGGCTTTTAGAAACTAATTTATGCTTACCATCATGTAACTTATTTGTAACTTCTATTAGGGTCCGTTTGATGGCCAACAATACGGATGAGAAAGAAATGAAAACTTATGGAATTGAAGTCCTTGTGGGGTCGAAATCAAAACTTTCACAAACTTTACACTTTTATTTGGCAGGCACGTCACTAGGGCCGAGAGTACTTATCTTCGGACAGCCATTTGACCAATAGTATACCTTTTTATGATATGGATTCTTTACTTAACTGGTGGGGGAATTCTATGTTATTCACACAAAAAAAGAAGTACCATACCCCAAGTGATAGGTGATCACATTTTTGTGATAAGTGATCATATATAGTGATAATCCCAACTCCCAAGCCACATATTTGTGGTAATCAAGGTCACTACAAAATGTGACTACTTATCACAAATATGACTTGGGGTATCCACAAATTTCAGTACCATGCTGAAGTAATCTTAGTTATCCACCTTAGATTTTAAAGATCTTAAAGTCTAAGATTAAAAGATTGAAAAAAATATTTTGTTTAAATTACCAAAATACCCTCATGAACATCTTTTTTATCCTTTAATCTCAGTCGTCAAAATTCAAGATGAACAATTAAAATTACTTCAGCACAATGCTAAGTTTTTTCACCTCAGCACCCAATCTAAACTCACTAAAACCCGCCAGTATCACTTATTTTCTCACACCTGAATAATAGACTCCAAGACTATCGGCAGTCAATGCTATACGTGTCTCCCATTTTGGCAGTGTAATTAATAGTGTAATTGGCCCATCAGCTACCATGAGAATCCAAAGTGATACTGGAATTTGGACTAGTTTCTTCACTTTAATTATCTGTTGGAGGCCCAACACCACTATGCCACCGTAAATAGTGACTTATTCACTATAATTTCGCCCTGTGCCTTCGTAGTTAATTGAATAAGATTGCTCTATAATGCATTACTGTTCTTTTGATACACATGCACAACCTTCAAAGTACCAAGAGCAGGAAACGCTTGAAGCAGCACCCAAACACCAAATAGTATGTTCCACATGGATTTATTACTCCGTTCTTTTTAAAAATTGTATTTTGTTATGTAAACTCAACCATTAAAAATAGGGGATGATCAGAATTAAAAAGGGAGACATTTGCTGATGACATTGTACTTTAGTGGCATTTGTCTCACTTGTTAAGTGAGTGATGATATAATTATGGAGAAGCATTGATATCCACTTGTTGATATTTAAGATAAGTAAAGGGTAAGGATAGTTTTTATCGATTGTCCCAATAAATGAAAAGAAACGAAAATGAGACATTTTAAAAAAATTTACCCCTAATTAAGATTGACTAAGTATGATGAGTCCTTGAAAAAAAGAATAATTGATCATAACTAAGAAGCTAATAGAAAAAGGTTGTTTTACATTTAAAGGTGATGAAGAGACAGAGGCCATGTTTGTTTGGTTGGAATGAATGGGTGGGAACAGAATTTAATTCCATGTTCAAAATAATTTGAAATGGAATGAGATTGAAATAAACATTACAGAATGAATATCATTATAATTCACTACTACTATTCGATTCCATTCTCATTTAATTTCTTTATCCAAACATGTTGTTTGAAATGAATTGGAATGAGATTTCATTCCATCTATTCCATTCCCACCAAACAAACATGGCTAGAAAGTATTAGGAATTTTACTCAAATTTGAAACACTAGTCCAATTAAGATTTATATTAGTTATCTGGTATTTTTATTGGAAGGCTATAAAAGAAAATAGAATATCTATTGTTCAATTAGAAATTTTACTCACATTGAAATTATAGTCTCAGGCTTTCCTTCCTTATGGAACAAAAAAAAAAAAAAAAAGTACATTAATAATCCTATTTTATTCCACTTTCATTGACTTGTAAATTTGTAATACCACAAAAGTCGTATCATAATTACTTATAAGTTTTCTTCCCATCCCATAACCCCAATCCACAACACACACGCCAATATAAACCCACACTGGCCTCCTAGAAACACTCCCCTCAAAGAGGGAAGAAGTGCCATCTGACTTATATGCATATTCATTCTGACCCTACCATCTTAATAACACAGCAATAATATCACATGGGTCGTATCTAATCCATTGAATTATGATCAGTAGCGGGCCGCCGCCTCCATTCTTATTATTATTAGAGAATGGAAGGTATAATCATTGAAAGTGAATTAATTCTATATATAGCATCTCATCGTCCATCCTATTAAGGAAAGTCAACTAGTGACAACACGACAGCTCCATGTGATCAAGACACAGAATCAGTCAAGGTCACATGAACAGCTCCATTCTCTCTGCAGATATGGTGGCTTTAAAGAATGTGTAACATTAATTTGGTGCGACTAAGAAAGTCAAAGTTTTGTACATGGAAACTAATTCTATACACCTTCCCTCTTTATTAGGCTGGGGCCATAGCTAGTCTCTTTGCTCCTCTCGATCTCACACACTCAAGTCGATAAATAATGCAATAACAGCCCTCTCTTCTTCCTATAATTTCTCCTTTCTTAGCTGTTGGAATAGAAAGGACGGAAATGGATGCCTTCTCTTCTTCCTTCCTCTCTACATTCTCACACCCAAAGCTGCTGCCTCTCTCTCCATCCACTGCCACAACCATTTCCATCACCCAACCTTCTGTGACATCACCTTCATCTTCTCTTATGTTCGTCTCTTCAACATCTCCTCTATCAGAATGGAAGAAAAACCCCACACTTCAACTGCAGGAACCGCGGTCACTGAAACATCAATCCAGCCTTCAAGACACCTAATTCCATCGCCATCATCAAAATATCCGATAACGCCAGCATCGGTGGTGCTTAAGAGACGAGCAGAGCCGTCGCTGCCAGCTATCGTCCTCAATGCAATCGATCACATCATCAACACCTTCATTGATCCTCCCCTCCAACGACCCTTTAGAGACCCGAAATACGTTCTCTCTGACAACTTTGCTCCCGTCGACGAGCTTCCTCCCACGGAGTGTGATGTGATTGAGGGCTCCCTACCGCCCTGCCTTGACGGCGCCTACATTCGCAACGGCCCCAACCCACAGTTCTTTCCTCGTGGGCCTTACCACTGCTTCGACGGTGATGGCATGCTTCACTCCATCCGTATCTCCAAAGGCAAAGCCACCTTCTGCAGCCGTTACGTCAAGACTTACAAGTACACTGTCGAGCACGATGCAGGCTTTCCTGTTTTTCCCAATATTTTCTCGAGCTTCCATAGCCTCACGGCCTTTGCAGCGCGCGGGGCACTCACCGTCGCACGAGTCCTCTTCGGCCAGTTCGATCCCGTCTACGGCATTGGTGTCGCCAACACCAGCTTGGCTTTCTTCGGCGGTCGTCTCTATGCGCTCTGTGAGTCGGACCTTCCTTACGCCGTGCGATTGACGTCCGATGGAGATATAGAGACGCCGGGTCGCCACGATTTCGACGGGCAGCTGTCCACGAGAATGATTGCTCATCCAAAGACCGATGTCGACACGGGTGAGACTTTTGCTTTCCGATACGGCCTGATGACGCCTCCTTTTCTGACGTATTTCCGATTTGACGCCAACGGAATCAAACAGGCCGACGTGCCCATATACTCCATGGGTCGTACATCGCTTCTCCATGACTTCGCAATCACCAAAAAATACGCCATATTTGCAGACACACAGATAGGGATAATGAACACAAAACCCATGGAAATGATCGTCGAAGGAAAATCACTGGTGGGTTTTGACTCGGGCAAAATGTCTAGAGTCGGAATCATCCCGCGGTATGCAAGAGACGAGTCTGAGATTAGGTGGTTCGACGTGCCGGATTTCAACATCTTCCACGCCATAAACGCGTGGGACGAAGAAGATGACAACGCAATAGTCATGGTGGCACCGAATATATCATCGTCATCAGTAGAACACAACTTCTTGGAGAGAATGGATCTCATACAGGCGTCAGTGGAGAAGGTGAGGATCGACCTGAAGACTGGGATGGTGACGAGACAGCAGTTGTCGAACTGCAGAAATCTGGAATTTGGGGTGATAAATCCAGCGTACGCGGGGAAGAAGAACAAGTACGTTTACGCAGCGGTGGGTCATCCCAATACGCAGAAAATATTAGGGGTGGTGAAGCTGGACGTGTCGGACAGGGAGGGCTCGGGCATGGAATACACAGTGGCTAGCAGGATATACGGGCCAAGTTGTTACGGAAGCGAACCCTTCTTCGTGGCGAGAGAGCCGGAGGACGATGGCAGTGGCTGGCAGGGAGGAAGACGATGGGTACATAGTGACCTACGTGCATGATGAGAAGGCCGGAGAGTCGAGGTTCTTGGTGATGGATGCTAAGTCGCCTCACTTTGATACTGTTGCCACCGTGAAGCTGCCCCAGCGGGTGCCTTACGGTTTCCATGGACTCTTTGTCAGGGAAAGCGACCTCAATAAGCTCTAGCTAGCTCCAGACTACCCCGATTTAAGACACTATTATATAACAGGCCATAGAAAATAAAAGGGAAGATTTTAATTGGATTAAGAAAAATGGAGAGAAGAGAAGAGAACCTCGATCGTTAAGAGAAAAGTAGAGAAGGAAAATCTCCATCAAGCAATATGCCTCTCTAGGTGCAACAACCCAACTGGATATTTTATTTTCTTTTGCATTTCCCTCATCAGATCGACATGAAACTAGAAAGGTAAAATATTCTTTTCTTATTCTGAAAGATTCCAGCTCAACTGTGATGACATTCAATTCCAAAGCTTGTGATTGTAAAGAAGTACAGAACTACAAAGAAAAATTGTCACCATTAACATTGCACCTCTGTTTCTCACCCATACTTGGTAATCTATCAACAATTTTATCCGCACAACTGAAGTAGGCATCACGTACTCCAAGGTTTTTGATCGCCAAAATAAAATAAGGAAGCTGAATACCTACTGCAAAACCCAACGCGATACTCAATTAAAACCACTTATATAACAATGAAAACCACTTATATAACAATGAAGCCATTGTCGCTTTCATTTTCCATAATCCTCAGATAAATTTGTTATTTCCAGACATGATAACAACTTTTAACTATTCGTCTCCATCCAAGAGCTAACTTGTGGAACAATGATCCGTCCTATGAACAAATCTATAGTATGCGTGCATGGTTCAAGTTCTTTTCACTACCTAAAATAGAACTACTTGTCAATGAAATATTAGCTATTGTCATGTTCAACAATCCCCCTATCTGAATTATTCTTCTTGTCATTGGAACTCCAAAACAAGTGGAGCTTCACAAGGACCTGGAATTCCAGAGTAAGCCCAACCATACAGGAAAAAAAGATGTAGAAGGGATCCTAAAGCTATTAATAGAGAGACGAAGAGACGAAAATCCTAGCAAACTGCAAATGCTTTCAGGAACTTGCCTACGTATCCTGAAACAAGTTCTCTTGGATATGAAACACTCCAGGTATTATATTTGACAATTCAAATATAGCAGCTGTTATATTTCATATCACAGCCACATACAGTAGCTCTACCTAGCTATTAGGTGCTATATAGATAGCTGTCATTGTTGACCCCCAATGTCCATATCTTTCTTTTATTTTAATTCCCACCTTGTCTATAAATTCTAAGGTAGACTTGTACAGATACGCAAGTGATCAATAATAAGTTTCTTATTCCCAAATAGTTCAAACTGTTCTAAGTTTGCACAAGTTCAAAATCACTGACTATATATGGAAAGTTTCATATTTCTTTGGTCAATTTTTGACACTAGCCTTTCCTAATTACAACCATGCTTTCATCATATATAGTATGGGCCTTGGCACATCCTGTGGAAGATAAAGCAATTTATGTCTTTCACCCAAGCCGTTGCCTAAAAAAATCATGTAACATGGCCACAATAAAATTATTTAATATTAAGTGACATACTGGTACTAGAATGAAATTTAAACTCAAAATCTGTTTCACAAGAACTTTTCTTGTGCAGAGCCAAGTTATCAGTGTGAAGTGGGAATGGGAAATAAAATAGAATATGGATCAAGATAGGAATTACTCGACCTGCATATGTGCAGAAAATCCATGAATCTCATAAACCATCCACAACAACTGTAAAAACATAATAATTTTGAGGGAGGAAAGTTGATTGCAAAAACAGTGGGAGAAACTCTCTTAAATAGATATCAAAACGTTTTTTTTTAAAGCTCAAAAAAGGGGTCAGTCCATCAAACAATATGCCTTCCCCAGGTAGATCAACCTAGCTGGATATGAATTATCTTCAACATCTCTCAAATAGCTTATTTTATTTCTGTTTCAATCAAGAAGAGTTCAATTTAATTTTTTTTTTACTCTCCTCGTCAGATATCAAACTTAAAAAAGACTATTAACTCTCAAATTAAATTTACAAGGAGAGTAGCATGTAAAAACAAAAATATCTAAAAACAAAAGGTAAAATCTTTTCCCAATTTCAAAGACTCCAGCTCAAGTGTGATGAAAGTAAATTACAAAGCTTATGATTGCATGAAAGTACAGAACTACAAAGAAAATTTAGTCATCAACGTGTTGCACCTTTGTTTCTCAATCATGGTGATCTATCAACAATTTTATCCACCAAACTAAAGTAGGCATCACTCCAAGGTCTTTTGATCACTAAAATAAAATATGGAAGCAGAATAGGCACTACAAAACCCAACCCGATACTCAAGTAAAACCATTTATCAATGAAGCATTGTCACTTTCATTTTCAACTGTCCCTCCCCGATTTTTTTTTTTATTTATTTATTTTTTTTTGAGAAAAGAGCTTGAGCATCAAAAGAACTCTAACATCCCAACTATGTTGGCACCCTAGACCCTCATGATCATGTGCATCAAAGCTCTAGATATTATTAAGAAAAGAAAATTGAATACAAAAATAGAACAAGAAAAAGAAAGTCTGGTCTTGGTGACTCATAATGTCACAATCCAGCTCACAACAAAAAGAAAGCCTAATGAGGACGAAATCTGTAAGAAGGTAAAGAGAACATGTCATGGCAGATAAAAGAATCCAACTCTTTAGGAGAAGCCTACCACCATTGAAATCTAGAAAATTGAAGACGCAAATTAGCACATTTATCCGCAGTAGCATTGCCTTCTCTATATATGTTACTAAATTGAATTTTAATGTACTGCATATAATGCAAACAATTAAGCCATCTAATCCCTAAATCCCATGGAGGAGCAAACTCTTATTCCTGAGACACGAAATTACAACACTTGAATCACACTCCAGCCAAATATACCTCCACCCATTTATCCAAGCTTGTTCAATGCCCGTTGTCACTACTAATAATTCAGCATAAAAAGAGGTATGAGTGCCTATATTCACGCAAAAAAGCACGTTTAACAAGTCCTAAAAACACTTCCTATTGCATCTGGACCTGGATTGCCCTTAGCAAGACCATTTGTATTAGGTTTAAGCTAGTTAGGGGGTGGAGGGAACCATCTGACTTCAATAGTAATTGGAGCTCTTCGTGGAACACTAGCTACTCCCAGTCTATGCAACACCAGCAAGTCATTTAACTCATTTTTCATATGCCCAGTATTGATTTTACCAATATCACATAGAAAAGATTCAATATAGAATAAGTCCTCTTTAATTAAAAGAGGCCTTTTCTCATCAAATCTAAAAGAATTTCGAGCATGCCAAATAGAGAAGAATACCAACATAATTGCAGCCTACCACAAATTGAATACCTGATCGAGTGCTCATGTGTCTAGCCATAACTGTGTTCCAAAAGACAAATAAGGAATCAAATTGAAGATCAATAGAGACATGAAAAATAGCAGCAACCCAATTCCAAATATTTCTCGCAAAATCACAATGCAAGAAAAGATGGATCGCATCTGAAATACCTATCTTTTGAATTTGGTCATCAGTAGGAAGCTATTTCATAACAACCTCCAAACCAAGGTGGACACTCTAGGAGGAATGAAGGATTTCCAAAGATTAGTAGAAGGTGAAGTAAGAGGCTTGGGGGATCTGCAAAAATCATATGCATCGACAAAACTTAATTTCCCATTAGAACTATGAGTCCAAACAAGAGTATCTTGAATATCCATCACAGGGAGAGTCACTTTGGAAATATCATCAACAAGGGTAGGAAAAGCTCGAGAGAAATTCATAGGAAAATTCTAGGCATTATTATGTATAAAGTAAGCAACCAAACAATGAAGGAAACCAGCAATAGAATTAGGGAGATGAAGCTTATTAATAATGGAACCATCCAACCAACTAGCAGAAGTCCACATTCTTTCCATTGCCAATAACCCACTGGCTATTAAAAGAAATTTTAGAGGCAATAGATTTAAGGTCAGGCCAAATGGATGAGCATTTATAACTTTTATAGTAAGAAGAAACACTCCACTTGAACCTAGCTTTTATAAAAACACTCCAGGGAGACTGAGAAGTAATAATATCCCAACTAGTCTTCAAAAGAGCATATCTATTAAGGACTTTAAAATATCGAAGCCCCAGACCACCCTCATTATGAGGGATGCAAAGTTGAGCCCAAGAAACCGTAACCAATTTCCTTGTAGATAAATTGCTAGACCAAATAAAATTCCTTAACTAGGATTGCAATTGATTTAACAATGAGGAAGGCCTAAGCATAAACCATAAAAGAATGCAAGAGCATTGGTAAAATAACATAATTAACTAACTACACTCTACCTACCAAGGATAAGAATCTACACTGCCAAAATTCAAGCTTAAATTTCACTTTGTCGATGGACCTTCTTAGGCTTCCCCCTAAAAATGGGAACTCCTAAGTAAGTGAAAGGCACAGTACCTTCACAAAAACCCAAAGCAATAGTGATTGCATGCCTTCTATGAGATGCATCTTTGCCAATATAAACTCTACTCATCCTGAAGCTTTGAAATGCATTAATAAATTATCCTGAAGCTTGCTCATAAGCAACTAAGAAATGCATTAATGATTGAAGAGAAGATTTGTTACCCTTACAAAATACCATGATATCATCTGCATAAAGTAAATGAGATGGAACTTGGGAACCTCTAGGGAGAAGAGATGGGAAGAATCTTTTAATCTCTCACCAAAGTAGATAAACCCCTACTCAAAACTTCTTCTACTAGGCAATAAAGAAGGGGAGAGAGTGGATCACCTTGCCTAGCACCTCTACTGCAATGAAAAAACCCAACAAGAGAACCATTATGAAGGATAGAAAGCTTAAAAGAAGCTAATAAAGAAGCAACCCAGCCAGAGAACTTATTTAGGAACCCAAAGTGATGAAGAACTCTAAGTAAAAATTCCCAACTTAAAGTATCAAAATCCTTAGTAACATCAAGCTTGATGCCAACATTGCCCTTGAAACACTTATAATCAAGTAAATTAAAACATTCAGAAACCAAACTAATATTATCTGAAATCTTTCTACCTTTAATGAAAGCAGCTTGATTGGGTTGAATAATTCTGTTGGCAATAGGACTCAACCTATTAGCAAGAATTTTAGGAATGATTTTAAAGATAAAATTGGTGAGAGCAATAGGCCTGAATAAAGAGATGGAGTTAGCCTCAGAAAATTTTGGAATTAAGACCAAAAAATTGGAGTTGAAGTTAGGTGGAAGCTAGCTAGTGATGTTAGGTAGAAGCCAGCTAGTAGTAAAAAACATTTAAATAGCTTTAACCACATCCACACCAACAATATCCCAGCAAGTTTAAAAGAATAAACCCTGGAAACCATCAGGACCTGGAGCACTATGGGGATCCATATGAAAGACAGCTTCCCTAATTTCATCAGCAGAAGGCAAAGAAGAAAGATTAAGATTGTCTTCCTCAGTAATCAAATTAGGAATTATTTCATTAACAACATTCAGATCACCATCCAACTGAATAGACGAGTATAATAATTTGTAATAGCCAATAATATGCTATTGAATATCAATTGGATCTTGAAGAAGTCTGCCATAAGCTTTTATTCCAAACTGCCTTGCCTTTAGCAATCTTGTGAAAGAAAGTAGAGTTTCTATCCCCCTCAAAAATCCATCTAAGTCTTGACTTCTCTTTTCAAAAAAGTTCTTGAACCCTTTGAACTTCAAATAAATCTTTCTTGATAGCAGCTTCTTTAAAAATAAGGTCTTCCTTAGGACCCGTAATATCAATATCATGTTGAATAGCTGATAAGGCCGCAAAAACAATCTTTACTTTCTCATCAACATTACCAAACACATTTTTATTCCATTCCTTTAAGACAAGCTTAAGAGCCTTGAGCTTCTCTTTCATAACATATAAAAGACAACCCACCACATAACAACAATTCTAGCAAGACTCAACCACCTTTTTTAAAGTAGAGTGAGTAGCCCACACATTAGCTATAGTAAACCTAAAGGTTTAGGACCTGAAAAAGAATCCTTAGAGGCTGTGAATAATATCAGATTATGATCAGAACAATGACGAGGTAGAGCAATGCAAAACAAATTTGACCAAGCATTTAACCAAGAAATATTGCAAAGGCTCCTATCAAGCCTCATTTCAACCCTTAAATGAAGACCACAAGCCCAAGTGAACAAAGCACCCTTAGTATCCATATGAATAAACTCACAGAAATCAATCATAGCTTAAAAATCATAACATGAAATTTTGTTAGGAAGAGAACCCCTTCTTTTTTCATGTGCTCCAAGAATAGCATTAAAGTCTCTAATAGCCATCCAAAGACCTGAAATACTAGTATAAAGAGACTGAAATTCTTCCTACAAAATTCTTCTTTTAGAGTATGTAGTGTAAGCATAAACCAAAGTGATATAACAATATTCCAAATCAAATATAGTTTTTAGGGTGATCTGCTACACAGAATTAGATATAATAATAGGAGAAGAAATACTATTTGCATATAAAACCCAAATATTAGATAATAAGTCTCCTTCGTCATTTAGAGAAACCAGCTTTATACCTAAAGTCTTCCAATACGAGGAGGCAATAGAAGAGAAAGAAACCACAAGTTTAGATAGACAAACAAAATCTGGATGATGAGTTAAAACAAAGTTTTTTAGTTATCTTTGGGGGGCCTTATTAGCAAGGCCTTTGATGTTCCAATAAAGAACCTTCATTTACACCTTGGTGGGTAATAAAAATCAGGTTCTGAGCCATCTTGGCTTATCTTTTTAATTTTTTCTGTTGAGATTTTGACAAAACAGGAGTGAAAATCTCTGTCTCATTCAGATTACTACCCTCCACAACTTGAATTGCCAAATTAATTTAATTAATAACCGGTGGAGTAAAAGAATTATTTACTATACCAGTAGCAAGTCCATCAATTGGGATTAAAGCATTAGAGCAGTCAATGGAATTGGTATGAGCTTGATTTACCTGTTGTTGAACAGATGTAGAAGTTACCTGAAATGTAGTAGAGTCCAAAACACTAGCATTTACTATACCAGTAGCACATCCATCAATTGGGATTGAAGCATTAGAGCAGCCAATGGAATTAGTAGAGTCCAAAACATTAGCTTTTATAGCAAAGCCTATATGACAAGAAGTTCTCCTGCCTCTATCAATTAATAACCCTGTATTCACTAAGTGTAGCTTAGCATTAGAAACTTGTCCCCTAGGTAGAACATTGTCCATAACATAATAAGGAGTATCATCTCCGTGTAACTCAGCATTAGAAATAGCATCTTGTTTCCTAGGTAGAACACTCTCCATCAATGAAGGAGAACCATCCATAACACGATTTGCAGCTTCCTCAATAATCTGATTAGTAACACTATCAATAATAACAACAGCAGTTTTCTCTAAACAAAAGTGATCCTTAGTCCTAAGGTTATTACCCCCTAAAGCATCTTCCTAATTAGAATAGTCATCAACATCCCTATCCCTCCATCTCTTGATGGAAGTAGAGTTGCTAACATGAGAAACACTAGGAACTGGAGAAGAAGAACCATCTAAACTCACAATCTCATTGCCATTGTTCTGACCAACATGAGTATCAACATTATCATCTAGCTAATTATTAGGAATTTGCCCCAATTGTTTATCCATGACTTTGGGTCTATAAACCAAAGTGTTACCCCTTAAAATATTTACACCATCATTCGTTTTTTCCCAATGTCCTGAACAAATCTACATTTGGAAATGTCATGCCCGAACAGATAACAATGTATGCATTTTGGAGGGATATTCTCATAATAGACATCGACAAAAAAGCCAAAACCTTCCTTTTCAACTTGAATACGTTCAGGTGGAGGGATGCCCAAATCAATTTCAACTAAAATCCTTGCATAATATCCATAAACTTGATTAAGAGTTGCCTTATCAATTTGAAGGGGAATGCCAACACCTTTGAGGGCTTGTCTTGTGCTTCATGTATATCTTTATTTTTTGAAATATAATTTCTCATTTATCCAAAATAAATAAATAAATAAATAAAAATTGATAACAAGAGGAATACTTTTGAAGATTATACAAAGAAGTCACATTTCTCTTTACTCATAGAAGGAAGTTGAGTGTAACATATACGCAAAACTGGTCTAATTTATTGACCATTTTCAAACGCAAAGTGATGTAGCACAAAACTAGATAATGTGTATATGGTTGTTATGGTAGGCTTAAGGTTTGTGATTTTAGATTTTGAAGGGTAGAAGGCTTTGTAGTTGAACTAGGTTAGAGTAGGCCAAAGTTTAAAGGTATTAAATGGTTGGAATTTATGGACAGTAACTATTAGAAGGTTTAGAATGTTAGGTAAAGGCTTATGGTATGGCAATAGAGTTAGGGTTGTAGTAGGGTTTTAGGTTGAAAAGACAAAGAAAATAGGGGCTGGTTGTGGGTTAATTAGAAAACACAGCACTATAGAGAATTGGAGAAAAGAGAAGGAGTAGAAGAAGAAGAGAGAAGCTAGGCAAGTAGGCCTTCAATAACCAAATCAAAATTCTCTATATTCCATTAATCAAAGTTTAAATTCATTTTGATACAATAGTCCTTATTTATAGACTCTGAGGTCCTAGGGTGCCAACCTAGTTGGGATATTAGGATTCTCTTTGATGCTTCTACTTTTATTTTTAAAAATAAATAAATAAATAAATAGACTCTAGAAAACTTGCAAGGCAAGTAAAAATCTTCTAAAAACAAGCCTAACCAATATGGAAACCAACTAGGACTCAAACTCTACTAAAATAAATAATTTTAAACTCTTAATGGACTCAAACTAAGAAACAAGAAAAATAGACACTTTTAGAAATTAGAAAACTACCAAATTGGAAAATGGAAAGTCTATAAAATTACTAAAAGACCCCTAACCATAGGGGTGCTCATGGGTCGGTTTGGGTCGGGTTTGGGGTTCATCCACAACCCACCCACAACTCATTGGGTGAACTAAATTCCCACCCACATCCGCCCATATGATTGGGCGGTTTTAACCCACAAACCATGCGGATTGGTGGGTGGGTTGTCGCCGGATTGGCGGATTTAAGTTTAGCTAGACCTTGCTTTACTTTTTAAAAATCCATCCATTCTATTTTGAATTTTTGAGGGCTTTCATATTGCATTTCAATTATTATAAATATTGTTTTGGTCAAAACAAGCCATACAAATTACAAAATAACAATTAACTTGGGAAAAAAATAAAATTAAACAAGCATAAATATAAAAACAAAAAGATAAAAGACTTCACAATGCAAAAAACTGATTCAATATTGGTAAGAGATAAGGTCATCCTCCATTTGCCATGTGTCCAATGTAATATGAAGAACCAATGAGACACTGCCACGTGTATAATCTAATAAAGTATAAAAATATGTGGGCGGGTGGGTTTTAGTCGGTTTTTATATTTCAAAACCGCAACCACCCACGAAATCGCAAAAAAATAAAATTCTAAACCGCTACCCACCCACCCTATCGGTTGAAACTGCCCAATGCCTTCGAGTTGGGTCGGATTGGGCGGTTTTTGCTGGTCTAGCGGGTGAATGAGCACCCCTAACCATAATTAAGACTTAATAAATAGAAACTAATGACTGAAACAACTACTAAGGACATTTCCTTTGGACCAAAAAGTCTTCTTCATTGTCAAGGGGCCCACACACTTAGGCTTAGGCTTCCAATAAGGGTATTTCTTCTCCAACCAACTAAGGGCTATGCCATCACAAGGTTCAAGTCTTTTATATAGCTGCTCGACCTGAATATTTACACCAAATTTAAGCTTTCCATGAGGTCTCATGTGAAGAGATATGAGCCTTTGTGAAATGTGATTGAAGCTAGGCACAACATTCTTTTTATTGAACCTCCCGATCAACCACCTTTAGAAAACAATGGAGATGATATAGAATTTGAAGAAAATAAGTTGATACTTGTTCTTTGGAAATGGAGTTTAGGAAAAATTATTCATTAATTACTCTTTTAGGAAAAATTTACACTGTATAACAAATTTTACATCTTCCCTTTCTTCTTTTTATTTTGAACATACAGTGAGAAATGAAGCAAATTATCTCATAAATCCTTTTCCATATTTCATTACAGTGTAAATAATAAAATTCTTTTGTGTATGTAATTAGATTAGTGACTATATTAGCAACAATAATGCCGTATAGATTATGTGTGACAAGGTATATGTGTCATGTCCTTTAGGCAAACTTGCTAAAGCATTTTGACTACTATGCAACCAAGTTTCAAGTTTAAGAGGAGAAATTTCTTGAAGATCGAAACGTTCTTTTATAGTATATGGATGTGGGATGCACACCCTGTTAGTGCATGGGCCACCATTATAGGTTAATCAAATGGGTCAAATAGCATATCTCTCCTTTTATTTATGATTGTACTTTTAATTAGAAATTGTCTTTTGGTTTTAGATAAAATATTCATCATTTGTGTTAAAAATTTCTTTTATTTTATTTTCATTGTATATATGTCATTGCTATGCATATTTACAACCACTCATATTTCCTGTTTAAGAATGATTCGGCGGCACAAGGTGCTACCTACCTATTTTTCAACAATTGGTCGGTGTTGGGTAAATGCTTTCATGTGTTTATAATACAACACGTTTCCTAACATAAGCTTATGTGTTTATAACTTTATATTTGGTAGTTGGTACCTTGACACATTGTTTTTTGAATTGTCCATTGGAATGTATATTGCTCAACTATTACGTATTTATATTTTTTATATGTACTTCATAAAAGTTTCAGTATGTTTCCAGAATGTTCTCAAGATACAGTTTCAGTATGTTGGTACCTTGACACATTGTTTCTTGAATTGTCCATTGGAATGTATATTACTCAACTATTACGTATTTATATTTTTTATATGTACTTCATAAAAGTTTCTGTATGTTTCCGGAATGTTCTCAAGATACAGGTTTAGAAAGGACCTAATAATGTTCTCTAAATTACGTACTTGGAGAATTGTGGGGGAATGCTATCGAAATTTTTTTGAAAGTTTCAGATGTATGAGTTAATGTATTAGTTGAATGGTATACAATTCTTAAATAGGATAGGACCACCAACCCTTTCAGAGAAGAAATGTCCATGTCATTTAGATACATTGGCAGCCCAATGAATTAATTGACTCTATCTGTTTTATTGTCGAGGAAGTAACTGAAAATTGGATTAACAGACCTTTTATGATTCTCAGTTTGAACCTCCCATTGGAATTCCATCTTGGATGAACTATTTGGTCATATTGACAAATTCTAAATAATGCAGCTTCATCTATGGTCTATATATACTACACAAAAATACCTTATTACAAAATACTTTTTATGTTAGGCTGTAATTTGAATTTCCTTTGTTGCAGTACTAAGTTCGTGGGAAATTTTGTCATAGATAAGAGTTGCTTTACAGAGTTATCATGGACTAACGCATATCAAGATGGACTTGATAAATTCCTCGAATATGCTTCTACAAATGCATCTTCAGGAGGATTGATCTACTGCCCATGTAAGATTTGTTTTAATAGTAAGAAGCTCAATCTGGAGTGTGTTAAGCAACATTTAACAATCTATGGATGGTCTACATTTTATTCCCATTGCATATGGGCTTACCATGGGGAAATGGAACTTCTTTAGTTTCTCGACGGAACTTCAGATGAAGAAAAAGCTCAGGATGTTGATGATATGCGTGGAATGTTGCATGAGGCATTTAGGATCCCTACTGTTGAAGGGGGATCGGATGAGTGTACCGATGAACTAAATCCCGATGCATCGAAGATAGAAGATGCCAAGCTTTCGATCCTTATTCGTAAAGCAATTCTACTATAGGCATTGGCGACAAAAAGGGCAACCCATCAGCGGGGGAGGAGCATGCGAGAATTCTTAAGGAGATTGAGATAGCGAGAGAGGCATATGGGATAGTCTTAAAGGAGCAGGAAGCTACCTTCCTAGAGAAGGAAGCTGCCTTGCTGAAGCAGATAGATGATCAATGTCATGCACAGGAGTTTGGCACTCACCATTCTTTAACTTCTCTTATAACCCAGTCCCAGCAGCCACTGTCATCCCTAAACACCACCGCATCAATCCTAACCATAATATGTGCTGTGCCTCAGCCACAGTATCAGCCGCAGGCACATCATTAGAATTGCTAGACATGTGCAATGTGCTCGAAACAACATTAGAATTGCTAAACAAGTTATATGTTCAGGTTATATGTATTTTATGGTATTAACAAATATTATAAGCTTAAAAATGTGTGATTTTCACAAGTTATACTTCTATTGGCAAATCTGTCATTCTTATGCACAAGTCATAATTTGAATTGGAATGGAGATATCACTACAAGAAAAATGGGTATTCACGGCGTGAGATTAATGGTGTGCAAATGAGGCACGCCGTTATATCCAGTAATTACGGCGTTTTTAAAATGTTTGCCATTAATATGTAATACCGAGGTCTTATTCACGACTTGCATCCTTCGAACGCCGTTGATAGTCTTTTTTATGGCATTTATTCAGATGCCGTTAATGCGATGCATTTTTACGGCGTACAAAAGCCCTTTTATGGCTTTCTATCACACGCGGTTAAAGCGATAAAATGTCTCCAGAAAAACAGTGCAGGATTTAGAGCGGGATTTTTTTCCTCCTTCCGCCCTCATTTTTTGTCCACTTTTCATTAATTTCATTTCTCAAACAAAATTAGGGTTCTTTGCTCACAATGTCTCTAGGAAAACAATGCGAATTTAAAGTAGGATTCTTCTTCCTCTTTCTGCCCTTATTTTTTTTTCCCCAATTTTCATTACATTTCTCAAACAAAATTAGGGCTCTCTTACTCTCTGGTCGACGACCAAGTAGTGCTCTTTGTGCTCGCTCTTTAGTCGATGACCAACTAGGGCTCTCATGCTCTCTGTCAAGTCGTCCCAGATCTGTGTTATCTTTTAAGCGGTCGACAAACAAAGGCTCCAAATCTGTGCCATCTCTCAAGCCCTCTATGAACGAAGGCTCCAGATCTGAGTTTCTCTTTCTTTCTTTGTCTCGCATAAACTGAGTTTCCAGATCTAGGCTTATTTATGTGTCTTCTTTTTTTCTTTTTCTTTTTTTCCTAAGGGTAGAAAGGGGTTGGTTTGATGAGGATGTGCTCTTGTTTGAACGAGATACCAAAATGGGTCGGTTGGGTTTTAATGGTTTTTGGTGGTTGGTTTGGGTGATTATCACTGTGTTGAGGGGTTTTATGGTAGTTGATTTGCTCCTTCTCAAGTCTTGCCTTTTCTTTTCTCACGCCCTCCTCTCTTTCTCTCTCTCTCTCTGTTTGTCTGTGTATGTTTCAGATCTGAAGCCCCATCATCTCCACCACACATCAACCAACCAAAGCAATAACGGTCACCATAAGGAGGTTGGATTCGGCTCTCTCTCTTCCTTTCCTCTCAAATGTTTTTAACACCTTGTTTTGATCCACCTCAGTTTAACATTTATCTCTATGGTTTGGCCGACTTCCTGTTTTTTCTTTGACATCTTTAAATTTCTAGAAAAAATTGTTCAATTGTGTATGTATCGTGAGAGGTTGTTTACCTACTCTTTGATTGTCACCAGAAGTAATCAATTTATTTGGATGGTTCCTTAGTTTTGCTTGCTTGGATAGATGGATTATTATTAGGACATTTTCATTTTCCCCCTTTTCTTTATGTTCAAAAGTTAAAACTAGAAAAGTGCTGTTTTACAATTCAATTTGTCTCATTTTGGGTTATATTTTAAGACTTAATTCAGTTTGACATTTTCTTCATGGTAAATATTTTGAGGATTGCTTCCAATCTGCCATTTAGCAAACCTCTTTGAAAAATTATCATCAGTAATGCCTCCCTACAAAAAAATAAATAGCTTCCTTCTCCCCCCACCAAGTAATTTCCCATATTTCATGATACTTGTAGGCAAAGCTCAATGATAGTTTTCTGACCCATGTTAGTTGGTTCAGTTTTAATTGACTTTGAAGAAAATTTTTAATTAATTTGTGAGTTTTTTCTACCTATTTCCATTGTTAACATCTTCTATCATTATTTGTCCATACAAGCCCTCTATCAGTGACTTGATATATATCATTGGCAGATTAGATACTAAGAAGGCATCTTTACACATTGGAAGATATTTGCAATATTAGACTTTGGCGATGAAAACCTTGATAAAATACCATTTCTTTGAAACATAGACCATGTCCTTGTCCAATATAATACTCATGGGACTAGTATAAAATACCATCTTATTTTTTATTTATTTGTCATTTTAGTGGATAAACATTAGCTTATTTAATAACACGAGCTATTTTGTTATCGGGCATTGGTTCTTTGCCTTCACTAATTTTTCTGCTCTTCTCAAGCCGCTCATTATTTCTTTCTTTCTTTCTTTTTGGGTTTTCAATGTTGTCTTGCGTTTTTGGGTTTTTTAGTTGAAGAAGATATGGGGTGTTGGAATTGGAGATATTTTGTGTGCTATTAGATGTATGTATAAGGTGGATGGAAGTTTCAAGTTTAGTACTAAGTGTTAAATTTTGACAGAGATTAATGTAAAACCTCTTTTTGAATTAGCTATGATTTTTTATTTGAGTACCATTGACTATTCGAAGTGGCACTTTTGTTTTTGTTTTTTGTTTTTTGTTTTTTTTTTTTTTTTTTTTTTTGCACTTTGCCACATCAATCATTCATGAAATCACAAGAGTCCTGGGAATCTAGTGCTTCAAGTGAGAATATGGCACTTTGCCCAATATGGGCATCTTAATCCAGCCTGCAACTTAAACTATTAGGTTTTTTTGCGGATTGTTTTTAAAGTAGAGGATCTTGGTTTTCTATCCTATTGTTGCTTGTTGGTTTAGGGTGGTCTTTGTCTTGTGTTGGAGTGGCTTATTTTTGTTTGTGGGGCTAGTAGTTTGAGGCATTATTGGTTCTTTTTTAGGGTGGGGGGAGTTGTTTTCTCAAGTTTATATTTTTATGCTCCTCTTTTCTTACAATTCAAGATGTGTATAGCTCTATCCCAACACCTCCAACAAACTTCATACTAAGGTAGGGAGAATCATTTATCTTGAAGCTCTTTAAAAGGTGATAGCTTGTATAGAGAATCATTTATCTCGATTAAAATTCACACACACACACACACACACACACACACACACACACACATATTGATTAATTGATTGATTAGTTGATCAAGTATTAAGTTCTCTGTTTTTGGAAAACTATTTTGTTCCAAGTTTGCGAATTGCCAATTTGCTATGTAGTTGACAAAAAAAAAAAAAAAAATAGCAATGTGGATGTATGTATTCTTTATTAGAAAAAAAAGAATTTGCTAATTACCTATGCATAGGTGATGTTAATGGGGGGGGGGGGGGGAGGAAACCTAATGGCAAATTAAGCTTGCAATGTGGATGGGCAAGGGCAAAAATGGGAGAAGGGGTTGTACTTTCCTTATTGTGTTCTTATATAACAAATGGTAACCATGGATGGGTATATGCCTGTCATCTTAATTAGCTTCTTGTGCTCTTATATTAGGATTAGTAACTATGTATAGGTCCATGTGTATAAAAAAAAAATAAAAAATGAAGGCAAATGAAGCTTGCGATGTAGATGGTTAAGGGTGGAAATTAAATGAGAGAAGGGGGTACATCACTATTATTTCTGGGGAAAAAAATTGTCTTATTGTGTTCTTATGTTAGAATTAGTAACCATAGATGGCTATAGGACCTGTGCAGGGAATAGTAAGACTTACAGTTTTTTTCTAAAATTTTTGGACTGCTGTTATGTATTCTTTATTGGATGTGGTTATTAACACTTTATTTTTATTTTCATTGGAGGTGTTATTACGCTATGGAAATAAGGAGCAACTCTAGGAATGGCTTATTCCCTTGCTTGAAGGTAAAACCCGATCTGGATTTGCAATGACAGACCCGCAAGTTGCATCTTCTGATGCAATGAATATTGAGTGTTTTATTAAAAGGTATGTTCATGCAGCAATTTTGGAATTGTAAACCTGATATATGAATCATAAGTGTGGTTGTTGTATCCTTCATGGCATTCTATAATCTACCCTGAAACCCATTACAATTTCAAAAAGGGGAATATCACCCATAATGGAGTTTTCCTTTTCTGTGGAAAAGAATGGATGACATCTTAAGCATGTTTAATTGTTTGTGCAAATTAGTTTAGGATGATAGCTTTTATGATTTTGTGAATTTTGATGAAGCGTTAGTCAGAATGCTATCCCTGGAAATTGAACCACTTCACATGTTGGCTTCTGAGTTTAAATATTAGATTCTTTGTTGTTGAGAGTTTATTGAAATGTTTAACATATTGAAATTTATCTTGAATTATAAATTTATATTATATGTTATAATATTTAGTTAGGCACGTGCGTTTTTCGTCCTAGTTGATTTCAAAGGAAAATATGAAAAGAAATTATAGGAGAGTAATAAACTATATGATGAAAGAATAAAGACTAAATACCTTCTTAGTTAATGCAACCACTAATGAGGAGAACCAGTAAAAATTTCATATCAAAAGATTTGTATGGCCTCAAATGGAATTGCTTGGGCATCAAAACTGAATTGTTTCATGTTTATAATGCTGTTTATGTTTCTATACAGCTCTGTTTCTAAAGAAGTTCGATGCAGTGGGTGGCAATAGTTCTGGCCATTAAAAAATTTGAAGAAGGTCAAGGCTACTCTGGACACTATTCTCGAAGATTTAGACACATCAAGTGTCAAAAGCCAAGATCATTACTGCACTTCATTGGTCATACATCAGTGGGCTCATCAAAGACTGCCAGTTCCCACACATTGGTTTCTCAGTCTAATTTCAACCATCCATGATAGCAAACATGTTAATCGATCAAGTGCTTACCAAATCTAATCTAGGAACCTGCTGATTGTCTTAGAGTTGGTGAACATGGACTTTTTTTTTTTCCTTTTCTTTTCTATTAGGAATATGTGAAGACCCATTGTTAGCTAGTATGTAATAGAAGATTGATATTCTATTTTTGTGGATCTGATGCATGTGGTGGATATTCTCACCTCTATTTTTTGTTCAATTTCTCATTTCAAGTGGATTTAATGAAATAGAGAACTCTTTATAATTCTGTGTTTTGGATTTGAATGAGCTTACTAGTATTGCTAGAGCTGCCCATTATCATTATGCCATGAAAATTCAATTAAGGCAAACCATATATAAAGGACGTCGTGAATAATCTATAGTCCATCAGTGGGATTTATTCATAGCATGCAATTATAGGTCGTAAAAGACTATTTACGGCGTACAATTGCATGACATAAAAGACTATTTACGGCGTACAGTTACATGCCGTAAAAGACTATTAACGGCGTACAGTTGCATGCCGTAAAAGACTATTTATGGCATACAGTCGCATGCCGTAAAAGGCTATTTACGACGTGCAATAGCATGCCGTGAATAAGTCATTAACGGTGTGCAATGTACGCCGTGGATAATGTCTGACTTTCCACGGCATTGCACCTTACGGCGTGCGGGTGTATGCCGTAAAAGGTCATTAACGGCGTTTTTTGAACGCCGTAAAAAGCCATTTTTGTTGTATATATATAGATATTTGTATATGGGCAAGTTTTATATATATATATATGATAACGATCAGGTGAGCATGTATTTGATATAAGTTATATTAGTCCTCGCATAGGGAGTTGTAGATTACTGGATTGTGTATTAATGGGTTATGGGATATATTAGGCCAATACACGAGATACAACTCCAATGAATGGAGCTGATGTCACTTAGATGAGTATGTACTCACTTGATCAGGACTGTGTATATATATATATATATGTGTGTGCGAGCGCACACACACTCATAGAAGTTGTAATTGGAATTAAGATGGATATATATGTATAGGTACGAGAATAGATATATATGCACATGTTATAATGTGAATAAGAATGGATTGTGGCCTTGTGGGCTATTCGGTTATATACATTGTCAATGTGTGACAAGTTACAGGTTTCTCAATTAAATGAAAAATAGGGCAAACTACATATTAGTGCCATGAACTTTACCCCTAATTTCAATGTGGTGTATTAACTTTCAATTTGCACAATTTAGTGCACTAACTGTGCATTCATGTGTCAATGTAGGAAATCAATGGACAGACGTTGAATTCATAACGGTGAAAGTCACGGACGCGCACGTGGTGCCCCGCTGGCATTTACGTGGCATCTTACGTGGCCAGTTGACCCATCATTATTTTCAGTAACCCATTTTCTAGTGTGCATTTACATGATTACCCCTCCCCTTCCACTATTTGCCTATTCCTTACTCAGGTTTCATGCGTTAGGGATAGCACCTCATCGTTACCCCAAACAAAGGGTTAGGATTTGCCAACAATCTCCACTTCTCTCCTACGATCAACATTTGCCAATGATCTCCCCTAACATTCCACTTTTCTCATGCAATGGGGAATGGTGGCGGCAGATCTGTAATCAACAAAAAAGGGGTCTCGTTAGTTATGGTGTTCGAGTAGCAACGAAAAAAGGGGTCTTGAAGGTGGAGGTGCAACAAAGGTTCTGACGGCAAAAGGAGACTTCGTATGGTTCGATCAGCAGTGGGAGTCGATGACTGGATCTTGCCGGCGATCTGATTAATTGTGGAGAGGGTTTCAACGATGCTGGTGCAGTGGTGGGAATCGATGGCTGGACTTTATGGGCTTTGATCAGTGGTGTGAATCAACGGTGGCAAAAGGTTTTGCCTGTTATGTTGGTCGACGGTGGAGTCTTTCAATTGTGATGAGGAGATAGGGTTTTGGTAGGGGTTGGAGAAGGAGCCGAAGATGGAGTTTTGGTGGGTGTTAGTTCAGATCTGTTAAATTTTACTCCTTTTTTTTTGTGTACAAATCTGTGTAAAGAACACCTCTCTTCTTGACGATAGAGGCTGGAGGAGATAGGGGATGGTTTTATTGAAGAAGGAGCCAGAGATGGGGTTTTGTTGGGGTTTAGAGAAGGGACCAGAGATAGGGTTTTGGTGGGTGTTAGTGACGGTGATGGCCGGAAAAAATGGAGAGTGCCGAAAAAAATAGACATTACTGGAATGGGGGTTAAGGGGAAAGGAATAGGCAGATCGTGGAAGGGGAGGGGTACTCATGTAAATGCACACTAGAAAATGGGTTACTGAAAATAATGATGAGTCAGCTGGCCACGTAGGATGCCATGTAAGTGCTAGTAGGGCACCACGTGTGCGTCCGTGACTTTCACCGTTATGAATTTAACGTCCATCCACCGATTTCCTATATTGACACATGAATGCACAGTTAGTGTACTAAATTGTGCAAATTGAAAGTTAATACACTACATTGAAATTAGGGGTAAAGTTTGTGGCACTAATATGTAGTTTGCCCAAAAAAATAAAATAAAAAAACCACACTTAGCTATGAATATATCCGTGGCTAAATTTTCTATATAAAATTTTAAATAATATATCCTCAATTATGGATATATCTGTAGCTAAGATGTTTTAAATATTTTTTTTTATTTTTTAAAAAATAATATCAATTTAACTATAGTTAACATTAGCCATAGATATATCTATGGCCAAGGATCATTTTTTTTAATAAAAAAAGCAATGATGCTCAGGGGACATAGAAAAAGATTTTTACACGATGGTCGATAACTATAAAAGTAATGACAAATAGGTGACAAAGAGACACATGCATATTTAAAACACATGGGATCCTCTTATTGGGGCAATCGTTTTCATGTCTATATATTTGTCATGTTAGATGGACGTACTATTAAATATACGAACGTACATAAATGTTTTGTTAAACAAAGTTACATTAATGTTGCTATACTTCACCGGGAAAGGCCATAGGCAGAGCTAAGCCTCGCACATGCTCAAAGCTAAACTTGAAGTAGGCCTAAATCTTTGACCAAGTTCAGCTCAGCACAAACTTAATTATGGCTCAGCCGGCCGAATTACTACAGGCTATGGAGGCCGAGGGTATTGGGGCAACCCAGCCCAATTTACAGCACTATTGAGCAGTAATGCAGTATGTACTTTTGGTATTGTCCTAACAAGATTGTGTATGTATTGTGTTGGGGAAGGGGGTTTTAGAAACTAATTTATGCTTACCATCATGGAACTTATGAATTTCAATTAAGATGTGTTTGGATGAGAGATTTATAAGAGGGATTTGAATTAAAATGGGATTTCAACCTCATTCACTACTATTACTGTCACCATAAGTTAGTATTGAAATCTCATCTTAGTTCAAATCCCTCTTGCAAATCTTTTATCCAAATACATTATTAGGGTTTGTTTGATGGCCAACAGTATGGGCGAAAAAGAAATGGAAACTTATGACAAAAGTTGGAATAGAAGCCCTTGTTATTGAACTGGAAGCTGAGGCAGTTGTCAAAATGGTGGTTAAATTTCAGTGTAGAAGAGCTTGTGATGGTCCACATATTCTGTGAGGCTAACCATTGCGCTAACTCACTGGAAAAAGGAAGGGAACCCGACTAGCTGATAAATTTATTCTATTTCAATTTCCGCCTAGTTGGATTGAGAATGAAGTAGATGCATATGCTCGTAGTGTTTGCTTTCTTGTGTTTGTTTATTGAATTTTCTTTCAACCAGGAAAAGAAAATGAATTTCAAAAAAAAAAAAAAAAAATTTGACGACCACCCCTTGACTAAAGTAGTATTTCTACAAATGCCAAACGTGATGTAGACCAAGATTTTGCATGCCCTTAACTATACAGCAATCTTATATGCTTTTGATTTATGTCATATATATGAACTTTCTTATTTATATGTTTTGTGTGTATGAGTATCAATGGGCTCAGCCCTAGGTAGAGTAAACCAAAACAGCTACTTAGGACCTTACCTGATAGTGGGCCCAAGAGAAAAAATAGATAGAAGGCCTTTATTGGCACCCAAAAACTTGCTTTTCATCCCCTACTTATTTTACACTTTAAGATTTTATAAAAAATACGTAAAGTTTTCAAAAAAAACTAACCGTGATGTCTATTAGAAAACATCATTTTCAATAACTTTTTGAAAGAAAGTTTTTCCAAAATCTATCCTTTAAGTAGACTTTTTAGTCATTTATGATGCAAAGACTATAAATGGCAAAAAAGTCTACTTAAATGATAGATTTTGGAAAAATTTTCCTCTAAAAGTTGTTCAAAATAATGTTTTCTAATAGAATATACTACCAGTTCTTATGAAAACTTTTTATAATTTTCATAAAATCTTAAAATGTGAAATAAATGGGGGATAAAATGCAAGTCTTGGGGTGCCAATAGAGGCCCCCAAATATATAATATCGGTGATTAAGGGCCCCAAAACCAAGTCAAAGGGCCCAAGTCCAGCCCAAAGCCTAAAAGATAAGTGAAGTCCAAACCACAAATAAAAGAGTATAACTTATATAGTTACACATCTTGATCAGATCTAAATATTCATACACTTATAAATCTCACTTTTTTTATTGTGCGAGCTTGATTAGTAATTATGCAGCTTAAAATGTGACAAGAGAAATGTTGCATTTGTCATTTTGTTTTTTTTTTTTTTTTTGGTACTATAACTTTAGATTTTGTTTTGTGCATTTTTCTTATTGTAACAATGAATTTGCTAAGTTATGAATCAAGAAATATGAATTATATCTTTTGAAGTTCTTGTAATGATTTTTTGTTACCTTAATTTATGTAAGCAAATATTAGTAAATATATAGGCAAGAAAAATTCGAGTTGATACTATAAAAAAAAATTAAAAATTATGAGTAATTAGACTTTTATTTTATTTTTTTATTTTTTTGGGTGTGCGAATTATATAAGGAGTCTCATTTTATGAGTTCTCTTACGACCGGCCTGGAGCATCTATGTGTGTAGAGCAAAAATAAATAAAATAAAAGAGAGTAAATCAAATAGTGACTGCCAGTTTTATAAATAAAAATAAAGGAAAATAAAGGCAATCCCATAAGTGCTTATGACCAATGTTGTGACTTGTGAGGTGTATTGCATTCTCAAAGAGGCACAACAAAAGGGTCATTCCAATGGGCACAGGGTAGCTTTTATGCTCTCTGGAGTTCGGCTGTAAGACTAGAGAGGTTTAGAGTTCTTGTAACTTAACCATTATTGTTGATAGTGATTAGTGGATTTAATCTTCTTCTCCTCCGTAGACTTGAGCATTTTGTCAAACACCACACACCATAAATCTGTTGTCCTTTGTGTGCACTTGATTGTTGCGATTTACTTTACCTTCCCTTTGTGCTTGCCTTATAACATGGTTATTTATTTATTTATTTTCAATTTTTTCCAAAGGAGGGTATCCCAAGTCATTAGGCCAGACTAATCCCATTTGATGATTAATTGAGGCATGCTCCCATCCACAAAAAAATGCTGACCGTCCAATTGGGTAATGTGAAACCGAAACCCCACACTCATATGCAGTAAATAACCAGGGCCTTGCTTAACTAGCTGCCGTCGATCTGACTGTAATAGTCCAAATGACAGTTTATTTTCAACGGTCTTTCCAATTTTGAATTCCAAAACCTTGGCTTTTTGGGCAAAATGATAACAACTATGCTAAATTGGTTATACCTCTTTAACTTGCATATAAATTTTCCGGCTTCTCCTCTGATCCTATCAATGAAAGCTCTTCTGACAAAAACTACAAATTCTCTTGAAATAGACGTAAAAACTGAGACCACACGTTGAGACTTCAAAGAACAGGGCTTACCCGCTTACCACAGTTTCTATCTTCAGAATTGAGCTCATGGGGAGAGCTTCAGTTCTTGTTATGGTTTTGGCTTTTCTCTGTTCAATGACAAGAGAATTTTCTTGTAATGTCGATGCCCAGTTGGCCGATTGTTTAAAATCTGATCGAGATGCTCTTATTGACTTCAGAAATGGTCTTGAAGATCCTGAGAACCGGCTCTCGTCATGGCAAGGAAGCAACTGCTGTCAATGGTGGGGAATAGGTTGCGACAATGGTACCAGAGCTGTTGTTACAGTGAATCTCCGTAACCCGCATCCATTAAGTTCTGACTCTTCTGGGAGGTATGGGTTCTGGAACTTGAGTGGGGAGATTAGGCCTTCATTGATGAAACTCAAGTCTTTGAGAAATTTAGACTTAAGTTCTAACTCATTTAACCACATCTCAATTCCTGAATTCTTTGGATCTTTGAAGAATTTACAATATCTAAACCAATCAAATGCTGGGTTTTTTTGGCATAATTCCTTCAAATTTGGGAAACCTCTCTAGCTTGCAGTATCTCGATGTTTCTTCCCAAGATCCGTATTTAACTGTTAATAATCTTGAATGGGTGACTGCTCTTGGATCTTTGAAACATCTCGAGATGAATGGAGTCGATATAAGAAATAGCCACTTATATGGAAGGGTTCCACTTGGTCTCAGTGAGCTACCCAATTTGTGGTTCTTAAGACTTTCTTCGAATTATAAACTTACAGCCAGTTGCTCTAAACTGCTCCACGGAAGCTGGAAAAAAATTGAGATTCTTGATTTAGGTGGGAATAAATTACATGGAAAACTTCCTGGTTCAGTCAGAAACATGACATCTCTAACTATTTTTAGCTTGAACAATAATAATATTGAAGGCGGGATACCCAGTTCCATTGGTAAATTATGCAACTTGAAACTTTTTGACTTATATGGTAATAACTTGAGAGGAAGTTTACCCAGAATCCTTGAAGGAACCAACAGCTGCCCTTCAAAATGTCCTTTGGGTAGTCTGATGTACTTGCGTTTGAGCAACAATCATTTAGTCGGTAATTTGCCAGAATGGTTGGGTCAGCTTGAAAATCTTGTTGAACTCAGTCTGAGCTATAACTTGCTTCAAGGTCCTATCCCTGCTTCCTTAGAGACATTGCAACGTCTAACTACAATGAGACTTGGAGGGAACAAACTAAATGCGACTCTCCCAGAAAGTTTTGGACAGCTTTCTGAATTGTCTACCTTTTATGTCTCTTCAAATCAATTGACGGGTTTTATCACCGAGCGCATTTTTCAAAGCTAAGTAAGCTGATTATCTTGCAGTTGTCTTCCAATTCTTTTATTTTGAATGTCAGTTCAAATTGGGTCCCTCTATTCCAGGTGGGGATGCTTGGTATGAGTTCATGCCGTTTGGGTCCTTCATTTCCGGCTTGGCTTGAAACTCATAGAAGTCTCTGCTTCTGGATTTTTCAAACGCTAGTATTTCAAGTTCCTTACCCAACTGGTTTTGGGATATTTCTTCAAATCTATTTCTGTTAAATGTTTCTTACAATCAGTTACGGGGTCATCTACGAAATCCGTTTCAATTAGTTTCCATGGCAATTGTTGGTTTCTCTTCCAATTTGTTTGAAGGACCCATTCCTCTCCCCACTGTCGACATTTCCATACTAGATCTCTCTGACAATCAACTTACCGGTCCCATCCCACCAACAATAGGTGAATCTATGCCAAATCTGCTATTTCTCTCGCTTTCAGGAAACAAAATAACGGGAGCAATCCCAGCCTCTATTGGACGAATGCAGCACCTTTCGGTCCTTGATCTTTCAAGAAACTGTCTAACAGGAAGCATTCCTTCAAGCATGGAGAATTGTTCATATCTGAAGGTGCTAGACTTCAGAAAGAACAGTTTGTCAGGGATAATCCCAGGTTCTTTAGGTCAGTTAAATCAGCTTCAATCATTGCACCTTAGCAACAACATGCTTTCAGGGGATCTCCCGTCATCTTTCCAGAATCTGTCGAGTTCGGAAACTCTGGATCTTGCAAACAACAAATTGACAGGTAGCATTCTACCATGGATCAGAGATGGTTTCCCAGATCTTAGAATTCTTTGCTTGAGGTCAAATGCTTTTTCTGGAGATCTTCCCTCTGAGGTTTCAAATTTAACTTCACTGCAAGTCCTGGACCTTGCAGATAATGATTTGATCGGCACTATCCCTGGTAGCTTTGGCAATCTTAAGGCCATGGTTCAAAGGCAAAACACAAACCATTATCTTTTCTATGGGCAGTACGCGGGCGTCTACTATGGAGAAAGCTTAGTTGTGAATACAAAAGGGCTATCTCAAACATACACGAAGACTCTTTCCCTTGTGACCTGCATAGACCTTTCTGGAAATAATTTATACGGAGAATTTCCTGAGGAACTAACAAAACTGTTTGGTTTGGTGATTTTGAACTTCTCACGCAACCATGTCAGCGGCCAAATACCCGAAAGCATTTCACAGTTACGTGAACTGTCCTCTTTTGATCTTTCAAGCAATAAGCTCTCAGGTGCCATTCCTCCATGCATGTCCTCATTGACATTTTTGAGTTATTTAAATTTAGTCGACCAATAACTTCTCCGGGAGGATCCCTTTTACAGGGCAATTAACAACCTTTAGTGAGTCCTCTTTTTCTGGAAACCCTGGCCTATGTGGAGCTCCACTTGTTGTGAAATGTGAAGATGACAATCCAGATGTAGGAGGGACGGTCAAGCATGACAGTGGCAATGATCACATCGATGACTGGTTTTACTTGAGCGTTGGATTGGGATTTGCAACAGGTATTTTGGTTCCTTGTCTTATCATAGCGATAAAAAAGCCATGGGGTGAAGCTTACTTTGGTTTTGTGGATAAAATTCTCGAGAGGTCATCATGGGTGAGAAACAGGACAGCAATACGCTGTAGTCATTGTCGCCGTCGCCAACGGTAGTACTTTCAGCACCTTCAGTTGCAACTGGACCATTAATATGACATGCTCCATAGATATCTATATGCTACTGCAAGTAAAATTTCTATTTTTCAGATGCTGATGGTTCATCAGTCAACACCTTCAGTTCACTTCATTTTCAACATTTCTGCTCTACATCGCAACTGGACCATTAATTTTTTCGTGAGAGATGAATTTCTGATCACGTGTATGTGTGTGGTTTTGGAACACTCAACTATATATGAACAATGAACTCATTGGTTTAGTCTCACAAGACTAAACAAATTTATTCTCCAAGAAAGAAGAATTTAATCTCCCCGAAAAATACAATTGCCCTCAAATTTTCATGCAATTCATAACACTTGATGGAGCTTGTCTGATGATACTTTGGGGTACGGAATTTTCAAGTGGACCATTAATCTATCAGAATTTAATTTTTTGTTGGCCAAAGAAGTCTTCTTACTTCGTCCACCAAATCTATCAAATGGAGGGCTTTTCTATGATACTTTGGGGTACGGAATTTTCAAGTGGCCGGTTTTCATCACATTTTGTGTAATTTGGTTACATTTTGTGGAAATTAGAATGACCAGAAAATGTGATGAATTAACCACCAAGTGGGGTAGGCAGCCCTAAGTGTACAACATATATTCACGTGGGGACAAATTTATAATGTACGATCCAAAAGCTGCCAACATAATTGACTTTTCAAGCAATTTTTTCCAACTAGCTTCTTTTTAGGGAAAAATTACATTTTGTATGCGCTTTCTAAGCTAATACCAAGTTGACAATCATTTAATAGCAAGTCGACGATTAATTTGTAACAAGTTAACAACTAAAAACCTTTTTTTTTTCGTTTGGGAAGTACTCACCAAAATGAAATTTTCCCTCCATTTTATGAATCAAATGTCAGCCACCTAAGAAGTAAAGAATTAATTATAAACTTCTCATTCGTTTATTTATTTATTATTTGTAATATGTTGGCTAACTTAGTATTATTTATAGTTTGTTGATATTTGTCTCTTAAGCTCTTTTTTGAAGCTGGTTTTCTTCTTGTTGGAGAGTCTTCAAATGTCTTTTTTTCTTCCTATGTGAGCTGGATTGTGGCATTATAAGCCACCAAGACCAGACAGTTTGGTTTTTATTTCCTTATCTTCTTGTATGCTTTCTTATTTACTTTAGTTTTCTTTTTTTCAATAAAATTTGGAGCTAAAGGTAGATGATGGGGAGTGCTTTGGATGCCAACCTAGTTGGGATTCATTGTTCCTCTTTGATGCTTTTAGCTCACTTTCTGGATTAAAAAAAAAAAAAAAAAAAAAAAAATTAGGAGTTTAGGGTTGAGGGTAGATTCTATTAAAAAAAAAAATTAAATTAAAAATTACTTTTTGGGATGTTTGTGATTCTCAAGCCTTTGTTCCTATTTTTCAAAGTGAGAAATGTTCGGTGCACCATAAATGAAAATTCACAAATGAGACTTCGTTCATATATGTGCACCATAAATGAAAGATCATGCGCAGGTGACAATGCCTAATTTCAGCACATGTTGCTGTATCAAACTATGCTGCTACCAGCCTTTGTGCACCACATTCAAATCAATTTTGAGCGCCTTTACTTGAAGCCTCACTTGCAATTGATCCCTAATGTATTTTTCTTATTTTTTACTTAATGATATGACTACTGACATGGCACGCATTTGGAAAAATATAAAAGATCCATGTGTTTATGTGGAAGCAACAAATCACTAAGGAAAGAAATTGGGGACCAATAATAGCACAACTCTTGTTGATATCAAAGAATTTCTTATGGCATAGCAATTTTTTTTTTTTTTTTTCCTGAAAAGAGTAGAAGCATTAAAGAATAACCTAGAGAGATCCAAAATCTCTTGAGATGAGAAATCTTATTATTTATTTATATTTTCTTGTCTTCGCCTCATATACATGTCCCTTCTCTGAACTTCACAATATTTACTATTATAATCCTTAGGGATGGATCAATGGTTCATGGGACTTAATTTAATCTTATGTTTATATTCCATTCCCTCTTGGGGCCAACCACCTTAATTTTTCCAGGTGTTAAATGATGCAAAGTGGGCAATGCCTTACCCATGTCTAGGAGATTACTGGAAGCTCTTAATATCCAATTTGCAAACAAAGAAAAAACGAAGAAAAAAAAATACTCACTGTTTTCTCCTTGAATTAACCTAAATGGTTGAAACTTCCCATAAATTTTAAGTAGATTTTTTTGTCATTTTTCATGAAACATTTTGTGATTGTAAATGGCCAAAAAGTCCACTTAAAAGACAGATTTTGAAAACATTCTCTTCTACAAAGTTGTTCAGAATGTGTTTTTTAGTGGACATTGCAAATAGTTTTCATGAAAACCATTATATTTGTCATAAAATCTTAAAAAGTGTAAATTAAATGGGGATGCAAATAAATTTTTGTGGTGGCAATAGCTTGCCTCTTTTACTAGTCATGTGTCTAGTAAGGACTCTAGTAAAAATTATGATCAGACAGTCCGAATCAACTCTCAGCTCAGTTGATGCAGGGCACTTGCAGCCCTTGCAACCCTTGCAATAAAAAGTTATGGAAAGAAGCCAAGAATGCTCCAACAACTATGAAGTCAGAATCTCATGACGAACTAAAATTATTCCAAGACTTTTAAGGCAGAGAACCTTCCCATGATTATTATGTCTAGAATTTTATAAAATTTTATGTTCTATTCAGATTTGTCTTGCAATCACCTTGAGTGGAAAAGCGCCACTTGGAACTCCACAAGAGCACCCCATGCTGTATGTATGTTGTTGTCATTTTCCATATAACATTCTCGTACCAGCCAAAACTGAAGTAGACTATGGTTTTTGCGTGGATGTAGCTTTTGGACTTGCTCAGAATTTATTCTATCTTTTCCACTCATCTTATCGATGAAAGCTCTTCGGAAGAAAACAAAAATTTTCTTGCAATTCACGAAAACAGAGACCATATATTCAGGCTTCAAAGAACATGGCTTATAGTAGTTGATATCTCGAGAGTTGAACACATGGGGAGAGTTTCAGTTCTTGTTCTGGTTTTAGCTATTCTCTGTTCAACGACGAGAGAATTTTCTTGTATGGTCGATGCCCAGTTGGCAGATTGTTTAGAATCTGATCGAGAAGCTCTTCTCGACTTCAAAAACGGTCTTGAGGATCCTGAGAACCGGCTTTCGTCATGGCAAGGAATCAACTGTTGTCAGTGGCAGGGAATAAGTTGCGAAAATAGTACCGGAGCTGTTGTTACAGTCAATATCAGCAGGTATGGATTCTGGAACTTGAGTGGTGAAATCAGACCTTCATTGATGAGACTCAAGTCATTGAAAAATTTGGACTTGAGTTTTAACAGTTTTAGCAACATCCCAATTCCTGAATTCTTCGGATCTTTGAGGAATTTGCAATATCTAAACCTATTAAATGCTGGGTTTGGTGGCATAATTCCTCCAAATTTGGGAAACCTCTCCAGCTTGCACCATCTTGACGTTTCTTTTAACCTTTTAGCTGTCGAAAATCTCGAATGGGTGGCCTCTCTTCATTCTCTCAAATATCTGGCGATGAAAAGTGTCAACCTTTCAGCCATAGGATTGAACTGGCTTAGGGTATTAAACAAGCTTCCAGTTTTAACTGAGATGCATTTACTTGATTGTGGCCTATCTGGTTCCATTCAACATCTCAGCTCTGTTAATTTTACTTCACTCGCTGTAATAGATCTCAGTTTCAACAACTTCAAATCCAAGTTCCCGGATTGGCTTGTGAATGTTAGCAGCCTGGTATCAGTCCATCTAAATGACGGCGGTTTACATGGAAGGATCCCAGTTGGTCTCAGTGAGCTGCCGAATTTGCGCTTTTTGACACTTCTTTGGAATAGGAATCTTACAGCCAGTTGTTCTAAACTCTTCCAGGGAAGCTGGAGAAAGATAGAGGTTCTCTTCTTACGTGGGAATAAATTACATGGAAAGCTTCCTGCTTCCTTTGGAAACATGACATCCCTCACTGATTTTGACTTGTCTCAAAATAATGTTGAAGGAGGTATACCAGGCTCCATTGGTAAACTTTGCAACTTAAGATATTTTTATATGTCTTTTAATAACTTGGATGGAAGATTCCCCCAACTACTTGAAGGAACCACAAATTGCCTTTCTAAGAGTCCTTTGCCCAGTCTGATGCACTTGACATTGGCCATTAATCAATTAGTTGGTAAATTGCCCGAGTGGTTGGGTCAGCTTGAAAATCTTGTGGAACTAGATCTGGAACATAACTCGCTACAAGGTCCCATCCCTGCTTCGTTAGGGAAATTGCAACATCTGACTGAAATGGTACTTGCAGAGAATGAACTAAATGGGACTCTCCCAGAGAGTTTTGGGCAGCTTTCTGAATTGACTCTCTTGGATCTGTCTTTCAACCAATTGATGGGTATTGTCACCGAAGTGCATTTCTCAAAGCTAAGTAAGCTGGTGTACTTATACATGTTTTCTAATTCTTTGACTTTGAATGTCAGTTCAAATTGGGTCCCTCCATTCCAGGTCGTTGACCTTGACATGGGTACATGCTATTTGGGTCCTTCATTTCCAGCTTGGCTTGAAACTCAAAAACTATGTCCAATATTTGGATTTTTCAAATGCTGGCATTTTGGGTTCCTTACCCAACTGGTTTTGGGATTTCTCTTCTCATCTATCAGGGTTAAATATTTCTTACAATCAGTTACAGGGTCAGCTGCCAAATCCATTTCACTTTAGAGGTCCCTGTGAAGAAGTTAATTTGTGTTCCAATTTGTTCAGAGGGCCCATTATTCTTCCCACTGGTGAGACTGAGGTACTAAATCTGTCCAACAATCAATTCTCCGGTCCCATCCCACTAAAAATAGGTGAAACTATGCCAAATCTGGATTTTCTCTCTCTTTCAGGCAACCAAATAACAGGAGAAATCCCAGCCTCCATTGGACGAATGCAATATCTTCAAGTCCTTGATCTTTCAAGGAACAATTTAACTGGAAGCATTCCTTCAAACATAGAGAATTGTTCGTCCTTGGAGGTTATAGACTTTGGAAAAAACATTTTGACAGGGGCTGATCCCAGGGTCCTTAAGTCGGTTAAATCAGCTTAAAATACTGTACCTAAGCAACAACATGCTTTCAGGAGAGCTCCCTTCATCTTTCCAGAATTTGTCGAGATTGGAAACTATGGACCTTCGGAGCAACAGATTTACAGGTAGCATTCCACCATGGATTGGAGAAGGTTTCCCGGTTCTTAGAATTCTTAGCTTGAGGTCGAATGCATTTTCCGGAGAACTTCCCTCAAATCTTTCAAATTTAACTTCACTACAGGTCCTGGATCTTGCAGAAAATGATCTGATCGGCTCTATTCCTGCTAGTTTTGGTGAGCTTAAGGCCATGGCACAAAAGCAAAACAAAAACAAGTATCGATTTTATGGGGTCAATAGTGGCGAATACTATGAAGAAAGCTTCGTTGTGACTTACAAAAGGGCAGTCTCTAACATACACCAAGACTCTCTCTCTTGTGATCTGCATAGACCTTTCTGGAAATAATTTACGTGGAGAATTTCCTGAGGAAATAACAAAATTGTTTGGTTTGGTGGTTTTGAACTTGTCTAGAAACCACATTAGTGGCCACATTCCCGAAAGCATTTCACAGTTGCGTGAATTGTCATCTCTTGACCTTTCAACTAATAATCTCTCAGGTATCATTCCTCCAAGCATGTCCTCACTAACATTATTGGGTTATCTAAATTTGTCATGCAATAACTTCTCAGGGAAGATCCCTTATATAGGGCAAATGGCCACTTTTACTGAATCCTCTTTCGCCGGAAACCCTGGTCTTTGTGGAGATCCACTTAATGTAAAGTGTCAAGGTGATGGTCCAGATGGTACAGGAGGGACCGTTAAGCGTGACAATGGCAATGACCTCATTGATAAGTGGTTTTACTTGAGTATCGGATTGGGATTTTCATCAGGTATTTTGGTTCCTTATTTTATCATAGCGATCAAAAAACCTTGGGCAGACGCTTACTTTGGTTTTGTGGATAAAATTCTTGAGAAATCGTCATGGGTGAGAGAGAGAACAGCAATAAGAGGTAGAAACCGAAGTTCTTGCCAACGGTAGTTTTTTTCCTTCTTAATTCTCTAGTTTTATGTACTGCATGTATGTCGTATTATACTTCATGCTCTTGCCATGAAGATATATTTCACTTTGGGTATTGAATTTGGTAGAAGGGCACTGGCCCTTTCGCTTTGATATACTTATCTTTCATGCTGCTCTCTTGAAATTTTCTAAAATCTTGTTGGATTTAAAAAACTAGAAAACAAACTTTGGAAAGAACTATTTTTAAAAAGTTGCTTGTGATTTTTAATAGTAGTCTGGATTTTTGCAACTGAGTAGGATGTGCCTTTTTCCACCGGTTTTGCATTAAATTTCTTTTAGCTTTCCCCCACAGCATTTTGTTTGTTTTACAAAGAAAAGCAGTTTTTTTTTTTTTGTTTGGTTACCCAGCTCGCCTCCCCTCCGATGGTATTTTTTATTATTTATTTTTTTTGGGGAGGGGGTGGGGGGTGTTGAATGACATGATTATCAACACTAAATTCCCCCTCCCTTAACAACCATATATATGCTATATAGACTTGGCCAAAGAAATACAGGTTGAAGATTATAAATTCGTACAATTTCCTTTTCTTCATCTAAAGAACTTGTTTTTCAAGATAAAAACACTAATCATGACATAATTTGGATGAGATTCCATCTAGTACAAGTACCAGAAGCCATAGATACACTTAAATTTAACCTATTCAAAGAGTTAGTGGTTTTTTTTTTTTTTTTTTTTTTTTTTGAGGTCAACGAGATGATTTAAGCGCAAAACCCCTAGCCCACCTTCATAATGCCTTCAAACAATATCAAGTTTAATGGGTGCCTTTTTTCTTTTTTTCTTTTTTTTTGAAAAGGAAAAAGTGAATAAAGGCAATGCCATGGGTGCTCTTATGACGAGTGCTGTGAGGTGTATTTCATTCTCAAATAGGCAAAACAAAGGGGTCTTTCCAATCGGTTCTTGCCACTAAGATCATTATTGTTGATAGTGGATTTAATCTTCTTCTCCGTGGACTGGAACATTTTGTCAAACACCACACACCATAAATCTGGTGTTTCTTTGTGTGCATTTGATTGTTGTGATTTACTTTACCTTGATTGTGCTCGCCGCATAACACATGGTTAATGAAGGTGTGCCTGCATCCACAAAATCCTGACCGTCCAATTAGATTACATGAAACCAAAACCACACATATCCACTAAATAATCAGGGCCATGTTTTACTTGTCACGGTCAATCTGACTTTAGAATCTGATCGAGATGCTCTTATCAACTTCAAAAATGGTCTCCAGGATCCTGAGAATTGGCTCTCGTCGTGGCAGGGATGCAACTGTTGCCTATGACTGGGAATAGGCTGAGAAAACTGTACCGGGGCTGTTGTTAGAGTCAACCTCCGTAACCTGCAGCCAATAAGTTCTAATTCTTCTGGGAGGTATGGCATGAGTGGGGAGATCAGGCCTTCATTGATAAAACTGAAGTCTTTGAAAAATTTAGACTTAAGTTTTAACAATTTTGACCATCCTGAATCCTCCGGATCTTTTAAGACTGCACAATACCTAAACCTATCAAATGCTGGGTTTAGTAGCATTCCTCCTCCAAATTTGGGAAACCTCTCTAGCTTGCAGTACGTATCTTGATGTTTCTTCCCAATTTTCTTACATATCTGTTAATAATCTTGAATGGGTGACTGCTCTTCGTACTTTGAAACATCTCATGATGAATGGAGTCGACCTTTCAGTGGTAGGACTGGACTGGGTTGGGGTGTTAAACAAGCTTCCAATTTTAACCGAGTTACATTCATCTTCTTGTGGCCTATCTGTTTCCATTCCATATCCTAACTCTGTTAATTTTACTACACTCACTGAAATAGATCTTAGTTTCAACTTTTCAACCCAATTCCTCGATTGCTTTTTGAATATTAGCAGCCTCATATCTGTAAATGCAAGCTATAGCTAGTTATTTGGGAGGATTCCAGTTGGTCTGAGTGAGCTACCGAATATGCGGTCCTTAAAACTTTCTGGCAATCATAATCTTACTGCCAGTTGCTCTAAACTGTTCCGGGGAAGCTGGAAAAGGATAGAGGTTCTCCAATTAGTTTTCAATAAATTACTTGGAAAACTTCCTGCTTCCATTGGAAATATTGCATCTCTCACTGATTTTGACTTGTCCAAAAATAATGTCGAAGGTGGGATACCGAGCTTCATTGGTAAACTATGCAACTTAAAACATTTTTATTTATATGATAACAAAATTATAGGAAGTTTACCTGAACTGCTTGAAGGAACTGACAATTGCCCTTCTACAAGTCCTTTACCTAGCCTGATGTACTTGAGTTTGAGCAACAATATATCAATTAGTTGGTAAATTGCTACAATGGTTGGATCTTCTTGAAAATCTTGTACAACTCAGTCTGTGCTCTAACTTGCTTTGGGGTCCCATCCCTACTTCCTTGGGGACGTTGCAACGTCTAACTATGCTCGAACTTGGAGGAAATGAACTAAATGGGACTCTCCCACATAGTTTTGGACAGCTTTTTGAATTGTCAATCTTTAATGTTTCCTCAAATCGATCAATTGAGCTGCATTATCACCGACGCACATTTTTGAAAGCTAAGTAAGCTGAATGCCTTACGCTTGTCTTCCAACTCTGTTATTTTGAATGTCAGTCGGAATTGGGTCCCTCCGTTCCAGGTTTGGATCCTCTATATGGGTTTATGCTAAGGACTTAAATATTGATATCAATGGATATATCGAGGGTTCAAGAACATAGATATATCGGATTTATCGATAGATATATCGAATATTTCGATATCGATTTAGAGATATGACGGATATTGTTAGTTAAACACGTATACTTCCATTGAAACTCTTGGAACAATGATTAGACTCTAATAAACAGTTTAAAATCAAAATATTGCAATTTTAATGTGAAATTGACAAGTTTGTATTATGTAGGGTATAAAAATTGTGCCACACTGAGCAGAAGAATGAATATTTTAACAAAGTAAATAAAAGTTGTTATTTTATAACACTAATTTAAGCCATTAGTTTAATTGAAATATTTATATAAATCAATACTAAAAGAGTAAGATGTGATAATTTTGACACAATAACAAGAAAATGAATATCTCAATACCGTCGATATATATCCTCGATATAGTAGATATATTCTATATATCAATGATACTATGTGAAAAAAAAGAAGATATTATGGATATGTCGAGATTTGCAAAAAAGATATGTCAATTAGATATAGTATTAAGGGGTACGGATAAACGGATATATCGTGGATATATCGAAGATATCGTAGATATTTAAGTCCATGGTTCATGCCGTTTGGGACCTCCATTTCCAGCTTGGCTTGAAACTCAAAAAAAGCTAATGTATTTGGATTTTTCAAACGCTACCTTGTCAGGTCCCTTACCCAACTGGTTTTGGGATCTTTCTTCAAATCTATCAGTGCTAAATACTCCCTCCGTCCAACTGGTTTTAAATTTTTTTCATCCCCTCCCTCAGCTTCTGATTCTGTTGTTTTTTTTTTTTGTTTTTTTCGGAAGGGGGTGGAGGGTTCAACAACATATAGAAATGCCAAAAATCTACTTCACGTTACAATTTCTTTACCTTCATGCAGTAATAGTTTTGTCCATAGACAATAACATTGAACTGTATAAATTGCCAGCAGGTTCAAAATGTAGCAAATTTAATGATACAAGTGCTTTTCTTCATGCTAAATATAAATAGCAGAAACAACTTCCACATATTTTTATTGGAAATTTTTTTTTTTTTTTCCTCAAGAGAAACTCTAAACATGACTTAATTTGGACAAGAATTCATCTAACACTAGCATTTCAAGTTCCTTACCCTACTGGTTTTGGAATATTTCTTCTGATCTATTACTGTTAAATGTTTCTTTCAATCAGTTACAAGGTCAGCTCCCAAATCCATTTCAAGTTTTTTTCTCTGCGTTGGTCGATTTGCGCTCAGATCTTTTTGAAGGACCCATTCCACTCCCCACTGTAGAGATTGACTTACTAAATCTCTCTGACAATCAACTTTCTGGTCCCATCCCTTCGAAAATAGGTGAATCCATGTCAAAACTGACCTTTCTCTCTCCTTTCAGGCAACCAGCTAACAGGAGAAATCCCAGTTTCTATTGGACAAATGCAGTACCTTGTAGTTCTTGATCTTTCAAGGAATAGATTAACAGGAAGCATTCCTTCAAACATAGGGGAATTATAAGGTCCTCAATGCTCTAGACCTTGGAAACAACTGTTTGTCCGGGGTGATCCCGGGGTCTTTAGGTCAGTTAGAAATGCTTCAATCACTGCACTTAAGCAACAACATGCTTACAGGAGACCTCCCATCATCTTTCCAGAATTTGTCGAGTCTGGAGACTCTGGATCTTGGGAACAACAGATTAACCGGTAGCATTCCACCATGGATTGGAGATGGTTTTCCAAATCTTAGAATTCTTCGATTGAGGTCAAATGCATATTCTGGAGAACTTCCCTCTGAGATCTCAAAGTTAACTTCGCTGCAAGTCCTGGACCTTTCAGAAAATGATCTTTTTGGCCTTATTCCTTCTAGCTTTGGTGATCTCAAAGCCATGGCTCAAACGCAAAACATAAACCAGCAGTCTATACTATGGGGATTTTTGGGGCGTCTACTATGAAGAAAGCTTAGTTGTAAATATGAAAGGGCAGTCTCTAACTTACACCAGGACTCTTTCCCTTGTGACCTGTATAGACCTTTCTGGAAATAATTTGTATGGAGAAATTCCTGAGGAAATAACAGAACTGCTTGGTTTGTTGGTGTTGAACTTGTCGAGAAACCACATCAGCGGCCACATTCCTGAAAGCATCTCACAGTTGCATGATTTGCTATCCCTTGATCTTTCAAGTAATATGCTCTCAGGTCCCATTCCTCCAAGCATGCCCTCATTAACATTTTTAAGTTACTTAAATTTATCGAACAACAACTTGTCGGGGAGGATCCCTTACACAGGGCAATTGACAACTTTCATTGAGTCCTCTTTTTCTGGAAACCCCGATCTTTGTGGAGCTCCACTCGTTGTGAAGTGTGAGGGTGACAAGAATGACACAGAAGTGACTTTCGAGCATGACAACCGCATTGACCTTGCTGATAAGTGGTTTTACTTGAGTGTCGGGCTGGGATTTGCAGCAGGCATTCTGGTTCCTTATATTATCATATCAATCAAAAAACCTTGGGGCGATGCTTACTTCGGTTTCGTGGATAAAATTCTTGAGAGATCATCATGGGTGAGAAACAGGACAGCAATATGTCATACAAAGCGAACGTCGTCGTCGGCAACGGTAGTCTTTTCCCTCTCAATTCTCTAATTTTTATGTACCATTTATCATGAAGATATGTTTAGATTTTGGGTACTGAATTTGGCAAGAAAGACGTCACTTTTCCTTTGAAACATGAATTTATCTGCTCTCTTTAAACAGAAGTTGCTAGATGGGTTTTTTTTTTTTTTTTCCTTTTTTCAAGATTTCTGTTCCACAGCATTCAAACGGATGATGTTTCTTTGATCCCCTTCACATTTTCGAGCTGTGCTTTGGTTTCGTTCTTTCGAATGCAAACTTTCTTTTGTTGAGCAAGCATTGTTTCATCCCTCAAAGTAATGACAGACCACTCCTCTTCTAAATTGTCTTTCGGCCCAGCAACAATTATGAATTATGTCCGCCGAATTCCATTTGGCATGAAACGACTCCTACAAGAAAGAACAAATCGAATTCAATCTGGTGACGACCCGGTTTATTGGACGAATGGTGAAGATTGTTTTGACCAACTTGTTATTTTTTATTTATTTTTTTTTTTTTTGGGGTATGATTTTAGGGTTTTTACTAGATATATTGGGAAATCCTAGCAGGGAGACAGATATGGAATTTCTCACCTTCTTCGCCCAATGCTGTACGCTATAAGCTGAATCATGTAAATCTTGTGTGCTTGTGTTTGCTTTCTTTTTGGTCCTTGTTGATTTTCTATTTGTTTCGATATCCAATTTGTGGACTATCATAGTACAAATTAAAAATAAATTTCTTCATATTCAATAATTTTTGTTTGTTTAGACAGAAAATAATTCCGAGAACGTGTTCGTTAGAGATTATACTCTTAGGCTCTGTTCTATAGATAAAGTTAGCTTCATGAAAATTTATCTCCAAACCCAAATGCTATCATCTTTCCTCCACTAGGTTGAATTCAGTGTGCCTTAATTCTTCTTGAGAATTCAACTGTGGTTTAAACTTTAACTATATGTACATACAGTTCTTGTTCCAGTTATAGCCATTCTGTGTTTGATGGAAAGATAATTTTCTTATAACGTCAATGCCGAGTTGGCAGATTATTTGGAATCCAATTGAGAACCTCTTAATGACTTCAAAAGGGGGCTTGAAGACTCTGATAATCGGCTCTTGTCACAGCAAGGAAGCAACTGTTGTCAATGGTGAGGAATAAGTTGCGGAAAATTTACACTAGAGTTAGCATAACCCACATGCATTGAGGCCTGATTCTTCTGGCAGGTATGGATTCTGGAACTAGAGTGGGGAGATTAAACCTTGATTGATGGAACTCGAGTCCTTGAAAAAATTAACACTTGAGTAATTTAACAACAACCCAATTCCTGAGTTCTTTGGATATTTGAAGAATTTGTGATCTCTAAACCTATCAAATCCTGGGGCTTGAGTCATAATTCCACCAAATTTGGGAAAACTTCACTATTTATTTTTCTCATGGATATACTTTTGTTTTCAAATGGGTGAAAAGTTGCCTTTTGATTATGGTCGTGATGTTTCGATTAAAAATGGGTGAACTTTCTTAAAGTGTGTTTAAGGCTTAATCATAAAAGTGTGTTCAATGCACTAGCTCGCTAGCAGGAAGTTCATTGTTTTTCTCTATTGTTCCTGTCAACACAATTATGCCATATATTTTTCATTCTATTAGAAAGATAGGTGTTTGTGGATTATCAGGCAACTCTCGTAAGTTGGTACACATAAAATATGAATATATTTTGACCTTTACAGCTCAGTGGATGAATTTTTATAACTTATGCATTCCTAAAAATTTATCAAACCAATGAGAATATAATTCAAGAACCAAACACTGCGTAATTATTTATTACTATCATGACCAAGTTAGACAAAGAATACTGATTATGATGCTCCTTTAAAACGCACCATAGTTTTCTTGCTCCAATAAAACATGGGTTTATTCCTAGAGGTCAAAGAATTCTATAGGTACTCATGAAAACTACAATAGATTTTGAAGCCAATAAATGTTCTCAGCTTCAAAAAAGAAAATTTAACATTTCTTCCTCAATAATTATGATAAAATTTAAATATTTCCACCTTGATATAATTGTTGCAGAGCATTGAAAAATGTTATATCAGTCCTTCAAAAGAAAGCAGAAGTCCTTCCACATACCAGATACAGTCTCACTCCACTATGAGTGACCCTGCATATCAAGTGTCTCACTCAGACCTTTCAATCTCTCTACTCCTTCACTAATTAAGAAGCGAATCCTCTGCTTGTCGTTGCAGCTCCTGTTATTCTCCATCTCTTGTCTAATTATCTGCCTCAATTCAACTGTAAAAGACATTGCAATTCAGGCAATGGCATTAGACTTGCACCCGTCAATTATTATGGGAGAGCCAAAAAGGTTTAGAGGACTATCAAGACCAGCTTGGGTTGCTTGATGTGAGTTTAAAAACAAAAACAAAAACTCTATATTTTACACTAATACAACAATAAACAACGATCTACAGTGAATATTGAGGATGGTGCTAAATTACCAATTTGGAAACAATTACTGGAGATGACACAGCAAACATATTATGAGGTAAAATTTGGATAGAATCTGAAAACCTAATGAAATACTGTGTCAAATCGGATAGGCTAAATAAAATGGCACGAATCACTCGATGTGAAGGAATCATCCCTAACTATTATGAAAACACCGACCAACCCGTTTCCAGGGAGTGTCAAAAATGTTTCCCATAAGAAAAGATTACATTTCATAAACATTTATGATTTAATGATTTTCAAAATAAATGGGTTCACTGGAAACAGGTTCTTACCTAGGAAATGAGTTCCAGACTTCCAGTTAACTGTGGGGAATGGTCTACACTATTGGATGGCGAAAGAAGTCTATGTGATCAGATAAGCCATAGTTCAAGGAAAAAAAAAAAAAGAGGAGGGGGGGGAAGAACAACCACAGTACATAGTAATAAATTCAAAGAAAAAGAAAATCCAACAGTTGTAAATGCAAAAGGATAATAATTTCACTTTCCATTCCAGTGGTAGGGAAAGAAAGATCATCAGATTACTTAATGCAAAGAACAAGACCAAGTGAGAGAATGTTCAGAACACATTCGATTTTGCATACATTTTTGTGAGCCTCTTTTAGTTCCTAAAAGGAATCTATCCTTGTTGCTTAATCCCTGCACACATTGTTATTGGTAATCTATTAAATGTTCCTTCTAAGTTAGAAAATTCACCTCTAGCATGAACAGGAGCTCTCTGAGCAGTCCTTAGCGCTTGCCTGTATAGTTTCAATACTCGAGCACGGAGAATGAATTCCTGCAAATCAAAAGAGAGAATCATAACTGATTCTCTGCTGCAAAACAAATTTCATTGTCAAAATTATTTCCAAAGAGCAAAAGGTGATCCTCGTTGCAAAATTAACTCTGAAAATGAGCTATCTTAGGAAGAAAAACGTAATTAATATTTCTAATCAAGTTTAAAATTCGCAGAAAACAATTAATCAAACATATTCACAAAGGAGAGACACTTTTTTAGTGCATTCATAGATCCACTTTGAAATAGAGTTTGGCCACCTCTGTGACTGTGTCATCATATGTTTGTGGACGTGGAAGATTTCATTCAACATCATCTTTAAATCACCTATTTTATCAAGAAAGGGGGAAACAGATAAAGGAAAATTGTGAGCCTTATGACTCAAACATCATTTCTTATTTTTCAAGATATTTAAGTAAAAGGTTGTGACAAAAATGAAATAGATATAGTTCATGAATTTGACACAAACATCATCTCTTATTTTGAGTTACACATAGGCAGGCGGCCTGAGATGTGAAATCTTTGAAACTGAAAAATGAGGGAATGAAAACTGCCTCTCAATGTACGATCAAAAACGTGTAAGCATATCAGTGGCAAAGGTTGCAAGTGGATAAAACCCTGCTAACAATAGTCGTTTCTTTTACAGATTAGAACACAAATAATATTGGAAAAAAAACTAAACACGTTTTGATTTATGAAAAGCATGTAGTGAGATGAACAAGAAATTAACTCAGAATGGGAAAAGAAACATTTAGCGCACATGAGTGTGTGTGTGTGTGTGTGTGTGTGTGAGAGAGAGAGAGAGAGAGAGCAGACTTCATAAATGACTTATTTATTCAAATCCCTGCAGAGTGTTGAGTCAAATGCATCATGAGAATGTCACTTGCCAAATAAAAGTTGATGATAGATCACAAGTCCTCTCTCATCAAGGCCTCTCTCCCTAGTCCATACAGACAGGCACAATTTTTTTTTCTGGAGAAGCAGAAAATGACAGAAGTGCTCCTCCATACTGTGATGTCAAGTGCTATGATTAGTTACTAAAACATCAAAGAGGTGCCAACCAGGGAGGAGCTGAACCCGTAAATATGAGCCTTAAAACTTGTAAATATAATCACAGCAAAACATGAGCCTGAATGGTGTGCCTTAAGAAATCTTCAGAAGACAATACAACTCTCCTAAGTTGATTAATTTAGGTATTGTATGTTTAGGATTTTGGAAGTACTTTTCTTGCTTTTAAACGCCAAATCTCAGCAATTTTTGCTTCCAAAAGCAGGAAACGTACTGTGAAAATGAAATCCAAATGATGCTTTAAGGATCTATAATCACCAGTATAGTTGCTCTGCAACAAATTGCCAATCAAACTAATTTCCCCAAATTTAAACAAGATAGCTGATCAATTTACACATAGTCACACTTGGTGTTTGGAAAAAACAAATCCCAGAAATCAATCTACTAAAAAAAAAAATCCAATAACTGTCATTTTTGCAGAACAATAAAGGTACTTCAAATCAACAAAAAAATTCTTTCTATTTATATTTGGGATGCCATTTTTCCAGAAAGAGGCTGGACATACCAGCTTCATTCAGCTCATTATATGTAGATTCTTCAATAACTTAGCTTAGTTCTCTTAGAATTTTAATGGTGGACAGCCTCATCCATCAGCATGAATGCATTTCTTTTCCGGATTTCATTTTCCACTAAATCAACAAAAGCCGTGATTGAAATAAATACACCAAAAATATTATTAATCCTGGAAATAGACTTGGATTCTCCAACTACTAATCCATTAAAATGCATTTCATTAAACCAATTCTTGGAGACAAAAATCCATATCATTGTGAGAAAGGGAACCAAAAAAAAAGTTCGAAAACAAAACCAGAAAAGTAGCGAGATGGAATTTCTCTCTATACTGAATCTAGGGTTTTCAATCTCATGTCCTTTAATCGGCAAAATGGTGAAGTTGGCATACATTACTGAAAAGTAGCGAGATGCCAAACCATGTGAATGACCAGAAATATAAATGAAATAAACCAAAATGTACAAAATTTATGAATTCCCCTTACCCGTAAAGAGCAGAGGAATTGATGAACTGAGCAAGACAGAGACAGAACTAGAGAAGCCTTCGATAATCTACACCGTCGGACAGAGCAAGAGCCAAAGACAGAGAGAGTTGCTTGAAAACCCAAAACCCATTCTCCAAAACACAACGAACCAAACACTGAAACACCGGTAATCTACATGAATTGAACACAAAGATAGGGATTAGAAAGAAGAAGAAAGAGAAATCCGAGAAATAGTTGAAAGCTGAAGCCTTAGAGAGAGGAATTGTACCTCCGACGACAATGGCGGTGACTATCCCACTCAAGGCTAGGGAAGTCCTGCTTTGCTTCTCGCTGATAGCCTGGGGATTCAGGAGCGTAGAGTGTAGCATTTTGTTGCATCCATGGGAACCAACGAAAACAAAAAATTTAAAATAAAATAAAAAAATGATTTTGGGGTCAAATAGAAAATGAGTAGGGCCTAAAATGTAATTATAAAAATTTTATAGGTGTAAAAAAAATTGCAAAGTCAGCAAGGCCAGTGAAACCTTCCTCGAGTCCTGGCTCTGCCCCTTCTGAGTCCAATTGACTAGGGTTTAGTAGAAAGATAAAGGACTCGGATCCTTTATAGGATTTTTCTAGTAGGAATCTTGTAGGAGTTTTCATGTCCTAGAAGGGTTGAAGATCTAATGATTCTTTATTTTTTCGTTTATTTATAAATCAAACGATTCGATGCCCATTAAAAACCTTACAAAATCTTTACAGGAAAAAAAACTTACGGACGATCCAAATTCATAATTCAATATCATTAAACAGAGTACAACTTTTGTAACTTCATGAAAGAAATTCACAATTGTAGTATAGCCAAAAAGACTCTTTTGTCCTATAAATCAACTCATATTCTAAGAATCGGCTCTTGTCTTGGTAAGGAATCAATTGTTGTCAATGGTGGGGAATAAGTTGCAAAAGTAGTATTGGAGTTGTTGTTACAGTCGATCTCCATAACCCACATCCACTAAGTCTTGATTCTTTTGGCAAGTATGGATTCTAGTAACTTAAGAGTGGGTAGATTAAACCTTCATTGATGAAACTCAAGTCTTTGAAAATTTTACACTTTAACATCATCCCAATTCCTGAGTTCTTTGGATATTTGAAGAATTTGTGATATCTAAACCTACTGAATGTTGGGTTTAGTGGCATAATTCCACCAAATTTGGGAAACCTCTCTAGTTTGCAGTATCTTGATGTTTCTTCCAACGGATTTTGGTATTTAACTTTTGGGTCTTCTTAACGTGTGCCCTAAGGGCACATGTTAAAATGTATTTGATGAGACAATCATTATATTAGAAATATAAACATTTCATAAAAATAAAAATAAAAAGAGGTAAAAATCATAGCTAATGGTGCAAATTGCATTGAAAAACTTGAAAATACTCAAAAAAAAAAAAAAAATTGTGCAAATAGATATTTCAATGCAATAATTGTCTTATTAAATGAATCTTAACATGTACCCTTACGGCACATGTTAAGAAAACCCCTTTCCCTTAACCTTTTGATCATGAATTGCTCGTCTTCATTGTCTCAATATTTTTATAAAAAAAAATTAATTATTTATTAACGATTAGGGTATCTTAGGCTTTGCTCTCGCCGATGATTAAGCCATACTAATCCCCTAATAGGCCATATGAGATGTTCTATACCCACAAAGACAGCAATAACATCATTACGAGAAACACACCCAAGACTTGACCGCTTAATTAACTCCGCAAGGCCATTCTCTGGAGCATTTTGCAATGTATGAAATTGACCTTTTGATGAAAGGCGGCTTAGGGACAGAGCTGGGGTACTCAACAAGCTTCCATTTTTAAATGAGTTGCATTCACTGTATGCTTTTGTGGCCCGTCCGAATCCCTTCCATATCTTAGCTCTAGTACTTCACTTGCCATTATAGATTTTAGTTTCAACGTCTCCAGTTTGGAGTTTCCTGATTGGCTTGTGAATATTAGTAGCCTGTAGCCCTATAGGTATCCGTGGATATAAGCTTTTATGGAAGAACAGATGCTAGGAATTTGAAAAGTCGTTCCAAAATCAACCGTCACTGGTGTTATTAAAATCACATCGACAACAACATGTTGAGCATGAAATTTATCTCCACATCAAGTTAACCAAGGTAATAAATAGTCATGAAATTTATTTACCAATATTCATAACTTTTTTTTTTTTTCTAGTACATTGGGAGGGTTCGAACTCTTAACCTACTCCTACCTTTTTCCTCACCCTTCATATACTCTTTTAACATTTTATGACTTTAGCATTCTTTACTTGCTTAATTGGTATGGACTTGTGGTGGATTCCATTGTTTGTGCAGAAACATGAAAATAAAACAAATAATTCGATCACAGAGAGAAAATAAAACAATCACACACAAAGAGAAGACGTGTTAGGGTAAGATGCCTTTGCGTCTACAAACGGTGATGATCAATCCACTATGTATCTAAGAGATTACTAGAACAAAAGACTCACAAAACCCTAGATCTCCTTTTACACCCCATGATCTCTCAAAGTCGGCTCCTCTCATAAGAAAGAACCTTAAATAACAAAGTCCTTATATATGCGAGTCATAACATAAGAAACCGAATCGGATAAAAAATACTCAAACAGCAAAATTGCTCAAAAGAAAATTTCCCATTTTTTGGGCACTCGGATCGTAGACAGGTCATAAATGATTTAGGTGGAATTCATGACAACACCCAACATCCACAACTTCACATGAATGTGGACCCTCTTAGTAACTATTTACCATTGAGGTATAGCTATCCTAGATTGAGAGTCACTTTAATTTGGTAATATTTCTCAATTGACCCAAACCAAGATTAAATCCTCTGCCATGTAGGTAAGGTGACTTCAATACAGGGTCTTGAACTTTGAATTTAAACTGAAACCACTGTTTTTTTTTTTTTTTGGTAAAGAGTTGGGGGGGGGGGGGGGATGCCCACTGAGACCACTGTTTACCTCACCTAAAAGAACACTTTATCATAGGTATATAATCAGGCCCTTGCTTAACTTCTTGTGGCAAATCTGATTGTAATAGTACAAATGATCGTTATTTTCAATGATCTTTCCAATTTTTAATTCCAGAGCAAAATGATAACAACAGTGTAAAATTGGTTATACCTTTTTAACCTGTATAGAGATTTTTCGACTTTTCCTCTGATCCTATCAATGAAAGTTGTCCTGAACAAAATACAAATTTTCTTGCAATACACGTAAAAATTGAGACTGCATCTTAAGACTTCAAAGAACATGGCTTACAGCAGTTCCTACCTTCAGAATTGAAGTTATGGGGAGAGTTTCAGTTGTTGTTATGATTTGGGCTATTCTGTGGTCAATGACAATGAGAATTTTCTTGTAATGTCAATGCCCAGTTGGCAGACTGTTTACAATCCGATCAAGATGCACTTAATGAATTCAAAAATGGTCTTGAAGATCCTGAGAACCGGCTCTCATCATGGCAAGGAAGCAACTTGTTGTCAATGGTGGGGAATAGGGTGCGAAAATGGTACTGGAGCTGTTGTTACAGTCAATCTCCAGTTAACCCGCATCCTTTAAGTGATGATCCTTCTGAGAGGCATGGATTCACGAACTTGAGTGGTGAAATCAGACCTTCCTTGATGAAACTCAAGTCCTTGAGAAATTTAGACTTAAGTTCTTTTTTTTGGATAAGTAATTTAGACCTAAGTTCTAACACATTCAACTACATCCCGATTCTTGAATTTTTCGGATTGTTGAAGAATTTCATCACTACCTCTTTCTTCTCCAGATTTTTTTTGGTTTTCTCTCTTCTCATTCTCTCTAGAAATTTCCAGATTTCTCTCTTCTTTTCTTTTCTTTCTTTCTCTCTCTCTGGATCCTTCTTCACTATTCATCATCTTCTTCATCTCTCTTTCACTATTCATCATCTTCTTCATCTCTCTTCTCTCCCTTCTTTTCCCACCGCCATTGTTGAAGCTTCTAGCAGCTTCAAGTCGGTTTCACCAACTTCTTAAGAGCCGGGCAACATCTATAAAAGGGGAGAAGCCCCCATTGTGTGTGTTGTGTAGAGTGAAACATAAAGTGTGAGTGAGTATCCCATTGTGTACGTATGGTGTGGTGCAAGTGAGAGCAATGGTGAGTGCTATCTTAGGTGTTCTTGAGTGTACCATAGTTGTGTGTGAGTATGTGAGTCCATAGTGTGTATAGCAAGTGTAGAGAAATAGTGTGTGAGTGAGGTGGCCTTTGTACAATTTCTTTCCTTGTGAGTGGTTGTGAGACTTTTGTGTAAGGTGTATTTTATACACAATAAATAAAAGAATTATTTTTTCAATTCCGCTACGTTATACTCTACAATTTGGTATCAGAACTATATCGGTTAGGACCGGTTTATCAAGGCATATTAGAGGTGGGCGATCAGGGATCACGGTTTCAAGACTTCAACGCCAGCTTGTTAGGGAACAGTGTGGCAATGTGGACAGTTAGGGATCGGGTCTTGAAGCATATCAAGCCAGTTCGTAGGTGATTAGTCAGGGACTAATTATCGAGAGGTACCAGGGTAGAGCCAAACGGTCAGGGACCATTGTTTGTAGCGGTTTAGAAGACGATCAGGGATCGTGTTATTGGTGAGGGACTAATTTTGAAGGGTAGCAGACCAAGGCGGTCAAAGATTATTTTTAGAGGCACTATTTGGAGAGATTGTGCACAGTCTGGGACTGTGGAACTAGTTGGTTAGGGACCAAACCTTCTTGGAGAAGTACTAGTTGGTCGCATCATGGCAGATCTCGCGAATGCAATTGGAGGGTTTGAGAAGCTCAATGAGCATAATTATGAATATTGGCGATTATGCATAGAGACATATCTCCAAGGCCAGGATTTATGGGAGATCGTTGGCGGCAACGAAACTACTGCACCAGAAAATGCAGAAGCGCTGCATAAATAGGCGAATTAAGGTAGGTAAGGCTATGTTTACTATTAAGAACAACAATTCAAAAAGAAATGATAGAGCATATTCGAGGAGCTGATACTCCAAAGAAAGCCTGGGATAATTTAGCTACGGTATTTTCTAAAATAAATGAAGCTCGACTTCAGTATTTAGAGAACGAGCTTGGAACAATAACTCAAGGGTCTATGACAATTGGACTTTATGAGAATGAAAACTATTTGTCATGAGATCTCTGAAATTGATCCTAAGGCTCACATTAGTAAATCTCGAATGAGGCGTATTATCACTAGAGGTTTAAAACCCGAGTATAGCGGGTTCATGACAACCATAAGTGGATAGCTCGTCCAACCATCCATTGCAGAATTAGAGAGCTTGCTGGCAAACCAGGAAGCTTTGACTAAATAAATGGCTAGAATCTTATTAAAGAATAATAAAGAGGAGGCACTCTTCAATAACAGAAGTAATAGAAGATCAAGATGGCATAATAGTACAAAATCTAATAAAGAAGAAGTAGACAGATGAAAGAGGCAACAAGAAAGGAGTTTAGAACGAGGTGGAGGTCAACAAGGCGACAGAGATGATCGACGACCCTCGGATGTCAGGCGACGCACTAGGTGAGTGCTACATTTGTGGTAAGAAGGGTCATTACACAAGAGACTGTCGGCTAAGAAGAAACATAATCGAAGGTAATGTAGCAACCTCCTAGTGATTACCAAGTCAATAGTGAAGAAGAATGGGATCGATCTTCAAACATCTTTTGTAACATTGGCATTCGTAGAAGATAGCTACTCAAGTGAGGAAGAGTGGGATCTCTAGGCAACGTCCGAGTTCTTTGAAGATAACTACTCGGAAAAGGTGATAGACTTCGAATCGTTCTCAGCAAGTTTTTGATGAAGACTGTTCAGAACAAGAGATAGACTTCGATGAAAGAATAGGGCAGCAGATCAACTCAAGTCATAAAGGAAGTACCATCTTCGAGGTCATCTCAAGTGGTAGAGTTGCTAGAGTCCAAAGACTTGGAGGATGAGCTGCAAGAGAAATTGGGAAACTAACTCTGCAAGAGGTTCAGCCGAGTCAAGAAGATGTGACTAAGGTAGTTGGGCTACAACTTAGGAAGGGCGACAAGACTACAAAAACCTAGGCTTAGAGTATGTTGATGTCACATCAGTAAAAGAAGAAGAGACAAGGAAAGAAGCAGGTATGATTGACAAAGGATCTAGTGCTACAAGGTATGATCATCTAAATAGAATAAAGAAGAAAGAGTCAGTGCTGAGGGGGAGTGTTGAAGAATTTCATCACTACCTCTTTCTTCTCCAGATTTTTTCGGGTTTTCTCTCTTCTCATTCTCTCTAGAAATTTCCAGATTTCTCTCCTTTTCTTTTCTTTCTTTCTCTCTCTGGATCCTTCTTCACTATTCATCATCTTCTTCATCTCTCTTTCTCTTTCTAGAAGCTTCATTCTCTCCCTTCTTTTCCCACCACCATTGTTGAAGCTTCTAGCAGCTTCAAGTTGGTTTCACCGACTTCTTAAGAGTTGAGCAGCATCTATAAAAGGGGTGAAGCCCCCATTGTGTGTGTTGTGTAGAGTGAAACATGAAGTGTGAGTGAGTCTCTGATGCAGATTGTATCGGCATATACACCACGGGCTGTTGGACATCTTGCTGCTGAATCGGGATTCTAATTTATTTAGATATTTTAGGAGTTTTTATTATTATTATTTAATTATTACTTTTAATTTAATTTGTTTCTAGGTAGTTTGATATTTTCTTGTTCTAGTAGAATTAGGTTTTCTTGTTCTAGTAGAACTAGGTTGTCTTGTTCTAGTAGAACTAGGTTTTTCTTATTAGTTCTCTATATAAAGGGATGTAAGCCTTATGGCAAATAGTTTTAGTTCAGATTTTGATTATTTGATTAATAATATTGAGAGAGAGAGTTCTCCTTTATTTTCTTACTTTCGTGTTCTTGAGAGAATATTGATTGTGGTTGCCTACTATCTGGCATTGTTCTTGCGACAATCAAGAGATTGGTGGAAGCTTGTTTGTTTTTTTGGTAAGCTAGTCTCGACCGCGTATTTTCTGCTCCATCAATTGGTATCAGAGCCCAGTTCGTTTTTGCCGTCATGCCAAGGCGAGGAGGAAGACGTGCCGGAGGCCGTGAAGCCAATCTGGAGGACGTGTATTATCGCGAGGACGTGGCCTAAATTAAACAAGAAATCAAGGACGAGATACGAGCCCTATTCAAGAGTTATCATCTTGAGCGGCGTCGTAGTCGTCGACCTCCATCTCCGTGTTCTATGGACAAAGAGAGTGATGAGGATGTTTTGGTTGAGAATATTTGTGTTGAGGATGTTGTTGTAGAGAATGAAGATTTGAATGAAGTTGAAGGAGGTAAGAATTTTGAATTCATGGGAAATTTTTCTTTAAATAATTTTCATGATGCTGAAACTGAAAAATTAGTGGATTTTAATTCTCCACCTATTTTTGATGAATATTGTGATGGTGATATTGAGCAAATATTATTGAAAATTTGGAAGGGCAAAAGGAGGTTATAACCTGTGAGACACGTAATAAAAATTGTTCACGTAATAATTTTTGTTGTCGTGATTTTATAGAGGATGAAGTTTTTGTTGTTGAAGAGTTGAAGCGTTATGATTTTATTGGAGTTGAATATATTTGTTGTGTTGTTAATGCTTTATTGCTGAAAATTTTGAGTGAGATGAAGGGTGCAGAGAAAATTTTTTTTGTTATGAAATTTTGGGAAAATAAATTTTGGAGGCAATTGAAACAAAAAAAAAGTTCTCAAAGTATTTATTCAGTTGGAGTGGTCGACATCAATACTTCTGTGAAGCCAACCCGCAGAGTTCGGGGACGAACTCTCTCCAAACTAGGGGAGAATAGGGATGATGATGCAAGGTGTGGAACGATCACTTTTGTGCAACCGAACCATGGTAGATCAAGCATTCCATTTGCAATATCAGCAACTGCAAGTCTAGTGGTAGTATTCGTACTCATAGTTTGTTCGATGTTAAGCACTTGGTTCCTTATCATGAAGATAGCTCTGGTGATGAAGCTGCGAATTCGAGGGTGAATTCTCTCCTAAACAAGGGAGAATGATGCAGATTGCATCGGCATATATACCACAGGCTGTTGGACGTCTTGCTGCTGAATCGGGATTCTAATTTATTTAGATATTTTAGGAGTTTTTATTAGTATTATTTAATTATTGCTTGTAATTTAATTTGTTTTCTAGGTAGTTTGATATTTTCTTGTTCTAGTAGAATTAGGTTTTCTTGTTCTAGTAGAACTAGGTTGTCTTGTTCTAGTAGAACTAGGTTTTTCTTATTAGTTCTCTATATAAAGGGATGTAAGCCTTATGGCAAATAGTTTTAGTTCAGATTTTGATTATTTGATTAATAATATTGAGAGAGAGAGTTTCCTTTATTTTCCTACTTTCGTGTTCTTGAGAGAATATTGAATTGTGGTTGCCTACTATCTGGCATTGTTCTTGCGACAATCAACAGATTGGTGGAAGCTTGTTTGTTTTTTTGGTAAGCTAGTCTCGACCGCGTATTTTCCGCTGCATCAGTCTCCCATTGTGTACGTATGGTGTGGTGCAAGTGAGAGCAATTATGAGTGCTATCTTAGGTGTTCTTGAGTGTACCATAGTTGTGTGTGAGTATAGTGAGTCCATAGTGTGTATAGCAAGTGTAGAGAAATAGTGTGTGAGTGAAGTGTCCCTTTGTACAATATCTTTCCTTGTGAGTGGTTGTGAGACTTTTGTGTAAAGTGTATTTTATACACAATAAATAAAAGAATTATTTTTTCAATTCCGCTGCATTATACTTTACACGGATCTTTAGAGAATTTGCAATATCTAAACCTATCAAATGCTGGGTTTAGTGGCATAATTCCTCCAACTTTGGGAAACCTCTCTAGCTTGCAGTATCTTGATGTTTCTTCTCGAACTTCCTATTTATCCGTTGGTAATCTTGAATGGGTGAGTGCTCTTGGTTCTCTGAAACATCTCGTGATGAATGGAGTCGAACCTTTCAGTTGTGGGAGTGGACTGGGTTGGGGTATTAAACAAGCTTTCAATTTTAACTAAGCTTCATTTATCTTCTTGTGGCCTTTCTGGTCCCATTCCATATCCTAGCTTTGTTAATTTTACTTCACTTACTGTCATAGATCTTAGTTTCAACTTCTTCAGTTCAAAATTTCCTGATTGGTTTGTGAATATTAGCAGCATTGTATCTATAGATATAAGCAATAGCCGGTTATACGGAAGCATTCCACTTGGTCTCAGCCGAGCTACCAAATTTGCGGTTCTTAATACTTTATGGGAACAATAACAGTTGCTCTAAACTATTCCGGGGAAGCTGGAAACGGATAGAGGTTATTGATCTATCTTTTAACAAATTACGTGGAAAATTTCCTGCTTCCTATTGGAAACATAACATCTCTCACTCATTTTGACTTTTCCAACAATAATCTTGAAGGCAGGATACCGAGCTCTTGTTGGTAAACTATGCAACTTAGAAAAAATTTGTCTGCATAATAATAACTTGAGTGAAAGTTTACCCAAACTCCTTGAAGGAACCTGAAAACTAGCCCTTCTAATAGTTCTTTGCCCCGTCTGGAGTACTTGTGTTTGAGCAACAATCAATTAGTTGGCCAATTGCCCGAATGGTTGGGACAGCTTAAAAATCTTGTAGAACTCGATCTGCACTCCAACTTGCTCCAAGGTCCCATCCCTGCTTCCTTGGGGACATTGCAATGTCTAACTATGATGGCACTTGGAGAGAATGAATTAAATGGGACTCTCCCTGGTAGTTTTGGACAGCTTTCCGAATTGATTATCTTTGATGTATCTTCAAATCAATTGACGGGTATCATCACCGAAGCACATTTTTCAAAGCTCAGTAAGCTGCTCACATTAGTCTTGTCTTACAATTCTTTTATTTTGAATGTCAGTTCAAATTGGGTCCCTCCATTCCAACTTTGGTTTCTGGATATGGGTTCATGCCATTTGGGTCCTTCATTTCCGGCTTGGCTTGAAACTCAAATAAGAGCTCGGGTTTCTGGATTTTTCAAATGCTAGCATATCAGGTTCCTTACCCAACTGGTTTTAGGGTCTTTCTTCTAATCTAATACTGTTGAATCTTGCTTACAATCAGTTACAGGGTCAGCTACCAACTACATTTCAGGTAGGACCCCGTGCATGTGTTGATTTGCGCTTCAATCTGTTCGAAGGACCCATTCCTCTCACCACTGCTGAGATTGACTTACTATTTCTCTCTGACAATCAATTTTCCGGTCCCATCCCATTAAAAATAGGTGAATCAATGTCAAATCTCAAACAACTCTCACTTTCAGGAAATCGAATAATGGGAGAAATCCCAGCCTCTATTGGACGAATGCAATACCTTGTAGTCCTTGATCTTTCGAGCAACTGGTTTGACTGGCAACATTCCTTTAAATATAGGGAATTGCTCGAACTTGAAGGTTTTAGACTTAAGAAACAACAGTTTGTCAGGGGTGATCGCAAAGTCTTTTGGTCAGTTAAATCAATTTCAATCACTGCACTTAAGCAACAACATGCTTTCAGGTGAGCTCCCATCATCCTTCCAAAACATGTCAAGTTTGGAAACTCTGGATCTTGGAAACAACAGATTGACAGGTAGCATTCTACCTATGGATGAGAGATGGCTTCCCATACCTTAGAATTCTTTGCTTGAGGTCGAATTCATTTTCAGGAGAACTTCCCTCCGAGCTTTCAAATTTAACTTCACTGCAAGTCCTAGATCTTGCGGATAATGATTTCATCGGCACTATTCCTGCTAGCTTTGGTGCTCTTAAGGCCATGACTCAAAGGCAAAACACAAGCCATCGACTATTCTATGGGATTGACGGGTACTGCTTCTATGAAGAAAGCTTCGTTCTAAATACAAAAGGGCAATATCTAACTTACACCAAGACTCTTTCCCTTGTAATCAGTATAGACCTTTCTGGAAATAATTTATGTGGAGAAATTCCTGGGGAAATAACAGAACTGCTTGGTTTGTTGGTGTTGAACTTGTCGAGAAACCACATCAGCGGCCACATTCCTGAAAGCATCTCACAGTTGCATGATTTGCTATCCCTTGATCTTTCAAGTAATATGCTCTATGGTCCCATTCCTCCAAGCATGCCCTCATTAACATTTTTGAGTTATTTAAATTTATCGAACAATAACCTCTCAGGAGAGATCCCTTATATAGGGCAAATGACAACTTTTGGTGAGTCCTCTTTTGCGGGAAACCCTGGTCTTTGTGGAGCTCCACTTCTTGTGAAGTGTGAAGGTAACAATCTACCTATAGGAGGGACCGTCAAGCGTGTCAGTGGCAATGACCGCATTGATAACTGGTTTTACTTGAGTGTTGGGTTGGGATTTGCAGCAGGTATTCTAGTTCCTTATGTTATCATAGCAAGTAAAAAATCTTGGTGTGATGCTTACTTTGGTTTTGTGGATAAAGTTCTTCAGAGATCATCATGGGTGAGAAACAGGACAGCAATACGTCATACAAAGCAAAGTCGCCATCGCCAACAGTAGTTTTTTCCTCATCAATTTTCTAATTGTATGTACCATTTATCATAGTAAATTTCAGACTCTTGGATGTCAATATGTCATGAAGATAAATTTAATGTTAATTTTGGTGTTGAGTCTGGTAAGAAGACATCGGCCTTCTTCTTTGAAACGTGAATTTATCTTGCATGATGCTCTCCTTAAAGTTCCTAATCCTGTTGCAAGGAAAAAACTAAGCTCATCGTATAAGTCAAGTTCTGCAATCATAGTTGTCCTGGCCTAAAAGTTTCTTGTAGTCATTATGAGTGAACAATGTGGATTCACTTCAGCTTAATGAATTTATCTTGCAAGATGCTCTCCTTAAAGTTCCTAATCCTGTTGCAAGGAAAAAACCAAGCTCATCCTATGAGTTGATTTCTGCAATCATAGTTGTCCTGGCCTAAAAGTTACTTGTAGTCATTATGAGTGAACAATGTGGATTCACTTTAGCTTAATGACCCTCTAATCAAAGTCCAAACAGGCCCTAATTGTTTTTCTAGTCCTGTGTTGTCATTCCCTCATTAAAGTCCACAAGATCACTCCATAATTTACAGGGTATCAGATTTCTTGAGTGACGAACTTTTGAATCTCGAATGTGTACCAAAATATATGGATGTTGGGCATTTGTTTTTCCAATGTTGCAAGGATGATTTGGGAGACGATGTCGCTGAGTGTAAGATAAGTAGGGGTAATTTGGGCTGTGAACAGGAAATTTGCTGGTACTTCTTGCAACTACTGTGTAGCATAGATGGGGTGAACGCAATGCATGGCAGGATCTTTAGGAGCTCTTTCAAGCCTTGGTAGGTGGTTGTTGCTCATATTAATGCTGATGTGCCTTGAGATTTGCTTTGCCTTTGGTTGTTGAATAAACTGATGCTAATAGGGAGCTGTTGGAACAGTGGTATTTCATGATTAATCTTCAGCATAGAAGGGAGTTACCTTGCAAGCTAGTGGGAGTCTCCAGCAGTAGTCCTCGAGCTTGGCTCAAGATCTACTCCACAAAAAGCACATTTGAGCTCGCTAGTAAGATAATTTTTGGACCAAGCGAGTACATACCACTCTAGCTTAGTCCAGTTTCCTTCTCAGATAAACTTCCGGTTTGCCTAACTATGAGAACAAAGAGTTCCCGCAATCATAGTTGTCTTGGCCAAAAAGTTACTTGTAGTAGTTATAAATGACCGATGTGGATTCACTTCAGCCTAATGATCCCCTCATTAAAGTCCAAACAGGCCCTAACTGTTTTTCTAGTTCTCTGTTGTCATTCCCTCCTCATTAACGTCCACAAGATCACCCCATAATTTATTTATTTTATGGTTTTGACATTACATTCTCATTCCTGCAATAATCCTGCCGGCTAAAACCAATTACAATATACCCCTGTAATTTTGCCCAAAGACTACTTCAACCATTGATAGCTACCCATTGATTAAAGTACTAGTGCTACTGCTGCTATTTTGACCTAGACTATGGTACCTTGTAGGGACACCATTACACCTATAGACCTAGTAAATAAAATAAATAAATAAAAGCTTCTTCTTTGAGAGAGGGAGAGAGAGAGAGAGAGAGAGAGAGAGGATGAGCGGAATAGAAAAGGTGGTGTGCATTACCTGTGCTTCCCAGGGGTGAAGTTAGGAATTTTTTTGCAATTTATTATGTTTTAGTGATCACTTTTAACCTAGTACCATATAAAGGATTTTTGTCAACTTAAAACAAATGGATTGTATATATATTTGAAAATGACTACTAATTTCCTTTATTTGGTATTAAGTTGCGAAATAATCATCAAAAAAGCAATTTTTGTTTTTTTGAAATTTTCCTCCTACCAGGTTGGCTTCGCCCTTGGTGCTTCGGATACCTTATAGTTAAGTACCTTATGCAAAATTAAAAATATATTTCTATACTTTATCCTAAGCTTAACTCAAACTGAGTCCAAAACAGAGAAGGCTACTTGAGGCAGAATGTGATCCATTTCAAAAGGGAAATGGGTTACATGCCGCTAAAGTGAGTACGACCAAAGCTGAGAGCCACCGAGGTCGGTGTGGTCTATTACCATAATTTGGACTCTTGAGACTTGATGACACAGCAGTCAAGGTTGGCGATGACATTTTTGTTTTTTTTTAAAATTAAATACGGAGTAAAAGGTCGTGAGCATTTTAGCATCGTGGGTGGCTGTATCCAGGCTACAAAGGACAGGCAGTCACTGTATCCACTTGTTCTTTGAGAGAGAGAGAGAGAGAGAGAGAGAGAGAGGATGAGCGGAACAGAAAAGGTAGTGTGCGTTACCGGCGCTTCCGGTTACATAGCGTCGTGGCTGGTGAAGCTCTTGCTCCAGCGTGGTTACTCCGTCAAAGCTTCTGTTCGTGACCTCAGTCAGTACCCCGAACGCTTTCAACTTCTCTAACATAGTAACATATATGTATATATACCATATGTTTGGTTGGTGAGAAAATGTGGGAAAATGAAAAAGAAAACAACGTCTTTATACTATTATTATTCTTTCAAAATGAAAAACTTGAAGAAGTTAAATAGTTGTGATGGCACCGTTTTGGGGGAATTTGTTTTCTTCGGACTGTGTTTCTGAAAATTTTAATTTATTTTTTCTTTCATACGTTTTCTCAGCAACCAAACAATGCAATAGTGATAATTTTTTTTTCTTGGGGCAGTGTTTTGGACAGGTCCGAGATTCTAAAAATCCAATTTTTCTCCCCCTCTTTTCATTCGTTTTATCCGCAACTAAACAGGGCAATAGTGATAATCTTTTTTTTCGACTCTTGGTTTGGTGATTGCTTTCTTCAGTGTACGATCCTAATTATCAATTAATTTGCTAATAATTTGATTAATTATCGAGGTTCTTGTCCCATAAGGGACTCAACATTGACTTTGTATTCAGGCGTCTGAATTATTGTTTGGGGATGGTACATCACTTTGTTGGAAAAAAATTCAAGCCATTAAAGTTCTATCGATGTCAATAATATGCTTGATGCAAAATCAGTGAAATTACAGCATTTACATACCTGCCGTGGTTACGAATTTCATCAATTTTATGGTTTGGTAGAGTTAGAGAATTAGTCTTGAAGCTAGGACCTCGAACTGAACTCCCCTTTTAGAGTGGGATTAGATGGTGGACTCAATACAACAAAGTGGGTTCCTATGAGCACAGTGCTCAACTGTCGGAGCTGTGACTGTTTCCACACGTGACGGAGTCTTAAATGCCTTGACATGTCTTGTACGCATCAAGAAATTAATTTTTTTTAAATCAAATCAGACACGTCTTGGACACAGCAGGGAAGTAACTTATGCACTTCATCTCGGGTTGTAGTGGGAATAATTTCTTTTTCCTTGTGTGTGGGGGATTGGATTGAGACTTTGTGTAGGTTTTTTGTTCTAAAACTTTTAGAGAAATTTCACAATGCGATGTTGTATTAACAATAATGTTTAACTTTGACCATGGAAGTTTAGACAAATTAGTTACTATCTATTTTTTCAAGATATAATTGAATATATGTGTGTGTGTGTGTGTGTGTGTGTGTACTTATCTATTGATATCCCCTCTGTGTGGTATCCTAGTTTTTTGAAGTTTTGTCATGTTGACCTATTTGTGATGTCCTATCTATACGTTAAAGGGATTGCCTCTTTTAATTCTTATTGCAAGCTTATCATTATGCTCGTGATGAATCTACCCAAATATTAAGTAACTTATGGTTTTTGTTAGAGCATAACCTGAATAGAGATAAGATCAATTATTGTCTTTCTTGCTTGGTTTACAACCATGGTCTAAAATCTTGGTCACCTATGTTGTCATGTCTCAGTTGCAGTCATGTTGGTTACAGCAATTTTGTCGGGTCTCAGGAGAGACGCAACTTTACACATGAAATACCCCCAAATGTAGGAAACAAATGGGCAATCACATTGGAGCATCAAATAACCAAAACAGTATACTTAGAACATATAATATGATAAATAAATTTAAAAAAAAAAAAAAATCAGATACTAGCGTGCTATTGTACCGTGAAAATACACAATATCTAGGTTTTAGATATCCAGTAAATTTCCAAATTAAAATACACACAAAATAACTTATTGATTTTTGAATGTGGTTTTATATATATATTTTTTGGAATAAAGCATATGATATTCGACTTATTTAAATAAAAATAATGAAATAGTTAGGACAATTCAAATAAAAATATTGATAAATTATAATTTTTTGGGGTGTAATAGTTGATAAAATGTAGATGGTTGTTTTTTATTATAAAAAGTAATAATGTTGGACAATTTTTATGAATAACAGGAATAACTAGTATAAGAGGTTTGCCTTTTTTAATAATAATAATAATAATAATAATAATAATAAACAGGGTTAGTTTGCAACTTTAAATGATATAAGATCATAAGAGCCCTATGTAGATTCTATAACTTCACTTTGTCAGCTGTGATCTACAGGAAATGGCGCTAAATTTACATAACGTGAGCATAGATCTAAAATAAGAAGCCTAAATTTTTAAATCTATCATAAATCTTAATTCAACGAAAGAGAGGAGGTTCATGTTATCCCCATCAGAAGTCCCCCTCCTAGTGGGTTTATCAAATTCAATTTTGATGGATGTTTTATTGGGAACCTAGACCATTTGGACATTGGAGGCATTTTTAGATATAGTAGAAAGAATATTATGCATGCATTCTCCATTCCTGCTGTGGAAGAAGGTATTGCTTTGAAAGCTGAGTTTTTGGCTCTTTTGGCGGGTTTGAGAGAGCCTTCTAGATTGAGGATATATCAGTTTCTTGTTGAGGGCAATTCGTCTATTAGTCTTAGCTGGTTGAGTTCAATAAGTTTAGGAGGTTGGAAGTTTGCTCGTACCACCAGAGAGATCCTAGACCTGGCATGTCATTTAGATGTGCATGACTGCATGTGAAGTGGGTGGCTAGAGTAGGTAATTGGGCAGAGTATTTGTTAGCTAAGAGGGGCACTTTAGCCCTCAATCTTTTAGAGGGCTTGGTTTGGGATTTTTGAGATTTTTTTTACACTGATCACCTTCGGTTTATATATATTTTTGGTTCTTCCCTGAAGGAATTTCTTCCTTCTTTACTGTAAGTAATATTCTTTATCCTTCATTATCCTTTTTGGAAGTCATGCCTTGACCCAGCTGTTACATTGTGACTGTCAGGCTCAGTTCTGTGAAACAGTTAACTTCCTGTACCTCTCTAACATGTCTCTTTTCTCCTTGAATTATCACGATTAACTAGTTCAGTTAATGTATGCAACAGATGACACAAAGAAAACAGAACACTTGTTTGCACTAGATGGAGCCAAGGAAAGATTACATTTGTTTCAAGCAAACTTGATGGAGGAAGGATCTTTTGATTCTGTGGTTGAGGGATGTGAAGGTGTTTTTCATACAGCATCTCCATTTGATCATTCGGGCACTGATCCACAGGTTTGGCTTATAGTAGTTCGATTTCTGTATTGTAAATTTAGTATATTTCAGAGTGATCAATCTGGTGATTCCTTACATGCTTGCTTGTTTTATTATTCCTCTCTTTTGTTTTTATCCTTCTTGCACCATTATGAAGGAAGCCTTATCTAATAGATTGATTTACATCCCGCTATTGTTCTTGTATGTGTGTCTAGGCCCACCAATTCAATGGTAGTGAATATCAGTTAAGGACCAAAATATCTCCAATATCATTGATATATCTGTTGATAGACCTCTCATTGGAGGCCTCCAATATAAATGTTGGCAAAAATATCCACTGATATATCCGTTGAATATAGAAAATTCACAAAATAATAAATCCCAATATGTTAATCATACATTATATATGTAACGAATAGATATAATATCATTATATCACTTTTAAATTTGTATAAAATTGTTATTTTTATTTGTTGAACGCTGTATATTTTTTGTACCTTACACAACACATACTTGTTTTATACATTACTTTGCAATCTTTTGATTCCAAATTGTTAATCAAAATCTAATTCATTGCTTTCCAATGTTTTACTAAAAATTTCCATGTCTAACTAATAATATTCGTAACATCTCTAAATTGATAACAATATTTTTTATGCCATTGATATATCTATGTTTTTGGACCATTGATATATCCATCGATTTCGATATTTAATTCCTTGATATCTGTAATGTCAAACTGGTGTGTGGGGAGGAGAAAAGGGGCCTCGAGAGCACAGTGGGGAAGGTAGAAACCTAAGCAACAAGTACTGCTCATTATGGAGAAAGAAAACACCAAGCCTTTACCCAAAAGCAAAAAGGAAAATGAAGAGCCAAGCTCTTTTGACGTAGATTTTTCTATTCACTAAATTACATAAGTAATAAATGTCACTAACACCCCTTACAAGTTACAACCAAGCATAGTTTTAAATATCGTTGATATCGCGATATATCACTGTACGGGTGGCAAATGGTGATACAATACATTGCGTTGATTTAATTTTGATAATTTATCGGTCAAAATATCGACATATCGATGATATATCGGGGAATCTCAATAATATTGCGATAGATTGAGAATTGCCCCATTTTTCCTCAATTTACCATCACAATATTGGAGATATTTCGACGATATAGGTCAATATATTGAGGAATATCGGTGCAACTTTCAAGAGGAAGAAGAAGTAGAAGAAGAGAAGGAAAAGGAGGAAGAGGAGGAGGAGGAGAAGGGGCTGGTTTGTGCACTGTCGTTCTTGCTGCCGTTGAAGGAGGAGGAGGAGGAGGAGGAGGAAGAGAAGAAGAAGATGACCATCATCATCATGACCTCTTGCTAGTTGCTGTTACTATTGTCATGCTGGCCACAGTCGTCAATGAAGCCTCTTATGGGTTCTATTATTTCCTTCTTATTGCTTTTGGTTTTGGAGCTCTTTTTTTCTTTTTCCTTCTCTTTTTTATTTTGTTTCTCAAGTGTTGTGACTAATAAAAGGGATAAAGTGATAAGATCCCTCATGACTTATCACTTTCATAGCACCTATTATAATACAATCCCCTTTTTATTAAAAAGCCCATTTTTTTACATATTTTTACAATTATGACCCCATAATTCTTTTCAACTTTATATTTTTACTTTTAACTTTGTAACATTTTTAATTGAACCCTACTCATTTTTATATTTATTTTTGTGTAGTTGATTTTTTTTTTTTTTTAATTATGTTTGGAATTTGACATATTTTAAAATATAATTTCAAGTCAATGGCCTTTAATTTAGTGTCACCTTATATTCAAATGTTACAAATATGTATTTGAATGTTATGTAACATTTAAATGTGAAATTTGCATAAGTTTGTAATTTTTATTTGCTCAGAGTTGCGTATTTTTTGCACCCTACACACCACTTATTTATCTTATAGGGATTTAATTTGCAATCTATTGATTATAAATTGTGTATTAGGGTCTAAAACATTGTTTCTCAGAATGGCAATGAAAATTTCCAAGTCTAACTAATAATATGCGTCATATCTCTAAATCGATATCAATATTTTCGATAATCTATTGATATATCTAATATATCCATATTTTTAGACCTTCGATATATCCATCAATTCCTTGCAACCAAGGACTTAAAATTTCTTGCTTATAAACATTTTTCAAATGCAGCTAATTCTGTCATTTTATTGCCTACTAATATTGCCATGAGTAATACTTGATATCCCATTATTCTCATCATTGGTGCTAGCTTGATTGCTAAGAAACATAAGTAGGGAAGTCATGAATGTAATATAGATAATGTAATATAGATTAGGGCTGTTAGGAGATTTTCATGGTAATATTGTAATTCATCTCTTTTCCCTTATGTAAGAGATATTATTAGCCTTGAATGACCTGAGTTTCAAAAATGCCATATAAGATGTAATATTCTTCTCTGTTCCATATTGCAGGCAGAATTAATTGACCCTGCGTTGAAGGGAACACTTAATGTTCTTGGATCATGTGTAAAAGTTTCTTCTCTCAAAAGAGTGGTTGTAACATCTTCTATGGCAGCAGTTGCATCCAACGGAAGGCCTTTAACACCTGATGTGATTGTTGATGAGACTTGGTTTTCAGATCCAATTCTTTGTGAGGAATCTAAGGTATGTATATGTGCGCTATCTCTTTCGCAAGTAAATCCGAACTTCCACATATAAGGATTTAACCCATTATGGTTGATACGAAATGATGTGATGCTCACCAACAAATCAGTGATTTATGCAAGAAAATGCAAGAAAGAGAGAAAATCAAGGAAAATCAAGTTAAATAAAGTAAATCTCTAATTTCTGGAGAGAGAAAGAGCTAAAGCTCTAATTAAAACTCACAATCTGTTAAATTGAGTACTACTTACTCTAATTGACTATTTATAGACATTCAAAGCTATAACTACTCTAACTAACTCAAACTAACCTCTAACTCACTCAAACTAACAAGTAACTAACTATAGAAGCTTCTACAACACATTAATACAACTAGGAAACAAAATACAAGTAAAAACAATTGCTAGAAGCTGCTGGGCAGCAGCTTATTGTGCCACATCAGGACTCCCCTGTAATAAGCTGCTCAACACCACCCATGCTCCCTTGCTTTGAAAATCACCTTCTTCTGCCTAACATGAGCTTTGGACTTGCGTCTGACATTGAATTTCTCAATCTCGAATCTCTTGGGAGCATAAACATCCTTCATAAATTCAACCACATGTCTACTTTTGTCACGTATCTTCTGTGGAAGAGGAAAAGAAACTTTATCTAAGCCACTTAGAAGCTTAGAACCAAGATCACCACACACATATTCCAATTCCCAAAGAAATGAGCCACTAAATTTCTCTTCTTGATGCTGTCAAGTGAGATCATCCATCTTTAAAAGAGGAATTTGATGAATCACCTTGATAGGAGGTGCTGTTTTGGGTTCCTAATTATAGCTAGTAGCATGTCTTGCATAGGAGATAGGAGATAACCAGAAGGCAAATCACAAGTAAATTCATCAAAACTTGGTGGCGGTAACTCAAATCAGCACTAGAAAACCCTTCCATTTTTTCACTTTCTACTTTGTCAACATCAAATGCCTGCCCACAATCTTCTTCATCATCATAGACATAAAAAATAGGGGCTGTTTTGAAGTTATCCACTAAAATTTCAGTGCAAATTTCTTCCTTGTTGGTCAACAAATCATTATCCTTATCATACTCAAATGCCTCATCATCACCCTTTTCAAACACAATGACCTCCTCATGATTATCATCATGCACGGGGGCTATATACTCTAAAATATCGTGATAATCATCATACACAGGGGCTGCATACTCTAAAATATCGTGATAATCATCATACATGGAGGCTGCATACTCTACATAATGCACCAAATCTTTGCTAAGAAGACTTTCCTTCTTTGCCATGACACATTTGTCAAAAGGAACTTGAATTTTTGTTCCTTGCAATGCTCATTGACTATTTCATAGTCAATTTTTGCATATGATTGAAGAGAAGAAATTGCCCTTCAAGTTGCTTTTTCATCTTATTCCATTTTCTAATTTTTCCATGGCCATTCCTTTGGCAAAACTTTTGCAATTGTTTCCACTGTTCGGAAGCTTTTCCCTTTAGGTGAGTAGTGGGCAACTTCACCTTGTTATTCGGAATGTCATAATAATCTAATACTCCCTCAAGAGTATTCGACCACTCATCAACATCAAAACTTTCATGAAATACCGGAAGTTCTTCAATTTTATACTAAAATTTGAAGTCTTCACTCTCACTAGGAGGGTGCACGTGCTATGCCTTCTATTAAAGCTTCAACTTGTTTTTCCTCATTTGATTAATTTCTTCTCTAAAATATTGATTTTTTTGGTTGGTATCATCGCTACCCATACATGGACAATTTTCTTCTCTAATGTCAAAATTCATGACATTTTCTCTTTCCCAACCCCTTCCACCTCTTCCTCTTTGAGCCATATCAGCAACAAAATGAAGCAACAGATCTAATCCAAAACTATTACAGCAGCAAGACTGATCAAAGACCAAGAAATGGAAGGCTCAATCAAGAAATACAACTCCTAGCACTGATTTGAATCAATGATAAGAATCTAGCATCAAGAAACAATGATATGGCACCCTCGATCACAGGTAAGAAACCTTCTATAATGGAAATCAAGTTCACAGCCTCCAAATCGAAGCAGGAATATAACCCGACTGATGTAGTCACACAAAAGAGAGAACCTAACTGATGTCGTCACACTCAGCAAGGCTTGAACAGGTGAGATCACACCAGAATAGGCTTCGTTGGCTATCGATTAGGCCGTAAAAGCAAAAGTCGAGCAGTAACACTTAATTCGAAGCTCTGTTATGCTTCGATTGTGCTGCTGCAAAAGAATCAACCTTCGACAGGAACTTCACACCAGAATTTGAATCTTTGACTGATGATTCTTGAAGCAAATCCCTCAATCGATCTTAATCTGTGCTGCTGGACAAGTCTCGACCACTGTAAGAGAAGAGAACAGGTGTACGATCACTGTAGACTAAAGCTACACAGAAATTGGACCTTCGACTGCCATAATTCTTCAAATCAACTGACTCTCTCTCTTCAATTGGGACTGCTATCACCAAATCAAGCTTTGACACAAGAGATTGATGGAGATAACCTTTCACGAGCTATGATTACTGACATAGAAGACCTTTGAACCCTAGATGAAGTCAATCGAGGTTGACAAAGGATTTCGACCACTGCTGCTCCAAAATACTCCATATTGACTGGAGGAATTACTGGTATCGTGCTGCTATAAAAGCTTCTAATGCTGGTCTGGAGCTTGTGACTACTTTGTTTGACCTTAAATGAACCCTAATCCATGGATTGCAAAGGATAACTGCTGCTTGATCATGACTGAGATGGAATACACCATTGTTGTCACAAAAACAGAAGATGACAGGAGAAAACATCACCACAGAGGAATCAAATATCAGGCTCTGATACCAAATGATGTGATGCTCACCAACAAATCAATGATTTGTGTGAGAAAATGCAAGAAGGGGAGAGAAAATGAAGGAAAATCAAGTGAATTTCTAATTTCTAGAGAGAGAAAGAGCTAAAGCTCTAATTACAATTCACAATCTGTTAAAAATGATCAAAAACTGAATACATCCAACTCTAATTGACTATTTATAGACATTCAAAGCTATAACTACCCTCTAACGAACTCAAACTAACATCCAACTCAAAATAACAAGTAACTAACTGTTGGAAATATACCACATCCCACATCGCCCAAATATTGGGTTTGACATAGCTTCATATACTTGTTTGGGTCCTCCACTTATAAGCTTAGGCTTGTAAGTTGGAAACTTAACATGGTATCAAAGCATATTGTTCTTGGGCCTATTGAGCCCGTATTTGTTACCCACATGACAGGCCTATGTTGCCCCTACACGTGAGGGGGAGTGTTGGAAATATACCACATCCCACATCGCCCAAATATTGGGTTTGACATAGCTTCATATACTTGTTTGAGCCCTCCACTTATAAGCTTAGGCTTGTAAGTTGGAAACTTAGCACTAACTATAGAAGCTTCTACAACATATTAATACAACTAGGAACAAAAGACAAATAAAAACAATTGCTAGAAGCTGCTGTTGGACAGCTGCTTATATTGTGCCACATCAGTTCCAATTACATTGTTTCTTCACAAGAGAATATCAGTTACGTTGTAATTTTGGCATGTCTGATCTGGAGCCTGGATCTGATCTTATTTTATTAAAAATTTTGTAAACCTGTCTTCCTTCATTTCTTTGTTTTCAATGGTTCTTCACCTATTTTACCCTGCAGATGTAGGCTTCAGGTGTTCAGTGCTTCTTATGTCTGATATGTCTCTGTTGTAACTTGTAACTTGGCCATCTTAAAAACTCATGTTTTGCTTCTAAGACTCCTTAGGCTTTCTTGTTATCATATTAGACTGGAATAGGGTATATCTTCGTATGCATTTTTCATTGTACACTAGTTTTTATTTCTATTTTCTGGAACCAAGTACAAGATTGGCCTTCTGATGTGTTTCTTGGATAGTTAGAGCTAAAGTTAATCTAGTTGTCATTGACTGTTTTAAAGTCATTGTACATCAAACAATTTGTATAATTTTTCAATCCTGCTACTCAAATTGGATGCTGTCATATTTATACATTCTCAAACTCATAATGAAGATTCAATTATGCATCTGCTCTCTCAGACTCATAATAAATGCCTTAGATATGGTATTGAGGGTTACTTGTTGGTAGCTGAGTGTCATTATATCTTGATTGTTGACTAAAATGTGTAATCTGAAAACCTCCGTTTCCATGGTTATGCATGGCAGCATGGACTGTTGGCTGGATAACATGTCACTCTGTGATATAAATATCAGAGAGTATTTTGTTATATCAAGCATTGGCCCGTCCTTTGAGTATTTTGTTATATGTTGGACATTATGTTATACTGGGCATGAAAGAAATATTAATGTTATTTCTGTAATAAATTATATGATTTATGTGACATCGGTAGCTGAGTCTATGATGAAGTTTCATCACAACATAATTTAAGTATTTATTTTCTCTAATAACTAGTATACATAGTGAAATAAGTTCATTGATATTGAAAGATATACTGAAGGTTTTGGTTCATCGATATGCTTGCAAATATGGTGGCTACTGGCACACTCCTCTTCGCTTCCCACACTCCACACATACTGCACACGAAAATTAAATTTATGTGAATGTGGAGTATGGGAGGCTAAAAGTGTACTGCCAGCAGAGCTACAATTATAAATATGTTCTCAATTTAAATAAATAAATAAAAATAAAAAGGCTTGAGTTCTTTGGGTTCTCTATCAACATTTTTATTAGAGAAGATGCTTTAATTTGCATCCATACCAGATTTTTTTCCCCACTATTTATGTTTAGCCATTTGTTTCGTCAGCTTTGGTATAGGCTTTCAAAGACCTTAGCTGAGGATGCTGCTTGGAAATTTGCTAAAGAGAATGGGATTGACATGGTTACAATAAATCCAGGCTGGTGATTGGTCCTCTCTTACAGCCGACTCTTAATCAAAGTGTGACACCAGTTCTGAACTTCATAAATGGTACTCTCCATCTACTAGTTAGGATGGTTTATATGGTTTTCCTACATGTACATGCTTTTTGTCTCATTATTAACTCTATCCAATAGGCAAGAACCCTCTGAAATGAAAATCAAAGTATAAAAGTAAATTAGAAGGAAACCACATGCCTTAATTTTGCAGCTGAACTAGTATATATTTGAGCTAGAATTTGACAAAATCCAACAGCAATTTAGCGATAACCAGGGTCTTAAAAATCGTTGGTATCGATGATATATCGTCGTATCGACACTAAGCGACACGATATCCTCATGCGATATGTAAAACACAAAGTATCGAGAGATATATCGACGATATTGCGATATATCGTCACTTATCGAAGATATCGCGACTAATCGAACTTACCGTCAGTTTTCTGCAGTTTATCGGCGATATTTGGTCGATATACCGTCGATATATGGATGCTATATCGTCGAATATCATCAAGGCAGCCTGCTTTCAGTTTGTTCTTCCCACCGGCATCCTTGCCACCATCACAGAAGAAGAAGAAGAAGAAGAAGAAGAAGAAGAAGAAGGAAGAAGAAGACGATGAAAGGCTAACATACCTGCTAGGCTGGCCATGCCATCGTTGTCGTCCGCTGGTCATCATCGAACCCCCTAGGCTGCTTGCTTGCCTGCCGCCTCTAATAGTCTTTTTTTTTCCTTTTTGTCGGTGGAAGGAGGTCCTAACCTATTTTAATTACCTCTTTCCCTTTTGTTTGTCTCATTATCTCATAAAGCTTTTTTTAAATAAAAAAAAATGCTCCGAGACCCCCTCATAAAGTCAGTCATAAGCAGGGTCTTAAAAATCGTTGGTATTGACGATATATCGTCGTATCGACACTAAGCGACACGATATCCTCATGCGATATGTAAAACACAAAGTATCGAGAGATATATCGACGATATTGCGATATATCGTCACTTATCGAAGATATCACAACTAATCGAACTTACCGTCAGTTTTCTGCAGTTTATCGGCGATATTTGGTCGATATACCGTCAATATATGGACGCTATATCGTCGAATATCATCAAGGTAGCCTGCTTTCAGTTTTTTCTTCCCACCGGCATCCTTACCACCATCACAGAAGAAGAAGAAGAAGAAGAAGAAGAAGAAAGAAGGAAGAAGAAGACGACGAAAGGCTAACATACCTGCTAGGCTGGCCATGCCATCGTTGTCGTCCGCTGGTCATCGTTGAACCCCCTAGGCTGCCTGCTTGCCTGCTGCCTCTAATAGTCTTTTTTTTTCCTTTTTGTCGGTGGAAGGAGGTCCTAACCTATTTTAATTACCTCTTTCCCCTTTTGTTTGTCTCATTATCTCATAAAGCTTTTTTTAAATTAAAAAAAAATGCTCCAAGACCCACTCATAAAGTCAGTCATAAGCAGGGTCTTAAAAATCGTTGGTATCGATGATATATCGTTGTATCGACACTAAGCGACACGATATCCTCATGCGATATGTAAAACACAAAGTATCGAGAGATATATCGACGATATTGCGATATATCGTCACTTATCGAAGATATCGCGACTAATTGAACTTACCGTCAGTTTTCTGCAGTTTATCGGCGATATTTGGTCGATATACCGTCGATATATGGACGCTATATCGTCGAATATCATCAAGGCAGCCTGCTTTCAGTTTGTTCTTCCCACCGGCATCCTTGCCACCATCACAGAAGAAGAAGAAGAAGAAGAAGAAGGAAGAAGAAGACGATGAAAGGCTAACATACCTGCTAGGCTAGCCATGCCATCGTTGTCGTCCGCTGGTCATCGTTGAACCCCCTAGGCTGCCTGCTTGCCTGCCGCCTCTAATAGTCTTTTTTTTTCCTTTTTGTCGGTGGAAGGAGGTCCTAACCTATTTTAATTGCCTCTTTCCCTTTTGTTTGTCTCATTATCTCATAAAGCATTTTTTAAATAAAAAAAAAAAAGCTCCGAGACCCCCTCATAAAGTCAGTTATAAGGACTCATAAGTCATAACACATGACTTTATTCTTTCTTTCTTCCTTTTCTTTTCTTTTCCTTTTTTTTTTTTTTTTTTTTAAAATTTTAAGTTAAAGCAAATACAATTTTATATATATATTATTTACATTTTTATCTTTAACTTTGTGACCTTTTAAAAATGTCCTACTCATTTTTTATGTTTATTTTAGTTTAGTTATATATACATACATATATGAGTCTGGTCCTACAAGGACAGGTTGATGTAAGTTACGTCAACACTATGCATTGGGTGTTGTACCATAGGCATGTATGAGTTATACAGTATTTTAATATTATGTGACATTTAAATATTATTGAATTTGCGTAAATTCTTATTATTTATTTTCTCACTGCATCACACTTTTTATACCCTAAACAATACATATTTGTATTATACACATTTAAATTACAATCTTTTGATCCTAAATTGTGTATTAGAGTCTAAATCATTGTTTTCCAGAGTTTCAATAAAAATATCCATGTTTAACTCATAATATCCACCATATCTTTAAAACGATATCGATATTGTCGATATATCCAACGATATATCCGATATATTCGTATTTTTGGACCCTCGATATATCCATCGATATCGATATTAATGTCCTTGGCGATAACTTGTAGGAATGGGGCTATTCAAACACTTTGTTCGTGGCTAGAGGTACAAAAGCTTTAAATAAGGTAACTAGATCAGATATGTTAGCTCTTGATACTCATAGGTCTGTGTCGTCCTGATGGCTTTAGTAGTCTTTTAAAGGTTCGAAAAAGTGGGGACTAAAGTTACTCACTTTTATCTTAGTGGTGTAGGACTTAAGGTTGGGAGTTATCTTGCAAAGGAAGGGTGGTGTCTATCCAACCTGATTAGTATTTTAATTTATAATAATTTTATTACTTTGCTTATCAATTAAATTTTTAAATAATTTATAGAATGATTGCTAGAGGCTTATCAAATATCATCACAAATTACTCTTAATTTTCAGTTATTATTAGCATCATCATGGTTGTCGTCGTCATCATCGTCATCATCATTGTCACTTGTGAGCAAATCCTGTGATAACCAGCGTACCATTTTTCCAAAAAAAATACGAAGGATGAGAAATATGCTTCAACATACCATAGTTAGATGTGATTTCCAGGAAATACTTCTCTTGTGATGTTTGAGATGATACTCTTATAACTTCTGCCAGAAAAGTGGTGTATGTAGTTCTTTAGTAGAAGTAATATCTCTTTCTAAACATAACCTTGTATATGCTGTCCTTCTGATCCAAGTGGTTGTGCTTTATTTGATGTAGGAGCTGAAACATTTCCCAATGTAACTTATAGATGGGTTGATGTTAGAGATGTTGCTAATGCACATATTTGTGCATATGAACTTCCGTCAGCTAGTGGAAGATATTGTTTAGTTGGGAGAGTAACACACTCCTCTGAGGTGGTAAAGATTTTGCACAAGCTTTACCCTGATTTCAGTCTTCCTAAAATGTAAGTTATTTATATTTGTTATTTCCAAGGCATAACATGTCAGTATTTTACTCATTATTGCAATTGACAGAATTGACTAAGGGCCTGTTTGGGTGTCAAATTCAGAATTAATCTTTTTTAAAAAAAAATTCATGGTATTGAAGGCACAAATCTATCACTTTGAACTAGAGTGAGAGGCCCTATTTTATGTACCTGTTCTACAGTTAATGGATGGTGTAGACTTTTTGCACGTAAAACGGTCAAGAAAGCATATATAGGCCACTTTGAACATACTGCCTATCAATGAATTGGATCTGCCTATTTCAGCAGTTTGAAATTTCTGTCTGGGCTATCTTAACCTGCTGCTCACAATCTAGAGGTCTGAAGGAGCTTCAGTTGTCTCACTTATCATTTGGAAATATTACAATTATCCTTATTAATAATGTTGCGGGTGACTTGTCCATAGATGTGTTCACAAATTGAATGCTCAAAATTGTAGGTGAGCTATATGAATGGTATGGCAAGGAAGGACATTAAAATTTAATTTTATCTTCCCTTCCCTTCTCAATTTTTTTCATCAATACTAATTCAGCTTTGTTAGATTGACAGTGCACTACCACACTGGCAGGCACATGAAATGGCAGTTTTCTGGATTGTTTAATTAAAACCCTCCCCCCCCCCCCCCCCCCCCCAACCTCCCCAAAAAAAAAGGCTTTTTTTTTTTTTTTTTTTTTGAGAGTTTATGTTTCAAAGATGCTGCATTTAATCAAATGACCCATTTTTCAAGAATTTGCTTCGTCACTAGTAGCACCCGATATCTAATAGAATTTTGAGATAATCGACATCTCTGTTTCATTCTGGCAGATGTGCAGATGACAAGCCTTCCATGCCAATTTACCATGTATCCAAGGAGAAAGCAAAAAGTTTGGGCATAGACTTCACTCCTCTGGAGGTGAGCTTAAAGGATACCATTGAAAGCTTGAAGGAGAAGAATTTCTTCAGTGTATAATTCGTGGTATATACCGCCAAGTCATGCATGTATATATTTTAAACATGTGGTCTTCATCCTTCAATTTTATTTGTTTTGAGCTTCATTTTCGCCTGAGGTTGGCCAGTCATTAAGGGTGGGTTTTATCTTGTAATATAAATTTGACTGTAAACCTTGCAAAAATGTGTAAGCCTGGAAGTCTGTATGTCTCCCATATACATTTTTATATGCCACGGTACTTAATTATGTAATTGCTGGCAGATTGAACATAAGATATAGTTCAGTATACCACGAGGAATTACATTATCCTGCTTCTTTTCTTTAAGTTCAGTAAAAAGATGTCAGACTCTATTCAACTAGTGCTTCATTAACTGCTTGACTAAGGCTCCCATGTGGGAACTGTAGCAATTTGAATACAACTAGGTTGAACATTGTATTAGATGTTTTTTCTAGCTCCATTCAACATATGTGAAGATAACCTCAGAGGGTAGTGCTTCTGGCAAAGGACTACGGATTAAGAATCAGAGGCACGGAGTTCGAATATTCACCCTCTTACTATCGGATGCATGAGCTTGTGGGTAGATTGTGCATAGCAAAATGCTACTCTAAGCCCAAAAGTTGGTAGGAATAGACTTGGAATATCCATGTTTGGCCCCAAAAAAAAAAAAACAACAAACAACAACGAAGAAACCATATGTACAGTTAAATCAACACTAGCTTTTTTACTTTGATGCGTAGTTAGTTCTCTAGGTCATTTGATTGTTCTCTAACCTAATGTGGAGGAGGTCAATGGCCTGGCTAAGGAGGATCAAAAAGCATATATGTATTACGTCATTGCTATATCTATATATATATATATATATAGGATGATGATTAGGTAAGCACGTGCTGATATAACTTATATCAAAACCTGCATTGGGAGTTGTACCTTGTGCATTAATGAGATGTGAGGTGCATTGAATCAATGCAAGGGGTACAACCCCCAATGCATAGTGCTGATGTAACTTACATCAGCACGTGTTGATGGGATCACCTCTGTATATATATATATATATATATATATATATGTTGTCGCACCCATCCGCTTCCCTTCAAGCCCCCTCAAGAGGAGTTAGGTGGTGGGGCTCATGTGAGCCTCACCCATTGTGAGAGGATTGGAATATTGGATAGGGGCGGTGGTAAGATCAGCATTTTCCTTTGTATTATGATAAGCTTGTTGTTGCTGCTGCAGCTAGCTACTTGGATCGATGTTGTCATCTTTGTTGTTTCCATAGTCGGTAAGTGATAACCCCAAAAGAACCAAAAAAAAAAAAAAAAAAAAAAGGGAAATATATAGTTAGAGATGTTAGATTACATTCAAGAGGATTTAAAATAACTAATTGGATATCTTTGCATGAAAGAGTTTGGAAGCAACTAAAACACTTTTGATAATAATAAGACATTTTCCTTCCAAATTCATTTTCAAGATGCATTTTTTTCTTAAATGGCAAACAGAACCATTTATTTACTCATAAAGAAATATACATTAGAACTTAGAAGCAAGTACCACCCCAACACCCCTCCATCAATTCTTCATTCAGGGAGGCCTGGATGGCAACAAAAAGAAATTTGTGGGTAGGGACAGCATAGCATAAAGGACCAATGTCTAGTCTAGTTCCCATAGCAGATCGAATTAATGGCAGTGAAGATGATGATCACTAGGACCACAAGCAGCATCATGACTGCAAATTGAAACAGCTTCTCCATTCTCTCTATGAAACTACTTGGCCAAAAGGTTTAAGGAATGAGATCAAATTTGCAAGGATGGTTCTTTGTGGAGAGGCAGCCTCCCCTTTTTATGGAGGACATGGTCCAACTAAACTTGGAAAGAAAACGATGGACATCTAGTATGAAATTTCATTCCACTTTTGGTGATTCTTTGTGTGGAAGGCTGTGATGAAGCCCACAAAGACCATAAAAATCCCTTTATGGCATTTGCCCAGAAAAATCCTACAATTTGGCTAAAACGTCAGACTGCACCCAACTTTTTGAAAATGCCTAACTAGCTAATTTGTTTCCATTCTGGACACAACTATAACCCTATTGCTGGTTTGGTCTTGTTACCCTCATCTCCTCTCTTTCTCTATCCTCTCTCTCTCTCGTCTGATGCGGAAAATGACACGGGAATTTGCTTAATTTTCTTGTTATCTTCTTCTTGGTCCTATCATACTCATGTCCATGTGCCGATTGGTGGCCATGAATCGACTTCCTTTGGAGCTAAAGTCAGACGACGAATCACACACCACCTCCGTCTCACCACTTCCAACCATCCCCACGCCGCAAAACCACCGCCTATTACCAGATCAGCCCAAAATCGAGGACAGCGCCACCACGCAGCTCACCACTGTCGACGAGTTCTACGAGGACCATCTCCCCACCCCGAATTCCCACATCCAGCAACTACGGCCTCAACCTCGACTGGGTTGACCCTAGGCTACGCGCCGTCCTACTTCATCTATTCCGTCCACAACTTAGTCACCGCTTACTGGGGGATTTGTAGCGGGAAATTTTGTGAGGTTGTAAGGATTCAACCGTTGGAGGAGGAAGAGGAGGCGGCGTTGAAGCACTTTTTGCACATGTTGTTGGAAAAAGGTAACCCGACCTTTGTAGAAATTGGATTGCATTTTCCTTTGTTGGGGATGGCTTTGGGACGGTTGGGGATGTGGCTAAGGAATGATTGGTAGATATTCTTTTTACCGACCAGATTTCCCTGTAAGTAGTGTCTAGTTCATTGAATTTGTAATTATTTCATGCCAGCTGGAACTTTTTGCAACTTTCCCATTTGTTTTTCTCTCACTTTCTTGCAACAAATTGTCAACATACTGTAGCTTTATCAATACATTGCGTGATCATTCCTCCTCACAATACAAGCTTTTCTTTGATCATATTCTTCCCTCCTATCTTGTTATCCCTTTCAGATACTTCATATGGTCTTGAGGTATCAAGATAAGATGGCCTGAAGCAGTTCCTTTCGGTATCGCTACGAGCATATTGGCAAGATTGGGATCCTCTACTTTCCGTGAAATCGGTTTGGTGTATGGTGTGAAAGATGATCTCAGAAAGCTGGAGAATACACTTTCCACCATCAAAGCCGTACTTCTGGATGCGGAGGAGAAGCAAGAAAATAGCCATTTGGTGCAAGATTGGATGAGGAAGCTCAAAGATGTCGTTTACGATGCTGATGATGTGTTGGATAAGTTCTCTACCAAATCTTTGCAACGTAATATGGAAATTCGAGGAAGAATGAAAGAGAAGGTACGTGAATTCTTTTCGTCTTCGAATCAACTTGCTTTTCGCTATAAGATGGGTCTTGAAATAAAAGAGATCAGAGAGAGACTAGATGAGATTGCAGCTGATATGTCTAAGTTCAACTTCACGGAGAGCCTTGGAAATATTCGAGTTGAAAATAAGAAGAGGGAACAGACCCACTCTTTCATATTGGCATCGGCTATTATTGGAAGAGAAAGAGAGAAAGAGGAAATTGTAAAATTGTTGATGTGCTCAAGCAATCAAGAAAATGTTTCAGTTGTTGCTATTTTTGGTATGGGGGGTTTGGGCAAAACCACTCTTGCTAAATTGGTATACAATGATGAGAGAGTAGTAAAGAATTTTGAGCTGAGGATGTGGGTGTGGGCTTTTGGAGAATTCGATGTAAAATTGCTTGCAGGAGAAAATAATAACATCTGCTGCTAATACGGAACTAGAAAACTTGGAGATGCATCAGTTGCAGAATCTCGTTCGAGAAAAATTGGAGATGGATCAGTTGCAGATTCTTCTTCGAAAGAAGTTGGAAGGGAAGAGATACCTACTTGTATTGGATGACGTCTGGAATGAAAATCATGAGAGGTGGGTTCAGTTAAAAGATCTGTTAATGGGAGGTGCCAATGGAAGTAAAATTTTGGTGACTACACGCAGTAAAAAGGTTGCTTCTGTTATGGACGTAGATTCCCCATATCACCTGGAAGGTCTATCAAAAGATAAGTGCTGGACTTTGTTTAAGCAATTGGTGTTTAAAGAAGGACAGGAGGAAGAGCATCCGAACTTAGCAGCAATTGGGGAAAACATTGTGAAAAAGTGCCAAGGAGTTCCTCTTGCAATAAGGACATTAGGGAGCATGATGAGATATAAAACTGAAGAGATCGAGTGGTTGTCTGTCCAAAATAGTGAAATTTCGGAATTACCGAGAGAGGATAATGACATCTTATCAATACTCAAATTAAGCTTTGATCAAATGCCAATTTATTTGAAACAATGTTTTGCCTACTGCGCAATTTTCCCCAAGGGCTATGAAATTGAAAAGAAGAGGTTGATCCAATTATGGATGGCGCAAGGATACATTCACCCACAAGGTAGAGACTGGCATTTAGAAGATATTGGTGATCAGTATTTCAAGCAATTAGTTTCGGGGTCATTTTTTCAAGAGGCTTACAAAAGATGATTACAGCAGTATAATAAGTTGCAGAATGCATGATCTTATACATGATCTTGCACAATCAGTTGCTGGAACCGAATGTGTAATTGCACGTGTCGATGCAGGAAATATATCTGAAAGAGTTCATCATGTGTCATTTAATTGTCAGTTTTCTTCATCATCGGAAGTTCCATCACCATTGCTTAAAGCAAAGAAGATGCGGACATTTATTTTGCCAGTTCAGTATCACAAGTATTATATATCAATTGATGATGCTCTTATTTCCTGTTTTGTGTGTTTACGTGTGTTGGATTTACATAATTCAAGGATTGGGAAGCTTTCGGGTGCCATAGGTGACCTGAACCATTTAAGGTATCTTGATCTCTCTGGAAATGTTCATATCACAATGCTCCCCGGTTCTGTTAGCAAGCTGCAGAATCTGCAGACACTAAAACTCCAGAGGTGTCGCAGACTTAAGGAACTGCCCAGGGACATTAGAAAAATGATTAACCTTAGACATCTTGAGATCAATGGATGCAGCAGATTGACTCACATGCCATCTGGGCTAGTGCATTTGACTTCTCTTCAGACATTACCAAGATTTATCGTGGGCGAAAACTTTTCCAATTCCAAACTTATCGGTGGGCCAAGTGTGTTGAACAGCCTAAACTTTCTTAGAGGTGAGCTACGTATTGAACATCTTGAACATGTGAAGAATGCTACATCTGAATCCAAGGAAGCAAATATGAAGGGGAAACAATACCTTCAAGCCTTGAGATTATATTGGTACAGAGAAGATGATGATGGCGGGGACGCTGATGATGCATTGTTGGAAGGCCTCCAGCCCCACCAAAATTTAAAAGAGTTGCATTTATGTGGGTATGGTTGTGTCAGATTCTCTAGTTGGCTGATGGCTAGCATGGTTACATTGCTTCCGAATCTAGTTAAGATTACTTTTGAGAGCTGTGTTAGATGCCAACATCTCCCACCATTTGGTCAACTGCCTTTTTTGAAGGTTCTCGAACTTTATATTTTAACTGCCCTTGAGTACATCGATGATGATAATACTTCTCCTTCTTCATCAAATTCGGCGAGTGAAGCAAGAGGATGTTTGTTCTTCCCATCCCTAAAAGAACTCAAACTCTATGAGTTACCTCTTTTGAAGGAATGGCCAAGAGAAGTTGTGATTGTTAATAACTATGGGTCAACAACAGCAATAGCAGCACTGCAGCAGCAACAAGAAGTATCATTGCTATCATTTCCTTGCCTTACCACGTTGAATATTAAAGATTGCCCTAGCTTGACATCCATGCCATTGCTTCCAAATCTTGAAGAACTTATGATTGAAAATGTTACTGAGAAGCTCTTACAGTCACTCATGATGGTAGCAGCGACAAATAGCTCAACAACCTCTTCATCTCTTGCTAGATTAAAGTCTTTGAGAATTAGTTCCTGTAAAGATTTAGTGTCCCTGCCGGAGGAAGGGTTGGCAAACCTCACTTCTCTTGAGCGCCTGGAGATTTCCTGCTGTGAGAAATTGATATCTCTACCAGAAAAGATGTCTCTTCTTGTTGCATTACAAGAATTGATAGTTTTTGGTTGCGAGCATCTATCACAAAAATATGCAAGGGAAACAGGAGAGGATTGGCCAAAGATAGCTCACATTCCGAAGATTTATTTTGGTGAGTGGTAGCAATATTGATTATGATATCCGCGTTGGGGGGCAGTGGATCATCAACTGGCATGCACAGGCTTTATACGTGTGTATTACTCCTCTATTTTTATCTTTTAAATATATATTGCATCATATTTTATTAATTATTTTTTCCTCTTCCTTGCTTTAGGTTCTGATGATTCCTTATCTATTAATTATTGTTTTTGAAGTTATTAGAGGAGCAATAGGATTTCATTCTTATGTGATCATCCATCTTTATTGGCATTGCAGTTCTACACACTAACAACTGACACCAATTATAGTGGAATAATCTCTGTTCCTCTATCTTACTTTTCTTTTGTTATTTCTTTTCAAGGATATATTATGTTGTGTTTAATAATCATTTGATGAGTGTTGTATGTTATAAAAATAAAAATAAAAAGGAAGGGGGGTGGGGGGGGGGGAGCTTGACATCATATTACTTTCTCCAGGTGTTTTGGAGTTCAATGATTGTGTATTATTGTGAATTTCAAAGTATCATCTTCCAATATGTCTTTTAAATATCAAAATCTTGTTTCAGGTGAGGTTTTAGTGGTTCTATAAAATGTGAACAGAACATGCAACAAGCAGTGAACCACCCTTTTTCCCTAACGGGTTATTTACAGTGGAGTGCTATTTGACACATTGGCTTATAGAGGCGAGGTGTTTTACCAGTCAAAGAGAGCTTGGATTAACTCAGATCCATCTAAGGTGGTTTTCTTTGTTTGTTTGGTGGCTAGAGATAAATGCTTAACACTGACCATTTGATAAATAGGAAGTGAATGATTCCAAAAAGGTGCATTATGTGTGAAGAAGTGGCGGAGTTGATGGACCATCTCCACTCATGATTTGCTTGCTGCGTGATGGATTAGGTCCGGGACCAAGGATATCTAAGGGGTTTGGAATGGTGTTCTGCATTCCATCTTTTGGTGTATTTGGAAGGAAAGAAATCGAATAATTATCTGATTTATAATCTATTTTGGTGAAAAAGCTATTGTTTTTGGAAACTTACATCGGGTAGGAGGTTGTGATACTCTTTTGTACATTTTTTGGATTCTCTTAGGAACTAATTAGGTTTTTTTGGAGACTTACGTATATGTCTCATGTACAAGGGCTATGCCCTTTTTAAATTACAAGTATCTTTACTTCCAAAAAAGAAAAAAAAGAGGAAAAAAAATAGTAATAATAATTTTTAGGACTTGAGATTAAAGCGCATAAATTTGTATTTCTAATATTGATTTACCTTGATGATAGTTGGTATTTATGCTCTTTCTTAGAAAGAGCTTGTATGCAATTTGAAATTCAGAAAGGTTATCAAATGTTTTTTTTCCCCCGGTTTCTTTAGGGTCATATTTGTTTTATATTTGTATTTGGGGTTTCTTTCCTGTACCAAGAATTGCAAGATGATTTCTGTTGCTCTGTCTCCTTCTTTTGTTCTTCATGTTTTAAGTAAGAAGGATAATTTGTTGACAGTTAATGCCTATTATCTTTCTACATTATTTGATGTCACGTGTCCAAATAGCAAATGGTGGGATTCATCATCCATCAGGTCTTTTCTCTTGAAAATACACGTCCAACTAATTGTTGCTGCTTGCAAGTGGTTGATGTTCATACCCCATGTATGTGCATTTGCCAGTTTCAGTGAAGAAGGTGACATCTATCAGTTCTTGATCTTCACTTTCACCACCTATGCTTCTCAAGTTTCAACCATCTCATTATCCTTAGTTTTAGGTATTTTATCATATACTATTGAATAATTGTCATGTATATACTTTTACCTCTATCTAGTGATCTATCAACCTATGTCATATTTGGTTCAGTCTAATCAATACTTGGGGATTTAGGGTTAAGCTGTTGTATAGTGTGATAGGGTTATGCTGTTGTCTAGCATGAAGAAGAATCTGTTAGAGTGATCTGGAACCTATGGGTCTGTATGAAAGCACAGAGTCTGTTCAGCCAAGTGTGAATGTGAACCCAGAAGTATTTCGTTGTTGCAGTTTTTGTGTATGTCAGTTCAGAAACAGGCAGAACTATACTGAGGATTGTGCAAGGAGCTTGATTTTTCAGATGTAAGACAACAGTGGTAGCAAAATCGCTAGGCTTCAGGAGCCTCCAGTTACTGATTATTAAAAACATTCATAGTTGGTGTCTACTTATGGGGCTTCAAATGTTTCCATGCAGCATTGCCCACAGATAGAAATTTGTCATGTTTGATGATATCAGAATGGAAATGGAATTTCACATCACTTTGACTGTTTGAAATTCCGAGTGCTTCAAATTGACATCACTACCAAAAGAAATGTGTTGCCTTGCTGCTTTATTAAACTGAAAATTTACAGCTATCCCAACCTGTTAAAAAGCTGCCAAAAGAAAATGGGTAAGGATTGGCCCAAGATCGCTTAAATCCTAAAGGTTATACTGCAAGTCTGCAAGAGGAATGGTGGGACTAAAGCTGATATACTAATTTGGAAGGTTTCCTTTGGGTGCTACTATTATTCAACGAGTACCAACAAATAGGGTGGTAATAAACTTTTCTCGTGTTTTGTAAAAATTTAATTCCAAATCACGAGACATATTAAAATAAGAAAATAGGGAAAGACAGTTTTGGTCTACCTATTTATAGTTTTGGTCTACCTATATAAGTATGTAAAATTGTGTCTAAATGATTCTCAGTGGTTGAGCATTTGTTTTTAATTTTCATATTTGTTATTATACTGAATTTCATCAGTCTTTTGATAAATAAATCCCTTCATTTGTTTCTTTCTTCCAGGAAAGTGTGTTGTTTAATCTTAGGAGGAACTGATGAAAGTATGTATATGGTTACTTTCTTGATCATTTGGTGAATGTGTAGTTAAACCTAAGAATGGACTGAGGAAAGTATGTATGTGATTACTTTTTTGATCATTTGGTGAAGAGAGCAGTGTCAAAGTAATGATTTATCTTGCCTCTTACCAATCTCTAGTCAATTTCCCCTTTCTTCTGATGTGGACTGTTCTCTTGTGCTTACTACTAGTGTAAATTTCTCGTGGATGATTAAATTTAACAATAAGAAAAAATTTTCTTCTGGGTCCTCTTTTGCTTCTGCTCAAAACTCAACATGTCATTGTATTCACAGTTATGATACACAAATGTGCATCTACAACTTGCAATATGGATTCACTACAACTAGCTTAAGTACTAATGTCTAATTAATAAGGGAAATTTATACAAACCTTAAGATATTTTATTATTTTTCTCCATAATTTTCTCATCAGCTTGGCTTAGATTAAAACCATAATTGAAGGCCATGGCATCAACCCAATTTTCAGAGATGGATCATTATTATTCTTGGTTTTACTATGTCTTTTTGTTGAACTCTATGGGATTTGTGCCTTCCCAGTTTGTAGGTGATGAATAGCTTCCATAGATCTTTAGTTTGTTTGTTGCTCACCTGTGAAATTGGAACTACTAATGACGCTTCAAATATTCTGTACTTTTTTTCTTTTTCTGGTCTGAGTTTATGTGTGTTTGTAATTGTTTTTTAAGAGGGTAGTCAAGTTCTGTTTGTACTGCTTCCCTGGCTTTGACATTCCTACAATTTTGGAAAGCCTTGTGGAGATGCCAGTTTGGGGTTTCACCCATTAATATGATCTTTAAAACTTCATTACTCAAAGTTCTGCTTCTTTAGTGCTTTTACATTCAATAATGGTTTCATCTTTGGAGTCTAGAATCCTAATTGGAAATACCTTAGTGTTCTACTATGTTGTTATCCAACCATTAACTTTACTTGAGCAATATCTCTTGTAATTATTAAGTACACCAATGTATGCCTATAAAATTTTACAATAAGAATAATTTGTAATTATATCTACTAGTTTCACTATGTCTTCAAGTGAAAGGTGATTAACCTAGTAAAAATCAAAGTTTAGACCATAACTATCAATTATACAGCAAGAAATGATCGTTTCTTTTGTAATGGGTGTCAAATTAAGGTTGAAAATTGAGTTATAGGGATATTTGAGGTTGTCTTTTCCAATTTTCAAATTTCGTTGCTCTCTTCCATAGGTGGGAAGCTCGTTGTATCGGTGGGTCTAGGAGATGATCAATGTTTGTAGCATTAAGAACCTTTATCATATTCATAGACTGAGCCTTGCAAACAATACTTAGGTTTGAGGTAAAGATGATCCCACTAAATTGGAATGAACTTCAAGCTTTTTGTAGAATTGCCCTATAAACTTTTCCTCTCCTCATAGAGACATAGAATAGCACCAGTAGGAACAACTATTGATATGCAATGACGCAAAAAGGAATATCAAAGCCACCTTTACATAATCCTTCTCTAGGGCTTTGATTTTCATTTTTGCCTCACTGCATATCAAGGCCACCTTGGGGTTCAAATAGGATATGGTAATTTCCAACTTCCACATCTTGTATCAATGCATACAACTTGTACCAGTGTTTTAATGTGCATCACTTAAATATGTTGGAGCAACAAACAGTATAGGGAAGAACTTCAGTTTTCATCTAAGATAGGGACGTTCCTTCAATCTGAATTTTCCCTGTTTGTGGACTATGGAATTTTCTACCTTCTTGTTAGCCATAATGCTCTGTTTGTGCAAATCCTTGAGAGAATTATGCCTTAACATATATATATATATATATATATATGATGGGTTTTGTATCTTGGTGCACATTTTGATGATGGAGACACTGTTGTGTGTAGATTTGGTGGCAGTTCTTAGTACACTGGGATTGGTTGAGATTGGATATAATGATCATTATCTTTACCTGTCTTGTGAGCAATACAGTTTTGTGTGTAGACCTTTTTGTTGAATCATTGGTTTGTTTTGGTTCATAATGGATGCAAAGAAAACGATTCAATGAGAAATGAGATCACTTAGAATCGTAATTAAATTCATGTATTCTGAATTCCCCCATGGAGTAAATGATCGAATCATTCATCTTAAATTTTGGCCACGTATAAGTGTGCTTCGTACACTTAGATTGATTTCTACACACTTAATTTGGGACTTCTTATTTGGTGAAGCAAAAGGTGAATTTCCATCTCACTGCACTTTCTATTAGATGATTAGACTGTGATCTCAAATATATATGACCTTGCACTTGCATTGCTATAGTACAAGCAGGAGAATGAAACAGAGGAGATGGTATTGACTTTGAAAAGGATGAAAATTTTCTATTATAATCATTAGCCATGCTTTGTTGCTAGATTTGATAAGATGATTGATATGATGATATTTTCACACCTGCAAAAACTAGAAGAGACTGAAACTGTGACAGGTTTCTTGCAAGCTTATGGGTTCATGCAAGTCATATCTTGGTGTTGTGCTTGGGCTAGTAATTTTAGATACTCTATTAATTTTAGTTCTTTCTTTCAACCAAATGATTCAATGAGATTGAGTTCGCTTCTCCCTGAGCAATGGAGCTTTCTAATCCACTTCCCTACCTACTGCAAAAGTGTCTAGATTTTTATTTTATTTTTATTTTTTAGATTTTTATTATTTGAGTAATTATGAGCTTCAAAAGCCCAAATTTAGAAAGCTTGGTTTAAGCCATCCAAAAGAGAGAGAGGAATCTATGTGTGATAAAGTTAGTTTGAAAAGCAGCCTGAAAGAACTCAGCCTTCTCATGGCAAAACTTGTTGCATTTGAATTGGTTTTTTGAAACAAATTTTCTGAACTTTCAGAAAAAAAAAACTCTCAACACTTCTGCAGTAGGTGGGGAAATGGATTTTCAGTTTTCAATTGGCAACCTATTTTAACTTCATCGCGGACAAAATAGACAGAGGCATGCAGCCTACTCCAGAATTCCCTTTCTGTCTTCGCCACCTTTGATGAATGAAATTAGTTGACGAAAAGTGGTTGGCTAAATTTGGATATTTACAATGTGTCCAAAACCCACTGAGCAGGACAGACCAGAAGTTTTATCTTTATCTTTCAAAGAAAAATGAAAATTCTGAAAATTCAAGAAGTTTTGTAATCATTTCATTATATTACTTAGGGGTGTTCATGGTTTTGGTTAAAACCGAAAATCAGGTTTTGGTTTGGTTTTTTTGTCATTAAGTTTGGTTTTGGTTCCAATTTTAGAAAACTGAATTAAATTGGTTTGATTTTGGTTTTCATGTTTAAAAAACCAAACCAAACTGAAAAACCGAAAAAAACAGAAAAAATATTTTATATATATATATATATATATATATATATATATATATATATATATATAATTTTATATGTTACATATTAAACTTAGTTTGTAAATTTTCTATTCTAATAAGGGAAGAATAGGTAATATATTCATAATAAACTTAGTTTGTAAATTTTCTATTCTAATAAGAGCAGAATAGGTAATAAATTCAAAATAGTAGTACACTATTGGAAGAAAGACGTTTGAAATGAGTTTGTTTTTGTAGATTTTAACTTTCTTATTGTTTTTCCTTTATTAGATTGGCATGTATTAAACTAACTATTAATGTTATGTGAGATATTAGCATGTATTAAATTGGAGATTTGAACTTGAATTTACATAACTCAATACTTTTCTATTTTGATATAATGTTTAATGTTTTTTTTAATTGTTAATGTAATGATTTTATTAAAAATATTTTCATTTGGAGTTTGGCTTGTCATTTGTTCCATTTTCAATTATTTATTGCTACTTGATAGGATAAAACCAAAACCAAACCAAACCAAACCAAAATTTTATGGTTTGGTTTTTTTATAGTATGGTTTAGTTTTGGTTTGAGAAAAAAAAAAAATCAAAATATAATGGTTTGATTTGAAATCTATCTTAAAACTGAACCACGAACACCCCTAATATTACTACATTTATGGGTGAAATGGGGGACACTTGTCCCAAATAATTCAAATATACAAATGTATATTGCCTGACCTTTCAGGTATTTGGTTTTGGAAATATAAACAAATTTGGCAACAAAAAGGAGGGAAAAATCTCAATTATTACTCTCAGGTAGTTCCGTGAACATGCCATTCGTCAGGGGAGAAATTAAAGTTTACCATCAACTACAATTGATCCGTGTCATGCACACGTTGTAAATTCTACACGTGCACCAATCAATACGCAACGATTCTACCATGAATTCGGTGATGGCGGCCAATGATCACAACTGTCATGGTCATTGATTAAATGGTCAGACCATCTTCCCTATATCAACCTTTCAATTTTTGTGGACTAAAACTAAACAATACAAACGGTCGACATTTGGTCACATAACATCACTTGGGCATCATTTTAAAAACAGTTTCTTCTTAAAATATTTTAAAGAGCATATTCAATTATCATCATCCTCTCCGTCATCACTATAATTAATTAAACTATCATCACCCATGTAAAAATTGAACTTTGCCGCCCAACATTCTGAGACTACGATTGGAAAATAATAATAATAATAATAATAATAATAATAATAAGAAGAAGAAGAAGGAAGAAGAAGAAGAAGAAGGGAGGGACTTATTCTCCACAGCTTTTTTTACTAATTCCACACCCCTCTTATGGGTAATTTTGTCATTTTCTTGTCCTCTCTCTCCATCATTCTTTTACCTCTTTTTTTTTCTCCTCCCTTTCTTCTCCGGCGGTCCAACGAGCAGACGGTAACTATGCTAGAGAAACCATCGTCGTTGCACCACCCCTGCGAATTCCTTGTATCAAATTACACTTGTTTGGTTTCTTAATGTGTACCTCCTCATCCTTTTACCCTCCACTGTCTTAACCAGTTCCAAAAAAAGAAAGAAAAAAAGCAGGGGTTTTGTTTCTTTTGAAGCTCCATTTGCAGCCATCCCCACCATTAAAAAACCATCTCAACATAAATAAATAAATAAACGTAGACTTAGAACCGTCATTTAACCATAATCAGATGGCCTTTCTCAAAAGAAAAAAAAAATTATCTGAGCACCGTTTGACGAAGCTGATCTAGCAACTTGAGCGATCACCTGCAGACAAAAAAAAAATGCCAAAAAAAAGGAAGAAAATGAAGAATGATCTGATTGTTTGTAAAGGAGAACAGAAGCCAACAACTCCATCCGCCATTGAACAAAGATTTTCATCGCCGGAAATTGGTTTGTGAGGAGATGGGGCTCGGATGATCGGCATCGCTGGAAAGTAAGACCACCGATCGGGCTGCGCGAGTGGCGTTTGCAGCGACCATATCATGAACAAGGATCGCGCATCAGCCTCGCCGGAACGTGAGACCGTCGGCTACACAAACAGAGGAAAAAGAGCGAGAGGAGAGAGAAGAAATATAACTGAAATGACAAAAATACCCATGGGAGGGGTGTGGACTAGCAAAAAAACGGTTGTGGAAATAGGCCTTCCCTAATAATAACGGTGGAAGTGGCTAGCTTGACATTGTAAGGAGTTTGGGAAACAGTTGCTAGAATATTTACGCTGTGATTGGACCGTGCACAACACGTGTACGCTACCCATGAAATGCATGTTTGAAATAGTTCTAAAATAAAATTAAAAATAAAAGAAGAAGAAGAAAGAAAGCAATTACATGTCAAATTCTCATCATCTTTCTGAACTTCTGGGGTTGTTTGACAAATCCGAAAACTTGGTTCGTCTAACCAGTTTTGATTTCGCACTGTTTGGTAAATATCTTTTTTTTCTACTAATCAGTTTAGCTTTTTTTTAAAAATAAAACATAAACTATTAGTTTGATAGACATTGTCGACCCATTCCCTAATAGTTTAAGCTTTAAGGTCAAGTGCTGTTCTAATATGGTATCAAAGCTCTGGTCTTTAGGAGGTCCTGCTTTCAAGTCTTCACACTTCTTTCCCTCATTCATTTATCCCTTCATACCATTAATTCGTTCAACTCTGTCTAATTCATTGCCGTGTATCAATTCATCTCTCCGAGTGCCGAGTTTGATTCAGTATTTGAAGTTTTTAAACAGGCCTTTAGAACTGACCTAATACATTTGCAAAGCTGACGTACTCCCTTACCGCAGCGGTAATCAGCCCAATTACAAACCAAATTTTTTTTATAAAAACAAAGAGGTGACGTACTCACTTACCACTGCAACGACAGATTAACAGCTCCAGTCCTCGCAATAAATGCAGGGGGAGAGAAAGAGAGACATGCAGAGACAGAGAGAAACAGAGAGAAGATGAGCGTAGGCAGGGAAGGTGGTGTGCGTGACCGGTGCTTCTGGTTTCATCGCAACATGGCAGGTGAAGCTCTTGCTCCAGCGTGGTTACACTGTCAAAGCAACGGTTCGCGACCCAAGTCGGTTCTCTATCTCAATTCCTCGCTCTTTCTGTCTCACTTCATGAACCATATAATCATATATACACTAGCAAGGATCCCGCGCCATGTGTGGGAATTGCAAACTCTAAATATCTCATTGACCAAAAGAAAAAAAAAATGCATGGTGATGTTAAATTGGGAGAAAAAATGAATAAATAAAAATTGAGACACAGCATTTTTCTTTTTGTTTTGAGATGTCTCAATATGTTTGTCTATCGTCAAAAGTTAACTAATTATTTTACTTTCCCCAAACTACCCTTTTATGAAATTTGAAATGACAACTATTTTTTGCATGCCAAAAAAACTACACGATAATATATTTGTATTTCATTCAATTCACTAATTCTCTTTATATATACCACAGATGATCCAAAGAAGACAGGACACTTACTTGCACTTGATGGAGCTAAAGAAAGACTTCATTTGTTAAAGGCAGATTTACTGGAACAAGGGTCTTTTGATTCTGTAGTTGAGGGATGTGAAGGTGTTTTTCACACAGCATCCCCTTTAAGTCTTTCGCCCACTGACCCACAGGTTGATCCTATAGCACCTGTACTGTTTTATTTTAATTTTAGATGCCAATATAGTAATATACCATTCTAATTAGCCACCAATCTTGTGATTGCTTAGTTTTATTATCACTCCATATAATTGGGTGGCTCGACCACTAGGCAGCCACTTAAGGCCCCTAAGAGCACGTGCTGATATAATTTATATCAACACTCGTTTTGGGAGTTGTATCTCGTGCATTTGTGCGTTACGGGGTATATTGGGCCAATGCACAAGTATAATTCCTAATGCACGGTGATGATATAACTTATATCAACATATGTTGTTCTGACTAGAACTATATATACACATGAGCAATAAGGCCCCCTTTTTCTCTTTCTACCATGTGCATCTAGGTAGTAAGAAAAATGAATTTTAAGTAGAATTTTTACAATATCTATGCTTAATTGATATTATTTATATTATCACATTAAATATCAAGAAGGCCTCATTTAAACTTTTCGGCTTAGACCTCAACTTGTATCAAGCTGATCCTGGACCTAGGCCACCAATCCAATGGTCGTAAATGTTGATTATGTCACAGCAATGTAGTGGAAAGATAAAAGATATATGACAATTTGTAGCACTAAAACTTTATTTTGAAAAGAAAAAGTTGCAAGCCTTAGCCCAGAGAGGAGGGAAAAAAAAAAAAAAGAAGAGCAAAGGTCTTTCATGTGGCAACAGGGTTTTCCATTCAGTAAAATGACAGCAGAAAAGTTCCATGCTCATAAAATTATTTCAACAGCAAATGCATTTTTTCCAGATTGATGCCACCAAAATTGTTGAGAGTACAAATTTATCTTAGTGCTAGCTTGTAACTACAAAACATGTAGAGGGAAGTAATGGATATACTATGGGAAATGCTTTTTACTAACAAATTTGTACAAAAATACCATACAAAATGAATAAAATAAGGACACTTTTGAAATTGGTAAATAACAGGGTCCATGTTTTGTTGAAATGAATTGTCAAAATGATGCCACTGGAGTGTGTGTAGCTCTTTTGTTAAAGTTCTTGCTTTTGTAGCATTGTTCACATATTATGGGTGAGTACATGACAGAAGTTCTACTATGAGATGCCATGGTGCAATTTGATGTTCACTTCTGTGCAAAACTATTAGACTTTTATTGGTTTAGTTTCACAAAACTGTTGATCTAAAGCTACTTTGATTTTTTTTGAATTTTTTTTTTTTTCTTTGTGCACCATTTTAGGCAGAATTAATTGATCCTGCAGGTCAAGGGGACATTGAACGTTCTTGGATCAGTGTGCAAAAGTCCCATCAATCAAAAGAGTCGTTATGACATCTTCTATGGGTGCTGTTAACTACAATAGAAATCCTATAACCCCTGATGTGGTAATTGATGAGACTTGGTTTTCTGATCCAGCTTATTGTGAGGAATTAAAGGTATGTATATGTGTGAATAGCTTAATATTTATTATCTCTTTTGTAAATTCTTTAAAAAGAAACAATCTTGAACTTATTTATAGAAGTCATGCAATATTTAGAGAACTCCTCATAACCTTTTGAAGTATATTTCCAATGTCCTATCCCACAAAAGTGATCCCTTACTACTTTTTGGAAGAGTTACCTTAGTGATCTGCATCAAAATGTTCATTATATTTTTTTTCCAAAGTATTTGTTCATTATATGTTGATTAAACCTTTTGGTATTTTCTCAGCTTTGGTACGTGCTTTCAAAAACCTTAGCTGAGGAGGCTGCTTGGAAATTCGCTAAAGAGAATGGAATAGACTTGGTTACAATAAATCCAGGGTTTGTAACTGGTCCGCTCTTACAGCCAACCCTTAATCTCAGCGTGGAGATGATTCTAAACCTCATAAATGGTACTCTTCAGCAACTAATGAGCATAATGCATATGGTTTGTGTTTCTACATGAATTTCAATACATGCTTTATCTCAATAATTAATATTTAGTTATTTACTTTATTCGAAAACCCTATCGGGTGGAAAAATACAAAATGATATAAAAAGGTGATTGTAATCTTTGCTTAGTTTGCTGCACAAACTATTATATTTTGTGTGAGGTAGCATATGATGGGAATTTGGAAACATGTCCATGCATAATCGGGAAATAGGGAAATTCATAAAATAAAAAATTTTGTACTGGAAAATTTGGCCTAGAGTTGAGATAAGTTTTAAATCCAGAACTTGCAGCCTGTTTTTACTTAACTACTATTTTTTAGTAGAACTCGACATTAACATATCAAGGGCTCCTACATTTCTGAAAATCAGTGTGACTTCCTATCTTTTTCATATAAACAAGAGCATGAGTTAATTCCCTGAGGATTTATTTCTTCTCTTTCTTTTCACAAAAGGCTTGAATGAAGCATTAAACTTTCGAATGTTTGACATGTGAAATCACTCGTAAGTTATGACTTTGGGTACATCTGGGTGCCTCTTCAAGGCAGAGGTAAAAAAATTTGTCCCTGACCTGCCAACCCCTCTAAAGCTGCTCGAAATACATAGGTCCAGTTCAACTTAGACAGTAAACATGTCAGATTCAGAAAGACTAGATCCTCTACATTAAATTGGGTTGGATTTGGACTCAACCAACCCATCTAGTAAATTTGATTTATTGAATATGATTTATATATTTAATTATCTTGCAAACATTTAAAATCATCTCCAGTGGCTAATTTGAGCGCATGTATCTAAACTTAATTTTTTTTTCTTTTTCTTCTTATGCAGTTCTTGCAATAACTACTGTACGTGGGCACATTGCTTTAAAACTGTTTAACCTTTTTATGATATATGGATCACAAGAATTTGAAAAAGAGAAAAGAAAAGTTCCTGCACCATAGGTAGTTAGCCCTACTTAATAAAAATGGCCAATGCAAAAACGTAGTGTTTGGAAATGTAATTTCTAGGATATACTTATCTTGCAACTGTTGGAAATATTGGGTGTGATATGGACTTCATATACATGTTTGGGCCTTCCACCTAATAGCTTAAGCTTTTAGGTTGGAAACTTAACATGGTATTAGAGCCCTTTAGTTTGGAAACTTAACAATAACATTTAAGATGGACCTTTTTTACTTCATTCAATAATCATGTCGCAGCGCCTGATTGATGAATCACTTCATCGATGATGTCTGGGCCTGTTGAAGAGTAAAATGGAAAAAAATGTTCACCAATTACATATTTAACTTTGGTGGCCACAAAATGTCATTGCTGCTTTCGAACACACCCACCTTTATATATGATTATTGTGATGCAAGCAGTTAACATTTCTTTGGCGCAGGAGCTCAAACATTCCCCAATGCAAGTTATAGATTTGTTGATGTTAGAGATTGTGCATATGCACATATTCAAGCATTTGAGATTCCCTCAGCTAGTGGCAGATATTGCTTAGTGGGGAGAGTTGCACACGTTTCTGAGGTTTTGAAGATTTTTCATGAGCTATACCCTGCTTTGCATCTTCCTGAAAAGTAAGTTATTATTATTCCCAACGCCTGTATGACTTTGACAAAAGCAACTAAGATTGATTTGAATGCTCACTGAAGTTGTCAGGCGATGCTACTCATTGTTTCATTGGATTTTCCTTTTTATTTTGATGAGTAATTGTCATCCTGATTCCCATCTTAAATAGTTATGTATAACATCATGTTGATTTTGTTTTGAAAATATATTTTGTATTCTTTAACATGATTATATAAGCAGGCTAGAGTAAGGGGAATGAAAAGTAGGGACTTAGGTCATTTTAACTTAACCATGAAATTTAATTTTTCTTAATTAGCAAAACCATAGTAGGGATAAAATTTAAGTGAGAACAATGATTTTACACCCCCCCCCCCCCCCCAAAAAAAATGAGAACTATGGAGAGATGCTTCAAAATCTTAAGTTTTTAGGATAAAGGTGACTAAAACAGAATTATAGAGTGTAATTCTGGTAAACTACAATTATAAACAAGGGAATGGTGAAAATTACTTATCCAAAAAAAAAAAAAAAAACATTGAAAATTGATCACCATATAAGTGGTTGTTTTTGTTATCAAGGATTCACTATTCATAAGTAGTGGGAGACAAAGGAAAACATTGGCAATGGAGTCTGAGACAAGTGATTTTGGAGTATTGGAAAATTGTATAAAATGGCTATGAGGCCTGCATTGCACAAAACGTTATCTTTCAAAAATGAAAAAGGAAAACAAATGACAGTAAATTGTTGATGAAGATGTTGAGATGGAAGAGTGGAGATACAAGAGAGATAGAATTATAAACAAAAGCACTCATGAAAAGTTTAAAATGGCTCCAATTAAGGATAAGATGATAGTCATTTATGATATTTTGGGTGTGTGCATTGGAAACCAATGACTGCACAGTAAGGAGGAACAATTTGAATCAGGTTTAGAGTGCTATAAGGGCAAGAGGAAGGCTAAAAGAAATTGTGGGCTGAGGCAGTGAGAAAAGACATAATAGCCTATGACATAGCATGAGATATGGCCATGGATAGAACTAAATGATTTTATTAAAATATATAGATATATATATAATTGCCTAGCGGACCTAAGTAGTCAAAATAATAGGTTTTGTTAAGATTCTTCGATATGCATGTTAATGTCATGGAGAAAAAAAAATAAGGGACATGTTTTTCTAAAAGTAGATCATCTGCATAATATCTGCACTTGTAAGTAATAACTAGATTCTCTTTCAGATGTGGTTGACTCATAAGGAATCATTAAACCTTCTTTCCAACTCGAGTTGATTTCCCTTAATCCTACACCATTTTCTTTTAGAAAAAAATTCTAATGCTATATAATTATATTAGAATGCAACAAGTTCTTCCTATTGATCTTTCCATGTACTATTGCAAAATAAAAAAGGTAAAGAGTTTGAGATTCTAATGTGAGTTCATATCAAAATGTAGGATTGCTTAACTTCTTTAATTATAAGTTTTACCTTTTAGGATCAATTCGGTCTGCAATTTGCATTCCTAGGAAGAGGCCCCAAAGGGTTCCGTATACACTTTTTTCTGCAGTTTAAATTTTTTTATGCAAGTATAGACTTTCTGTTACACCAGAGTCAAAAATTTTATGTCCATGGTACTACACATCCTATGGATTGCATCCAACTGATATCCCTTAGCCTGAAATCTATTTCAATTAGCTATTTACCATTTCCCTAGCATTTCCTTGTCAGCGCTTCATAAACACTATTTAAGCTTATTTAGACTGACATTATAGGAAATGAAAATTGTACCTAAAAAGAAATGAAGAATTCAACACTGGTTATTTTAATATTGGCATATCACTTCCATGCTTGAACAGTTGAACTTCATGCAAAAATTTTACATTTTCAGCATGGTTTGATTACCAAAAATAAGGGATTGTTTTGAACTTTATGCTGCTTTTCTGATTCATGCTTCATAGATACTGCATCAAACCGAATAACCGCTTTTACAAGAAGTTTGCTTTTGTCACTTGATGCAATTTCCTCTGATACTTAATATGTGCTTTTGATTCATGGCAGATGTGACAATGACAAGCCTTTTGAGCCAGTGTACCATATATCGAAGGAGAAAGCTAAAAGTTTGGGCATCAATTTTACTCCTTTGGAGGTTACCCTAAAGGACACCACTGAAAGCTTGAAGGAGAAAAAATTCTTTAGTTTCTAAATCCTGCTATGGACCTGCTAGCCATGCAAATTGACAAAAATGAAGGGTGTCGTGACCTTCAAATTTGTTGTTTGGAACTTCATTTTGACTAGTGTTTTCTGGTCTTGAGCATTTTCATCTTGTTGAAATAAGTGTACACTATTACGCATTGCCAAAATATGCTTAAACTTGGGGTCATTTGTGACTTCTATGTTTTGTAAATTAAGTTTCTTACTTTTGGAATTGGTTGAATTTAAAATAAAACTTTCCCTCAGCTCATTTTGACAGAAGAAAGCGTAAGACTTGTTTCGATTCCACTGAAGACACCTACATGACCACATATTGGGATGATCAAATGCACGCTAGTGATATGATATGTTTGCGTACTCTTGACTAGAAATTTGTAATTGAAAAAGAAATTTACAAATTAGACGCTCCCACGTTGCTTAGGTGTATTGAGCTTTTGTGGGTTCAATCTCCTGGCTGAAAACAGATGTGCTAAAACAACTATGAAATACTAAATGCAGGAGTCCTCAACATTTCTAGCTTTCATAAACATGGATCCTTAGAGCTGTTTGATTGTGAACCCTGGGAACTGCCACTCTAAACAAATATACCAAAAAAAGTAAATTTTTTTTTTCTTTTTTTTTGGTAAACTGGATATAAAATAAATTAAGCAGGAAAGTTTACAACATCACGAGGGTATGAAAACCCTTGGGCATCAGCATCAAGCTGTTCAGACATCCAATCAGGAGGAGCATCAAAAAAAGTACAAATAAAACCAAAAAGTGCTTGGCACTCACAATTTGATGGTAAACATTGGCTGGGCTAGCTTGTCCAACCCAATGAATGAAAGGGTCCAGATGGGCTATGCCTAGGATTAGGCCCAAAGCTGAGTTTCGACTTGATTTAGGACATACACAGGTCCACCAGTTCTCGACCCTAGACTTGTTTGGCTATTTGAGCTAGTTCGAGGGTGCAATAACGAATTGATATGCATTCTTAGCAAAATGACAATAATAATTAAGTATTTAGATACAAATAAAAAACAAGAGATTGCAAAATCATGTGGTTTGCATGCCATTTTAATTTTTTTTTTTTTTTTAAAAAGAAAAAAAGTGCATGCCATTTCCAAGGTCTCTCACTATCTCTCTCCCTCTCAGAGGCATTTTGGTATTACATCTCTTTTGAGCCCTAACTCCTACCTCACACTACCACCAAAATCCCACAATCCATCGTAAACTTTAAGGAGTACAGACAAAGTATTTGAAAAATAATAATTGAAGGGCACATAGTGTGCCACAATAACAAACTTTAGGAAATATAAAATGTTCGAAAACAATAATTAAATGGTGCAAAGCATTCTCATGTAAAATTAAATTGAATTAAACAAACTCAATTAAATGAAGGGTCTCAATCCCACCTTTAATGATGATGTGATCAGGATGAAGAAGGGGCTCACTGGAACTTAGTGGAAAGAAATGTTGACATTAACAATGAGATGCTAAGCTCTCAGTTGGAAGAATCATCATTCTATTCCTTCCTTCGTTCTCTCAAACCAAACGTGATCAGGGAGGGAATGGAATGATGATTCCATACCTAAAAAAAAGTGAATGTTTGGTAGCACAAAGGAATGAAATGACTATTCCTTTGTAAGAGCATCTCCAGTCATGTGACTTAAATTACCTATGCTATTGCTATTTTAGCACATGCTACAGTGCCAAATGTTATAATTTAACACAAAGTGCTCCAATGGTACAAATGACATAATATACTATTTTTTGCCACAACCTCAATTCCCTCCATTCTTTTTATAAATCTTCCAACCACAAAAAATTCAAAAATTTTAAAAATAAAAATAAAAACAAATATTGTACAAACCACTAACATGTTTATTTATTTATATATATAAGATTTTAGTATTATTTTTCAAAATATTGTATTTCTTTACGGGCTGTTTGGTTAACAAGAAAATTTTGGAAAATAAATGGAGGAAATGAAATATTGTATTTTTCACAGTTACCGGTGTGTTTGGTTGTTGAGAAATGGAGGGAGAGCTGACATGGCAAATATAACAATAGCTCACCCTTGTGCTATATTTGGCACAATTGTGAATTATTGTTATATTTAGCACAGGTTTTTAGTACACCATTGGAGCAGCCCAACTTGTACTAAATTCAATAATATAGCAATAGCACAGGTTATAGCTTACCGCTGGAGATGCTCTGTCTATTTCATATTTCTCTCTTTGGAGGGAATAACCGTTTCTTCCCAAACAAGATAAGGAGGAATGGTTATTCCATTCTTTTAAGGAGTGAAAATCAGTAAAAATGGGTCCCACCTATTACTTTCCATTCCATTCCCATCATTTACCAAACATTAGGCATGGAATAACTATTCTCATTTCATTCCCATTCTTATTCCATTCCCACTCTCATTCCATTCTATTCCCTCAAACCAAATGCAGATTACCCTATGTTTGGCACAAGGGATTTGTGGGAGGATAAAAAGGGGAGGAGAGAAAATGGAAGGAAAGAGGTCAAGGAGTGTGTTTAGTAGGAGAGAAAGGGAGAAGGAAGGAAAGGGGAGGGAGATAGAGAATCCCTCACGTCACCTTTTTCTCATCCCTCCAATTTTGGGGGAAGGTGGAGGGAAAAAATGGGTTGTTGTTAAAATGACTATATTACTCTCATATTTTTACAATTTTTTTTACATGTGAGGGTAAAAAATAAAATTATATTTTTTAATATCTATTCATGTATCCTACCAAACACAAAAGAAGAAAAAAATAAAACAGGATGTAAAAAGTCCAACTTTCCTACCTTTCCTTCCTCCGACGTTTTTCGTCCGTCGTACCATAAATAGCAATAGATAATACATAGATCCACGTATGTATTCATTTGGATCGCGTCATTTGAAAAAAATAAAAAAGAGCAAAGCCGGCCAGTGCCATCGGCGGCTGACGTACTCACTTACCGCAGCAACGAGGGGCATCAAAAGCAAAAGACAAAGCTGACGTACTCAACGACGCCTGCAATAATAGCTCATTCCCCGCAATAAAAGCAGAGAGAGAGATAAACAGAGACAGACAGAGACACAGAGAGAGCGAGAGAGGATGAGCGAGGCAGTGGGGAAGGTGGTATGCGTGACTGGTGCTGCCGGTTACATTGCATCATGGCTGGTGAAGCTCTTGCTTCAGAGTGGTTACACTGTCAAAGCAACCGTTCGCGACCCAAGTTTGTTCTCTCCCCCAATTCCTCTCCCTTTCATGTTCATTTTGAATCCTCCATTTTATATCACATACTGTTGTTTTGACTATTGTTCTTTATCCATAATTTCAATTCCCTTTTATTGATCGTTTTTGCGACTCTTTTTTTTTTTTTTTTTGGGGAAGAAAGATACACACACACTCTGGGGAGGGGGTAGAGAGCGGAGATATCAGTATTAAATTTGACTTGGCCAAACCAGCAATATTTCGCATAATGTTCTAAGTTCGAATTCCCATTCCCTCTTGGAGCTAGACCCAGTAGGATTTATCATGTGGGTTAATCGATTCATATTGGGTGTGGCCTTAACTGTAGAAAGGACTGATACCCATGCTGGAAACAGGGGGGAAAAGAAAAGAAAAAGAAAATGCTGTGTGTTACCCACTTCTTGCTGTGAAAGGATAACCGAAATTGCCAAAAATGAAGTACCCAAAAGATTTATTTTCTTGATTTTGGTAAGCTGTGAAACATACGTGGATTTCGTGCAAGAATGAACAAAGGAATTGGGAGAGAAATGGAGAAATCTGACCCCATAATTACTTTCATATTATGATTCAATCATACTGTATTATACTATTTTCTGATATGCGAAATTCAATTGTTAATGTATTTTTCTTCCCACTTTTAGAGCTCATATTTTACTGTTGCGACAATGGGAGATCATCATATATTCTAAGGAAATAATTTTGCAATTGACTGGTGTTTGTAAAACTGGCCTTTAGGACCTGTTTGGATGTCACTTGGAAATTGAATTGCTTCATTAGTGTTTGCATAGCATTTAAGATATAAAGCCACATTCATTTAAGAAAGTGCAAGCTATCACCACAAATAGAGGTATAATATCATTTTTAATATTTGTTGAAATTCCATCATTTGAAATTTTCACCATTATTTATGAGGATAGCTGCAGTTTCCTATAATGGCGTTCATAATGCTGATTTTGTATAAAATTGTCTACAAAACACAATGGGGCAATTCATTTTCCAAGGGGTGTCCAAATAGGCCCTTAGGCCATGATTGGTAGGCCAAATAGGATAAACATATCCTTCTCCTGTGATTGTTGTGCTTTTCAAATATGAGATATACCTTCCGTATGATGGTTATGTGGATAATAAACCCGCGAGAGAGGTGGTATATTTTTATCCTGGGATACTATCCCATTTAAAAGAAGAAAGGGGATAAAAAAATCTCTAAGAGACCATCTTCCCCATTTCAAACAAAGCAACTAGAGGCTTCTTCTTCATCCAGCAATTTTATCCTATCCAACCTTTTAATCCGGCATACCAAACGTGGCATTAGTGTTTTACTGATTTATGCCACCTTGGGTATATTAGATTTTGTCAATAGTTTCATAATAAAGCACTCCCCTGATATTAAAAAACACTTCTATCATAATACAGGAGTAGTTTTTTTTTTTTTTTTTTTTTGAAAGGTATGCCATGAACCGGCTCTCACATTGTGACTGTTAGGCCTAACAATTCTAGTGAACATTAAACTTTCTTCATATCAATTGAGACTGCTCATTGATTTTTCATTCAATTCACAAATTCTATTTATATATACCACAGGTGATCCAAAGAAGACGGAACACTTACTTGCACTTGATGGAGCTAAGGAAAGACTTCATTTTTTCAAGGCAGATTTATTGGAAGAAGGATCTTTTGATTCTGTAGTTGACGGATGTGAAGGTGTTTTTCATACAGCATGCCCAGTTGTTCTTTCGGTCACTGACCCACAGGTTGATCCTATAAATATTTATAGTATTTTATCATAATTTTAGATGCCAATATATTATTCCAAGCCACCAATCTTGTGACTGTTTACATGCTTGCTAGTTTTATTATCACTCCATTTAAGTTTAGCAATGTACACAAGCTCGAAGTAACTCACACGTCATTTATTAAATCCCTGTATTCTTGCTTTGTGGATGTAACTTGGCCCACCAATCCAATTGTAGTAAATATTGATTATGCCAAAGCAATGTAATGGATACCTTATCAAAAGATAAAAGAATGTAGTGGATAGACAAAAAGTAGATGGCAATTTATAGCACTAAAGCTTAAGTTTTGGACAAATAGTTGCCAGGCCTTAGCCCAACAGCCCAAAGGAGATAGGAAAATGAAGAGCAAAGCTCTTTCATGTTGCGCTGTATGTTTTTCTAAGCAATAAAGTGATAAGAGAATTAACAACCTTAGGCCCCTTGTAGCTTTTATATATATATATATTTTGGTAGGCTTGTAGCTTTTATATATATCAGAATTACAAAGTAATAATCTAAAATACTATGGAGGTGCTACTCCTAATCCAACTAGACAATGTATATACATCTTTATTTGAAAAATAGATTTATAAATTAATTATAAAGAGATAGAGACCCAAAAAAAAAAAAAAAAAAAAACGTAATTAGTGTAGCCTTTAAATGAGTTGGCATGTCTAAGCTCTCGTGGTTCTTTCTTTAGAAGATATTCAAGAGGGTTGTGATCTAGTCACTGAGGATGACTCAAAGCCACTTTGATTGTTGAATTAGTGGCAAAGACCAGTAATGACGAACGTACGTAGAACTTCTATGTGTCCTGATAGCTCATTCTGGTACACATTCTCACCAGCTCGCTTCAATATTCAAAATGTGCAGTTACTCTGTCTTTCAATTTGCCATGGTTTCATCTTGGATGTTTTTCCTTTCGTAGGTTTTCCCAACGAGATCCCCTTCTTTACATTCCACATGGCTTTGATGCTCGTTAACTGCTTGTTTTTGCTTCTTGATTTCTTCAAACTTGTTTTCAACTAGTGCACATAATGTTGATATAATTAGCAATGTCACTGATAATGATAAGAAGCTGAAGTCACGAATATAACATGGAATATTGTTTACCAAGAAAATTTTAATATAAATTGAATAAGACATAAAGTGAATAAGACAAGGTAGCCAAGCCCTTTTTTTTTCTTTTCTTTTTGGTGCAAAACCAAGCCCATTTTACTTGGAAAAGAATAGAAATAATGATGGCTCTTGATTTTGCATAGCTTTTTTGTGAAAAGATTTGTTTGTATAGCATTGCTCCTTACTTTAGAGCAGTACATGACAGAAGTTATACCATGAGATGCCATGATGCAATTTCATGTTCACTTCTGAGCAATATTAGTAGCCTTTTAGCATCCTATCGTTGATATAGAGCTATGTTGATTTTCTGTTCAATGTTTCAGGCAGAATTAATTGATCCTGCAGTGAAGGGAACACTTAATGTTCTTGGATCATGTGCAAAAGTTCCATCTATCAAAAGAGTTGTCGTAACATCTTCTATGGCAGGCGGTTATATTCAATGGAAGACCTCTACCCCCTGATGTGGTAGTTGATGAGACTTGGTTTTCTGATCCAGTTTATTGTGAGGAGTTAAAGGTATTGTATATGGGCTAAGTTTTTAGTAGTATATATTTTGCAAATTCTATATAAATAAATAAACTGTTTGTAGAAGACAGTGCAATTCTTTTTAAAATGTTGATTTGTGGATTCCACCGCTTACATTGCTAAGATGCTAGAAAAAATATCAGTTGTGTTGTCTTTTTGGTTAATATGATCTGGGACCTGCATTAAATGTTCTAAAGATAATAAAAAATTTACACCCATCCTGTCTTTCTAGTTCCTTCCTTTCTTTGGTTCTTTACTTCTTTTACCCTATAGAAGTTGCTTTCAAGTCATCATGCTTCTTGTGTCCAAGATGTCTCAGTTCTTACCTTGACTTCTTGTTGAGCAATATTCATGACTAGCTTCTAGGGCTCTTTTTAGTCATTGATATCATTTCATAACAGTATAGAGTGTATTCATATTCATTTTTTGTTGTTTTCTAGTTTTAGTTTTTACATTTTAGAGTCAAAGATAAGTTGTTTTTCATGTTTCTCTTGAGCAGTGATCTTTGATCTAAAGGAAATATAGCCATCATTGAATGTGGTTAAGCACGTTATGCATTAAATTATAACTATAATTTCCCAGTCCAGCCCATCCAGTTGGATTCTTGTCATATGTATAACACTTGGATTCATAACAACGAATCAACCATCTACTCTTCTCTCAATAATAAGTGCCATAGGTAAAAATATGTATGAGTAACTGACCATTATCTGAATTACAATACTGAAGTAAATGTTGAACATAAAAATTTGCTTCCCTGCATATGTTTGTGTTATTGGTTTACACGATATCAGTCAGTAATATAAATTTTTCCAATGAGGATTGTTCTTTTGGTGTTGCAGTATATGCTGGATGTTTTGGTATATTGAGCATGGGTGAGATTACGGTGATACCGTAATTCTTTTGATTGTTTTTAACTATTTCAAATTGAAACTTAAAGAAACACGATATTTAAAATTTATAGGTCATATTGGCTACAAATAAGAAATTTTATGCTAAACTAAACATGATCACAGTTTAATTGTCTCCAATAACTCTTATATACAATTTTTCAAATTTCCTTTGATATCTTCAGCATTTAAAATTATTTATCCCATTGTATTATTGAAAAATAACATTTTGTCTTGAACAGTTGAATCATATATGCATGAAGTAAGATGCAATTTGTATTAATTTTGGCTTGGGTTCTTGCATGTATTCTATGTCCAGGAAGAGTTACTTTAGTTTGCATTATTATTTTTCATTATTTGTTAATCAAAATTTTGGTATTTCTCAGCTCTGGTATATGTTTTCAAAAACGTTAGCTGAGGATGCTGCTTGGAAATTTGCAAAAGAAAAGGGAATAGACTTGGTTACAATAAATCCGGGGTATGTGATTGGTCCACTCTTGCAGCCAACCCTTAATCTCACTGCGGAGACGATTCTGAACCTCATAAATGGTACTTTTCAGCAACTAATGAGGATAATGCACATGTTTTGCTTTTCTACATGACTTTCAATACAGGCTTTATATCAATTATTAATTTACTCCCTTCAACAAACCTACAGGAGGAATAATACAAGTTTGAAATGATTTTAGGCACAAAAAAAAGGGGGGTCATTGTACTTGCTTATTTTTTTCTGCATCAACATTTTACTTTTTGTCTTATCTGATTAAGGCAGCATATGGCGAAAATTCAGAAACAAATTAGTGGGTGCTGCAGAAACAATGTGTGAAAGGGGAATTCCTTATATATATATTCAAAATTCATGCTAGAAAAGTTTCCCTAGAGGGGGGGATGTGGATTTAAATCTTGAACTCTCGGTCTTTAAGTAACTACTAATTTTCAGTAAAACTTAACATTATTCTATCAAGGGCTCATACATTTCTGAAAATCAGTGCAACTTCCAATCCATGATGCATAATCATTCATTAGAGTATAAGTCAGCTCCCTGAGGAATTCCTATGTTACATGGACACTTCAAAATATGTGAGATACCGGTGCCGGACACATGTGACATGGGTGTGGGTACTTCTATCGGACACTTCAAAATAGTGAAAAATATTTGGAATGTTGACGAATCCCACACCTAGACACATGCCCTCACCAGACACCCGTACCCGAGTCCATGTAACATAGGAATTCTATGTACTCCTCTTTCTTTTAACAAAGGGCTTGGATGACATATAAATGATGTGAATGTTTGAGGTGTGACAATTGTACGTTGAAACTTTGGGTGCCTTTGGATGCATCTTCAAAGCAGACATGTGAAATTCTAACCCTAGCCTGCCAACCCCACCAAAGCTGCCTGAAATATATAGGTTCGGGTCAAATTATAAATTAAACATGCCAGATTCAGAAATACTAGATCCTGCTGCATTAAAACAGGTTGGATTTGGATAAAACCGATCCAATTAATAAATTTAATCTTTTAATTTAACCCATAGCTTTGTTTCAGTTATTTGGGGGAAGAGGAATGCTAGGGTGTTTGAGGATAAGTTTGAGGCGGAGGAAGAGTTTTGGGATCGAGTTAGCTTTTTAGCTTCAGTTTTGGGCTTTGGCCTCTAGAGTCTTAGATGGAGTTCCATTGTTCATGGTTTAAGTATGATTAGAAATTGGTTTGTCTAGTGTAGTTCTCTTTGTTGAGTTCTATTTTGTTTTTAAGTGAGGAAACCTTGTCCTCCATCTATTGTAATCTGTTTGTTTTATGAATAAAATTATTTTCTGTTGTTGATTAAAAAAAAAAAAGAAAAATTAATTCTGAAATGTCTTTAATGTACTTTAAATATCTTACAAACATTCAAAGCATTTCTAGTGGCTCACTTGTGCGCATATATCTAGAATTTGTTTTTTTTTTTTTTTCTTTTTCCTTTTCTTTTTACACAGTTCTTGCAATAACTATTGCAGCAATGTTGCTTTGGGACCATGTCACCTTTTTCTGACATTTGGATTGTAAAGAATTGCAAAAGAGAAGGAAAGTCTCTGCCCTGTTTTATGGTAGTAGTATCCCAACTTAATGAAACTAGCAAAAATATAGTACTTGTCAATGTAATTTCTAGGACATACTTCTCTTGTAACCTTTATGATGGACCCCTTTAACTTCAGCCAAAGATCATGTTGCAGCTGCTCTTTCATTGAATCACTTCATCGACAGTGTCCAGGCATATGTCTAGTAAAGTGGCCAAATGTTCACTGAGAAATTCACATATTCATGGCCATAAAACCCCATCACTCCTTCCCCACGCACCCTTATATATGATTCTTCTGATGCAAGCAGCTGAATTTTATTTGGTGCAGGAGCTCAAACATTCCCCAATGCAAATTACAGATTTGTTGATGTTAGAGATGTTGCTTATGCACATATTCGAGCATTTGAGCTTCCTTCTGCTAGTGGAAGATATTGTTTAGTTGGGAGACTTACACATTGTTCTGAGGCTCTGAAGATTTTGCGTGAGCTGTACCCTGCTTTGCATCTTCCTGAAAAGTAAGTTATTGTTATTTGCAAGGTCTTGTATGACTTTGATGAAAGCAATGATTTATATGCTTCACTGTTGTTTTCGGGCTATGTTACTTATTGTTTCGTTGGATTTTCCATTTTATTGATGAGTAATTGTCATCCTCATTTCCATCTCGAAAGTTATGTGTCTTAATAACATTGTATTCACGGCCAAAGTTGTGTTGAAAATATATTTGGTTTTCTGTATTATGGTTATAGAAACATGCTAGGGTAAGGGAAAGGAAAAGTAGGGACTTAGGTCATTTTAACTTCATTAAAAGTGAGGATTATGATTTTTAGCAAAGGCAATGAAGATTAAGGAAAGGTAGATTACTTTATTTATTAATTTGACTGAGAACCATGCAGTGGATCTAAGTTTAGGACTTATTTATTTGGCTAGATTATAGGTATTTCTAGAAGTAGGGCACCAAATTGTGCATGCTAACTTGATTGAAAGCGAGGATCAAGATTTATGGTGAAGATGGTGTAGATGAATGAAAGGTAGATTAGTTACGTAAGTAATTTATTTAACGAAAACCACAGTAGGGCTGTAAGTTTAGAACTCAATTATTCTGGTAATGTTGGAAATTATAGGTCTTTCTGTAGAATTAGAGTACCTGAAATTAGAGAGGATTTGAATAATGAAAATACGAAAGGCCATAGGACATTGATAGTATTACCATTTAGTCTTGGAAGTGTCTGGGCGTCAAAAATGTATCCTGGCTAACAAATGTTTCAAAAAGTCCACTTAAATGACAGATTTTGGGAAAACTTTCTTCTACAAAGTAGTTCAAAATGATGTTTTCTAGTAGACAACATGGTCAGTTTTCATTAAAACCTTTATATTTTTCATAAAATCTGGAGAAGTTTAATATAAGTGAGAGGTGCAAAGATAGTTGAGGGGTGGCAATAGTCGGCCCCCATGTAATATCCCTTACCCTGGAATTTATATGAATTATGAAACAAAAAACGAATATATATATATATATATATATATATCAATTAGCCATCTCTCTCTCTCTCTCTGTGAGTGTGTACTCGCACGCAGATGTGAGCGTTTTTTTTTTTTTTGGGGGGGGGGGGGGGGGGGGGGTGTTGGGACAGTGTGGTGGGGTTTGAATATTGAGCTACCTTAATCTGGCCTCAAAGAAATTCCTAATTTCACTTCCATGCTTGAACTTCACGCAGATAAAATTAAAATTTTCAGCACTGTTTGATTAGCAAAGATAGGGGATAGTTTTGAACTTTATGCTGCTTTTCTGATTCTAGCTTCATAGATACTACTAATTTTGTCACTTAATGCAATTTCTCTTATGGATCATGGAATTCTTAGAACAACTTCATGTGTTTTTCATGCATGGCAGATGTGAAAATGACAAGCCTTTCGAGCCAATGTACCATGTATCGAAGGAGAAAGCGAAAAGTTTGGGCATCGACTATATTCCTTTGGAGGTCACCCTAAAGGACATTGTCGAAAGCTTCAAGGAGAAGAACTTCTTCAGTTTCTGAATCATGGCTATGGACCACTAGTCATGCAAATTGTTAGAAAAATAAATGGTGTCCAGCCTTCAAATTTGTTGTAATGAATTTGACAAGGGTTTGCTGGTCTTTAGCATTTCATCTTCTTGAAATTGTGTATTGTGACGCATTGCCCAAATATGCTAAAACTTTTGGGTCATTTTGACTCTCATGCTTTGTAAATTAAGTTTCTTATTTTTGGAGGGGTCGGATTGAACTTAAAATAAATCTTGTTTTTCTATCCAAAATATAAAATAAAAAAAATAAAAAAAAATAAAATTAAAATCTTGTTTCTTTCCCTCCTGTTCAGTACAAAACCCTCTTTTTTTTTTTTTTTTTTTTTCTTTTTTTTTGAATAAGTAACATGGATAAGAAAGGGGAGAACCATAAAGATGATGCACCTTTGGGAGAAAATGAAGTATAACGCATGAAAGCTATCCATATTTTTAGTTGAATTTATACCAATTGAAAGGATTCAATGTCATAAATATGAAGATATAGCAGTGTCTTAAATTGTATGCTCAGAATAGTTGAAGAAGTGAAAAAGATCAGGACAAAAGGGACGAGGACGCCCTAATAGGGGACGGACACTTCTTAATTTTTGGAAGGAAGAAGAATAAGTTGTAGAAGGCGAAAAATGGTAAATTACATAGACCCTCCAAACTGTGGGTCAGTTTCATAAAATCTATATGAATTTTAATATTCAACAAAAAACCTTTGAAGTATTAAATTTAAAATTTTAAAATAAATTTTCATTAGCATTTTCTTCTATTTTATAAATTATTTTTTTTATAAAAAAAATTTCGCACACGGTATCGTGTGTCCCAAATTCTAGTGGATAATTATTCTCTCAATTAGAGTTTTAGTTGATTAGCATTGTTGCCATGTCATTTAGACAAACAAATTTAGGTAAAAAAAATATGAACTATATAACATTGCTTTTCAGTTAAATTCCCTAACCATACTTATCCAAAAAAAAAAAAAAAATCTCTAACCATGAATGCAAAGCATCACAATCTAATAATTCATGTAGATTGTTTTGTTTAAAGCACAAGAGAATTTGGTGAAACTAATCATTTATTCAAAACATAGTTATTAAACTCAAACCAAACCAGCTGATCGGACCACTAAACCGGACCTTTCCAGTTCGGACTTTAGATTCCTAAATGAATTGTTTGTTGTGGTATTTTAATAAAAATAATATATTTTTTAATAAATTACATGTGATCATTAGTATTTTGTACCTCATAGAGAGTATTTTATTGTTGGGTAAATTACACTCAGGCTCTCTGTCGTTTGCCTTTATTACATATAAAACCCTGATTTTTTAAAATTACACTCTACCCCTTACCGTTGAATGTATGCTTTACACCTCTTACCGTTGCTTGTACAAGTTTGTCCAATTCATTGTATAGGTTACAAGGTTTTTATTACTACTTTAGGGCATAAGTTACACATGTAATGAGATATATTAATTAGACCAGTCGTTGAGATACGAATCGTTTTAAAGAAATACGAATCATTTTTAGACCAACTGTATCAAATTAGTTTCCACAAATACACGAATTGTCTTAAAGGGAGCGAGATATCCGTGTCTCAACCTACTGCTTTCGCTTTTACAGTAATATTGTTTCATTATTATTTTTTATCGTAATTTTTATTTGTAATTTTTTTTCTGAATGATGCTACAGGTCCCAAATTTAAGAATCCCGAAGAGACACAAAAGATGGGACCCACACACTCTTCGGGAGTCCCGAAATGGAAACACCCAGCATTTTCCTGTTTTTTCTTGTGAATCCCCAACATTGTTTAAGCCTAAAACCCGGTTTAAACCGTTCGAATGAGCCCCTTTTTTATTGTACCACTGCAAACCGGTGGTTAGACTCCCCAACCTTGACTTCATCAAAGTTAACAAAGGCTCTCCCAGTCTCCACCACTAGCCCGACTTCCCATTTTTTAACACACATGACAATAATTGAAGCAAAGCATGTCTAAAATCATATATAATTTAAGGGCCAGGTTATTGCCACCACAAAAAATACTCTAAGCTCCCCACTTAATTTTTATTTTTTAAGTTTTATGAAAAATATAAAAAAAATTTACAAAAACTAATCATGTAGTCTACTAAAAAACATCATTCCGGACAACTTTGTAGAAGAATTTGTTTCCAAAATTTATCATTTAAGTACACTTTTTAGCCATTTTTCATGGAAAATGAAATAAAGATTGTAAATGGCCAAAAAGTCTACTTAAATGATAGATTTTGGAAAAAACTTTCTTCTACAAAGTTGTTTAGAACGATGTTTTCTAGTGAATAATGTGACTAGTTTTCGTAAAAACCTTTCGTATTTTTCATAAAATCTTAAAATGTGTAAACTAATGGGGGTTTAGAGTACTTTATGTGGTAGCAATAGCCCCTCTCATAATTTAATATTAAACGGTTGAATTAATTAATGCACAGTTGAACTAGTGACCCACCGGTCTCATGGTCGGAATGTCCGGTTCGGTTTGAATAACAATGATTGGGGGTGTACACGGGTTGGTTTAAACTAGTTTAGAGGCGTCAAGGATGATTTGTAAATTTTTTAACTAGTCGGCAAGCCGTTAGTCCTAAAAGCTTACAAATTGGTTGATTTCTTTTAACACTTTCACAGCAATGGTTTAAGTGAGTTGTACCATGCCCTCATACCCTCTATATATAAGGAATGCCGAAGGACTGAAAGGCGTGCTTTCAATTACATATCTATTTCGACCCCTCCAAACATTCTATAAGACAGTTAAAATTTCCAAAATGCAATCTAATTGGAAGCTATAATTGGCAAGTAAATTAATTTAGGAAGCCTGCTTTCATTAAATTGGCGTGCAAACCTCATTAGCAAGCATGAAAAAAAAATTTTAAGTAATATAACAAGAAGTGATTCCCCCCTTAAGTGCATCAATTGTTTCGTAGGAATGGGCCAAGTAAAAAGTGTGTATATATATATATAGATGTGTTCCTATAGGCTTCAGCTTATATACCATATATCAACTTTGGTATATCATGTCCGTCCATAGCTTTTATAGTGGATCTAATGGCCAAAAATAAAAAGCTTTAATTAGAGGTCAAACAAACTCACTTTTTCAACTTCCTTGTGCACGTCATGCAGCAGGTCTTATCCCATCATCATCACTCCTCTTCCTCGAATGGTGTAATGCAAGACCAAAAACTAACATCAAACCTCCCCACGTAGCAAGCAGAAAAACACTCACCTAATAGCCAAAAAAGAAAAAAAAAAAAAAAAAAAAAAAAAAAAAAAGAAAACACTCACCTAAAATCCTCCATCTCCCTAAGAATCAACTCTCGTCGCAAATGGAGGACCATCATGGTCTCTACAATCCAATAACAAAAGTTACAAATTCACTAAATAAAGCTACAGCATTGCGCAAAAGAAATGGTTATCAACACAATAATTCATACGACTGAACGTGAAGAAGCACGATGCCTAATTAATGTACGATTCATATCATATATGGACATTACTGACTTTGGTGGCATTTCAGACCTCATTTTCTTCCTTCTCGGAGTGCTCATCATTGCAGAAATATTTTTTTGAAGTTGTTTTGCATGGCAGCAGAGTCAACAGGGGTCCTTGCATTTGACGGAGAGTTTTTCAGATTGGTGGTATTAATTGATGAAGCTATTGGGGACGATACAAGTGAAGGTGATTGAAAAGCTGCACCCATACTCCCAGGTGTACTTGATATATTTGCACCTGCTTCTTGAAGACTATCTGCTGAAATTTCATGGTTTGGTTTCACAGTCTGCTCTAGAGAGAGGCCGTGTCTAGTTTTACTGGCTTTTCCAAGGATAGAACTATTTTCTCGATTTATTCTGTTCTCCAATTTCAAAATCTCATCCCTATCTACAATTTTCTCAGTTTGCGAACCATCTTCTATGTTTCTATCCTCAACAAGTTCAAAAGCATTATCCAGGCCTCTGCCCTCCAAACCAAAATCATTCTCTGGGTTTCTGTCTGCTCTTTTTAGTCCATCACCATGCCCAATCTCTTCCCCCCCACTAGAACTGTCAACATCTTTCACCACCCCAACAAACAAAGAAGAATCAGTCAAATCTGATGCATCAATGAGATGGGAGTTTCTCACTATCACAGACTTTTCAGAAGAATGTCGAGTGGGAACCTCGTTATCAGCCATTAGAGATATATGCCGCGACTGAGGGTTGATTCTTGGAGAGAATGAGGATTCTAGGTGAGTGTTTTTCCTTTCTTTTTTTCATTTTTTTCTTGCTTTTAGGCGAGTGTTTTTCTGCTTGCTTGGAAGGTTTGATGTTGGTTTTTGGTTTTGCATTCCGCCATTCGAGAATGAGGAGTGATAATGATGGGATAGGACGTGCTGCACCACTTGCACAAGGAAGCTGAAAAAATGTGTTTGTTTGACCTCTAATTAAAACTTTTTATTCTGTCATTAGATCCACTATAAAAGTCATGAACGGACACGATCTATTCAAACTGATTTATAGTATATAAATTGAAGCCTGTAGAAACACATATGTGTGTCTATATATATATATATATATATATATATAGATTCTTATCAAAATAAAAAATAAAAAACGGATTGACTTAGTTTATTGGTGATTTAATAAAATTCAACTCACCAACTAAAGTTCTAAACTTAACTGTTAGATGATTTATTATTCAAACCATTCAAACCAATCCACGTGTTTTTTTTAATTTATGAAGGAAAATAAAATAAAAAATAAAAAGAAACAAGATTGACGGACTCACTTGCCAATGCAATCATCAGCTCATTTACGGACCACAAAATAAAGCAGAAGACAAAGCTGATATAGTCAAAAAAGCAGGAGAGAGAGAGAGAGAGAGAGAGAGAGAGAGAGAGAGTGGATAAGATGAGTGAGGCGGGGAAGGTGGTGTGCGTCACCGGTGGTTCCGGTTACATAGCGGCATGGCTGGTGAAGCTCTTGCTCCACCGTGGTTACACTGTCAAAGCAACCGTTCGTGACCTAAGTATGTTCTCTCTCTCTCTCTCTCTCTCTCTGCATATATGCAATTTTTATTTTTATTTTTTATTTTTTGCTATCAAGAGGTTTCTCGATGCTAACACACCCGATTGATGCTTTGAGTACATACAATTCCCGTCCCGTATATATGGACAATTATAAGACATAAATCCATGAAAGTGGTCCTGAAGGGGAGTGGTGAATCATAAAGTACTGTAATGTTATATTAATCCTGGAATCTAGAGGCTTCAATCCACTGGCGGAGCCCCAGGCCGGGGGGGACCAAGTTTTTTTTTTTGAGAGAGATATTACGATTTGATGCTTATTTCTCAACATAATGCCAAAAAGAGGAAGATAGTAGTCATTTTAAATAATATTTATAGACAATTTGTAATAAGTTGACAAAAATATCTTTTTTTGGTATTAAATTGAAAAATGATTACTAAAAAATAAGATTTTTTTTAAAAAAAATGCTATTTTAGCTCCCAATTCCCACTTCACAAAATCATAGCTCAGTACCCCATTGGAGATAAATTTTGGCTCCACCCCTGCTTCAATCTATATATTACAGTAGTATGCTATCAAAAAAACCATCCAACACGTTAGCTATGTATTCTGTATATAATGTTGAATAAATATAATATTGAGTATAATTCCATATTATACATATACAGTCCTGATCAGGTTAGCACGTGTTGATATAAATTATGTCAACACCATGCATTGGGGGTGTACCTCATACATTGGCCCAATGTATCCTGTAACCCACTAATGCATGAGGTACAACTCTCAATGCAAAAGCACGTGCTTACCTGATCATCATCCTATACCTATATAGCTTTGTTGGCCAAAACTAATAATCCAATGTTCTATATATAGCTTGCTCTGATACTAATAGTTACTAAGACTTAGGCCTCAAGAAGAATTTGAATTCCCACTTTTTTTTTAGAGTTAGTCGTCACCCAAATTTATTCTATACATTGACACAGAGTAGGTAGCCTGCCTAGGGATTAGCTGGGGAGGTCTAATACCCTTGCTGACTTTAAAAAGAAAAAATGAAAAAAAGGAAGCAAGCTAGCTATGGTACTTACTTGTTAGGATTTGGATTTGGATACAGTTTTGCACTTTAACTGTATCAGTGCAGTAGTCGTCGAATGAGCGACACTGTTACAAGAGGAAGGTAGGAACAGCTGGAATTTGAGAGAGGAATTTGCCGCGTGAGCTGCTAATGGAACAAATCCCAACCTGTACTTGCCTTCCCCTAGTAACGTGTCGCTCATTCGACAGCTACTGCACGTTGCAATTAAAGTGCAAAACATCCGAGTCCTACTTGTTGCGGTGAAAGTGTAAGGGGGAATGTTAGATTGGTTCGGCTACGGGGAATTTATTACAGCTTGGTACAAATTACTACTTACTTCTCAGCAATTGACTACTAACTTAACTAAAAATGACTATTAACTGTAATTCTTTACTGTAACCTGACCAATCTGTTAACTGTAATTGCCGAAAATCAAGTACCCAAAAACTTATTTTCTTGATTTTGGTTGACCCCTGGCCTCGCACTGTGACTGTTAGGCTCAGCAGCGCAATTCTAATTGACATTAAACTTTCTGCATATCAATCAAGACTGCCCATTGATTTTTGATTCAATTCAACCAATTCTATTTATGTACCACAGGTGATCCAAAGAAAACGGCACACTTACTTGCACTTGATGGTGCCAAGGAAAGACTTCATTTGTTCAAGGCAAATTTACTGGAACAAGGATCTTTTGATTCTGTAGTTGAAGGATGTGAAGGTGTCTTTCATACAGCATCACCAGTTATTCTTTGGGACGTCACTGATCCACAGGTCGAGCCTATAAATTTTATAGTGTTTTATCATAATTTTAAATGCCAATATATTATTCCAAATAGCAACCAATCTTGTGATCGCTTACATGCTTGCTTCTTTCTTCTTTTTTTTCACTTTTTTTTTTTTTTTTTATCACCACATAATTTTATTCAGTGTACACAAGCTTGAATTTTTATTTTTTTTGCCAAACAATAGAAGAACACAGAGTCAAAACCAAAACCTTTGCAAACCCCACACTCTTATTAGGATGGGACACATTGTTATCCCCAAAGGCCACTGGCACACAAGGTCGAATTAACTCACATGTCCCTTTTTATTGGGGGAATAATAGGTTGGTCTAGTTTGGAGCAAATAATTACAGTTTGTAGTCATTCTTAGTTAAGTTAGTACTCCTTTGTACTAAACTGTAATTATTTGTCATAGCCAAACCAGTCTGTAATTCCCCCTCATTTATTTATGACCCCTGTCATCTTGCACTGTGGATGTGCCGTGGCCCACCAATCCAATTGTAGTGAATTTAAATTATTTCAAAGCAATATCTACAGTGAAAAGCAAGATGTAGATGACAATTTGTAGCGCTAAAACCTTACTTTCGGAAAAATGGTTGCCAGGCCTTAACCCAAAGGAGAGAGGAAAATGAAAGAGCAAACAAAAGTTGATTTTATGGGTTAGGCCCTTTTGGAAGTTGAGCGTAGGTTAACTTTATGAGTTCTTAAGTCCTCCTTTGGTGTCTGTCTTCTTCATTCGTAGTGTTTTGTGTATATGTTTCCTATACGTGTATAGCAAAAAAAATTAATGTAGTCTTTATATGAGTTGGTGTGTCTAATGCTCTCATGGATCTTTCTTTGGAAGAGATTCAAAGAGGGTTGTGATCTAGTCATGAGTAACTAGTAAGATTTGGCATGTCAAACCATTATGCTGTCCTAGGTGAAAGAACTAGTTCTTGAGGATGACTCAATGCCATTTTGACTTCTTGTCTTTTTCTCAAAAGGAGAAAGAAAAACACAGAAGTTACCATGATCATAACATTTCAACTACAACTACATTTATTGCCTGATTGATGCTATGCCAAAATTGCTGAAATTACAAGTTTATCTTATTGCTAGCTTGTTCCTACAAAAGATAAGAAGGGAAGTCAAGAATTTTAATTTGGGAAACAGTTCGATAATAAAATGTCTATACAAAGTGAACAAGACAAGGACACTGTATAAATTGATGAATAACCGAGCCCATTTTACTTAGAAATGAATAGTAAAAATGACATACAAAAAGGTTCTACCATGAGATGGCCACTCGATTTTGCTAACCCTTTTGTGAAGAGCCGGTTTTCGAATTATAGCATTGCTCACATACTTTAGAGGAATACATGACATACAAAAGTTCTACCATGAGATGCTATGATGCAATGTTTATGTTCGCTTCCATGCGATATTAGTAGGCCTTTGATTTATCTGTTCCATATTTCAGGCAGAATTAATTGGTCCTGCAGTGAATGGAACACTGAACGTTCTTGGATCATGTGCAAAAGTTCCATCTATCAAAAGAGTTGTTGTAACATCTTCTTTGGTCGCAGTTATATTTAATGGAAAACCTCTAACCCCTGATGTTGTAGTTGATGAGACTTGGTTTTCTGATCCAGATTTTTGTAAGAAATCCGAGGTATGTACATGTATATATGTGCTATCTTTTTCGTTTTATCTCTTTTGCAAGTCCTTTCTTTTTTCAAATTTTTTTATACAAGACGTACGTGCAACTCTTTTCAAAATGTTGCATGTGAGATTCTACTTGTTAGTGTCTCATATTGGTTGCGAATGATATCTAAGATAGGCATATAAGATGGTACTAGAGACCCTCTTAGTAAGGCGCATTTTGGGCTTAGGACCCATAATGATAAACCGGTGAGTAGGACTGCAAATGAGCTTACCCGCTCATTAACGGCTCGAGAAAAAACTCGATAAGGGCTCAGCTCGAATTCGGTTAATTAGTAGACAAGTCAAACTCAAGCCTGAAGTTTAGGCTCGTTTAGGCTCACAAACAAGCTTGTTAATCAAGTACTCAATAAAGAGCTTGTTAAGGGTTCGAAATGAGGTTTGTTAATGAGCTCATTAGTGGACTTGTTTAATAAATTATTATTAGAAAAATAAAAAATAAAAAACTAAGGCAGGGGTCATTAGTTCATAAATATTTCTCACTAGACTTAAATGTCATAAATTATAGATACAAAACCACTTAAATGAGCTCAAAACAAGCTTAAAATCGAACCCAAACCAAGTATGAGATTGAGCACGAGCTTTTCTATTTTCTCCTTAGCCAAGTTCAATCACAATATTTTAGACTCGTTAAAAGCTCGGCTCGATATAAATAAACAAGTTTTTTAATAAACCAAACTTGAACACTATAGTTTAGGCTCGTTAAAAGCTTAGTTCAATAGTAAATAAACAAGCTAGCTTTTTAACCAAGCTTGAACACTTCAAATCTCGGTTTGGCTCAACTCGTTTTCAAACCTACTCGTGAGGCTAGTGGTCTAACAACATAATCAAAGCCAAAGTCATGCTGACGCCAAGGTTGGGATGTGATCCTTTTGGGCTTAGGGCCCAAACACCACCGGTAACATTCCAACGATACTAGAAACACAAGAAATATAGGTCGTGCTGTCATTTTGGTTGTGGAAACATGAGGAAAATCAATCACATTGTCATTTTGGTTATAATACAAGCTGGGACCTGCATTAAATGTTCTAGAGATACTAAAAGGTGTAAACCCATCCCTTCCTTTCTTTTCTTTGGTTTTCTAGTTCTTTCACCCTATAGAAGTAGCTTTCAAAGTCATCATCCTTCTTTCTGTCCAGCCAACCCAGTTGGATGATTGTCATATGTATAGTACTCGGATTCATAACAAAGAACAAACATCTGCTCTTCTGTTAATGAAAATGTCATACGTAAAATTATTTATGGGTAGCTGACATATCTGAATAATTACAATGCTGGAGTAAATGCTGAACATAAAAATTTGCCTCCCATGTTTTTTATTTTTTATTTTTGAACGAAAAAAAGAGGACTTTAAGCATCATAAAACAACTTAGCATCCCAACTAAGTTAACACCCTAGGCGTTTCAAGTCGTGTGCTATAGGTCCTGAATATTATTAAAAAATAGAGGAAAAATAAAACAAGACAATTTTTTCTTGGCGGATTATAAGAGTCACAATCCAGCTCACAACAAACTAACCGAATGAAAAACTAAATGAGCTAAATAGCAATCAATGGATGAATCTATAAAAGGGAAAACCCAACATTTCTCTTTCCACATCTTTAGATATAAAAGAAGGAATCTCAGACCACCTAATAAGATTGGAATGCATGATTAGCCACCCTATCTACTAAACAGTGTCATATTGGTTACTAAGAATTGAAGAAAATCTGTGTTAAACTACAATGTTCTAAAGGCTTTTGATATCTTCAGCATTTAACACAATTTATAGCATTGTATTGTTGAAAAAAATACTTGTTTTTTCTTGAAAAGAAGTTGAATAATATATGCACGAATTAAGATGCTATTTGTATTAATTTTGGCTTGGGTTCTTGCATCTGTTCTATACTTTAATTTTCATTATTTTTTAATCAAAATTTTGGTATTTCTCAGCTTTGGTATGTGCTTTCGAAAACCTTGGCTGAGGAGGCTGCATGGAAATTTGCAAAAGAAAAGGGAATAGACATGGTTACAATAAACCCAGGGCTTGTGATTGGTCCACTCTTACAGCCAACTCTTAATGTCACTGTGGAGATGTTTCTGAACCTCATAAATGGTACTCTTCAGCAACTAATGAGGATAATGAATATGTTTTGCCTTTCTACATGACCTTCAATTCAAAACATGCTTTATCTCAAATTTTTAAAAATTTTTTACTCTCCTCAAAAACCTACGAGAGGAAAAATAAAAGTTTGAAATGATATAAATAGGTGATTGTACTCACTTATTTTTGCTGCATCAATTATTAACATTTTTTCTCATCTGACTAAGCCAGCATATGGCGGAAAATCAAATAATTTAGTGGGTGCTGCAGAAATAATGTGGAAATAGGGTAATTCCTATAAAAATAAAAAATAAGATAACCTACAAGAAAACCCCCCAATGCCTGACCTTTTTTCACGTAATCCCCTAATAGAAAATTGGGTTGTGATATGCTCCAAGACAGTTTGTAAATTTAGCAATTAACGTCATCGTTAATTGCCATTCATGGAATCAACAGTTGTCACGTGAGGTTTTTCTATCTAATTTCATAAATAGCGATTAACAGTGGTGTTAATTGCTAAATCTATAAGTTGTCTGAAAACACATTACAACCTAAATTTTTTTAGGGAGATTATGTGAAAAGGCTAAACATCCGGAGGGGGTTTCTAGTAGTTTACCCTAAAAAATAAAAATCATGCACATATTAACAAGAGTATGAGTTAGTTCCATGCGCCAGTCTCCATTGCTCCTTCCAAACACACCCTTAATACGATTCTTGTGATGCAAGCAGTTGAATTGAAGTTTATTTGGTGCAGGAGCTCAAACATACGCCAATGAAAATCAGGTACTTGTTGATGTTAGAGATGTTGCTGACGCACATATTCAAGCATTTGAGATTCCTTCGGCCAGTGGCAGATATTGTTTAGTTGGGAGAGTTGCACATAATTCGGAGGTTATAAAGATTTTGCGTGAGCTGTACCCTGCTTTGCCTCTTCCTGAAAAGTAAGTTCATATTATTATTAGTATTTTTTTTTTTTTTTTTATTATAGGCAAGTGAGTTAATATTATTTGCAAGGTCAAGAGTGGCGTTTTCACATTTTTATTTTTTTATGTTTTTTTTATGACATGGAACCCCAATCCCGATCCCATCCCATTGACCATTCATGGGATCGGGTAAATGTCCGGCATAACGACTTATCCCAAGCAAGCCCCATATCAACTGGACTACCCATTTGGGTTGGCGTTTTCACTTCCGTGCTTGAGCTTCAAGCAGATAAAAACATTGTTTGATTACCAAAAATAAGGGATTGTTCTGGACTTTATGTTGCTTTTCTGATTCAGGCTTTTATAGATAGCTGCATCAAACCAAATGAACCACTTTTCTAGAACTTTGCTTTGGGAGAAAATTTCTGGCAGAAGGACTGCCTAGGAATTTCGTAGCTACTTCAATTTCGATGTTGACTATGCTGGAGTATCACCATCTTCCTTGGTAGATCTCCCTTTCTCTCTGGACAGAGTTGGGTGGGACCTGCAAGAGGTTCTCCAAAGCGTTAAGATTGGCCCAAACAGAGTAAGTGAGAATTTCTAAAATGGATTGTGCGTATCTTTACGGGTCATTAATGACCCCATTTATATCTTATGGTTAAATTTTTAAGGGTTTTAAGAGATGGGACATATATCATCTCTAAGATTCCTTTCTTTCCCACTTGGATAAGTGACGTTTTGCTCATGACATCAGTCTTTTGAAATATGTGGAAGGAGATCTGGGTCCCACTTGTCCAACATCAAGGGTTATTGCAGGTGGTAATGGGACGTTCCATTAGGTTATCTGTAACCATCATGATTAGTGAGACTTATGTTTACGTAAGTTGTTCAGAATCTATTTTGCTATTTTGTATCATTCTGTTGAGCTTACGTGGCAAGAGCTGTGCACGGCTTATCCCGTGGTGGGACATTTTCCCGTTTATTTGAATGCCGTGCTGTTTGCCGTGCTTTTTGGAACCTGTGTCGTAATGTCGTGCTCTTGGTTATTCCTCATAGCTGTGCTAGGTCTTGCCGAGGAGCTGCTCTTTGGATTGCTCTTTAGCCTTGCTCCTTTCCTCCGGCTGACCTATTTCTTCCTATCCGTGCTCTTTGAGCTCAGATTCATCTGCACTGGCATAATTGCCACGATCACCTTTTGACGTTTACTCATTAATTGTGAAAGTAGTTGCACGCCTTTTCATCCTCCCATGTGATTGTTACTGTTCCAACTTTTATATCAACATCTAACAGTCGTAGACCCTCCTAAATGCTTTGTTTGCTGAATCAGCCCTAAGGGCCTCTTCTTTATTAGCAAAATATCGGTTACACCCTTATTTTTATACACGTGGCAAGGTGGGAATTTTTATCACCCACGGTCCACTTAATGCAATTTATCTGATAGATCATGGAATTCTAAGAACTGCATGTGTTATTTCATTCACGGCAGATGTGAAGATGACAAGCCTTTTGTGCCCAGCTTCGTGCCCAGCTTCCAAGTATCGAAGGAGAAAGCGGAAAGTTTGGGCATCAACTTTGCTCCTTTGGAGGTTTCCCTTAAGGACACTGTCGAAAGCTTGAAGGAGAAAAATTTCTTTAGTTTCTGAATCATGGTATGGACCCAAGTCATGCAAATTGATAAAAATAAAATGGCATCTGTCTGCCCTTCAAATTTATGTTTTGAGCTCCATTTCAGCCAGGGTTTTGCTGGTATGGAGCATTTCATCTTGCAGAAGTATGTTTACTGTACGCATTGACGAAATATGCTACAACTACATGATCAAATATTAGGATGATTCAAACATTTTGGTTTGTTAGTGAACTCGCACAAATTTGTTTGTTGAAAATGAATGAATTTACAAATCAGATGCTTCGAAGCTACTTGGTTGTATTTAGCTTTTGTGGGTTCAATCTCCTAGCTGAAAGGTGTTTAACAACTATGAAAAACTTGCATCTAGGAGTCCTCGAAAGTTTTAGCTTTCTAGGGCACCAGTCAATTAGAGCTGTTTGAAATTCATTTTTTTTTTTTTTTTTTTTTTTAATTCTCAATTTCACATAGATGATTTTACTTGTCAACACAACTCTGTAAGAAAAGATAATTTATTTCTAATTATTCTAGCATAAGTACAACTTTTTTTTTTCTTGATGAAAGCTGTGATGAGAAAATAAATGGCAGCTTGCAAGCATGTTTCATAAGATACATGATAAAAGGCTAATTTGAGGCAGCATAATACTGTAAGAAACAACACAATAAATATGACAAAAAAGAAGGGAAAAAAACACAAAACAAGAAAAAGTAGTGCTCGTACACAATTACGCATGCACTTTGTGCTTAAATCACAAATATGCGTAGTAAAACAAAGGAAAAGTGCATCGCTTCAAAGTGAGACGCCCACACCCACATAGGCAAAGATAGCTGTGAGGAATTAAAACGATGACCTCCGGAGAACACACCCAAAACTTGACCGCTCAACCAACCCCACAAGGGCAAGATAGTCAGATACTTAAGCAATGAATTTCTGACACATGTTACTGAAAATAAAAATAATAATAATAATAATAACATTGGACTGGCCCACACACGATGGGTATTCTGCCCAAACCATTTCACTCAAATTGCCAGATATACACATTTCTGTTTGAAAAATGGAAAAAGCAAGGTAGGCAGACAGAGAAAAATACTTACAGGGATCCACTCCTATAAGAATTTTTTTAAATATAAACTCAGTACAAACATCAAAATTGTTTGACTCAACAAAGAAAAATAAATCTTGTAAATATAAAAGACACCCTATAAACTATCGGATTTTTTTATACTAACCTACCTAGTCAGACCGCATATTCAGAGCATTTTTCCTGTCTCTGCAAGAATCAGGTATGTCGTGATAAATATGGGAGCTGATCAAAACCGCCAAATTTGCAGAACACCAGACCCAATGGATACAAAACTGTTAATAACAACACGTGAAAAAGGAGCTTCATCCACCAACCACCCTTGTAACTGATCCTTTAGTTCTTAGTTCTTGTGCTCATATCTTATTATCTAGTCCTTAGTTCTTGTGCGTATCACTTGCGGTAAAATTGTAAAACCAAACCATACCCAAGAGTTTTAGCTGTCAAGGAATACCACCAAACTACGACATCAACCCGCATTGCATTCATGTGCTAGCAACGTCTCCTTTAATCAGTCTAACCCATCCATAACTTCAATACTCTATCTTTACCTCCAGAAGCTACCTTCTCACCATCCGGACTCCAATCAACGGCAAAAACCTTTCCAAAATGAGAACAGAACTTAAAAATTAACATCACATGAAGGTAAAAAAGATGCATCTTAAAGGGCTATCTCTTAAAATAGGGAATGTACCTCATCTGCGTGACCTGGAAGATCTTGTTTCAATTTCTGTGTGCGAATATCCCAAACCTAGATAATTAAACAAATTTTAATTTTAAAATCATGGATACGCCCCGTGGTTGAAATTAGGAACCACCCTTAGCAAAAAGGATTAGTACTACATTAAACCTCCCCGTCCCCTAAACATAACTAAAAGAAGAAAACAAAACAAAAAGAAAGGAAGAAGGCACTCCTGCATGACATCTGAATTTAGATGCTTAATAGTCAAGAGTTAAATAAATTCACGAATCAGGAAACTGTCTTTCTAAGCAGTCAACTTGTTTATGCCTACAATATAGAGATGATTCCATAATCGCTTACGTCATCACCTTGTATATGGCAAAAACAAAGGTCAAGCCCAAGAAATCTGCAGGCAGGTGTTAGATTGAAATGGTAAACATTATTTTTATTTTTATTTTTATAAGGTAAATGATTGTATTAGAAAAGAAACAAATGGATTAAACCCTCATACATGAGACATATACAAGAGAATAAAAAGGAGTTCATAATAAAAAGAGCCCATCAATTTGAGAGTTCACTTTGTTGTTCATTCATAGTAATAAGTCCATTTCATTATGTGTACAAAATCACTATGATTTTAAGAAATGGCATTACCAATAAATTTTTTATTAACAATTTGGTAATGACTCATATTACAGTGATAGCTTTGTTTATATTTCCACAAAATTTTTTTCCTTCAATCATGTGGCACAAAACAAAATGACGTTTCCTTGGGAAACCTCAATAACACTATATGAGTAAATAACTTGTACAAGTTACCTTTAATGTGGAGTCTTTACTCCCACTTAGAAGAAGCCTACTGTCAGCAGACCAGCTGTAGAGCAACGTGCAACAAAATCAATAGCCATACAAGAAATATGAATGGAGACAAAAATTGTAGAAACAATCCAAACCATACAAGAAAAATGAATGGAGACACAGATTGTAGAAACAGTTCGAACCTTATCTGATAAACAGGCCCAACATGGCCCCGGAAAGCAGCAACAAATTTCCCCGTAATACCATTCCATAATTTGACAGACTTATCAAATGATGCACTCGCCACCCATTGCCCATCAGGTGAAAAATAAACATGGTTCACAAGCTGGAAGCAAGTAACAAGAAGTTTAAGGCCAAATTTTTTAGCTTGATGAACGAAATCCACGCAAGTCTACATGCTAATTTCAAAGGCTTGCTTACCATACAGGCATACATACTAAATTATGTAGATGTAAACAGTATCTATAGTAAGGGCTACAACATCAATTAACAAAAGCACCCTGCCTAAAAATAGGTAATCTAATAAGAATTTTAGTTTTGAATTGGCATTGTATTGACAATGCAAGTTTATTAAAATAAGCTGGCTGCAAAATAATCTGAGATGATCCCTGCTATATCAAAATCATCACCTTGGGGATGTCCTCCTTGCTTTCTCTAAGAGGCAGAAATTCTTGCTCTTAATGAATATCTCAGGGAAGGATCTAATTTGGAATTGGACAACTTGTTGGTTAAAGAAGACTCTTCCATGATCATTAGATGGGATTCTAATGGTGATATGGGACCTTGGAGATATGAGAACCTTCTTCAGGAAATTTTTGATCTCCTTGCTCCTTGCTCCAGAGTCCACTATACTCTTGGGTGGTAAAATCGGCAAATGGAGAGGCAGATGCTTTAGCCAAAGGAGAGGCAGACTCTTCAACACCTACGAGAACAAATTGCTCTTATGTTTTTTTTTTTTTATTTATTTATAACAGAATTGTTGATTTTCTATTTTTCTCCTCACCTCTTTTTTTTTTTTTGGGGGGGGGGGGGGGGGGGGGTTGGGGATTGCTCTTACATTTTTATGAGTGATGAGGCTTGCCCTAGGTGGTGTCGGTTAGTTTCTGTAGATTTCTTTTTGGGCTTTTGTAAGGGAAATTTCTTGAAGGACTACTTGTCTTTCCTTGTATTTCTATTTCTTTAATGAAATTTTTCTCTCTCTCTCTCTCTCTCTCTCTCTCTCTCTCTCTATATATATATATACACACACACACACAGTTATGTTCCCATCAGCACATGTTGATATAAGTTATATTAGCACCACGCATTGGGGGTTGTACCCCTTGCATTGACCCAATGTACCTCATATCCCACTAATGCACAAGGTACGACTCCCAATGTATAACTTATATCAGCGCTTGCTTACCTAATCATCATCCTATATTTGGTAAGGTTTGTTCTCTATGTATATGTAGAATATCGGATCTGGTCTCATCATCACGTGTTGATTTTCTTATACTAACATATACAATGGAGGATTGTACCTAGGTTGGTGAGTAGGTTGTACCATATTATCCACACATGCATGGGGTACAACCCTCAATGCATGGGGTACAATCCTTGTTTTAACATAATTATTTCAAACCAGCATGAGGGCAGGAATTGGAGAACATCAATTATATTGATTAACATGATACTCTGTGAAAGTTGTACCACATAATAAGAAAAGAGATATAAAACGGAGAAGGTGTTTAATCACTCAGGCCCCACATTTAGAGAGAAAGAGAGAGAGGCTGCTTTTAAATTCATGATGAAAGGAAAAGATGTGTACAGAGGTCAAGGTCACAACTCACAAGTAAGAGAGTGGTCTGCGAGATATGGGGTTCTAGCTTCTTTTTAAGCATTTTAAATGTCCAACAAGAGGGCATGATATTAGCCCGTAACAATTCCACTAACTTAATTTCGAACAAGGAATCAGTGCAAAGTCCTCTCTTTGGAGATCAATCAATGAACTAGTAGATATAGCAACAATCTTAAGCTAGAAAGCAAGTTTGAGCCAGCAGAAAGCTGAAGCGCCCTGAGCCCATACAATAATTGAAGGGCTGGAGGTTTTGCTCATTTTGATCTACTTTCATTTGTAATACTCATGTCTATGACCAATTTTTGTAATATACCTTGTTAATATGCAAAATATTCAATTTATCCATTGTAGATCATCTAAATATGTTTTTTTTCCCCTAAAAAATTCTTATTTTATAAGAAACGAATTGAATAAATGCAAGGGACAAAGTGGACCGGAGGTCCAACAGAGCCAAGAGAACCCAAAAAACAGCCTTAGGAACCCCAAGGGGTAGCTTAGTTGGCAAGGGACCACGCCTTAGGAAGCGGATGTTTTGAGTTTGACTCTAGCAAAACCCCTTGGGGCTACCCACAAAAGGTTTCATAGTTCTCATGGGCCTTGGAATTACTTGTTTCATATGGATTGTGGGGTCTTATATGGACTAGGGGTTTGCCTGAAGGTTTCCTTGTTATCAAGGGCGTGGGCACCTGGGGGGGGGGGGGGGGGGGGGCGGCAGCGAGGAAACAGCCTTAGGCTATACAAAAAAATCCCAGAACAGACATCACCTTTACCAGAACCTAAAAAACAGCCCAGCTTAGATCATCTACACATGTTACCAATACAAAGTAGGAAAATAACCCACTAACAAAATGGGGTAAACATCTGTACTACCAGGCAATATTAAGGACGACTTTCTACAAGCTTGTTAGGTGGGCCCTTCACCTTCTAGGTTCAAATACAAGTCCGTTTGAACCCAACATATCTTCACTTGCCTAGGGTGAATCAATTCAAGCAAATAGGGAACAAAGTGTGAAGGGACAAAATTTTCAATTGTCCACTGAATTTCACTTGATGGATAGGATCACAAGCTACCAGTTAACCTTTACAATATATTAAACTCAAAGGATGAGGCAATTAATTTTCACATGCAACAAATAGATGAAATAGGTGATTGTTAGCCAATCCAATTCCTTAACTGAAGAATGTCACTAATGAACTCTGGCTAAGTGTTATCCAGAGAACTTCTCAAGTGACTTCATGGAAGTTGTAAGTTCAAGGCCACCAAGGTGCTTGTCTCATCAAGTTTCACTTAAAGTTGTACTTTGATGTTCTAATGAGTACCATAATTTTTTTTCTGAGGAAAGGATTTGGATAAAGCTATTCAATGCTAAATTATAAAATGTCCCCAGATTTACTATGTAAGTATGTATAGTTCTTACTTCTTAAAAGCAAGACAGAAAATAAAATAAATCACATGAAAAAAGAGGGGGTAGTGGCAATGCACACTGTGCCCCAAAAAAGTGAATGCATTCCATGAAAATGATTTTTACCTGTTGATGACCTGTCATACGAGTTTTGGGGTGTTTGCTGACAGCAGGTTCCCAAAGGAACATAGTGAAATCATCAGAACCTGAAACCAGTCTTTCAGGGGCATTGCCTTTCATTTTGTTGTACCTTTCCAAAGCAACCTAATGTAGGAATGAAAAGGCAGTTTAATTAGTTTCTTTAAGAGGAGGGAAAAAAAAATATTTGAGAGAGAGAGATCATGTGATGAAGCATCTTAGACATTTAACCAGAACTTAGGTGCAACAGACAATTTTTGTGCCTACCTTATGTATGTAAAGGAGGACATATCAGTTTCAACAGTTCAAGGTTATGATGCATTCCAATATAAAAGATTGAATTAATTCACATTATTGACATAGTTTTACACAAGTTCAGCAACATTAAAGTGATTGTACTGTGAATTCGTTCAAAATATCGTTATCAGAACCATATTGGACATTACACCAGTCGAGGTGCCGATTCACCAGGTCACTATGTCAACCGCTGGTTAGTTAAAAAAAAAAAAAAACACTACAAAAATATGGCTAGGAAAAAATAAAGGTTACATTCCATTAAATTTGTAAATTTATAAATATAAATAAAAAAAAAATTACTGGCAAATTATCTTTAAAAATCGATGACATGAAAAAGACCGAAAAATTGAAGACCATTTGAGTTTATTTTTTCAAATACGTTTAATATTCATTATATATTTACAATCACTTCATTAAAAATATTTACGCACATATACTCAATTATCTGTATAATGTGATCTTCTACCCATGTTGGTTGGTGGATTAAGGGGATAAACAAGGATGCCAGGATGGTTTTGGAAAATGCTAATGCATGCAGTTTTTTGGTTGGGGTAGCCCCTCTTTTGTTCTCTTTGTTAATTATTTAAAGCTTTAGATATGGGTTCTTTTTGTTGGCTAGTACTTGTGCATGTCTTCTGTACATGGGCTAAGCTCTTTTGTTTCTAATACAAATATTACTTCATCAAAAAAAAAAATAAAATAAAAAAATCTTTTACTTCAATTTTTACAAAAGGAAGTAACAAAATCTCTTTTCATCCAATTATTTTTATTTTTTTTATTTTTAAATCTGTAAATAGATTTTTTTTTTCATTCGCTTAAATAAATTTTTAAATCCATGAAAAGAATTATGACACTTCAGTTTCATTCAGTAGTTCATCTTTTAGTTGCTTTCGGGTCTTCTTAAACACCATCATAGATCAGCTCTATGGAAAAATCACACAAACATTTTCACAAAGAATGCTCAAAAGCATTGGTATTGCAGCAGAATAAAGAGAATGAGGGTTTCTAATCACAAAATGGGTTGAATTTATTCGAGAGAAAAGCAACTTAAATCAGATTATAATGCATTTTTCCACAAAAAGAATTACAATAAAAAAGTTTTGAAATCAAATTTTTTTGGTATTAAAAATAAAACAGATTTGAAATCAAATTATTTTGGTTATGTTAAGGGAAAAAAAAAAAAGTGAAGGGTATACATATAATGAAATACCCAAAAGATTAATACTAATTTTTTTATCAGCAACATAAATAAAATTTATTAAAAAGCAACTGAAAGATGACAAGATGACCTAGAAATAAAAAGAAAAGGAAAACAACTAAGACAAACAAACTGACATCCAATCAAGCTTAATGGCAAATAAAGGAACCCCACAAAAGCACTAGACACAGAAGCACAAAAAGAAGTTAAAAAGTTAACTCTCCACAACTACTCATCGGACTCAAATTTAACTTCAAACACCCTAGCATTCCTCTCCAACCATAATACCCAAAACACCACCAAAATAGCACACCTCCAAAGAACTACCACTTTCTTACTTCTTCCAAAACCTTCAAAATCTATCTCAAACAAATCGATGCAAGATCTCGGGGGAACCCAACTCAACTCATCCCTATGAAAGAGCCCATGCCACAACCTCCTAGCGACCGGACAATTCAAAATAACAATGTTACATGGGCTCTTGCCTCATTCTACTCCTGTGACACTACGTGACATGGGGTATGGCCGTATGGGTACTTCTACCAGACAATTCAAAATAACATAAATTCTTCGGAGAGCAAATGAAAGACGAATTTGACATTCTGAACATGCACCAGTACCTGACACTCATAAAAGAGTCCATATATTTAGGAAGCACATAATATCCGATCATTCCCTAGGCTACAGTGAGTACTGCAGCAGCTTAAAATGTATTCCAGCTCCCCCCCCCCCCCCCAAAAAAAAAAAATTCTTCAGTCATCAAATTACAACAAAAAACAAACACCTCTAACAATAAGACAAGAAAAAACAAACAAGAGAGAGATTATCCACTCATGCACGTGCACACAAAAACACACGGAATATACATTGCAGTGATAATAATTACGTCATTTTAACATGCTTTCACTGATGATTTGACTAGATAATTGCAATTGGATGACAGGGTTCAAGTTGTGACCTCAAGAAGTTCACTTAATGCAAAGATGAAAGTGTCGAAGATTAAACAGAAAAATAGTAGTTTATGTAAGGAAACATAAGGCACATAACAGAAGTAAGAAAATGTAAATGCCAAGTAAAAAATGGTAGGAGAGAATAAATCAAAAAGGCTAATGCAAAATATAAACCAAACAGCAAAATATTACCTCCTTCATTTCCTCTGGAGATGAATATTGTTTGCCAGTATGATCAAAAGCTCCGGTACGAAGAATGTATTCAGTGCTCAATGCAAGGGAATTAACCCAATGTCCATGACCCTAAAAGCAATATCAAAATACATAAAGAGAAGGTCAAGAAAAAAGCAGAAACATAGAGGAAGCTGGTACAGAGTACTGAAAATAAGGCAGAACACAAATGTGCATAGAATCAAAATGATCTTTTTCCCATTAGCAATTAATTTCGGCACCTTGGCTCAATTGTCCATAAAGAGAAAAGTTATAAAAATATGCTGCAAAATGATTTAGAGTTGGATGTCTACAAAAATGATTTGCTTCTAAGATGTTTAAGTGACTGAAACCTTTTAATGACACTAGATTGAACTATTATATGCAACAATAAAGCCAGCCATACATTCTAAGATGATAATAAACATACTTTATGAGATAACATAACTCGAGAGTCGAGACAAGTATCTGGAGATGGATAGGTGAATTTGCTTACAAAGGGTAATTCCAACAAGGAAAATAGAAATATAGGGTTGCAATTGGCACTTCTATATGTAGACTGAACTTTAATGGGAAAAAAAAACTGTAACTAATAAAAGATGATAAGCAAAACTTTAAAACATTAATTAGAAAAAAGTACCAGACCTTCAATTCACGAATTAACTTTCCTTGTGAAGTTTCCCAGACCTTAATAGTACAATCCTGGGAGCTGCAACAGTAGTGCTGAAAATGTCAGTAGCAGATCTGAAGCATATTAAAGTTTAACTGGCAACTGCCAAACAACTAAAGTGTTATTAAAACATGATTGTCAAAGAACCAAATCCACAAGTACATGGATATGGCGGACAGTAATTGAACGTATACTAAATAATAAGGGCAGCTAGAAATTGTGAAAAGTAAGACCAATGCCCGGCTAAAACATAAAGAAGAAGAAGAAGAAGAAGAAGAAGAAGGAAGCTCTAGAGATTCTTCCGTTGTGCTTCTTTGCTGAAGGAAAGAAATTTAAGATACTACGTTGTGGAGTCTTCCAATTTTCACAAAGATAAGACTCGCCAATTCACTATATACTCTAGGCTTTAAAAAAAAAAAAAAAAAATCTTCATACGCCATTCACAGAAAAATGGCTGCCATCAGAATGTTATGGTAACCAGCGAAGGAATCTGCAATCAGTTAAAGTAACTGAAACACCAGTTGGCAGCACAAAGTGTTAATTCCTGAAGAAGAAGAAGAAGAAGAAGAAGAAGAAGAAGAAGAAGAAGGATGCTCCGTTGTGCTTCTTTGTTTAAGGAAAGAAATTTAAGATACTATGTTGTGGAGTTTTCCAATGTTCACAAAGATAAGACTTGCCAATTCGCCATATATCCTAGGCATTAAAAAGAAAACTTCATACAAGCATTCACAGAAAAATGGCTGCCTTCAGAATGTTATGGTAACCAGCTAAGGAATCTGCAATCAGTTAAAGTAACAGAAACACCAGTTGGGAGCACAAAGTGTAAATTCCTTTGTTATCAATATTGATATTAAGAGGAGAGTAGCTGTAATATTCCAGGTCCGAGAAACGTAATGCAGTTATCTTAACCATCAATTCTTGTCAGAGGAGTAAAGCCTTATTCAGAGGTTACTGATCAGCTGAATCCAAAGTAATGGAGAATATGAACCTAGATAGAACCTCATACCTTTTTGTTACTGGTCAAGTAAAAGCTACTCTGAAAATTAGAATTCTTATAAAAGAAATATACTTTCAACAAACAAACATTTTGTCATAAATTTCAAAAGTTTAATGAGTGAATACCCTGTATATATTACTCCATCTCCACCCCATTTGACACATGTTACCGCAAGCGTGTGGCCAGTAAGACAAATAACACATTTCCTCAATGTAATGTCCCATATGCGCGCATCACCATCTTTACTAGAACTTACAAAGCGACGACATGGAGCTTTAAGGTGGACCGGTTCCCAAGAGATTCCTGTAATCCATTTTTTGTGGCCCTGACACAGCATATTTCAATTATTAGTGTCTTAAATATTCTTTAGGCTAACCCAATGATTAGAATACTAACAAAACTATTCCACTAATATTGCAACCAACTTCAAATAGGTAAAATACAAGGAATTCCATGTGTAAGAGGAAAACATAAAATGAAGCAAAGTTGTTCTAGCACTTTAATGATTATATTCTGCAAACAACCAAAATTTAACAATAAGATCAAGACATAATCAAACAAACGTCTACAATTACCAAAATATGTTCCAAGTAAAAAATCACAAACAACAGCATCCATAGATGGTGCAGTGACATTAAACATCTGGGAAGACAAAGAACAAGTTTAATTTTAGCTCCAGAAAAAGATGAAATTTTTATGGTCTCAATACTAAAAAAACTGAGAAGATGATGATGATCCATGCATTCCACACAATGGTATTTAGTTTCGCTCCTTCAAAGCAGATGATTTGTTTCATGATTTTAGTTTTTTATCATACAGTGCAAGACTGCAAGGAGGTCAGGGCAGAAGGGCATCCCTAATAGCAAGCTAGAAAAAAGGAAGGTAACCTTCAGATTCTCAAGTAAGGTGGAAGCAAGATATCATAGCCAGTAGAAGGCATGTCTTGGGTCAAGAAATCAGTGCATCGTGTAATACTATTCCACTAGGCAAAATTTTGAATTGTATTTGCTCAGAATCAGTTAGATTCTTTGAGGCTTGACACAAACTGATTTTTGCATTCAATGAAGTAGACTGTCTCTTTTGTCACATCGACTCATTCCTGACAAAACTGTTTAGGACAAGTTATTTGCTATATGGTACCTTCAAGACTTCAACAAAGTTTTGCAAATTGAAAAAATAAATCTGTGAGTGACTTCTTGATGTGTGTTGGCAGCTCTGGTGTGTGTGTGTGTGTGTGTGTGTGAGAGAGAGAGAGAGAGAGAGAGGGATAATAGAGTAATAAACTAAAGCAAAAAATCAGACTTCCCAAGGAGGGGCATTTTCTCTTTTGCGCGGAGGGGAAAGAAGAGTGACTATTTGGATTGGGGATGGCTACAGAGACTAGGCTTGATCAATCCATTCTGTTTAGGGGCATGCAGTGTCGTTAACGTGTAGACCATCACATCATTTCTCCTACTATAACCCATGTCCATTTTGCCCTACCACAAATCCTTAGAACCCATTCTTTTTTGTTGGACACAAACTAACTATCCAGTCAACACAATAATCTTGTAACACACTGGTGTTGACTCCAATTTTTCACAAATGCATGCATTTCTTATTCTATCCTTTTTTCGTCTTGACACTCAAATATCTCAACATCCTCATTTTAGTTCTCTAGGCTTATTTTAGTCATCCTCATATTGCAGGCATGTTATTTCTTGACTAGCCAACATATTGTAATGTTTGTCAATAAATCAATGGATGGTGGTCTACTGGTCTCATACTCACTCATAGTCATCTTCTAAATGTTCCCCTTAAGTTTGACAAGTTTACATCATTTAAACAGCCATCTAAAAGTTTCTCCACTTTATCCATCTTGCTCTAATTCTCTAAGTAACGTTCGTGCAATTTTGTATCATTGTGAACTATTGAACCAAGGCAAAAAAAAAAATTGCTTTAGCCTGGCATATCTCCACCTATTATCTGTTTTTTTTCCCCCTCAATATATTAGTCAAATTCAATAAAAACTGAGAATATGTATATGAGTATATGACATGAATGGTATGGCAGGTTGATAGTGGTTTTAACACTGGTACATGGCTCATGTACTCAGGTTAAGACCCTTAGCTTATTAATACACATATCAACTTCATCAAAATAACTACATGGATCAACAAAAAATAAAGTAACAATCAACTAAAAATGATAATAACATTCAGTCCTGTAGAATGAAGACTTTACAATTAGCGGATTGCCCGATGGCTTCCCCGTCTGTGGGTCCCAACATTGAAGTTCTCCAGCCTTGCTTCCACTTACAAGATGCTTACCATCAGGTGACCATGCAATACAAAGAACCCAATTCTTGTGTCCTGAATGCAATGAAAAATATAATTTTAGTACTATTTTAATTTACTAAGTTTCCATCTAAGGCTTTACATGATTACTAAGCAAAACTAATTTTGACAGCCTTTATATAATTAGTACTATTTCCCAACCAAGACATCACATAATTATCAAACAAATGTCATTGTGTTATCCTACGGGATACAATATTTATACAAGACTGCTTGGAATTTTAATTTTACACACAGCCCCTCCCAAACTTAAAAGTTAAGGTACCATGTTGATTGTTAACAATTGGTTAAAGAACCTTTCTTTCTTAAGAACCCAAAGGTAAGATTACAATTTACAACTACTCCACATGAACAGAAACTTAAAACCCATCTCCCTTGAGGATATTTGGAAGGAAAGAAGGCCAAGCCCGTAGACATATAAGGAAGTTAAAGATATTTAGTCCTTATCCAATATTTTAAAGAATAAATACAGGTTGCTTCAGGAATTACTCAGAACCACTTATGTTAACTAAAGTAGTATTTGAAGGTATATCTAACTAGTATATCCCACTTTCAATGACAGGTTAAAAGATGGAACTACCTAAGCAAAAGGGTCAATGCATGCTATAAAGTGCAAGTTGGGAATTTATCAAGAAACGGTGAATCATCTTTTTCCTCATTGCAATGTAGCAAGAAGTCTTTGGATGCTTATGTGCAACATGTTCAGAGTCCATTGGGTGCTACCATCGTCTATTTATGATCTTTTGTCGGGGTGGTGGATCAAAGGAGGGAATAAGAAGGCGAAAGTGATTTGGTACATGGTTCCCCATGCCATTTTGTGGATTTGGAGGGAGAGAACTTCTAGAACTTTTGAGGGGATTGAGAAGTCTATCATTGATCTCAAGTCCTCCCTTGTTAAGACTGTTTTTGTGGTTCTCTAGCTACCCTAATATTCGTAACATTTCTTTTGTAAATTTTTTTGATTAAATTTTAGAGGAATTGATGATTAGTCTTTCTATATGTCTCATGTACTTGGGCTAAGCCTTTTTTGTTCATCAATACATTCTTACCTTACTAAAAAAATATATATATATATCATGAAGTAGAAAGAAAATGGAAGTGTGTGGCAACCCTCCATCGGAACTTGCATTATATAATACCCCTGCCCTCACCTTAAAAAAACATTATCAATAATGCAAGCATAGTTTATGCCGCCCGCCGCGGGGGGGGGGGGGGGGGGGGGGGGGAGCACGTTATGCTGAGCAAGATGCATACAGTCAATCACCATTAGGTGCCATAGGAGTTCAATATCCCTACCCCCAACTCTCTTCAGGATTTATTATTCTGCCTAATCTCAGATCCTTTTTTTTTCTGAAGTAATCTCAGATCCATGAGACATACCAACAACACAAAGAACTGCATGATATACTTAGACGCTGCAACTATCTTTTAGAGATGTTTTCAAAGGCCCAATTTATCTTTTATATTCAGACATTCTGCATGTTACATTTATTTCCACATCTCTCTTTTCTTTTCTTTTCTTTTTTGCTCTTCAAGGAAAGGTGGGTGGGGTAAACGAGCAGCTTTGAGGCAAAAGGTAACCATGGCATACATATGTAGTGTTAGATTTCAAACCTGTACATGTGTACAATGGTGTCTGGGTAGTAAGGTCCCATAATCGGACAGTGGTATCGCCGGAACCACTTGCCAACCGCTGCCCATCAGGACTAAAGGCAACTGAAAGTACAGCCTCTGTGTGACCTGCAGTGAGAAAGTTATGAGATGGATTCAGTAAAAAGATTGATAAAAACTAACACTACCCTGGATGTTAGTAATGAGTCTAATGACATTGAATTTAATAAGCAATTAAAAGAAAATAACATTAAAAAGTGCTTTGCACTACAGGTGTAATGGAAGGAAAAAGAACCAGGACTTAAAAATGACACCCACTTATTGCACAATCGATCCACCTGCTCATGGTGATATCTTCTCAAGCTCAATGAGATTTGTAATTAAAAATCACTACTTATTTTTGTATCTTTATGTGGGTGCCAAGGTTGGACAACTACTAAGGCAATTTGTTTAGCCGAGAAATGAGCCTACACTCCGCAATAATTCTAGTGACATGATCCGACTGTCTAGCTTGTCCAGTATCCTTTGAGTTGCAGTTGGAAAAAAACTACAGAGACCATTAGTTCATTTGTTTCCCTTTGTTTCTTTCTCTAACTTCTTACCTCCTTATTCTCTGAGGATGCCTTCCCCACCTCCCAAACATTAAAGCTTCTTTTTCTCAATTAGGCACCAACTCAACATTGCACCCTATGTATTGATTTGTTTCCATCATAATACAAAATTACTAGAGTAAATAAGTGGATGAATTTGTCAACAAAGAAATGCAAATTCTATTCTCATCTTTTAAATGCCTTGTTGACATTTATGAAGTATGATCCAGTATCATTTTTTATTTTTTTTAATTTTATGAAGTAAATATTGTATTAGAAACAAAGAGCATAGCCTGAGTACATTAGGACTTTACAAGTGCTAGCCAAGAAAGAAAAAGGGTGAAACCCCAAGCTATAACTTAAGTAAATAAATATATTAAAAAAAAAAAAAAAAAACAAACAAACAAACAAAATAGATGTTGTGGTCATTAGTGTAACTATGAAACCACCAAAAAAGAGTCTTTACTAAAGTAGATTTAAGTTCAATGATCCAGTATCATTTCTTGAAAAATAACATACCAGAACTTGAAAATCACGAGTTTTTTCTTAATTCTTAGCAAGCATATCTGGTGATATAAAGTAAATTTTACATCCTATGAACTATATTTTATGATCACTAACCACTAACCACTTGAATTAACTTGATGATCAATCATTTACTTTTCAGTAAGAGATTAGTCTACTTGAAAATCACAATTTTTTTCCCTATGACCTATATTGTATCATCACTGACCACAAACCAGTTGAATGAACGATCGTTTATTTTTCACTTCTTGATTAATCATCACACCCCATAAATGAAGTGGTGTGCTTGAATTAACGTCGTATATTTTAACACAAACTTCCACACCAATATGAGCTGCCAACAAGTTGCCTCATGCATTTTTGCCAGCTCATATGAACCAACCGGTCAAAGATAGTTTATTGAAAATTAAATCATCCATTTTTTTTTAATGAAGTCATCCATTTCCTAGTATTGAAAGAAAGAACTTGACCGTTGGCCAATTCAATCAGTGCCACGTTTTGATTTGTGAAATTAAAGATTATCAAACTTATATCACAAATTATAAGATGGAAATAAAATGAAAGTCTCATACCAGCTATCGTAGAAGAACAGCGATTAACTGGACGAATTCTGAAAATTGCTTGTGGTTGATAGACTATTGACAGTACCTTCTCCACAGAAACTGCGAATTTATTCACCAACAAAAAAATTGAACTCTTAACAAATCCCCATATTTTTTTATAAAAAAAATTATGATTTTGATAGAATTGATCACATGAAAAGATAATGTAAGCAGAAATGTGTCACTTTCATTTTTTTGGTAGTTTTACTAACCATTTTTCTTCTGTAAATAAGTTCCAAGCTGCACAACAAGCTCTTGATCTGATATATAGAAAGCATAAGGTAATTTCTCCTCCTGTACAAACCACAAAAGCAGAGTTAAGTTCCAATTAACCCTTTTTTTGATAGGTAAAGTTCCAATTAATTTAAAGAAATACAGACGCAAGACTATGCAATTTCCAGATGGCCGCTAAACCTTTCTTTAATATCAGAATACTGCTAAGCCTCGTATATAACATCACCAGCCTCATTTATTTTCTCAATTTCGTTTCCATCAATACAAACCCAGCCCAAGTTTAAATCTTCCTATTTTATGTCATTTTAATTAAAGAATTGTGCTTTCTGTTCACTTTTTTTCTGGATTTTCTCGGGCACCAAACAGAGCATAATTGGAAAATTATGAAGCTCACATTGTTGAGAAGCTTGTTGACCATCTGCTGAAGCTGTTGAGGACCAGCGTTCTGGGGAAGGTACATGGGAGCTCCCAGAGGAGTTCCTTCTGGGTCCGTTAGGAGGCACATCACGTTATTGTTGGTGCTCATCTCTCTCTGTTCTTCTTCCACTTCCATTGTTGCTTCAACTCAGCAGTGCCGGTGTGTGTGTGTGTGTGTGTGTGTAAATTAGAGGTTGAGATTGGGAGAAGTATGGGAGTTAGGGTTTGGTCTCTACAGCTACAACGCTCAAAAAATATAAGCTTTCTGATGGAATGGAGGTGGACGGTGAGGTTTAAGGTCATTAGGGTTTTAGGGCTTTGGCCGTCCTGTGGAGGGGGGTGGTCTGTGCGTGCGGTCCTGTGGAAAATGCTGTGGGCTGGCTACGTGGCGTTTTTTTTTTTCTAATGCCCTTTGACTGCTAGTGCATCATCAGGAATCGTGATTTGGAAGGATGGTGAAAAACGTTTGCTTAAATGTGGTAGGGTGGCTCTATTGGCACCTCAATTTTTCCTTTCTAACCCCATCAATTTATGAAAAAAGTTAGGATTTTTAACCATAGTCCAATAGTATAAGAGTAGTTTTAAAATAGAATCATAAACAAATCTAATTTTGCCATAACTCTATTTCACCCCAAACTGACAAAAATGCCCTCATAAGCTTCATACTAATTACAAACAGTGTTACTCTCAATCATATTCCTTCCGTTTCAAATTAAGTGTCTCTTCTAGAAAAACACGTTTTTTAAGAAAACTCTATTAAATGCTTTCACATCAATATATATGCTTTGAGATTACAATTTTGCCCTTAGGTATGTAAAATATTATAAAAATAGATAATACCTTTTTAAGGGTATTTTAGGAAATGAATAAAAAAGAACCAATGAATTTTGAAATGGGACAATTATTTTGAAACATCCCAAAAAGAAAGTAAGACACTTATTTAGGAACAGATGGAGTACTTTATTATTCAGCTCGTCAATTTAGGGATTATTGTTTCAAAATTTAGCAGCAAGATTATCGTTTGGAAAAAATTGCTGGCAAATGGTCATTGAAGACAAAAAATCAAACAGCAAACAACCATTCAAAAAAAAAAAAAAAAAAAAAACCCTCATTTGGGGTTTTGTCTAATCATCTTCGATTGGGAGTTTGTTGGAGAAGACCATTGTTGTGGATTTCCAAAAAGAAAACAAGGACATAGTGATCTCACATCCAACAAGACCAAAAGAAGTGAGTAAATTATAACGTTCTCAAGTATAATTTTTAAAAGGGTTGAGGTTATTCTCTGTTGTGATAGTAGACAACCGTGTAATCGAGTTAGAAGAGTGGTATGTTGTGAAAAAATTGAGAATTGCATCCATCGCTGTTGACTGAAGTTGATGAATAGTAATAGATTAATATTTTGTGCTTTCAAAATTTTATACATAAATTAGTAATAGTTTATTATTTTGTGTTTTGAAAAAATTATATAAAAAACAATAACAACTCACTATTTTATGCTTAAAAAAAAAAAAAACACTACTAGGGTGTGAACTCAAATACCAAGCAATAGCTACCAAAAAACACTCTTTATGATGTGTTGCATTTCTCAGATTTATTATTTTGTACTTTGAAAATTTTATACAAAAAATAGTAACATGTTATTATTTTGTCTTTGAAAAAATTATATAAAAAATATATAGTAACTTACTACTTTACGTTATAAAAAACATTATGACGGAATGAACTCAAACACTAAGCAACAGCCCCCCAAAAACATTATTTACGATGTGTTGCTTTTCTCAAATTTATGTTCAACCTCTTTGCTCCACAAAACTCATTTTGTTAGCTAAGTAGTAAAAAAATAGCTAGTACCCTTGGAGATGCTCTTAAGAGCATCTCCAATGGGCTAGCTATTTAACCCCCTTAGCTATTTTAGCTAGTCAAAATACTTTTTCCCTTTTCCAATGAGCTAGCTATTTTAGCTATCTTCATTTCAGCTAGTTATATTTAGCTAGCGAACATTCGTTAGTTAAATTATTTTTAGTTAAAAAAGTGATACTTGCCATCTCTTTATGCATCATTCCATTTTTATCTTTCCACCAAATGATTAAAAAAAAAGATTATTAATAAAATTTTTGAAATAGCTCAAAAATAATTAGTACCGTGGAGTACTCACTTAGATAGCTAATTAAATATTTTAAAAAATATCATTTTATTAACTAAAGTAACAAAAAATAGCTAGTACCATTGGAGATACTCTTAAGGTCTTGAAAAAATTTAGTCAAAGATATGTTTAAATAAGTAAACAGGAGCACCCAACATCACCATCAGATTTTGACGTAAGGGTCATTTACATTCTTTCTTCCATCTATCCATCCAACATATGACGGGATCTTCTTCTTCCAAAGATTTGCATAATAACTTTCGCTTATACACTTTTCACTTACACACTTTAACAAATTAAATGGATGATAAAAGATTGGTGGTGAAATTGGTGCAGAGCACACTACAATCACGATTCACACGTGAGCCCCCTAGTAGTAGCATTTCACGTAAAATGGAGTGAAGTCGAACCTTTACCTGTCCACCTCTTTACCCTTGGGTTAACCCATGGTCCTATGCGAAGTTACCATGTTGACTGTCAAGTGAGTAGCATCTTTTCAACGTCGCGATAAGCCTCCCCCAGACACAGCTCGCCACTATCAACCACCACATAGCACGAAATGGCCGGCGCGTGACCCTCACTCCTTTCTAAAGTTCTTGACTTTTTCGGTTTTTGGTTCTTCAAATGAACAACTCTTTAAATGCAAATTCAGCCCGTTGATCACCTCCTATTCCTCTGAACTCCGAAGAAATTCGACCATGTCCAATTTCAAACCTCTGTTATTGATTTTGATTCTCATTCTACCCATAGCTTCATCGGAGTCAGACGCAATAGAGGCTCTACTCAGACGTTTGGACTCTCAACGGTCATCTCCATCCGTACAAGAAGCTGCAGCTAAAGCTGTTCTTCAAAGATTGCTTCCTTCCCATTTATCTAGCTTTCACTTCAAGATAGTCTCCAAGGTATTATCATGTATATCTATGTGTATATGTATTTCTGTATTTGCATTATTCAATTTTGGGCTTGCCTCTAAGAAGTGTTTGGTGAATGCTTTATTTCGCAAGTTTACCTTTCAAATAGTGGGTTCTTCTTATATCATCTGTTTGGTTCGGGACGAAACTGAGAAAAAGTTTTAAAAAAGTATGAAATTTTAATTTCATGTTGTTTTGGTTTTCAAAAGATTGAGAAACTTGCCTCAACTAAGGAAGCCAGTTTAGTTTAGTTTATTTTTTATTTTATTTAGTAAAGGCCAGATTGTAGAATTTTCATGATCTTGCATTTCTTCAATTACGGGTCTCTAATTATATAAGCTTTTTGGTTGCTGAGAAAATTGAGGGAAAGAAATTATGAATATTTTTTCTAAATTTGTTTTGGTTTTGAAAAATTTGAAAAACTTGAGGTAAACTAGGTAAGCTAAATAGGTGTATGATTTTGTTCTTGTATCATTCACTTGTGGCCTTGTGGGTTTGATTCTATAAACTGTTTAGTTATTTCTTTATGTCGTCTGGGTACTATTCAGTTGCTGTTTAGTTAAAGTAATAATAATTTTAAAGGACCAAAGAAAAGAGATGATGGTTGTATCAGCTATTCAAAAGATGTATATAAGAAGTACACAGAAGACCGTCACCCATTTGCACTTTTTGGTATCTAGTAACATGACTGTACATAACCTTTTCCATGTTGAAGCAGTATCAAATCCTCATTTGCCTTTTATCTTCATGATTGGTAGTATCATGTGATATTAGCATAATTAATTATGTAACTCTTTTCAGTTTCAACTATCAGGATGTTTGTGGTGGACACAGTTGCTTCTGGATAAAGAATTACAATGTGTCAAGCAGGAACGGGCCCGAGATAATGTATGTTGAATTTCATTGTTGCAGTAAACTACAATTTATTTATTTTCACGTAAAAATCTGTTGCAAACTTTTTGTGTGCAACTACCTAAATGTAGGTTGTAGCTATTTGAATGGATATGGTAGCAGCTTAGTCCAAAATTTGTTGGATTTTTTAAAGTTTTGTTTTGTTTTTTTCTTTTAAAATTTTTTTGAACCTTTTTAGATTCCATTTACTTCAAATTTACTCTTATTTGAGGGACCTATCATCATCAGCTTCAGAATAAACCTAAAACAGTCATGACATATAATAGACAATATTAGTTTGATTTTAGTCTGTTCAGATTTCAAGTATTGGTCTTAGGGTTAGAAAGTTGACTATTGGTTTTTGTCTTCCCTTACTGATTAGTGTTTATTTCATATATTTATACACATTTTGCTTGTTATATGTTGGTCAGGATTAAAGGCACCACAGCAGTTGAAATTGCATCTGGCCTCCATTGGTATTTAAAATACTGGTGCGCGGCTCATATTTCTTGGGACAAGACTGGTGGCATTCAGATAACTACTATTCCTGAACCTGGATCACTTCCTCTTGTAAAAGATGAGGGGGTGATGATCCAACGTCCAGTCCCATGGAACTATTACCAAAATGTTGTTACATCCAGTTGTAAGTAATATACCTTTCTCCCTGTTTTTTTTTTCCTGGTTTTCATGGTTGTTATGAAGTCTCCATAGGTTCAATCCTTCTTCATGATAAAAAAATGAAAAGAATTTAGGTTAACTTAGCAATCACAATGTGATTGGAAATACCAATCTAATTATATATCTCGTCTCCCTCTTTCTTGGATGAGTGTCTTTCTCTCCGTCTCTCTATATCCATCAAGCTAATTATATATCTTGTCTCATTCGTATGGCTTAATTTATAAACTAAACCTCGTTAAATTTGTACCACTATAATAATCAGTAAGTATTTTTTGTAATACCATATTTAAATACAAAAGATGGTTGACACCCATGTAGGTATGGGCTGTTATCCTTACACACTTATCAATAATTACTTACGAAATCACTATTTTCCTTTGGAGTGTCTTTTCCATACTATTTAGAGTTGGCAACCAATTCTTTCATTTGAGTTTACCAAATCCCTATCTTCAGTGTTTTTCTGGGGAAAAATATTATCTTCAGTATAAACACAAATCATTGAACAGATAACACTTTAAAAATTTTCGTTTTCAAGATTTTTTTTTTATTATCTATTATTTATTAATATTTTTTGTTGTAGCTTATTAAAATCCTAAATTGGATGATAGATAATTAAGTACTCAAGAAGGTATACCAATTTTGCACTTTACAAAGATGAATCTGTAGGTCTCTTGTTCGTAATTTTTTTTTGATGAAGTAAGTATGTATTAATAACAAAAGGCTTAGCCAAAGTACATGAGACATATACAAGTACTAACCACTACACTTTAAAGCTTAAAAGAATCCAAAAAATTAATAAAAGAGATTCCCCGGGTATTAAGACAACAAGAATACCACAAAAACAGGGTCTTAACAAAAGAGGATTTAATATCAATGATCGATTTTTCCATCCCTTCAAAAGTTCTAAGATTTCTCTCTTTCCAAATACACCAAAAAATGGCGTAAGGGGATTCTCCAAATCATCTTAGCCTCCTTACTTCCCCTTTTAATCCACCAACCTGACAAGAGCTCATGAGTGGACGAAGAAAGCACCCAATGCTCATTGATATGCATTTTTTGACATTGGCTGGTGTTGCTGAAGTTACTAACTCAATCTAATTTATCATTCTTCTTCGCAGATTCCTATGTTTGGTGGGATTGGAAAAGATGGGAGAAAGAGATTGACTGGATGGCTCTTCAGGGAATTAACCTGCCTTTGGCATTCACTGGGCAAGAAGCCATCTGGCAAAAAGTTTTCATGGTAAACTGTTATTGACATCATTATATATGTTAATTTGCCCCCTAATATCACTCTTTCACTAGGTTTCAGCTCATTGATAGTGTGCTAGGTTGCAGCTCATTGATAAATTACATATATTATAAAGCTTGCTTATGGGCATGGATTTTTCAATTTGAGAAAGGTGGCTGCCATTTAAAGAGTTGGCACCTACTGCTGACTGTTTCCCACAATCACACACTGTAGATGTGAAGAGCCGAACATCTGCATGTAATAATCTCCAATACAATAACAATCACACACTGTAGATGGGTGATGGGGGTTTTTTTGGAGGCTCCTTTTTTGTGCATGGAGCTTAGGTTTTTTTCTCTTGTATATGTCTCATGTACGAGGGTTTAAACCCTTTTATTTATAATACAATCATTACCTCATCAAAAAAATAACTGCATATATGTCCACCGTGTTTTATCTTTGCACTAGTCTTTTGTAGTAGTTACAATAAAAAAAAATAATAAAAATGCAGGAGAGCACCACATCCAATGAGAGGAATCACATTGTTAAAAAAGATATAAACCTAAGCCCTTTAACTTCATCTTTTGTAAAACTGTTTATATTGCACTTGGAGAATGAAATTATTTTAGATGGGCCCTTATCAATATTCTGTGGATTTAGGCTGCAACAAATAAGTTCACTGCATATAATAATCTAAAACTTTTCTCCAGAGATTCTGCACTCAGATTCTAGATCTTAAATTTGTTTACTCTGTGCTGATAGGTGGTTTGAACATTATTCACTGGTAGATCTCCCTGAAATTAGTGGCTGTTGTGCTGATCTTGGAGGGAATTTAACTTGTTCCAGTGGAATAGAATTCTTAATGTAGCTTTGACTAGAAATTTCAAAACATTTAGGGTGCGTTCGGGACATCCCATGAAACTGACTACCATTGGGGTTTTAATATAATTATATGTTCTAGTTCATCATTTTACATGGTCATTTCAGAAAATAGCAGCTACAAGTGCAAATGGTAGTGAAAATCTGAAATGATGGCATTTCATGAAATCATAGAAATTGATTCCGTACCATTAGTTGTGATGATGGCTTCAATTTTTGAATGGCCTCTTTCTAGATGGTAGATTTGTAACTTCAACTGCTATGTAAAATATAATGGATCCGTTCAGTTTCATGGGATCAGTAACGTGCCCTTACAATTTTCCTTTGAGAATTCATGCGTTCAGTGTCTCTATGTAATATGCAATGACCATGAATATTGGGTGATATTGGTCTTTTATGAACTTTTTCTAGACAGTTCTTGTGAATGGATTAATAAGTAGGAATGTAGGATTGAGTGGAAGAAGAACTTTCGAAGGGGTGGATTGGTTGGTGGAGAGAATTAGGAGAGGCTTTTTTGATCTTCTTTTTGAATGGAGTGGTGACCCTGCGAGCTTTGCTAGTCAAGCTTCTTTTCAATTTTTTGTGGAAGCCTTATAGTTTGTAGAGGTGGTTTTTTTTTTTTTTTTTTTGGCTTTCTCACCTGTATACCTTGCATGTACAGGGGTTCTCCCTTCCATCTATCAATAAATTATTACTTCATCAAAAATTTCATGGGTGTTGTTGGTTGGATATACATTGTTGGCCCATGCCCTGACAACTTAAGTTTTCCGGGTTAAGTGGTGTTCTAACAGATGTATTTCAGGGCCATTCTTTATGTGTCAGTTTCTTTTAAGGATGTCAATGAACGAGATATCAGATCATGGAACATGATTAAATGTAAAGTTGTACCAACTGCATCCTCTCTCTCTTTTTTAGCTTATATAAGTACTCTTTGTGATATATAAGCGTTGTAGCCTTGGTGGTATGATCTTATCTTCTCTTTGAGCTTTTAAGATTTAGGGTAGTGATTGAATCAATCACTAAGGGGCCATTGTCTAGTGCAAAGTTAAAAGTCTTGGGCTACCAAATGCAAAGACGTAGGCTTGAGTCTTGAGAGCAGTCACTTTGTTTTAAAAAAACAAAGATTAGGACCGTATCCAACTAACCCCTCCTAGGACCCACATTAGTGGAACCAACATTGGATAATGGCCTTTATTATTTGAATTTATAACGAAATTTGTACGTTATACAATTTCGGCTTGGTTTAATAACATGTATTGGTCTCATATATACATTGTCTTGATTTTTATTCCTGTTTAGTATTTTTTGACAAGTATCTTTTTATTGTAGGATTTTAATATTAGTATGGAAGATTTAAATGACTTCTTTGGTGGACCTGCTTTCCTTGCTTGGGCTCGCATGGGAAATTTGCATGGGTAGGTAAATATGATTTGTGTCCCTGCTTACCTATTTTCGCTTGAGTATATGGACTACGAAGGTAATATAAATTTAGAAATTCTTGATACTTGATTTTAGAGATCATTTATATCAAATTGTTTAGCATATCTATTCATGCTCAAGGGAAATAACTAAATAAGTCAACATTTTTAAAGAGTTACTACTTACTACTATGTCACAATCCTTGTAAAGTTGTTGAGGAATTTTTTTTATAAATGAAAGCCAAGAATGTTGTGGAAGAATGGTTGATGAAAAGAATACTGCACTCAAGGATTACAAACATTACTTGTATAATTGTATAGAATAAGAGTCTTCATTTAAAACCTTGAATATAGTTCTTCTGATTGGTCATCAACCTCTCTCTGTGGTATCTTTAGTGTAGGCAGCTGTGTGTTACGGTATGGCTGCATTGCCTTAACTAGTAATGAGGTGTCTGAGCTGCATGGAATCGAAATGATTCAAATTGATTTCCATAGCATTTGAATTCAAAAGTTTGTCTTGTAAAGTGGTTCCATCCCTAAATTAAAAGAAAGATCATTATAAAATATTAAAGTGAACGCATGTATTGATATCTCAAATAATGTTACATAATAATTAAAAGAAAAACTTATAGTTACATTTTATATGGCTTGAAAAAAGAATTTATTCCCATTTCAGATGTTACAATGTGGAAAAATGCCTTTTGCATGTGGTTTAGACAGCGCCTTAATAAATGAGTAGTGTCTGTTATCTATCATGATTTCCCTCTTGTGCAGGTATTGCATTTTTTTTGACGGATTCTACTTATTTGGGTGCCAATTGTGAGACTCAGGCATGATCATATATAGATAAAGAGCAGCGGTAGTTGTTCTTTTGAAATTATGTTTTCATTAGAGCTTGAAAATCTTCTAATTGGCATAAATAGAAAGCAAGATTAGATGAAAGAATGTTTCTAAATTCTTTCTATAAACTAAATGATTAATTTTGAAGAAAAAGAAAAAAAAATCAAATGTGAAGTATTCTATAGCAAATTTATTTTTCTTTATTAATTGAAAAGATCTGAGGTCATTGGGCATCCATCCAAAGGAACACTTTTATTTTTGGTTAAGAAACGGGTGTTTAGGTTCCGTGGGTGGGTCCAAAGGGCCCTGCTGTGGGATGGTTACCCCATCATAAAAAAAAAAAAAGAAAAAAAAAGCAAAGCGGACAAGAATCCCTGGGAGCTGGAGAGGGAGAAAGATGAGAAAAAGAAAAAAAAAGGGGAATAAAGTGACCACTAAACACTTCTAAGGCATAGGACCTCTTTTTGCCCAATGATCCTCACTTTTTGAATTTACCGCATGATGCACCCAAGAATATAATGTGCCTACCACAGATAAGATATCCAAAATTTCTTGCCTGTAGTGAGGGCAGCTCCAGGGACCATTGGATTTATACAAAACCCATAACTGAAATGTTAGGATCTCCCTTCATTATGGTGTTTTTGCCCAAGGTTTCTGGCTGATTTGAGCCCCATCAATATGGCCACCCAAAGGCTTTGACACCAGAAGAACAGTATTCTCTTCATGGTTTCTGATGATTCCTCTAAACTCCATTTGACCTGGGTGACCAAGGTGGAAACTTAAAAGAATCAAGCTTCAACTTAACCCCCCCTCCCTTTGGGTGCCTCCAGGGGTGGGCTGTCCGCCTAACCTTGTACCTTGGACATGAAGCAGCGAAAAGTCATGGCTTGATCTCGAATTCGTGGATGTGGGAGAAAGTAGGAAGTAGGAACCCTTGACATCTTACTAGTCATGTGAGAGAAGCTTGAATCTCAATCCTTTCACACAATAAATCCAAATCTTTAACTTTATTGTTAAAGGTGTTCTAATCAAGGGCTTAAATATCGATATTGATGGATATATCGAGGTCTAAAAAACATGGATATATCAGATTTATTGGTGGACATATCAAAAATTTCATTATCGATTCAAAGATATGTCATATATTGTTAGCTAAACACATATTTTCATTGGCAACTTTGGAAACAATGACTAGACTCTAATAAATAGTTTAGAATAAAAATATTGCACTTTAAATGTGTATGAGGCAAGTATGTATTGTGTAGGTTATTGTTGGAAATATACCACATCCCACATGGTATCAGAGCATGTCGTTCCTGGGCCCGTTTCACTCGTGAGCCCATCTTTATTGTCCATGTGACATGCCATTTAAATCTTGTTAGGCCAACACGTGAGGGGGAGTGTTGGGAAGTCCCACATCCCACATCGATTAAATATCGAGTTTAACGTGTCTTCATATATCTGTTTGGGCCCTCCACTTATAAGCTTAGGCTTGTAAGTTGGAAACTTATTATGGTATCAGAGTATGTCGTTCTTGGGCCGTTTTTGTTCATGAGCCCGTCTTTGTTGTCCACATTATAGGCCTGTTTCTATCTTGTTAGGCTTGCACTGTGAGGGGGAGTGTTGGAAAGATATCACATCCCACATTGGTTAATTATAAACATTGACATTGTTTCATATACCTTTTTGGGTCCTCCACTTATAAGCTTAGGCTTGTAAGTTGGAAACTTAACAGTTATAAAAAGTGTGCTACATTGAATGAAAGAATGAATATTTGAAGAGAGTAAATGAAAGATGTTACTTCATAATACTAATTTAAGCCATTAGTATAATTGAAATATTTATATAAATCAATACTAAAAGAGTAAGAGCCAAGATGTGATAATTTTGATACAATAACAAGAAAATGAATATCTTGATATCATCGATATATTTTGTCCATGTATATCCTTGATAGAGTCGATATATCTCGATATATCATTGATATATTCGATATATCGGTGATACTATGTGAAAAAAAAGAAGATATTATGGATATATCGAGATTTTATCAATAATATCAAAAATATCGACAATATCGTAAAGATATTTTGGGAAAAAAATATGTAGTTAGATATCGTATCGAGGGGTCTAGATATATGGATATATCGTGGATATATCGGAGATATCATGGATATTTTAGTCCATGGTTCTAATTTGTCTTTGTCCACAAACACCAAATGGTAGCAGCAACAGCATACCCCAGAGAAGATGCTCCCCTCTTCCTCCCAAATCCTGGGAAGATATATGAATAGGAGCAATTCAAGTAATCCCACATAGGGCAAAAACTCCTTGCCACATCTAATAACTGCATGTGTTAAAAGAAGGTTGACCGATTCCCCATTTACTTTTTAAATATGTGTTACAAGATGATGCCTTTTCTAGTCTCCCGGCTTGCGTCATATCCCCGCTATTAGTCTTCCCTTGAGCAACAGACCTTTGTATGCACTTTCAAACACCATATTAATTTAGTGGGGAATGAAAAGTTTCTCATATTATTAATTTTTTCCCCATATTTTTAAGACTTGGAGTTATTTGACTTTCTTGTTCTCTGTTGTTCTTCTGTTGTTGGTTAATGAGACAGCACATTGTCTTGCTAAAAAAACTACTGATCATTTTTTCTTATATTATGCTATAATTTTCCATATTAGGTTCAGTGTTGCATTTTCCTTTCACTCTTTCTCTCATCTTTTATTACAGATATTAAGGTAAACTTTGATTATTAAATATATACGATGTGTGTGTACTGTGTACATGAGTGCAGGATTTTGGTATATCAAATTCATGCAATGCAACTTGACGTCTTTTTCTGAACCTGCTACACATTGTGCTGTTTTTTTTCCTTAGTATTTGTTTTAATCTCTTAGAATATAATATTCATCTTATCACAGGTGGGGTGGGCCTCTAACACAAAATTGGTTGAATCAACAATTGGCTTTGCAGAAACAGATATTATCTCGGATGCTAGAGCTAGGCATGACCCCGGGTACTGTTCAGTTTTGCAATGAGAATGACCTATGTATTAAACAAATTCATGTTATTTGACACTTGATTGACACAATTAGTAAAATAATATTATAAATGTCTCTTATACATAAATATTTGAAATCAAATTTCATTAAAGTGAAAAATCCTTTGCTAATGTGTTTTCCTTACCAATTTGATAGTTTTGCTTACCTTATGTAATTCTATTCTTTGTTTCAGTGCTTCCATCATTCTCTGGGAACGTTCCAGCAGCACTGAAAAGGATATTTCCTTCAGCAAATATAACTAGGCTTGGGGACTGGTATTTCACTTTTGTTCCTCACTACTGTAACAAATTATGAAGTACTGTTGCTGTTAAAAATCTGTGATTGTGATCACCCTTTCTTCTTTTTAGTTTTAATGTTAAGATCATGATATTGCTAATTTAAATCATGGCTTTCCTAGATTCTTATCTTTTCCATTATTTTCTCTGTAATTTTTGTAGCTTTCTCTGTCCTCTCAAAGAATTTTATTCATGAAAAAGAAAAGAGAGAGAAAGCATGAGTGCATGACTTACCTTTTATTATAGTATATTTTTATCTAAGTCTTATAAACATTTTAAGTTGGAAAAACATTGAGATATAAGGTATGTAATACATTATGTTACTGAAACTAATATCTGTGGTCCGTGAACACATACGGAACTGGTATAGCTGGTATGATGGTTGATTAGCCTGTGGTATGGTTCATGTTATTTTTATTGTAAGATGTGTGTAATAACTGTAATAAACCTCTAGTTTTAGAATTAATGTAAGGATTGATGTCTACAAATAGAGTTCCATGCCTTGATTACTTGAAATTTATAAATGTCCTTTTGTTTTCCTTTCTCTCGTGAAATTTGAAAGGTTCTGTTGTAACTAGTTACTACTCACTGTTTGCATAGGTTTGAAATTTAACGATACAAAAAAATGTAGGAAAGAAAAAAAAGTCAAGTGGGTCACATCTCCAAGGGACTAGAAGGAATGATCCTCGATATAATAGATGTTCTACACCCTTGAAATTATCTTTACGCTTAACAATGTGTTTATAGTATATTATGTCCACTTTAGTTCTCAAAAGAATCTGATGAAATAGATTGCAATCTAGATTCATTTAAAATTTCTACCATGAAACATTCAGAAGTGCTGTTTTGTAGGGTATAATACAAAAAACAAGTTGCAAGCGGGGAAAATTCATGGCTCTTGTGTAATATATTGGATTTGGTTGGGGGAGAACTAGAATTGGAAGTAAACTGAATTCAATGAAGCCCTACCTGAACAATTTGGCTTCAGCTGCACAGAACCTTTTTTCCAATCCGCTCTAGCCAGGATCATATCTTTTGTTATGTCATAGGCCATCATCTCCTCTCTCACATCCTCGACCTTTGTTTGTTTGGCCTTTCCCTTGTGTCATTGTTGCTTTCAACTGGAAGCATATCACTTCCTCTCATTGTTACAGTCATTGTGCATCATTGCACATGACCCGACCATCTTATCTGACTTATTTGCATGGTGTTACTGAGAACTTCCCTATGTGGAATATTTATTATACTATCTGCCACTCGTTCATCTCAACTTCCTGAAGTTTTGCCTTTTAACTTGGTTGTGTATGCTCTGATCACACAACACTGTTGAAGCACTTATCCACCTCATGCATTCTGTTCGGACATTATGGGCTATACTGTCTCTAATCTTCCCTTATGGCAGAAAGGTTTTTTTTTTTTTTTTTGGGGGTTCATATAGTGGAAGTAAACTAAGCGTGATTGTATAAGCCAAACGCACATTACATATGATTTGTGTAGGGAAAAATCTCGTTATCTTGATAGTCTTATGCATATGAAATTAGTCTTAACCTGTACCCCTCAGCTTGGCATATGACTCCACCAGTTTGCTAGATTAGGAAAATGATAATGGTTTATGATGGTAGGGGGTTACATAAAATATTTATAATCATAAATGAAACCATATAAATCAACACAACCGGTCGACATTCGATTGACAGCCTAATAATTGGCATAGGAAATTTGTTTAATTGGAAACGATCTTATAACTAATGCAAAAGAGCTACAAATTTGTTTTGCATTTCAATAATTCATATGAATTGTATTTATTTATTTTTTTTTTTTGAGGCAGGGGGGGGGGGGGTTGGGGAGGTGTAGTTCTGTTCAATACAAATCATTTTCAGATTAGTTGGTTGTTCCAATGCTGAAATGGAGTTCCATTTTGGAAATTCTCTTTTACATGTATTATTCATAAGTTGAAGTTTTCCATTTCTCTTTCATATTAGGAACACTGTTGATGGTGATCCTCGGTGGTGCTGTACTTACCTTCTTAATCCTTCCGATCCTTTATTTGTTGAAATTGGGAAGGCTTTTATCAGGCGACAAGTTAAAGGTGCTCCCCATGTCTGTTAATCATCTACTAGAAAAATGGTCATATCCAAATAGTAATATTATTGGAATGTTGCATATTTTCTCATAGTGTTTAATGTTTGATCATAGGAAGTGAGTTTAGGGGTAGAAATAAAATTAAAAAATTTCAGTATAAAAACAGAAAGGCCAAATAGCTGGAAAGGGATATATATTCATGTACTAAATGGGTTGCATAAATAACTTGGGAACAATATTTTTGGCTCACGTATATGTATAGCAGAATATGTGACACACAGCACATGCAGCCCAACATAATCTTTTATATATAAAAAAAAATATATACACTCATAATGCATGCATTTTAGAATAATTTTACGTCATGAATGCATACATGCATACATATATTCAAATCTCTTTATTTTTCATTTTAATTAGTATATCCTTTTGGGCAGTTATTAAGCATTTATTTGTACTACACTAATATAATGTTTGATGTGTGTCCTGATCAGGCCCTATCATTCACATTATTTGTTTCATTGCAGCAGTGTGACTGACCAATCCAGGCTACTATCTAGTCCTCTTGGTTCTAGATGTAGGGTTTAGGCTTGGTGAACCATCAGTGAGCAGTGAGCAATGCAGTTTTCCTTGCCAACAAGCACACACTTGCATGTGTGCAAACCTCCAGCCTTAATCATCCTCCATTGACATCTTAGGGGTTTTAAAAACTTTAAAGTGGGCAACATTTTTAATATTATCAGTACTTTTTTTTTCTTTTTTCCTTGATAAGTAAAGATAATTATATTCCAAAAATAGGCAAAACCCTATGTGCATGAGACATATCAAAGCACAACTTAAAGAACCCTAGTTAATATATTTGTATTTGTATCTATATATATGTTTGGTTAACTAGAGTTTGACATTGAAGCTTCAACATTTTTCCCCCTTTTGAGCAGATTTAATTTATTGCTTGATTGTAATCGTGTGTATAGTTTGTCAGTTGAATATAAACCTTGCTCAAGAAAGATCTGTTTTTTGAGGTTTATGTTTAATTTCTCCAATTTTATAGTATTTACTGACTACATATGTTGGTTTGACTTTTCTTTCTATTTATCACAGAATATGGGGATATAACGGACATCTACAATTGGTATTTTTTTTTTCCTTCTACTTTATAAGTTTACATCATGCTTTCTTGGTTATAAATTTGTACTACATTGGAACATCATTTTTCAAGCTCAAATTATGTAACCTTTTTTGCATTTGGTCAATGTTTTCTCTTCCATATTTCAAGCTCTCTCATTTTGAACTGAGCTTTATTCAGGGGAACTGCTAATCTACAACCCAGCTTGAGGATGCTGTGATCAACCCTGGATTGTCAAGAGAAATAAACAGATACAAATTATATAATGAGTTTGTTTAGATCAGAGATGATGTGAGACTGGCATGTAACTGAGTAATATGCCTTATTGTTGATAAATCTATGATGGGTGGACCAAGCTTCCTCTTTATAGCCTTCATGTCATATACAAGCTTGGGCATTTAGGTTCAATGTGGTGCTTCTAAAATGTGCATAGAAAACATATATGTTTCTGTAATGAACCATCTTATGAAATCATTTCTTTTTAATGAAATAAAAAAAAAAAAAAAGAAAAGAATATTGATCTACAAGCAAGGAAGAATCTTGTAATCAAAGTTTTATAGTCGCTGCTTCTACATGATAAAAAAGATTTTCAAATTTGATGAATCTTTAAAGATGGACCAATTTGTCCCTATTGTTATTTTTGGATGACAATTGTACCCACCACCTATAATCAACATCAACCCTCAACAATCTATCATCACCACTACCACTGCCCACCCACGCTCCACCACCACCACCACCATCATCAAACACTCATTTTCTCCCTTACACCCCACAAACATCCAACATCACCTTCCACTCTTTAATACCATCCATACGCTGCCATTACCACTACCATTGCCACCCACTATTACCCACCAGTCCACCACTACCCAACATTACCAACCACTCATCATCACAATCCCTCTACCACCATCACCACCATCCACCATGCACTGCTGCCACTCAGCCATTATCACCCATCACTTATTACCACCACCACCACCATCATGCATACCCCCCCCCCCCCCTCTCTCTCTTTCAGAATGTGAATTATAGTGAAATTCACTTCCTCCATCTCTAACCAATACCATATTTCTATAAAAGTATTCCCTGGTTTGGGAAGATCATTGGAGAGGTGATTCTCCTTTCTGTTCTTTGTTTCCTGGTTTGTATAGACTTTCTTTGGCTCATAATGCTACTATTTCTTCAATGGTTTCTTTAGATCTTCATTCTTACGAGTGGGATTTCAAATTCTTCCAGAATTTGAATGAGAGGGAGAGTTCAGAGCTTGCATATTTGTTATTGTTATTGGACGGGTTTTCTTTGAGAGTGTTCGTTCCAGATAGGAAAATTTGGTTAGCAAATTCTTCTAGAGTCTTTTCTTGCAAATCTTACTTTGAAAATTGACTAAGAGTCCTCACATTTCTTCTTTCTTCCCTTCAGTTATGCTATGGAAGGTGAGTGTGCCCCTCAAAGTTAAGGTTTTTTCTTGGACTGTAGTTCTTAAGAGAGTTAATACTAATGATTTGTGTTAAGTTTCCAACCTAAAAGCCTAAGCTTGTAAATGGAGGGCCCAAACAGGTATAGGAAGACATGTTTAACTCGATATTTAATCGATGTGGGATGTGGTATATTTCCAACACTCCCCCTCACGTGTAGGCCTAACAAGATTCCAATGGCCTGTCACGTGGACAATAAAGATGGGCTCACAAGAGAAATGGGCCTCGGAACGACATGCTTTGATACCATGTTAAGTTTTCAACTTAAAAGCCTAAGCTTATAAGTGGAGGGCTCAAACAGGTATTATGAAGACATGTTTAATTCGATATTTAATCGATGTGGGATGTGGTATATTTCCAACACTACCCCTCACGTGCAGGCCTAACAAGATTCAAATGGCCTGTCACGTGAACAATAAAGACGGGCTCATGAGAGAAACAGGCCCAAGAACGACATGCTCTGATACCATGTTAAGTTTCCAACCTAAAAGCCTAAGCTTATAAATGGAGGGCCCAAACAGGTATAGGAAGACATATTTAACTCGATATTTAATCGATTTGGGATGTGGTATATTTCCAACAATTTGTTTCAAAAGAGGAGGCCTTTTGTTTATGCGCGGCCTCAATGGTGTGTTATGTGCAAAGGAGCAGAAGAGAGTATTGATCACCTTTTCTTACATTGTCATGCGGTTAGCTAGGTGTGGTAAAAGGCTAAAAGCTTTTTACCTGTGGTGATGAATTTTGAGTGGTTTTGGATTGTGTCAAGAAGATTTTTGGGGATTCGAGAAGGGTAGGAAACTTTGGAGATGTGCTTTTTTTTTTTTTTTTTTTTGGCAGTCTTTTGGGTCATTTGGCTTGAAAGAAATGCAAGGATATTTGATGACTGGGAGTCTTCTTTGCTTCATTTGTGGGATAGAGTGTATTTCTTGGGGTCGTTTTGGGCTTATTCTTCTAAGGAATTTGTTGATATTCGGATATTCCTTTATTTTTATTGAAGTCAGACTGGAGGGGCTAGAGGGGCTATTTTGTTCTTAGTTCTGGGTTTTGTTTTTCTTTTTGATGGTTGTTTGGTTTTGGGCGCACATCTTGTCCTCATGGTGTTGTTGTTCTTGTTTTCATTTATTAATAATATTTTGTTGTTGTTGATCAAAAAAAAAAAAAAAAAAAAGAGTAGTTACAAAACAGTTAGAAAGCACTTCCCGCATCAGAAGCTCTCTTAAGTATACAACAACTGAACACCATCAAACCTCTTTACAACAACCTCTTCTCTAAACATCTCTTCTAAGAAAAGTACTGAACTAAAAGATAAGGTTGCACCAAATAGGCGTGTAATATGGATATTATTTCACATTTATTTTCTTACATGATGTCTTGTTTGCATGCCATTTGATTTTTCCAATTTTCGCTCCCTCTTAAAGTGTTCACCATGCTTCCTCACAGATGTTCTTGATATATATGTATGTTTAATGCAGTGATACATTTAATGAAAACTCTCCACCTACAAACGATCCAACATATATTTCATCACTTGGAGCTACTGTCTATAAAGCAATGTCAGAGGGTGATAAGGATGCTGTGTGGCTAATGCAAGTATGATTCTCATGTCTTGCATTTGATTACAACTGCTAGGAGACTTAGTTCTTGTCAGTTGATTGTTAAATTCCTCGTATCTGAATTGAGTCGTATTATTTAATAATGTTTCTATTCAACATGGTTGCAGTCACCTTTATTCACTACTTGATTTATATTTAAGGCCTTGAAAGGACCTTGATAATTTTAGGCTTTTAGCAATGATTGGAAATTGGTTTACAAAAGAATATGTATGTATATGGGAGAAAAATGATAGTAGTAGTGACAATGTTTTTTCTCATCATGCATTCCACTCGGGGCTGCTTTTGTTGATATGCCTAGATCCAGTGTGTACCTTGCTATACTGAAGGATCTTAATGATTCGAATTGATACCTCTATATATTGATACATTTGAATATACTGGTGTATCAACCTCTGTCAGTGCACATTCACGTGCATACCTTTCTTTAGATTAGCTTTATATATTCCGTCAATACCTTTCTTTACATTACAGCCACACAGTTTGTGCCAATATGCCCGTGAATAGGTTTCATTTATGATTTTTAGATATGGCATTACTATCATTTAAAATAGTTATGACTGAAACCTAATGATGAAATTCCAGATTTTGAGTATGATATATTTCATGTACTTTTTACGCTTAAAATACAAAGGGTGTTGAACTGTTTCAATACCAGTCTCATTGGGTTATTGCTAATTTTAATCAAAAGTTAATGTAAAAAAGAAAGGAGCTCACAATAAAGGAGAATATAAAAACTTAGGTTTTTGCTGGACGAGCTTGAGGTGCTCTATTTGAGATTCACTCCCCCCTTTCTCTCTCAAAATTTGTGTTTTGAGATGCATGTACGTGCATATTCAATGCGCATTAATATATTATTTGTGTTGGGTTTACAACATAAAAGCTTAAGCTGTTCAGTGGAGAGCCCAAACAGGTTTTTGAAGCCATATCAAATTTTATATATAGACAATTAGGGACTAAAACATCGCGATATATCGTCGATATATCGCGATATATCGTCATATCGGAGAGGAACGATACGATATATTGTTGCGAAATTGAAATATTTTCAAAAAAATAAAATATCGAACGATATCGTCGATATATCGCGATATATCGACGATATCTAGATTTCTTTAAATATCGGCTGATTTTCTTGATTTATCGTAGAGATATCGACGATATATCGACGATATATTGTCGATATATCGTCAATATCGACCCTGTGAAGCATATCGTTTTGCTAAGTGGGTGATCAGCCTTTAGTTGTGACTATCCCTGCCGTTATTGACTACGAAGAAGAAGAAGAAAAAAAGAAAAGAAAAAACAGTTGTTGATCATGTTGTCACCGGTGTCCAGCAGTTGTTGATGACCACGAAGAAGAAGAAGAAGAAGAAGAAGACGACTTACATACCTGGAGTGATCATCCTCACTGCTGTCGGTGCCGTTGTCTTGGCCACTGGTGTCATCCTCAAACCTCCATAGAAGAGGCTACGGTTACCCCATTTCTTAAAGGGGATTTAAACCAGGCATCTATTTTGTTGGTGAAGCCGACTGATAAGTGATATCCCTAAATCACTTTACTGATTGACTTTATCTTATCATTTCTTTTCTTTCCCTTTTTTTTGTTTTTGCTAATGCCTTATCAGTTATCACATGTTTATCATGTGACTCATTCTAAAAAAGAAATAAACCTATTTTTATTAAAACACCCAATTTTTTCATATTTTTACAAATGTAACCCCATAATTCTTTAAAAGAACCCTATAAATTTTCATATTTATTTTTGTGTAATTAATTTTTTTTTTTAAAACTATGTTCAGTATTTCATATATTTTAAAATATAATTTCAAGTCAATGGTCTTGAATTTAGTGGCACTTTATATTTAAATATTACAAATATGTAATGTTATGTGAAATTTACAAAAGTTTGTAATATCATTTGCTCAGCACCACACATTTTTTGCACCGTACACACTACTTACTTGTCTTATAGGGATTTAATTTGAAATCTTTTGATTATAAATTGTGTATTAAGGTCTAAAACATCATTTCTCAGAGTTTCAATTAAAATTTCTAATTTTAACTAATAAGGATAGGAATGATGATTTTGAACCACCAAGGAATTCCATGTGGTACTAAACTATTAATGTAACTATATAAGTATGTAAGTGTTTATTGTGTAAATGATAAATATTTACAAATTTTAATCTCATATGACATTTGGATGTTAAATTTGCATAAATTTCTAATTTTCATATGTTTATTTTCTCATCGTATCACACTATTTATGCCCTACACAACACATACTTGTGTTATACACATTTAAATTGTAATATTTTGATGCTAGATTGTGTATTAGAGTCTAAATTATTGTTTCCCAGAGTTTCAATAAAAATATCCGTGTTTAAATCATAATATTCACAATATCTTTAAAACGATATCGATATTGTTGATATATCCAACGATATATCCGATATATCCATATTTTTGGACCCTCGATATATCCATCAATATCGATATTAAAGTCCTTGTAGACAATATAGGATGTGGGACTTCCCAACATTCCCCCTCACATGTAGCCATCACAAGACAAGAACAGACCCGTCACGTGGATAACAACAATGGGCTCACAAACGAAACAAGCCCAAGAACAAAAAAGACAACAATCGGCTTTAAAACCATGTTTAGTTTCCAACTTAAAAGCTTAAGTTGTTAGGTGGAGGGACCAAATAGGTTTATGAAGTCATATCAAGTTTTTTATTTAGATGATGTGGAATGTGGGTCTTCCCAACAACATATCATAATTTTCTTTTCAACAAAACTTTGTCACAAATACAAAAAATAATGTGAAAACTAGTAAGTAGTTAAAACACAAACTTGGTGTACATCAGACACCTTAAATTATTGATGCTTATCATTCCAATGTGTCAGATGCACGATATATATGCCCACATACTGCAGTCATCCTAAACATAGAATGTCTTCATGCTGTTTCAACAAACAAATGGAGTTGAAAACGTATAATTTATATTGCCATATTGACGATGAATAAATGGTTGCTTTCTATGCCTTTAATACTCTTCTCTGGTGATGAAATGGATTCATTTGAAGGTTCAAAAAGTTACACCAATGAGATTTTCAAATCCTACGTGCATATGAGTTATAGTGGATATCAGCACATTAACTGGCACATGTTGAGCAAGTTATCCTTTTACTGGTTTCATACTTGAACTATCATTCTTGTCTGTTTTGAATTCATACAGCTTGAGTCTTCCCTTAAGAATAATATAAATGAAGGAGGTGAAAATATTTCTAGAAGCCTGCAATATAAAAAATTGCCCAATGAAATATCATTTTTGATCAATGTTAAATGTCGCATGTCATTTTTTGTAGAGATTTTTGTTTGACACGTTTTGATAATAAATTCTGGGACCAACATCTTTAATATCTCCAACACAGTACAGAGAAACACTTAAAAAAGAAGAAGAAGAAGAAGAAGAAGAAGAAGAAGAAGAAGAAGAAGGAAGAGTCATGTGAAAACTACCCAAAATTATTTATATTTGTTTTCTGATGGGACAATGCAGAACTTTCAGCATTTGCATGATAATGTTATTATAATTCTCTTAATACACAAAAGGCCAAATATTATTTAGCTCATGGGAACAAATTTACCTTCTCGATGAAGGACTGCCTCTATATTCTTAATCAGCAAATTAATTTTATATGCGTAGTTATGTTCAGTTCTAGATAGTCAATGGTGGTCATATATTTTAAATAGAAGATTTATTTCATCTGAGCATCTGGCAGATTGTTTGACCTTTTAGATTCCATTTTGTTTTGTTACCACCATGGGTTGAACTTGTTGAAGGATATTACGGGATATTTTGGATTCCGAATAATAAATCCTTCTTATACTAAGTTTACTTTGTTGGCTTTGGTCATTTTTTCCTGCATAGAATAATGTCTAGTTGACCGTTGTGCAGGGTTGGCTTTTCTATTCGGACTCTGCATTCTGGAAGCCACCACAAATGGAAGTATGGTTCTTATCATATTATATTTTAAACTTTTTCTTAGACGTGTATACATTCCAATATTTCTTTGAGGTGCAAACAGAGTTATCCCTTTTATTTCTGAAATATGCATATCTGACTTAATTTATTAGTTGGTATTTATGTGGAACTCAATTTCTGTTGCAAACCAGTTATATCTATTTTCTTAAATCCAAATTACAAAAGCTTTCGGATGGCTTATTGGATGACCATATAAGGCTTTGTCGACCTGAATTTCATTTTGTCAGCCGTTTGGATTTGTTCTCCAAAACCTAGGTCATTTAAAGAAAACTCAGTAGATCAAGGATAATTTATTGTGTCATTTTTTTATTTTTCTAACCCATCTTCATATAGAGGTCAAAATTGTTGCTTTCCAAGATAATATAATGATTTCAGTTTTAATTATTAACATCATATACCCATCGTAAATTGAAACACTTGGAAAAACAGTCTGCCTAAATATGTTAATATATTCAGAATCATTTGGAGTTTGAGCATCAGTCTATGGCTCAAATTTCTGCAATGAAGTAATACGACATGGAAATCATGGGCTTGATCTAACTTTATCCGCCACCAAACTTGTGTTGATCCCATGTGAAGAACTTTGAGAAATGATTATGATCAAGTAAGTAATGCAGGAAGTAATAATGCCAAAAGAAACAATCAGGCACTATCTTTTTTAAAAGGCACAACCAGGCACTATCTTGGATGATTATTTATTTATTTATTTTGTAGTAATAACCTGAAATAATATCTGTTACTTAAAACCATTTTATAATTTCATTATTGTTTTGGTTTATATGGTTCCCTATAGTTTCCAAAGTCGTGTCTCCATTTACTGTGAACCAAGGTTTGAATTAAGCTCAAAACCAGTTACCATCTGGCTTATGAGATTGGTAATTTCTGGATTCTTCCATATTCTATTGTATGGGATTATGTTGAATGTCAGGCTCTTAAAACTTGTGTCTACATTTGCTTGTGTGTATTTTCATCACTACGCTAAAGATATTGTTCGTATGCCTATCCATAAATAACTCTTACTGAACTTCAATATTGAAGGGTTCGAAAAACAAATATATTGGAGCATCAGCTTTTAGAACGAATAGTTGTACCCAAAAGGAAGACATCGTTTAAGTATCCAAGTTGCCTGTAAATCTGCGATTATTGTATTTTCTTGTGCTGTTCATATTGGTTAATTTTTCAAGTGCTGATTACAAGTCTACACTATTTCCAGATGATGTGGTATTGATTGATGAGATTGAAGGAGAGGCTATTATAAAACTTGAAATGTGGAGTCGTGCTTTGGAATACAAAGTTTTCATATTATAAAACTTGAAATGTGGAGTTATGCTTTGGAATACAAAGTTTTCATATTATATGAGACCAAAACTTGCAGTGCAATAGGTGATAACGTGCATCAATAGGAGTGGGTGAAATTTGTTGAGTGCGAGATACCTTAAAGTGAGCAATTTCATTATCTTGGATGTATTATACATGAAGGAGAGATTGAGAACAGTGTTGCTCATCTAACCAGTATGGAGTTGCTGAAGTCGAGAGAAGCCTCAAGAGTTCTATGGATTCAATTCTTTAATGCTTACTACTTAAATTTAAATGAAATTCAATAAACTGTAATAATGTCAATCACAAGTGATGTATCAGTGATTAAAATTCTTGGAAAAGAAGAATCTTAATGCGATAAGGGCCTCTTTTCAACCGTAGTGTAGGTGTAGTAAGTAGAGGGGTTTTCTGCTATGCGGAATGCTGTAGGTAGAAGTAGGGAAAAGACAAAACTTAGTTTCACATTGACCTAATGTGTGGAAGTCCATTATTTGGTAAGCGTATTTAAGCTGCTTTTTAGTGTGTAGGCAATTATTTTGTGGGTGGCAACACTAGAGTAAGGATGGCTGTGGTATTGGTGGAGGGTTTTAGAAGAACAAGCTAATGGATAATCAAGTTTGAATGAAGTGTGGAGAATATATCTGAAGTATTACAAATTAACAGAAGAATGGTCTTAACTCTCAAGTAGATTGGTTTGGCGAAATTAGATCCATGATGTTTTCATTTAGTTTCTGCAAATTCAATGGATGAACTTATGTTTTATTTCAATACTTTCATCATAAAGCAATATGATATATGCGGTATCAGTCATTTTTTAACTTCCTTTTTTGTTTTTGTTTTTTTTGTTTTTGTAGTCGTCGTTGTTGTTTTTTATTTTTTATTTTTTATTTTGATATGAATCAGTGTAGTCACAAATGCCTTTTACTGTCACAGGACTCACACACATGGATGGTTGTTTCCATTATCGATTAATTTTAACTTGGTTATATGTGACAGGCTCTTCTACATTCTGTCCCATTTGGAAAAATGATAGTTCTTGATCTATTTGCTGATGTCAAACCCATATGGAGAACATCCTCTCAATTTTATGGCACACCATATGTCTGGTAATGAGCTCCTTTATTAAAATAAGTACCTTTTACCTTTTCATTGAATTGTTTCATCTTCAGGAGATTCCTCTGTTAATCTTTAATCATCGTATATATATAGGAAGTTAGGTTTCAATTTCAATGGTCAATATGTTTCGTACTATGTCAACTTTGTTATATTTCAGGTGTCTGTTGCATAACTTTGGTGGAAATATCGAAATGTATGGCATATTGGATGCGATTTCTTCAGGTCCTGTTGATGCTCGCATCAGTGAAAATTCAACCATGGTATGCCACTTCCAATATTTTAATACACAAGCTAGTCTCCAGGGTGTGGATATTCTATTACTATGAAATCAGCATGAGGTTCCAAGCATGTATAACTTTTGAGCCTAAACTGATGAAGGAATTCATCCTTTACTCTAGAATTTTGGACACACTGGTGGAGATATTCATTCTCTTTATAAGTGATCGATTTCCAGCTCAAAGCTCCAAAGCTATTTGGCCGAAAAAGCTTGGTTAAACAAGGAAATTGGCCTTGAACCATATTTAAATATGTTAAATCTCCAACCTAAAAGCCTAAGCTGATAGGTGGATGGCCCAAACAGGTATATATGAGGCCATACCAAACCCAATATTTGGGTGATGTGAGACGAGGGACTTCCCAACACTCCCCTTCATGTGTAGACCTAACAAGGCAAGAATGGGCCTATTACGAACCATATTTGAATCTATTAAATTTCCAACCTAAAAGCCTAAGTAGTTTGGTGGACAGCCCAAACAGGTATATACGAAACCATACCAAACCAAAATTTGGGCGATGTGGGACGAGGGACTTCCCAACACTTCCCTTCACGTATGGACTTAACAAGACAAGAACAGGCCTGTCACGTGGGACAACAAAGACCAGCTCGCAAACGAAATGGGCTCAAGAACAACAAGCTCTAATGCCATGTTAAGTTTCCAACCTAAAAGCCTAATCTTGTAGGAGGAGGGCCCAAATGGGTATATGAAGCCATATCAAACCTAATATTTGGGTGATGTGGGATGTGGGACTTCCCAACAAACTCATTTAAGTTCTTTCTTGCTAGGTTTTCTGATTTTTTGGTTGGATTCCATCAGTGTTAACCAGGGATATTGAATGGCTAACAACAAAAGACGAAATACCTAACAGGCATTATATTTTGTAAACTGGTTAGTGTTGCAATAGACATTATGAAACATCTTCAAGAAAGCTACCTTGTAAACCTGAATCGATATTGTTTCCCCTATTTGTTTGATTTATTCGTGCACTGCATCCTATATTTACTTTGAGAGAACTTTGAATTTGAAAAATATCGATTGCGGTACAATCCTACACATCTCCTACTCTTTTTCTTAAACCGGTTTAAGTTACATAACTTCTTGTTATTAATTTTTCACATAGGTTGGTGTTGGAATGTGCATGGAAGGAATAGAGCACAATCCAGTTGTTTATGAACTGATGTCTGAAATGGCATATCGCAGTGAGAAAGTCCAACTCGTGGTAAGTATAGCTCTCTGATTTGTATTCAATGCTTCTTGAAATAAAATAAATCGGCTCAAACTTTCCATCAAAGCCCACCTCATCATCTACAGTCTTTATCATTACTTCAGAAAAAAATAATAAAAATATAAAATTTTAATTTAATTTAAAAAATAATTAAGTATTATATCATCTTATCTGTGCCCAATAATAACAGTTATAATAGTTCTCATATAAAATTTTGAAAACGTAATTGAAAATATTGTTTTAATAAGGATAAGAATTGAATCTCTTTCTTACAGTCTCTTAGAAGATTACAACAAAAAAAAAAACTCCTACAAGTGTGCTATCTCTTGTATGATGTGTCCGTGTACCTATACTCAAATTTAAAAACATTTTTGGCTGAATCTCAGTATCCTAAGATCTGGGGTTCCGATGAATCCCACACCTGGACTTGACGTGAGCCGATCTAACATGGCATGTGAGGGGATTTAGGATAGCCCTTTCCAAAAGTGTTAATAAGTGTAAAATGAATATGGAGAATGTAAAATAATAACTTGAAAAATCAATAAAGCTTTGAAATATTGAAGAGATGGCCTAATGAAACATGAGTCGAAATGATAAGTAGTTGGTAAAAAGACCTGCAAGAAGGGAAAAATTTTAAGAGACGTGCTAGAGTGGAAAATCAGGATTCATGTTGTTGACCACAATCCTTGAGATATATAATTTGTGATTGTGGGTTCAAGGAGGTGAGTTGATGTAGGACCTTTCAAAATCCTCACTACGAAATGGAATAGTGTTACGGTTTGCTCAAAATTGTTTTAAGGGTGATGAGGGATTGATAGAATGGGGCTTTAAAATTGAAATTAAGGTCTAGAGGCTGTTTTAATGGTCTAAAGTATGGCTACTGTTTAAATCTTCAAAACAGTGAGCACTTATGGATAAATTGAGAGAGAAGACGAAGAAGAGGAAAATGCTTTTAAAGCAGAAAATTCTCAATTCAATGTTCACTAACTGAAAAAGAAAAGATTACAACTATAGACTAAATACTCTAATAACAAGAAAGCCTAACCCTTGAATTGAACTAATCCTTGCCATACATTAAAATATAATTAAAAGAACCCAAGAAGACCGTAATAGCCGTAGTAGTACAATTTAGAAGCATGAGAAGAAAAAATTGATGATATAATAATAATCGATGATGGAGTTTTTAATCTTCAAATTTCATTTTTTTCATTAAACAAGGGAAAAACGCCCAAAAAGAAGTCTTATTGAGTTGAATACAAAAATTTACTTATGTTGCATGAGATCATCAGTTTTGGAAAATTTTATGACCCCATGATGGAAGTACTTCTATCTCTTGCATTAAATAGGTGCATGAGAGCTTTTAAGTTTAGAATTTTAAGCATCCACGAAGATCTTGATATATTTGAGTTCAATAAAAAAATATAGCGCTCTGACTTTTATTGATTATTCCTGACATCTAAAGTTTCATGGTTGACATTTATCTTTATCTTGTAGAAATGGCTGAAGACCTATTCCCGTAGGCGCTATGGTAAAGCAGTTCATCAAGTTGAGGCAGCTTGGGAAATTCTCTATCGCACAGTTTACAATTGTACGGATGGAATCGCTGTATGTTTTATAATAAATTACCCTGTCTTTTTATTTCCTCTATAATTATTTCATATCATATTAATAATATAAAAAAAAAAATTTATCAAAAAGAGGAATTGAAAAGTTTCATTTCATTGTTATCAGATATTTATCATTAATATATCCTTTCAGTATAATCTTGCATCACATCTGTTCTGCAACATGTTCAGTACTGACATTTACTTTTGTTGCATCAACTATGTGTAATTAAACTGTACCCATTGAAGAGATCTATCCTTTTTATATGTTATTTTATCCCTTTAATATTTAAATTCTCTTGATAGCATCTTGAGAGTAATTAAATTTCAGCACCTCATCCATACTATTTGGCATCTACGTCGCTGATCTTGCTCCACCATTTCTGCACAAAAGCCATTTCTTCAGTTAATGCATGAGAATATATCTATTCTTACCATTACCATCCATGTGTCATCACCCTTCTTTGCTCTTCTTGATTTCAAATCACCTTAATTCATATGTCTCAATTTAAGTCATCGTAGGTTTAATAGAGCTTTCATTTTGATATAAAGTCATGGAATTGGTTATTGGTGACCTTAATGCAGAAGAAAGAACTATGAATGGGGCATGTTTGAAGTTTGAACTTTGAAGGTGTTTTTCCAATTTTTATTTTTTCCTTTTCTTTTGGGGTGGGCATCTGGGGGCCAAATGTGGCCGTAATTTGATCAAGGTATTAGAAGTCACTGTTGAAGAAAATTGCTTGATGGTACTTGCCTACACACTAGGTAACAACTTAGCAAAATAACAGTACCTAACTTATCAATGTAGCATGTACTAGCCCCCATTGTCTCATTGGTTGACCTTGATCCCTGTTATTTTGAGGTCATATCTAGTATTCAGAGTTTGTGATGGGGACACAGATACATGGGTCAACAGGGTGGTCCAATACAGTCTATTAACTTGAAAACCAAGGCTTTAGCATATTTATTTTAGGCATATTTATTTTTAAGAATAATTAAATAATTGCTTTTTAAATTCGTAGACTTTAGGGTTAAGTTTTACCTTATTTGATGTAATTGGGACCTATATATAGGCTCCAATAACTCTTTAATTTTCAGCTTATTATGAATTAAAAATTGGGTTTTCCCACGTTTGGTGTCAACTCCAAACACCCCAAGGTGCCGATTCCTAGGGTTTTGCTTCTTTCTTGCTTCTTTTCTAGCTTCTTCTCTACTTTTTCTCTGTCATTGTTCCCAAGAGGGTTGTCCTGCATCAGCTTGGTATCAGAGCAAACTTTGATTTGCGCTTCATCCTTGTTTCTCTTCACAGCACCCTCCCACAGCCACAACTCCTCACTGTTAGCCCCAACCCATTGACAACCAATCCGGAAGCACCAGCAATAATCTTCCAAAACCAGCCCCAAAACAGCAGCCAAAAAAAAACAAAATCATCCAAAACCAACTCCAAAATAGCCTTTCCCCATGCACAAACCAAAACCCTTCACGCACCCACCACCATCACAGTCAACCCCTCATCCCTCACCCATTTCGAGACCCATATACCAACCCTAACCACCACCATCATCCACTGCCACGGCTCCACTGCCAGACTCAAAACCCAAAACCATATACACAACCCCTGTCCAACTCAGGAACCAAACCAAAAATCCCAATCTCACCCAAACTCCTAGTACACAGACCCCCAAACCCATAACCCAGATTAGCCCATTCAAAAAAAAAAATTGAGTTTTTTTTTCCGGCGACTTTTATCCACTGCTGGCGAATATTCCGGCAACTTTTCCCACTGCCTGCAAATTTTCTGGTGACTTTTCCCCCTGCCGGTGAGTTTTCCAGCAACTATTCCTCTTACTGGTGACTTTTCCGACAAAACCCTCTTGCCGGTGACTTTTCCAGCGAGACCCTCAAGCCGGCGACTGCGTGCTGTCAGATTCCCACCCCCCCCCCCCAAAAAAAAAAAACCTGCTTCTGACACTCCTTCAAGACTTTTGTTTTGAAGAATCATCCAGAATGTTGGTTTTAAAGTGGAATATAAAGCTGATTTGGATCGTTTGGTTACAACTGTAACCTATTCCAGCTAAGGATAAGCTATTCAAGGTGAATCAAAATTCTAGATAGGATTATTCTAATTTCGAATTAGATTATTCCAACCCAGGATATGCTAATCCAGGCCTATGGCATTCCAATTTCAAACAGAGCTATCCTCCATTCAATCCAAGTTATCCTAATCCAGAATACTCAATTCCTATTCTTTAGCTAATTTGTTTTGTTTATTTAGAATTGTATCAATTAATTTTCGTGTGTGATTGAAAAAAAAAAAAAAAAAGTAATGAATTCTTCAGAACGCTTGCTCGAACTGCAACTCATAGATGTGGGGAAAAGACTTATGTTTCCTCCATACTATGTTGATGAGCTTATCTGCCTACTTGATGAGCTTTTATATCACCTATCAAAAATAAGGTCATTCCCATCTCGATCAATGCAAGATGCACTTAGACTTTCAAAGCATGCGTGTATAGCTCCTAAGCTTTTGAGACATCTAAATGCCGCCGTAAGAGTTACAGTTGCCTCGTGCATCAGCGAGATTAATGCCAGGTTAGATAGGCCAGAGACAACGGTACAACAACTTAACTTGAAGCTCAGCAAAAAAAAATGCCTAACTTAACACATTTCGCCTTATGTTTTGGGTTGCTATGACTTCAGACGTCAGTCAAATTTTGAGAATGTAGTGCCTTATGCCTATGTTGACCATACTATTTCTCCAATAACGTACTCCGATATTCAAGATCAGAAAGCAATAGTTGACGAGCTTGAACCCATGCAACTAAAAGTTGGTTTATCCCATGAACTTGTGGTTGATACGAGTAAGTCAGAAGAGACATCCTCAGATATGGCAATTTCGGTATCTCTGGATACTATGATTGAAGTGGTTTCTCCTCCAAAAGCTACTCCTACAGTGAATTTTATTACTCCCCCAAATTCTTTGCTTGAAACAGAGAAGATCGATTTTATTGGTGTTGATAACTTTGAGTCGTTCCGAGATCCATATCTGTTACATGCCATATCCCAGCCTTGCCATATTGCATATTTTGATGCTGTTATTCTTCACGAAGTTTTGAAACAGCTGATTTATTCTAAATATTTGTTTCACTGGAAAGGTCGCGTTTAATATCTCTATTCCAATCCAAACTCGAGATCGAGTTTTTCTCTCACCCCAGGAGAGTTGATGGGGACAACAGACACATGGGTCAACAGGGTGGTCCAATACGGTCTATTAACTTGAAAACCAAGGCTTTAGCATATTTATTTTAGGCATATTCATTTTTAAGAATAATTAAATAATTGCCTTTTAAATTCCTAGACTTTAGGGTTAAGTTTTACCTTGTTTGATGTAATTGGGACCTATATATAGGCTCCAATAACTCTTTAATTTTCAGCTTATTATGAATTAAAAATTGGGTTTTCTTACATTTGGTGTCGACTCCAAACACCCCTACGTGCCGATTCCTAGGGTTTTGCTTCTTTCTTGCTTCTTTTCTAGCTTCTTCTCTACTTTTTCTCTGTCATTGTTCTCAAGAGGGTTGTCCTGCATTAGTTTGCCTCGATTTGGTACTGCTCTCACGGCCCTGCCACCAGAACACTATCTCTTCATATGTTTATATGTGGGAGACATGCATCATTGCATGACACAGATAATTGTATAGAAATGATTCTTTCTCACATGAGTTTTGTCAACCCGTCATATGAAACAGCAAGAGAGTAATAGTTTTATATGCTTCTTTGTTGCAACTAGTGATTTATTTGGTTATTATCCTGCGGTAATATGCAATGAAATAATTGTGATAAAGTATCAGTTAAGAAAGTGCTTAATCTATACTACTTATAAAAGTCTGTATCTCAGAAAAACTTTTGATTGACCATTACACCCTTATTTTAAATTTTAAATACTTATTTGCCCCCCATATTTAAACAATTAAGAATGTTTATTTTCTAGCAAAAAAAAAAAGAAAAAAAAAAGAAAAGAGAAAGAAAGATAACGACGTCCACTTTATGAATTCTACACATCCTCCACTATTATGCAGGTCTCCTAGCCAACTTCTTATTCCTACTATGACTCCTAGCCATGGAAAGAAGTTTGACCTACTATGTTAGGCATCCATTCTATTGACCTAAGTGAGATACATATTAAGAACATTATATGTACATGTCTCTCAAACAAGATTTATGTTTTCAACAAAAACTAACAAATAATTAAATTTTCATGTTCCATATAGATATATATATGAGGATTTATGAATTTTAATATATCTTTTATTATTTAAATATTATTCATGTGCAACGCACGTGTGCTCATATCTAGTTTATTAAAAACGGTGTTGGGCTATGGGTAAAGGCATTTCTATTAAAAAAATAGAGAAAAAAAAAAAGAAGGACGAACTATGCATAACTGTAAAATATAGTAATCAATGTTATCTAATCTAACCTCGTACAATTATTGAGATCTATCAAGTTTCAAGATAGGGGAACCTAAAAATTAAGAAATGTATACATAGATACTAGGAAAAATACAATCATTATATCCTTCTTGCACTGAACTAATAGGTTTGTAGGAAGGTATATATATCATATCGAATTAGATTTGTATACTTTCTATGCGCTGACTCCTCAAAGTGGAACTTCTAGCTTTCTTAAAGGAACTAGAGAGGCTAAGGGTAGAGGCTTGGGGTTTTAATTTTGAAGGGAATGCTGAAGTGGTGATATGATGATTTATGGATCTTCGCATGCTCCTGCAGATACTTGGATTTGTTGATGTGTCTATCTTTCCAGGGCTTTTGACAGTGCTTTATTTGGTCTCTTAGAAGAGTAATGCAGAAGCTACATTTTAGCAAGAATAAGGGCTATTACTAAGAATATTTTTTTGGAGATCTTATGCCTCCTCATTTTGTCGAGCTTCCTTGTTCTTTTCCTTTTGTTTCTTTTTCTCGTCTTATTGTTGTTAGTGTTGTTTGCTCATTTGAGATATCCTCCTCGTCTTTTATTCTTTTTTTAAGTTTTCATTTCTTTAAAATAAATAAATAAATAATAATTTCAATAGTGAATCCCATTTACTGTGTTCATACCCAAATTGATACGAGAATTAGTCATCATGATCTGTCTAGTTTGGCACTTAGCATGAATCCTGCAGGTCCGTAACCCTTATGGAAACTCTATCTATTCTTCTGGCATATAGTTTATCATGCCCTTGCTTTGAAAAACAAGGAATAAAGATCATGTCTCTCAAATAATATCTTGTAGAAAAGCTTTTCTGGATCCGTTTCCCTCTCTGTAAGGTTCACCCTATACTATTCCTCCCGTATCTAGAGGAGACACCCCTAATTTTCCTTATCTCACATTCAAAGCCTTGACAACCAACCATTCATTCATTCTCTTCAGGTACCAACTTTCCTGTAAATATTTAAGTTATTCACTTGAGCTGTTATGCCTAAAGGTGAAAGAATTTCCAAAATTTCATGTTACGAAAATTCTCTCTTTTCTGACAAGAAATTCTCTTTATGGCTGATTGTCTTGTTGTGCTTAAGTGGTTGATATACATAGAATTAAATGATTAAGGGTGTCCATCTGTGACAATTGTGAGTAACTCAAACAGGACACATTGCCTACTTACTTTGCTATGCAGACCAAAGATATGAACACTTTGTCTGGTTTGAGCTAGTTCAGAGTCCTTGATCATTTTTTGACTGTATGAATTAGTACTGATGAGGTGAAGCCGTACGTTCCACTTCAATTGAAGTAGCTTTAGCTGCAATATTCCATTTTCTCCAACTACAATGTATCTGTCTTTTTATATGTTTTGAGTGTTGCACAGTTAATGGTAGCGTTTTGTGTGAATGCCAATTAATAAGGCTTTTTAAATTTGTTGCAGGACCATAACATAGACTTCATTGTTAAATTTCCAGACTGGGATCCATCACCAAACCCCAGATCTGACGTTTCAGAAGAAAACCAGATGCAAAAACTTGTCACATTACCCAGTAACAGAAGATTTTTATTCCAAGACACAAGCTCCGATTTACCGCAGTCACATTTATGGTATTCTACTCAGGAGGTGATCAATGCTTTACGGCTATTCCTTGATGCAGGAAATGATCTTGCCGGAAGCCTCACATATAGGTAAAAAGATCAAACCTGTGAGGTTGACATGGTTTTTCTGAATTTTTCTGACTGTTATTGCTTTCCGGTTGAAATATTTGTTTCCTTCTATGTTACATGGACCCTCGGCTTTACCATGGAGTAACCGTGTTGACACATGTCATGGGTGTGGGTACTCCTACTGGACACTTGAAATAGTGGAAAGTCTTTGGAAAGTTGACAAATCCAATACCTAGACACATATCCACACCTGACACCCATACCCAAGTGCATGTAACATATGTTTCCTCATCAGCAAGTTCGCTACCTGTTTTCAGCTGGGTAGCCACTCCATGACATGTGGAGTCAAACCAAGTTTAGGACTTTATTGAATGTGTGGCCACCCATCATAACCAGAAGAAAAATCGGAGTTTACACTTATTAACCCACCATATTTGCTCAGCTTTCCCAATCTTAAGCACATAAATGGAAGAAAGAGGACATGCTAACTTCAAGGGCACAACTGAAAGCATAAAGAACACTTTAAAGGCTGTAGCAAATGACCAATTATCCTACAAAAACTTTAAGATTAATCCATATTGGTAAATAATGTAGCGGAAGTTTTTAAAAATATCTATTTGCTAGGCACCTAAAGCCATATAAGTATGTAATTGAGAATTTATCAATCTTTGCCAATGTCATCAGAGCATGGCAGTAAATGCATCCTTAAGGGTGGTGGGGTGGGGTCAGGTTTGGGTTCAATTCTTCCTGTTGACTAAAATAAAAATTAAAAAATTAAAAATGAAGAGTAGAGATCCCATCTATCTTTAGATAACGGTTTGCACTCTTTAGGTGCTGAGTATGAGACTTGCTATTTTACTATCCGGCTTTAAGTTGCACATGCTCCATTGTTGCATAGGGTTAACCTAAGAAGCAGGGCACTTCTGTGAGGTGCCGGGTAGTGTTGGACACGTCATTCCTTTGACACAACAACCCTTCAATATGACACGCCTTTGATACAAACACCTTTCCCTTTGCCTTACTAAGATTATGATTCCTGTTCTTTGGGTCCTATCTTTATGAACTTAACTAGGGTTTCCAGAAATGATACAAAGGGATGCTTTTTGAATTATTTATGCGATGCTATATAATATAATATAATATACTTATTGTCAAGTGCAATGGTAAAATTCTTGGGATGTCAAGTGTGTATGCACTAGGTTGAGTCTCAAAAGTGGCCACTGCATGCAAAAAGAGTATGGAAGGTTAGGACTGTATGTGGCTCACCCCCTACGGTTACCCTGGCTTTGCGGGACTAACACTGGGTAATGACCTTTAATGGATTTTTTTCTCTGTGAACAACTCAATTAGGGTTTCTAGAAACAATACAAAGGGATGTGTTTTGAATTATGTATGTGATTCTAGTTTTTTAAGAATTAGCATGGCATTGTTATATCTGCCAATCGATGATTTGATGCTATTTTATCTCCATAATGGATAAAATTGTGATAGAACTTTTTGAGTTGACTCCTTGACTACTAGGTCAACTCTTGAGCTTTGAAGTTGTGACAAACTTCCAAAACTTATTGGATAAATTGCGACAACAAGAAATTAATCTAAAACAGCTTAGTCTGTGGTGATTGTGTGCTGATTAAAAAGAAGTGGAAAATGAAAGAAAAGGACATTTCTGATTATGCATGTAATTTTGACAGGTATGATTTAGTTGACTTAACTCGGCAAGCACTGTCAAAGCTAGCAAATGAAGTATATTTGGATGCGGTGACTGCTTTTCGGCAGAATGATGCGAACGCTTTACATTTTTATAGCCAAAAATTCGTTCAACTTATTATGGATATGGATGCACTTCTTGCTTCAGATGATAATTTTCTACTTGGGACTTGGCTAGAAAGTGCGAAGAAGCTGGCACTAAATCCTAGTGAGACGAGGCAGGTGAGAACCTATCATTCCATCCAATGGTATTTTACTTAGTTTGGAACCATGAGAGGTTAGTGCAGAATAGAATGTCAATGTATTGCTACTTCAATCATATCGACTCTAACAAAGCCTTATCCCAATGCTTTGTGTCAGCTAAATGAATCTTTTCCCTTTTTCCTTCACCATTACTTTTAGTCAAAGGCCATCATGTCTTCTCTCATAGGTTATACATTTCTTTTTTTTTTCTTTTTTCTTTTTTCTTTTCTGCCTGTTTCCTTGTCAACTTGAACCATATCACTCCACTTCAATCATGTTTCTACAATTGAAAGCTCAGTAATCCGTCAGGAAACATGGCCAAGTTTGGCCATTTGACTGTTTTTCTTGCTAATCGACCCAAAAGTGAACCATATAATTCTCATCTCTGTAGATTTGACCAAGTTTCTGAACAGCGCCTTAACGTGGCAGATAAGCAGTGTAAGATGATTTAATTTCCTTCTTTTTCTCCTTCAGTACGAGTGGAATGCAAGAACGCAAGTGACGATGTGGTATGATACCACAAAAACCATTCAGAGCAAACTGCACGATTATGGTATTGTTACTTCGTAACTGCTCTGTCTCTCTGTCTCTCTCTCTCACACACACACACACACAAACTTGATGCTGCATTGCTTATGTAAAATTACTTTCTTTTTTTTTTTTCTTTTTTTGAATGTTCAGCAAATAAATTTTGGAGTGGGCTATTACAAGACTACTATCTGCCACGAGCTTCAACCTATTTTGATTATTTGTCAAAAAGCTTGAGAGAAAATGAGAAGTTCAAGTTGGAGGAATGGAGAAAAGAATGGATATCGTTTTCAAACAAATGGCAAGCAGGTGCAGAGCTTTACCCTGTGAAGGCCAAAGGAGAGGCCCTTGCTATTTCTAAAGAATTGTATGCAAAATATTTTTGCTAAGAGTTTGTTGGGATTATCGAGGTTCCCTTATTAAAGTTCCGTGTAATAATACTACTGAGCCCTCGAAATCTTGGATGAATTAGTTTTCAGATAAATTTCAAATGTGGCTCAGGAAATTCAAGTTTCAGAAATGACGTTTGAACTGGGTCACCTAATCCTGTAGTACCTCATGATCGATATTGCCCTAAAAGAATAGAATGAATTTCGAGGAATATGGGACTGAAGCATATGATTCCTGCATAAAATTATTGATGTCAAGTTGATGCATTACCAAGAAATTAATCATGCAGAGGTACTCAAGACTGATAGTTCAGGTTCATTTTTTATTTTAAATTTTGTTGATGTTATCTGGGTATCCCCACCATCCCCAAAACAAATAAATAAATAATTTATATAAATAAAATTAAAAAAAAAAAAAAAAAATCATAGCAGGTCTCAATGTTTGTCAACCAATAGATGGGGAAAAAAATGTACCGAGTATACAACCACCACCGCACTATTGTCTTCTCATCATCATCGTTTTCCATATATAGAACTTAAAAAGATAGTGGAAAATAAAAAAACACCATCGACTGCAACCTAACTACAACTTCATAAATAAATCCCAAATTAAGCCTATTTTCAACATCATGTACATGGGGCACATCCTGATCACTCGAGGTACAGGGAACAGAGAGGCTAGGGGGTCATCATTTACATTTGTAACTCGAACACAGTACTATAGTGGCTTCTCTTTACTACATTTGTAATATGAACGCATTGTATTGGGAGATCTACACCTGATGAATGAATTGTACAATACAAATGTACAAAAAGAAAGCAAAACAATAAATGAGAATCAACTACAACCCACCCCCCCCCCCCCCCCCCCAATTTAGTGTTTCTCTTTCTTGCCAAATTCTTTCGAGTATCAACTGTGCCATATTTTTAAACCAGCTCCATTAGGAGAGGGTCACCTGTTGCCATGATTCTTATAAGTTCTATGAAATGTTGCTCACTGGACACTTTCCATGGGTGCACCGCAGGAACATGAGCAGAATAGAAATCTGAGGAATTATTTGATGGTGTTTCCGTCTTGTAAATCATTCTACTAAGCACAGAATCAAAATTACGTGTTGAGTCCATTGCCATGAAGAACATGGGCATTGCAACGTTCTGATTGATTTTTGAACTGCCCACTAGACCTACAAGATCTACAAAATCCACCACAAAGCGCCTAGGAATATAGAACACCTCTGAACTGCAGATTGCGAGGCTCTGATTGCTTGTGTTACTTTCCTTGTAGCTTAGCTGAAAGTGAACTGGCATTGTACTCACAACTTTATTTACCATGTCTGCTTGCTTTGAAAACCATGTAGAGTCGTTCCCACTGATTGAGACAGTAGTCCAAGACTGAGGCACCTACATAAGATAAAAATATGAGAGAGAGAGAGAGAGAGAGAGAGAGAGATGGAAAGTAATAAGGTGTTACACTAGAGGTTCGCATTACCTTGTCAGCAATCCACAGCTTAGTTTTGTCTGCTTGCAGCAAATTCCAGTAGTTGAGAACGGTATTGTCACGGAGGAACAAAAATCCTTCCGCACTAGTAAATCTGTCAAAAATCTTAGGCAGGTACCTGTATGCCATCACATCATTATTAACAAACGAACAATAAAGAGTTTCCCTAAATAAAGAATACCAAGTACCAGTGCACAAGAGGAATTGTCAAGCAGCACACAGAAATATTGTTGCAAATATACATTATCTTGTGGAGTCTTTTTTCATTTTAGTGAACTTACAATCCAGTACTGACGTAATATTATGGAGGAGGTAGTTCAACAAATCCTGTTAATAAATGACAATAGAACCTCTGTTATATGGACTTTCCACCTTGCCCTTGGGTACCTGTGTCGACATGACATGACATGGGTACCGGTATGGGACACAGAAACCGTGCAAAACGTTTCCAGATGCCATATCCAATTGTGGGAGGAAGAAGAAAAGAAGAAGAGGAAGAAAAGGAGCAAAATCTTACCTATAGCTTAAGTTAAAGCATCGTCGATGCCAGAATAGATCGTTTGAGCTAGATTTGATGGAATTAAGGCTTTCATTATCTTTTTGAGGACAACCAGAAGGCTCAATCAGTCGATTGATGAGAACCCTGTTATCCATCTTCTCGCCTTTACAATATTACCCCTCTTTTTTTTAATATCTTAGAGAGATTCATTATATTTATCTTTATTCCTATTTGTTATTATTTTCAGAAAATCCATTACCAGAACTAACTATAATTGAACCCCACATTACTTGCATTAATTTCACTGTCAACCTTCGACTGCATTTATACTCTCTAACAGGTACCAAAACCCAAACTTATAGATACTAGGGTATTTTAGCAGAGTCCTCAGATCCTAAGATTCAGTAATTAAGTGAACTTGACACCTAGACATGCACCCACATTACACACTCGTACCCGAGTCTATGTAACATAGGTAAAACAAAAAAAGAAAGCCAAAGGACTAGTATATTAAAATAAAATTTAATCAATCAACAATTGCAGTTCAAAACAAATAACTACAACATTTAGCTGCTTATTACAAGCCGCTACAATGTAGAAAAATCCAACCCTTGGTTTCCTATAAGAAAGTCATTTCAACTATTTTATGTCTAAATCTTACTTCAAGGAAAATGTCCCATTAAATTTCTACAAATATTCTTGAGCGTCTTTCTATGTTTGAACAATGAACATGTGATCTATAACTCATCTTTTCTGTTAAGTTACCTCAGCATTTAAAAAGGTTAAAGTTAATTTTCACAAGCTTACTCACATATTAATGCGAGCTGGTTTGCTTCCACATTCTGAACCACCATATGCATGGATGAATTGTTGAGGAAAATATTATATTCATAAAAAATTTAAGTTATTTTTGTAATAAAATATATATTTTCTTTTCTAAGTTCCAAAAGTTTTAATGTTTCCAGCATTCTTCATTTTTTTCCCTTTGTTTTCTAACATACTTCTCTTCTTGGAAGGAATGAAACTTGCCTCCAAACAGAATTTTCAAGCCTTAATATCCGTTTTGGCATTCCTATCCTCTTTGAGCCTTCAATTCACACTCATTTCTTCTCATTGGTGCTATCAAATATCTTCCTTCCACACATTTTTTTTATTTTAAAAAAAAAATTTCTCTAATCATTATCCACTAATCTTTTATTATATACTCTTTCCATAATTAAAAACTCAACTCAATGAAGTCTTATCCCACCCATTCTGGTCAACTACACAAATCTTGTTTGCTCCTCTATCTAGCGCAAAATTTTAAGTTATACATAGCTAACATGACTTTTTTCCATACAACATTATTTTTTATCTTTACTGCAAACAGCCCTAAACAGCTTTCTCTCATCTTCTCCCCCATTGGTTCCAACCTTCCCTTCTTGCTGATGATTCAGTTCTGATACTATTCCGTCTTGTCCTACCTCTGATCTACCCCAAAATTGGTTCCAATTTTAAATGTCAAACATTTGGCTCCATCACATATAGTTGATCATCTTCTTCATCAAAAAAAAATATAGTTGATCATCTTATAATGAGAATGAACTCCAAAAAGAGCATTAAGGTAACCCCATATTCAAGCAATTTGTAACCAAAGTCGACTCACAAAATTCCTAAAAAAGCCATAAAGTTTCGTGCCCAAGGAAAATGAAAAATTCTATTCCCAATGGATTAGACCCTAATATGGATGGTAACATTTATTTACCAAAGAAAAGATTGTGACATTTGTGACTCTGTTTCCCTCACTTTTGTCAAAATCAAAATTTTATTATGTCCCTAAACCATTTGCAGTTTTGTACACAATAAGGGATGAATTCATATTCTTAAATTTTCCCTTCCGTGCCCTCAAAGAACAAAGAGTCAAATGAGTTCAGACACTTAAAAATGTTTAAATACCACATAAAAAAAATTAATTAATCTATTTATTTTTAGCATATCTAAATTACCCTATGTTTGTATTCTGTTGCATTCTATAGATTTTAAAAAATAAATAAATAAATAATCCTAAGATTTATCAAAGTATCATTGTAAGATTCAATAAACGGACTCACCCCTATATTGCATTATTAAAGGAGTGTTGACTCCACTTCCCATGACAAACTATTTGTCCAAATGCAAAAATTGAACTTAAATAATTTCATTTCAACTTGATGCCAAAATGCCACATTAATGCATCAATGAGAAGTTGAGAACAGGATAGAACAGAAGGAAAATTATCTAAAACGTAGCAGAAGACAGATTCCAACATGTACTGGAAATGTTAAAAGTAAATAAAAATGTTAACGGGAACTTGATTAATATCTAAGAAGCAAGGACACTTCCTTAGAGGAGACCTGTGTCGGACACGTATTGGACACGACACTCCTCTAACACACCTCCAACACAACACCTTTCTCTTCCCCTCTTTCTTCTTCCTTTTCTTTTTGTCCAATCTTCTCAATGAATATATCTCCACTAGGGTTTCCAAAAACAATTCAAAAGATGCATTTTGAATGATGGATGTCATGTTACATGATATTATCTAGTTATATATATAAAATATATCTTTTATTAATGAAGTGTCATCATTGTGTTGTGTCCTAGATCTTGAGGATTTGCTGTGTTGGCATGTTCATGTCGTGTTGTAACCGTGTTGTGTGTCGGTGTCCGTGCTTCTCAGATTAATATTGATGGAACCCTTTTGGGAACGTTCGTGCACTTGCGCAAGTGTACGTCTGACAGGAGTTTAAAAAGAAAAATACTCCTATGACTTTAGCAACTTACTTGTATACTTGATCCAATTGGCCTTGTTCAACAGCTAAATCTGCATCAGCCTGCTCTGACAGAACCACCACAGTTTTGAATATCCGGCCATAAAGCAATCTCCATTCTAAAGTAGTTCGTTCCACAGGCCTAGTGACAAACATGATCAGCACAACATTGCCAAAATGCTTCCTCCACCGAATCAAGTTCCCTATCTCATAATTCACGGTCCCTGCCTCCTCAACCCCAAGATGCACTGAAGCAAGTTTTCGAGGAATAAATTCCTTTCGATCTCCATCGGCAATGGTGGCCCTTGCCCGATCCAACTCTATCGCTTTCAGCCTCGGCAGCTGGTACCCAACAGCGAGTAAGTCCTGAAGCCAAGCAGCCATGAATTTCACATCCCTTTCAGTCCAAAACCCTTCTTCTGCCATTGAATAACTCAATTCCAAGATTTTCTCAAACAACCTATGCTTTTTTGATCTCCAAGAGACCAAAAACTTAATCAGGCGACCCACATTTACATGAAGATCTTTCTCTTCTGAAAATGGGTAGGCTTCAATTCTATCGTATCGATGAATTGTGGGTGGATACACCACAATAAAACCACCAATCTCCCACAAAATCCTCTGCCCCCAATAACCCCTCAAAACATCAGCAGCCATTGTACTAACCGAAACCGGAAGCATCAAAGCCCAAAATGCATTAGCATGGAAAATTGTATTGAATGAATTCAATGGCACCATTATACCTTGCGACAACGCAACTTTCGGTGTGTGCTCATCAAATCTTATGTCGAAAGGCTCCAAACCTGGCTTTCGAGTAAAATAAAACACTGAATCAACGTCCGGTAGGCCATTAGACACACCCTGCTGTATAAACTGCATTCCACCATACACTTCAGTGTAATATTGTTCATGCCCAATTTCACCTACATTTTCCAAAGGCAACCCCCTCGGCCAAATCGACCGCTGTCCAAAATGAATATAAGGATTCACGACAGTACGATTTGGGTTTTCGTTACTATACTGCAAAATTCTCTCCTGCATTGTATCCACATCGTGCAAATCCAAATCAAAATGCTTCCCAAGATCCTCACCAATCACGTCGCCGCGATCATCCACGTCGAAGATGATCTTGGCGCCGTGCTGAATGGCAAAAAGGTACCCAACACTCTTCCTAACGTAAGAATCATAAGGGAGGTAATCCAAAACCCTAAACCCCAAATTAGCTTGTTGTTCCAATGACAAAAAGATCACACCCTTCAAATTCCAATCAGAAGGAGTTTTCGAATTACCTATTGCCAGCACCTGCCAACCCTTGATATTCGCAAGATTGCGAAGCGAATCGGATGGGTAATTCGAGACGGAGACGACGATCCACCGATCGAAGCGGAAAGAAGCCAACGGCGAGGATTCGTCCGTGATGGGTTGGATGGAATCGAAGTTAATTTTGGGGAATTCGATGGGTTGGTGGAGGCTTTTGGAATGGCTTTTGGCGAGGCAGAAGAAAGCGACAGGGTTGGCGACGGCGCGGAGGAAGAAGAGGGCAGCGAAGGTGAGGGTTAGGAGGGAAATGGAGATGATTTTGTAGAAGTTTTGGGCGACCCATGTGGAGAAATGTCGGGACTTGGATTGGGAAGAAGGGTTCGAGAGGAGGGTTTGGTGGGGTTTAAGGGTTTCGAGGGTGGAGTGATGGTCTTGGACCAACATTGGATCCAAAACTACCATATAACCTGAAGCCAATGCCGCCTGTTGAGTCGTTCCACTGTTTGCACTGCCTTTGTTACACTCAACTGAACTAGTGAACTGTGTTCTCTCCAGTCCTACATCACGTGGTCCACGTGACTCAGGGTTTTGCATTGTTTTATTTTTTTTTTGGAGGGAGAGGGTATCTTGATCCTTGACATGAGCCCTACTGAAGGATAGAGTATGGTGATAGTTATACTGGCTTGTTATGTTGTCCAAAAAAAACAAAAAAAAAAATGGTCAGGATGGGAAATTTTATGATATCTCTGAGGTACTATACTCAAATGGTAAATGATCATATTTTTGTGATAAGTTTTATGATAATCTTAATTCAAATTTGTGGTAAGTGATAACATTTTGTAGTAATCCAATCACCATAAAATTTGTAACTCTTCAAAATGATGTTTGTAAAAAGGTAAATCAGTCTAAGTGATAAAATTAAAAAATCTTAATGTTTATCCATTTAATAAATAAAAGGACTTTCAAATGTATTTTCACCAAACACTCATTTTCTTTTAAATGTCTTTTTAAAAATGATATTTGGAAAATATATCATTTCTCAAAAAGCATTTTTATATTTTAAAACGGTACGCCAAACGCACACTAAATTTACTTTATTGCTATTCTAAACAAACACCTCCTCCTTCAAAGGGGAGAGAAATGTTGTTAGGCTAACATACAATTGTTGCATATTTTTATTTATTTTTTATTTTTTATTTTTTTGACCAAATGATAGAAAGAACCAAAAAACACACACACCCAAGCAAAGTTGAAACCAAGTAGTGATTTTCCGTTGCCCACCTATCATGACAGTGACTAGTCTTTTAGTTGTTGGCTTTGGGGATACATTGGGTCTTTGACCCCAAAAAAAAAAAAAAAAAAAAAAAAAAAAAAAAAAAAAAAAAAGGTTAAAACCAAGCATTTTAGGTCCATAACCATTTTCTGGCCTATTATAAACTGAAGTTTGTCAAGCTTTCAATCCAATTAAAGGCCCAGAAGACCTCTCCATTTAGATCCTTTAAGCCCCATTTACAGGCTCATCATAGATGGTCTAGTCCATCAAGCATCATCAAATTTTGATCCACAATCTTGACATGAGAATTGAGAGTATGAGACAGCAATCCACCAAAAGGACGTGTTTGGTAGCAAGAATGACATGTAATGAGAACAATGGATTTCTTCTAATTTTAAAGCAAAAAATTAATTTGAAGATAAAAACAGTTGTTTTTCCCCCTACATGAAAGATAAAAACATTTTCCCTCCCTCTGGCTCCTTCTTTTGTGTGTTGGGGAGATTGGGGGTTTGGGAAAGAATGATCAGGAAAGTGGTCAAAGTACACTGGCTGGTTATAAATGTATGGTAAGATTCTCAATCTAGCAACTGCATCAGGGATTAGAAAATAGCCAAGCTCATAAAAATTCACATGAATCGAGGCATTAATTTTAAACCAGCTGAATTAGGAATATCAGTGTCCTTTCTTTTGTAAACACTAAAGTTACCAGTACAATTAAAATCCAAGTAAGCCTTTTCCCAGTCACAATTCTTACTCCAATGAACAACCTTTATACCTATGCTGAAACCAATCTCCTTCCAAATCCAAACCGTCACACCTCCATTGCCATAGTAGCTATACCGTGAGAATAAATCAGTGCACCCTCTCACATATTTCCCCCTTTTCTGCATCCATATTTTCTTTAATCTACTTTGTCGACAGCATCAGGGGCTAGAACCGAATTTGGATCCAAACCCATCGGGGGATGATCCTCGTTGTTCAAATTTTCTTCATTATCAAAATGGGGTTTATCCACAGGACCATATAGTCATAAGATCGCTTCGGGAATGCCACTAAAGAAAAATCTTCTTGGGATATCACATTTGTGGATACTCGAGACTGCATCGGCTTGGGTTAATGTTAATGACCCCGTCAATGCTAACAAGGGCTCTAGCATAAAATTTTGATTCTCGCTTTTAGTGTCACTGTCCTTCCTCATTTCTTCCAGTAAAGCTTTACTAGTGTCGATACCTGATAAATTAATCACCAAATCAACATGCCATTTTTAGAACATCAGAAGTGAGTGGAGAGTTCGTTCTTTCTTCAAGAGTTTACTTCCTCACCTGCGAGGTATGCACCATGGACGTAGCCACTAAATTTTTCGCTTGTGTGCTCTCCAGTAAAGAAGATGCGTCCAACTGGGGCCTGAACAAAAACAAAACAAAAGAATACTTCCAATGTTACGCCATGATTGAAGATGCGCCTAATTAATCTTTGATATTTTCAGGATTGCTTTTTGAGAAGTTAGGGAAAATATCCCCACAAAGAAAATATTACTCAAGGATGACTTATTACCTCTCAAATTCTTGCCTTTTGCACTACACATTGCGATTAAAAGTACTCCCGTCACTACTTTACAGAGCAAGAAACAAAATGTGTAGTGCAAATAGGATTTTCCCTTATCAACCCCCCCCAAAAAAAAAAAAAAAAAACAAAACAAAACAAAAAACAAACACACCCACACACACAAAAATGGACATATCTGTTGCAATTTAATGGGAAATGCACTCCTTCATGTTTATCATGGGAAGTATCAAGTATATGTATCAATAATATAAGATTGGCTGCATATCCTAGTCCATATCATATTAGCATTACCTAAATGGCAAGAGACACACAAAATAAGTTCAAATAGTCTCCTAAAAATTCTCATAGTACCAAGCGCAGCCTGAGTGAAAATTGATAGAATACCTGCAAAATATAGGATACAAGATAAGATTGCATACCTTCATGTTATGAACAACTTGATGATTAGAAATAATGGGGTAGTTGCTGTAGCTGCCACGCTGGAACCTGTTGCTCCACCAGCGGGGCACGAGTATATCAGTGGCATTAGGTATGTCGGGCCCAAACATGTCCCTTAGCACCTCCATAGCTTCTTTCATTGTCTCCTTGTCTGATTGAGATTCAACACGTTTCGATTCTCCATTGGTCAGCGTTACGACCAGAATATTGGACCCAGGGTATGCATTCTCCATGTGCTGATGACATAGCAACAGATCAACAGACAGCTTCGATTAATTGAATGCATAGTTACAGCTGAATAGATGATTCACTCCCACCTCATATATATATTTAAAATGCGTGATGTATGCATATTTGTAGTGGTATAAGTTAAGAAATTATTGTTGTGACATAAAAAATTTAGAAAAGATAGGGACTGTAATATCCTATAAGGGCTCAATAAGACGCCACGTGCAGTATAAAATTTTTAAGCCTATCCTAATCAAACCAAGGAATTATTTTAAAAGATTAATAGTAAAAATTTATCATAATATAACATAGCAGTCTCTTGATAACACAAAAACAATGGCTGAAATAGCAACTGGTTTCTACTGTGCAACAAATGAGTTTGTCACAGCAATAATCATCAATACGTCATTAAAGAAGAACCATTCCAAACTAATAATGCAAGAGCTTCTAGTTCGTAAATTTTATAAGAAAGGTAATCAATTATTTTATCATGTTACAAATGGAAGCAGCTCTGACCCACCCATGCTATGCACTGCACTAAAGAGGGAAAATGTGGTCATTTTTGGAAAAATGGGCATCAGCGTTGCATTAATATATGATGCAGATTAATTCCATTAATGAACTTCTTTAGTGCTATTTTGATACATTTTAAGAAGTAGAGAATTATTTAATCAATCATTATATTCTAAATGAGCATTCTGAAATAAGGAGATAAATGATGTGGTAATATACTGTTAACTTTTGTAAGAAAGAAGACTGAGAAGGCAGAAAATACAATAATATATACAATCTATGATGAACATCTAACACTTGGATCCATGCATGAACCTGAGAACTATCTGATAAGATGATTCCTTCGATCTTACAATGAGTTTGTCACAGCAATAATCATCTTGACATATGGCTATCATAATCCACCAAAATAAATAAATAAATCTAGGATATTGTAATACTATAATACCGAATTTATAAAAAAAAATTCAGTGATTGGTTATCAATGCCTGTAATGCAGGTGCCAATGATTTGGTAGAGATGCAATTCAATATATTACAGATCAAGAAAACTGGTGGGGGCCAGTAATAAAAGTCAAGATCCATAGAAATCCAGATCAAGATGCATCTGCCCCACAAGTACACGGGGAAAAAATCATAATAATTGATTAATAATTAGGAACTACCCCAGCATACCAATTATTTCATACCAAAACCAATTAACAATGATGCTGATAAAAATATAATATGATGTGCATGTCATGATTATGATGTACGTCTATTAATTAGACCTAAAACCTAGGTTGCTAAGCAGCTAATTAAATTTGTTTAATCTAGAAATGAAATGAGAGCAAGGCTATCCTCTTGCTGCCTCAAAAAGTTTTAATAAAATTATATAAAGAAGTTCAAAGTTTAAATATAACCGAAAAAGAAAAAAAAAAAACATAGCAAACGTATAATTCATGTATTTAACATTATTTGTATTTAAAATACATTTTAAAAGGAACACATACTAGTGAGTCGACCCTGCTACTCCCTTTAACAACATCGTATGTACCCATATCTGTGTTTTGCTGTTTAAAATTTGTTTTTTCCAAGAACGAACCAAGTTATACCAATATGTATGCCGTATTGATTCTCCCATCCTGTCTTATTTTAACTATGGACTCAATCCAAGTTCTATTCTATGACCATACTAATAGAGAAAAACTTAACAAAAAGAGCAAAAGCAAGCTTGGCAACAAAGATTTAAAAATTATTAGCTGGCAAGGTTAATAAAAAAAATTAAAAAATTAACGAACCTGCCAGAACGTGTAATAGCCTCTCCGCTCGTGGGCATAGATGAAGAACTCTTTTCCAGGCCCACACGGCCAGAACTTATATGGAAACTTTAGGAAGATCTTTGTGTATACCATGACATCACATTTCTCTATGGCATCCATTTTCCACCTCTGTTTCAGTATTTTTTTGCATCATGTCAATTTTATTAAGCCATCAAAGTACAATAATAATATGATGAACAGAAAAGTTCGTATTAGCTATGCCTTCTTAGGTCAATGGACTATGAATAAACAAACAAACATGTGGGATTATATTTATTGGTTTTATTTAGAAACTCATATGCTGAGTCAGTCCTTAGACCATCTGCCTAAGCACAATGCCTATAGATATGTGCTCAAGTAGTCAAGGGCAGCCACCACCAGCAACTAATTTTAGGCCTGAAGTCAGACAATGGATGAGAAATAATTTCCACAGTTTGATTTGCATGGGTTTTTCATCTAAGGCACCTCTATGGAAACACTTGCATCATATATCATCAGCTGATTTCACCATGCACTCAGCCGAAAAAAAAAACCAGGAGAACTGGTTTAACCATGCTTTTGGGATTAAAAATCCGCTAGTTTAGACCCACAACATGTTTTCAAGCCACAGGATCAGCAAACAATGGTGCATTCAGTCCGAGCACTTTGAGCACTCCAATCCATTTTTTTTTTTATTTAAATACATTTGCAATATTTAACAGTATTTTAAAGTAGACAAATTTACACTAAACGACTTTGTTACACCCACTAAGTTGTCACTTCGCATATTTTATATCACATGGATTGTAAACAAATGGAAAAGTGAATGCATTAAAAATGATTGTCCTCAACAGTTCTACCCCAAGTAGTCAAATAAAATTTTAATTTAGGGAAAAGAGCAAAAGTATAGTAAAAAAATCAAGGACCCTTGATTGATTATTTATCATGAGAATAGATATATAATGAAACCAGCTGTCACCACAAACAAATGAACATATATTGCCATTTGCCATCCTACACCCGAAACGTGGTGCACCAGCCAAGTAGGGTAGCATGCAAATCTGTGAGCCGGTGGGCTACAATACCATGGTTATGATGCATAACCATGGTAATCCATGGTATTTGCACATAAAGACACCTCGAAAATGTATGTGTTGCGTCATCAGCCAGACCATGAACTTTGACCTATTCAATTTAATGGAATTTAATATGTGGGTCAGCACCTAGACATCAATAAGACAGATTGGGAACTCCCATCTATAGGGACATATCCTAGATGGGACCTATACATTTTACTTTGCAGCTGGACCAAAGTAAATGCATGTACATGAACGGTCAAAATCTTTTCGGGTAAAGCAAACAGGAATAAATAAGGTGAATAAATAAGGAAAATGATAAAAAAACAAGCTTCACCACACTCCTCAACAATGAGAGAGGAGTTGAGGAGCTTGTTTTGTGATGCTAATATGGGATCATTTCCCATAAACAAAATGAGGTAAGTCTTGGTCGTGTGGAATTGTAGTGACCTTAACCTTGTATGAAAACTCAGCAACATATATATAGAAAAAAAGACGTACAGGCAAGGGTGGTTTGTAGGAGATGAGGTCGCTTTGGAGAACACCAATGCTCACAGACAAAATCACATAATTGGCTTCGTAAACATGACCATCTTCAGTTGTTACCGTAACGCCGTTTCTCGAGTGCTGTAATTCCCGAACAACCTGCCACAAATCCATGAATTAATGTATAATGTATTTGGTTATGAATCAACGTGCGAAAACTTTGATCCAAACATAAAAATCAATGCGTAAAAAGAGATAATTTATTAATTGCTATGAGATCAAGCTAGAAACAAAGCCCGAAGCAACTCCATAAGGTTCTGAGTGGTCAAACTAAACAAATCCGTACCAAATTTTATTTCAAAATTCAGGAAACCCAGATAAGTCCTTTATTGAAAAATCTCTGCAAATTTCAGTTACCTAGACACAATACCCATTTATGGGAAGAGCTAGCTATAGCTCAAAATGGCGATGAATTATTATGACACAAAAGTAAGGAGGACAATTCCCTTTCAAATTTCTCACGGCAATTGAGGCAAGGATACAACAAACCCATTAAATGAAGAAAATGACAAGACCGTACTCCCCATCTTCATGATTTTATTTGACTTGATATGACATCTTACCTCATAGTGAATCCCGTCCTATTTATACGAACTGTGCAGGAAAGTGGATCTTGGGACCTACATATGGGTGAGGAGTAAAGGGTCTTAGCAAATTCATGAATATATGATTAGGATCAAAGAGGTGGGTGGGTCAAATGATGGCCACATTCGCGGGGGTCCTCCAACTCATAAACAAGTCAATCTTTTTCTTAGCAACACTGTTAGCATTGAAAATGTGTACCCTTTTTGTCTAAGACCCACCATTTAAGGTGCATCAACTATCAAGTAAGCTTCTCAGCCCCAAGCATACAAAAGAAAAAAGTTTGCTAGACATTGCAAGAAAGGCATTTCCAGGTTCATATTGTATTTTTGGTACTCTCCTGCTCCCCACACTTTACATGAAGCTTCACTAGAAATCTTTAAAAGTTCATTACCATATGGTTTTTAGTGCTTTCTGCTTTTTCATATTAATCTGCAATCATATTTAATTAAGAAAGCCACTGTTGAACCAAATTGCAACAGATAAAAGAAGAGAACTATTGAGGCAAAAACCATATTTGTCAGTTTAAACTTTATGCAAACCCACTTGGCGTTTGCATGTGAAAGAACACAGGAAGCAACCATAATAATGTGGGCACTATCTTTTTTCTCCTTTTTGTGGGCTCTGGAAATATCAGTTCCCTAATTAAATAACTAATAGCTATCTTTTCAAGATAACCCATTCATATTAAAAATTAAAATTAAAATTAAATAAACAACCCAGTGTTATCAGAAAAGAATTCCCTATTAACCAATCTTAAAGACACGAAGATTAAAAAATCCTCTTGCTGTTAAAAAAATATATATATATGAAGAATACCCACAAGAAAAGGAAACCGCAGGAAGGAGTTGACCCCAGACAACAGCAGAAAAGGTGCATTTTTCCCATATATTAATGAGCTAGAAAATAGAAAAATAAAAATAAAAAAGAAAGAAAGAAGATGTAACACTGTTGAGAAGACGTCGTTTTCTGCGAAGCCCAAAAGTGGGCCAATCATTTCCATCTCAAAAACAGGAGGAAGGAGTGCATGCAAACAAAAACAAAACAGAAATTTCTGATTTTTCCCATACTTTCTGTTCCCCATTTTCTCTATTAATCTAATCCCCGTCCCTTTGTTTTCCTCTGATGATTGGATGACCAAATACAAAACAATACAAATTATCTCAAATTAAAAATAAAAAAAACAAATCAAAAACAAAACATGTGGAAGGGAAAGCAAACAGATTTTTCAAACATCTTATTATATTATTTTTACCTGGTTGAGTTTGAGACGACTGTCCAAGATTTTACCCTCCGAAGTACTAAGAAACGTTTCGGCCATTTTGTAAAGCAAGAACTCGTACCCTCTTTCATCAGCAACTAGAAACTCTCTCTCACCATAATCTATATAAGTCGATATCGGCTCAACCTCTGTACCCAAAAAGAAAAAACACCATAATTCTCAATATTCGCTCTTTACAATCAACCCCACCAAAAAAAATAATAAAAAAATAAAGAAATTTGTTTGGTTTCTGAGAAAATGAAGGAAAAGAATATATATCCTCTCAACTGAGCCTAGTTTTGACTAATAACAAAAGAGCGTTCCAAAATTGAAGCTGAAACTGACCTGCCATCTCAAAATCATGAAGGATGAAGTCAATGGCGAGCTCTATTGGAGTTTTGGGTGTACTAAAAATGCCAAACAAATTAAAAAAATGAAAAAAAAGGCGTTAATTTAAGCAAATAAGTTGATTTTTGCAGTAAAAGCCAAACGGGACCGAAGAAACGTACGATGGCGGTTCTGGTATCATCTTGCAGACGTCATCAGCACCACAACTAGCTTCCTGGTTTCTCAACTCCTGAATCGCTGAGTCCACCGCCTTTTTGTACGAGTCGGCTGCGAGTCCACTCGGAAAAATCTTCCCGCTGAAACAACTCATTGCAACAAATTAAACGTGAACACTGCGCCCACGGAGTAATCTACATGATATTGCAGGAAAAAAAAAACATAACCATATGCTAAATTACGCCGGAGAAGTAAAATGTTGAACCATAAGCAAAAGTTAAAGGCGATATAAGCTAGCCCACGGCGTCCGGTAGACAAAACCAGCGCGAGTTTTCTAAACTCCGCCGCCTGTTCGAGCTTATGATTCTGAAGTTTACCCCGGGGGGGGACATTCCCCCACCGGCGCAATATAGCGAAATAAAACGAACCTCCGATCGTAGATGTTGTAACGCGCATTGCTGTAGTCGGAAAAGCACGTACGGAGGCCCGATTTGTCGGCGAGTTCCCAGACCGGGTTCGACTCTTTGCCTCCGACACCGACGATCCAACCGGCTCCGAGCTCCACCGCGAAGCCGCCGAAATCTTCCTTTCGGATCCTGCCGCCGATACGGTCCGACGCCTCGAGAATCACCACGTCCTCCACTCCGTTCTCGGCCAGAACCTTCGCCGCCGATATACCTATCATGTGCAAACGATGGAAAAGAAAGTATGTTAGATCAATGATTGGAGATGAAGGGGTTACGTACGCCGGAGAGTTTGATGGATTGGGATGGCTGACTCACCGGAAACACCTGCTCCGACGATGATCACGGAACTGCGAGTTGGGGAAGCCATCAACGTGAGGAGAGAGAGAGAGAGAGGTGGAGAGAGAGAGAGAGAGAGAAGTTTGAGAGTAGTTGTTATGGTTTGTAGGCGAGAGAGGATGAAATAGCGGGAGTCGGTTTATATAGTTTTTTTTCTTCCCGACCACTTGTAGCACGACTGTGACTCTCTCTCTCTCTAGTTTCTCTCTCTAATTTGACGGGTCTTGACCCGTGATTAATACGGAAAAATATATATTAGTCTCCCTCGCCTCTTTATAAGCATTGTTTATGGCCTTACGGGTTTACAAGGGTTTGGGGTATAATCGTAATTTTGGTAACTTTATGAATTTTTTCCCCAAAAAATAATAAAATAAGAAATTATATTAAGACGGGTGCGTCTCTTTTTTTTTCCTTTTTTTTTTTCCCCTTAAGCAATGCACCTAGTTTTACTTTTATCTTATTTTAAAAACTACTGGCCTGCGTTCATAATTGATTGTTTCTATTGGGAAAAACATGTTTTTTAAGAAAATCCTATTTTATACTTTTACATCAACACTTATGTTTTAAAATTTTAATTTTGTTTTCAAGGTATAAAATATTGAAAAAAAAAAGAAAAAAAAAAGAAAAGAAAGAGATACCCTTTCAAGGGTAGTTTAGGAAATTAAATAAAAAAAATCATTGACTTTTTGAATGTGATAATAATTTTGGAAAATTCCAAAAAGAAAATGAGGCAGATAAAATATGAACTGTGGGAGTATTTTACTATATTAATCTTAAGACTTTTTTGAAATAAAATTATGAGAAATCCAAGGATGAGTCTCGGTAGACAATAACTAGATCATTTTACCACGTTTTATTTGATCTACTATTTTTATTTAGTTAGTATTTGTTTAATAATCATAAGATGTGAAAATTTCAATGGATTTTTTTGGAATAAATTTTTTAGCACATTAAAAATCATTTTCTCTTCAACTATATATTAAATAGTTTTAAATTGTTATTATAAAAAATACTACATCCGTCCCATGAAGATAGGTCTTATTTCATTTTTTGACTATCTTAAAATGGTTATCATTTTGAAAAGTTAAATTGTAAATTTTATAAACTTTCATATTCTATCATTTATTACAATAAAAATTACTTTAAACACATAATCAATGCATTGATAGTAAGGCTAGTTTTGGAAAGAAAAAATTGAATGGATGACAAATCAATGCATTAATTTTCTTAATTAATTTGCATTATTTTTTTAAAAAAAAAAGAGGTTTATCTCTATAGGATGAACGAGAGTATATTTAATTGACTTTCATGCAGAAAAAAGTGATGGTTGAGTTTTCTTTTTCCCTTTTTTTTTTTTTTGTGTAAATTGATTTGTAAATTTTAAGAACATAGACTAGGTAGGTAATATTGGACTAATAGTAAGTTTGAATCTAGCCCTCCTAGTAGTAGAGACAAGGTGCATCACACTCGAGTCATTGCTTATTTTTGTCATATGTGAGGTGAGAGTTAACATTACGCCTCTTCAAATTTAAGTCACCTTTCACTCTCTTTTTTTTTTTTTTAAATATATTTTTTGAATATGTAGCGCTTGCAACATCTAGTAGGATAGTATGTATTAGAGTATCAAATTAATATATATATATATATATGAGCATGTGCTAATATAACTTATATCAGCATATGTATTGGAATTATACATTGTGTATTAATAGGTTACGAGTAAATTTGATCAATGCACAGATACAACCTCTAATGCATGATGCTGATATAAATTATGTTAGTACATACTCACCTTACTATAACTAATAAATATGATTAAAATAAGTGAAACTCCCTCAAGAAGGGTCATTATTGCTACTTTTTTGTCACAAAATGTTTGTCACACTTCTAAAAGTCAAGTAATAAATTTTTTTAAGCTTCCTACTAGGGATGTGCGCGGATCGGTTTGGAACGGTTTAGAAGTAAAATATCAACCATCCACCAATGGTGGGTTACAAAATTTCTAACCCGCCGCCAAACTATATGCACTAAAAACCGGTGGTTTGGTTGATTTTTTTAGGCGGTTTGTCACTAGCGGTTTGGACAAGTTTGGCGATTTCTATCATGCCATTTTTAATTGAGAATTTTCTAATATATATTGGGCCTTAATTTATGGGTTGTAAATAAATCTAAAAAAATGTAACCATTTTAGTTGGTTATGTAAAGCTTGATACACACTTTCACAATATCTTAATGCCAAATAAATAAATTATGACTTTGTGAAAATAAACACTCAATAAATGTGAATGAAATTAGAAATAATTACTATTAAATTAGCTTCCAATCTTGCTGGAAGATCCAAAATGTAGCAATCTAATAAAACAGCTATAAGAACTAATAAAATACACTAATATGCAACATTGTTTAGAATGGGGACTTGGGTATGTGAATATTGTCACATCTTAATAAGTTGATGTGCATCATTTGGAGACCTAAGAATCTAAGGCCTAAGGTTATCCATTTGGTCATCGATAATTATTATAAGAAAATTTCTATATTTGATTTTTATAATTTTATACACATGTTGTTAAAGGCGGATCGGTTTAATTTATTAGCGGTTTGACAATGTTTAACCTGCCAATCAAACCAAACCGCCGATTTTATTGCTCAATCCACCTAAACCACACCACCTAATCTTTCAAACCGCCTGAGTTGGTACGGAATGAAGTGGATTGGTTTGATTTGATGGATTGGGTGGTTTTTTGCACATCACTACTTCCTATACTACCTTTTGTTATTTCAATAATTCCTTTCAACACAAAACCCAATACAAGGAAGGAAAGATATTTTTGAAAAAATAGAATTTAATAAATGACAAGTCAATACAATGATGATCTTTTGTTAAACTTTATATTTTGTCAAACATGGTCTATCTTTATGGGACGGAGAGAGTATAATTTTTTCTCTCAATGTTTTACAAGATTCGAAAACCATTAGAACTCTCTAGATCCAACAGTCTCTATAAAATATATATATATATATATATAGAGAGGGATAGGATCCAGGGACACAAAGCAAAATACAAATTTTGACACAAAACTTAAGCCCTTGGATTTAAAGAGATCCAAGGGGGGAGATTTGTTCTGACATGGGTGTCACTTAAGTGATTGATGAGGTGAAGCTAACATGGCAAAATATTTATTTATTTACAAACAAAAAAAGTTAAAGCCACAATCAAATTTCAAGCTAAAATCACGTATTATCTTCCATATGGGTTGGTTTTTTTTTTTTTTTTTTTTTTTCTCATATCAACTGAAAAAATTAAAATTTTCAAATAATTTGTAAAAGTAATCATTAGTTCAAAGACTTAAAATTGATTTTTTTTTTCTTTTAAATTATCAAAATGCAAAGTTTCTACAATCTATACCACTAAGGAGAAGGAAAGCAACTAACAAACAGGGAAAAAAATACAATGATTGAGATGAACCACTCAATTAACATTTTAAAGAGAAAAAAAAATGAAAGAACACCAAACGATGAGGAAAGAATCTATATTACTACAAACAATTAATTTTTTGATGGGGTTATAGTGAACAAATTTGAGGAAATACAAGAGAAAAAATAGATCAAATTCTAAGAAAAAAATTATTTTCATAACAGTATGCAATACACCCGAAACAATTCCATTGAAGATTGGTTCTTCTACTCTAAGAGGATCCATTGTCTTGCGGTCATCCTCATCTTTGTGATGTTCCACTTCAAAGATTTGAACTAGAAGAAAAGATAGAGGCACGTTGTCGTCGTCATCTCGCCTTCTACATATATTTGAATCCAAAGCTAGGGTTTGGTGAGAGGAAAGCAACGAGAAATAGTCGCGTCGCCGCCATCAACGACTCCTTTGCTATCGTCTAACCTTTGTCGTCGTTGTCACCATCATCCAGTCGTCGATGTTGTCATTGTCTGCCTTTGTCATTCAATATACCTTGGGAATATGAACAAGAGTTAAAGAGATTAGGTTTCGCCTTTTGTGGAAAAGGCATAATTTCTTTTTATTATTTTTATTTTTATTTTTAATTGTGCCATGTCAGCTCCACCTCATCACTCACTTAAGTGACACCCATGTCAGCATAAATCTCTACCTTTGGATCTTTTTAAATCTAAGGACTTCAATTTTGTGTCAAAATTTGTGTTTTTCTTTGTGTCCCTGGATCCTATTCTATATATATATACAGAGGTGATCTCATCAGCACGTACTGATATAAGTTACATCAGCATTATGCATTGGGAGTTGTACCCCTTGCATTGATTCAATGTACCTCACATCCTACTAATGCACAAGGTATAACTCCCAATGCAAGTTTTGATATAAGTTATATCAACACGTGTTTACCTGATCATTATCATATATATATATATATATATAACAACAACAACTAACATAATAATAAGACCTTGCTAAAACTAGATCCAACAACCTATAAATCATGTAGCCAATAGTATGATAGTTTAGTGACACTCTTCTCGTTTATTAAGCGAGTTCAGGTTCAAGCTTATGAAAAATCATAAATATATATTTGTTGATCAATATTAAGGGGTTAGGGATAATAGTATATTCTATCATTTATAAATAAAAAATAAAAAAATAATTATATAAAAAATTGAATACAAGAATTGTCTCCATTGATTTAACTAATTTATAAATTTCAACAAAAAAAAAAGTGTTGAATGAAGAAATAATATCAAACTTAAATAGGGTCGTGTGATTACATTTCGTGAGACATATTATATAAAATTGTGTTGATAAAATCTTTTATCTTTGTAGAATCCTCTATTTACTAGTATGCACGCAGGTCATGTATTCGTGCAATATCTTCTGATCTGATGTAAAGAAAGTTCGTACATGCACGAGGATGATGTTTTTATCGTGGGTTTTTTCTCTTCAAATGGTTAGATTAAGATAGATGCAACACCATTTCTTTTTTTAATATATGGAATTGACTTCTGGGTTTCTAGGGATGGCTTGGAAAACATAAAAATTTGGTTGGTTTTGATTATACTATTGATTCACAAGTTATTTATTTTATTTTATTTATAAATTTGTTTAGTTTTGTATAGAAAATAAGTCATAAACGCTTTTTTTTTTTTTTTTAAAAAAAAAAAAAACCTGAAGTGTAAGACCTTGTTTGGAAATTTTAAAAACTAAATGGGCCTACTTGCTTAATGCTATCTAATTATAAAATAAATAATTAGACATGCTATAATGCTAAAATGTTATTATTTTGACATACATATCAGCTCTAATGTCAAAATGCTAAAATGAAAGTATAATTTGTTTTTGAATGGATTCAATGTTATTTTATCATTTGTCAAATATCAAATTCTAAGCTATATTTGACAAAAGTTTGAAATTGCTAATATAACACTATATGACACAATCACACAACAAATTTTTTTTTTTTCTTTTTAATTTTTACAATTGATAGAATTGACCTATACCCTAATCCTCTAATATCAACAAATGGGTATTAAACCCGAGATCGCTCACTCAACAAGTGAAAAGAATGTTACTAAATTATCACGTCATCTGTCAATCACACAACATTAAAAAATATTGTTTTCCCTTTTGTGCCAAATAATGACATCAGCATGCCATGTAGTATACTTATTAGAGACAGTCTAAGGAAGTGGATCCAATTCTTACCAATTAAAAGGTTTTAAGTTCAATTCTTACCATTTTTCCTCGAGGCAATACTATAAACTTTATCAATATAATTATTTTGTACATGTGAGACGGAAAACTATATATCCTCATAGAATTAGTTCGTGTAAAATATCTTGAACCTTCTCATACAAAAAAAAGGAAGAAAGGAAGGAGGATCCAAGGGTATAATTGTCATTTTGATTGAGGTTATGACTCTTCAGTCCTGAAGGCGGTCTGTCCGTGTGGTCGATATCCGAACGTGAACGGCATTGAATTCTTTGTACTAAAAAATAAAGAAAGGCATTGAATCGGCGGCAGAAGGGAAGGAGCCACTTGCCTTCCTATCTTCACACGTGACAGATTTAAATGTGGCCGTGTGTGCCTGCTAAATTCACAGCCAGCTGTGACTTCGGTAGTGACAGCTATTCTGTGGCCATAGGTTCTTGTCTGATTTCATCGGACAAAAGCTCCTGGTTTGTTGGATAGGGTTGTCATTCCAGATGGCGACAGACTGTCATGCTTGTGTGTATATGTAGTATATTATTTATATTTATTTTGAGCCAATTTGATTAAATAGGCATATTAAGTGAACTATTTACTCCCACATCAAGTTAGGTCATTTTTACTAGTTTTTTTGTTTTAAAATGTTTATTCACTTTGAAAAGTCAAATTATAATTTTTTTATATTTCCTACACCACTTTTTGGTTTTTTCAATAATTATTTTCAATACAAAACCCAATACAAAAAGCTTAAGGGTATTTTTGGAAAGTTTGAATTTAATTAATGACAAGTCAATGTAATGATGACCGTTTCTTGAACTCTGTGTTTTTTCAAACTTGGCCTATCTTTGTAGGATGAAGGGAGTATATTTGAAGAATTGTAGAAAAAATGTGAATTTTAATGACACGTTTATTTTCTAAAAAATATATATATTTCAAATGATTTTTGAATTAGTCACTTTTTTAAAAAAATTTAAAAGATACGATTTAAATTAATATAAAATTATGTCTAAATAGTTCTATTTTTTTTTCTTTGGGTAAATGAAGTTTTTTCCTTCCTGATCAAATAAAATATGAATTTATAAAGTGTGCTTATTTTTTAATTCATCTAATTTGGCCTAACATATAAAAAAAAAAAAAAATTGAATCATAGAGTTGAATTTAGAAGTGTTGAATCCCAATACTAATCATAACCATTAAAGTACAATTGGTTTACTATGAGGACTAAGGATGATCATTGTTTTTGTGGATGGAGTATTTCTTTTCTATTTTTGTGTCTTTTTGAGTGTGAACAAGACATTTAAATAACATTCACATTTAAATTCTAATATGATAGACTTGACTCAATGATAAAGAGTGAAGGAATTAAAACACCTTGAAATCTTTCAACACCATAATCATGAACTAGGTTTCGCTTTGGACTTTGTGTCTCTTTCATATCAAATTTCTAGGGTTCAAACATCGCAATTTCTTCGGTACTAGATATAACGGCACATGCGATGTCGGCGCATCCACAATATCTTAGATTATCCATTATCAGCATAGGAGAGAATCGTGGATAATTAGGTATTGAATTTTAATTCAAATTACTATGACATTACTATTTTACTATTTATTATTTTTTTAAAAAAAGAAATTTTTTGGGTTGTAGATAATAACATAGGTATTTAAAAAAAAAAAAGAAAAAAAGTGAGGACACCAAAAGTTGTCTACCCTTTTTAATAATAGAGATGTAAGACATTCATTAATTTAAGGGTCGTTTTAACAGACAAATACACCAAATGATTGAAATTTCTTGATTCATTATTAGGTTTCCCTCAATAAAAATTTAATTAAAAATGCATTCCTCGTTTTGGTTGTTTCACGAGAGAATCTCACTACAGGATCATTGAATTTCAAAATTTAGAAAGTCCGAAGTGAGTTTTTCTATTTTCAATCTTCAATCGATAGTACTTTTGACAAATGCTCAATCGTGCTGATATTTTTCAATTTTGTTTTAACTTTCATATGTACGAAAATAAAGATCCATGAATCCCTAAAATCGTTGGGTGTCATATGGTACTTCATGCGACTTCATCTGCCCTAACCACATGATGTTGTCGATGAAAAAATTGTTTTTTCATGTGTGGTTCTTAGCATTCCAGAATTAAAGTCTCACATTTGCTAAATTAGGGTGGCATGATTGAGTTGATTTTAGTATAAGGTAAATGGCAGAAACCCCCCCTGAAGTATGGGGGGTCAACAGATAACGTTTTTTTATGTTTTAAATTTGTTAATGTACCTCCTAATTCAATTAGAAGATAAAACCAGTCATCGATGGCCACCCAATTAGCTATGATGCCAGCGAGAGTTCCGGTGATTTTAGGTAACCTTAGTCCATTAACGGTATCATGTGCGTAGCCACGTAACTAATTTTCGTCAAATTTCATTAACGACAATTGATGGTGGGGTACATTGACAAAAATTAAAAGATAAGGGAGAAATTTACAAAATTAAAACATAAAGAGGGTTGTTTGCTGACCTCCCCATACTTCAAGGGGGTTTTTTTGTAATTTTTTCAAAATTTATTTTTGGATTTATTTATTAATAATTGAAAACAAGGTGTGAAGAATCACTGGAGTGTCTAGCCAAAAAAAAAAAAAAAAACAAATGGATTCACTGAAGTGAACCAATCTTGCAAAGAATCACAGCTCAAAAACCGTAACACCCGAATTCGAACCTCTGTTTCTTTATTATTGGATGCATGGGCTTATAGGTAGTTTGTGTATCACGAGGAGATTAGTCTAGGAAATGGCTTGGGATACCCTCGTTTGGCGAAAAAAGTGAACCAATCTTCTTAAGACATGTGTCCAATAGGGGTGCAACATGGTTTGGGTAGACTTGAGACTGGACTGGTCCAATCAATTCGGTTCGGTTCAGTTTCGGCCTGATCTGAACAGTAAGTGATCAGTTCTGGTTGAGGAGGTTTCAAAACTGGACTTGTACCGAATTCCTAGATTCCAAAAATATATAAATATAGGAGAGAGATCCATTTACACTTAGTGTAAAACTTTTTACTCTTATACCCCTTAATATCTATTTATAGGAATAATATTTCGCTAATCCAGCAATTAGATTAGGTTCTTTATTTATGAACATCATGTATGTCAAATTTCAAGTAAATCGGATATTAGGTGCCAATGATTCATAAAGTGCCCCAAATTATAATTTTATTTACATTAAAAAAAAAGAAAGGTGAGTTTACAAATCAAACACTTCCCAATATCAAATTTGCTTGAAATTTGACACGAATCATTTGTATGAATAAATAACATAATTTAACTATTGGATTGACAAAATATTATTTCAACAAAAAGATATTGAAAAAATATAAAAGTAAAAAATTTTACATTACACATTGAGTGTAAATGGATCCCCCGTAATTATATGTTATTGACTGTCGAAGCTCACGAATCTTAACCATATGATTGCCTTCTGTATTCCAATTTCAAATCCGTGTACAAATCTTGATTTTTTTCTTCCCTACTTCTGCTGGGAAATTCCGTGTAATACCGACCAGCCTTGATGTCGTGACACGTGATAAATAGGTAAAACGTGTTTGAGTACGTGTCAGCCACCTGGTGGAGAGGAGCCTGGTGGCCGAGTAATTTTATCACAAACTTTTTATTTATTTATTATATTATTTTTGTTGACCTCTAGGGAACCAGCTTCCCTCCTCATTGCTCTTGAAATTATCAAATAGGGTACTTTCATGATTAAGAAGATTAATAGATAAATGACTTTAACGAATCAGTAATCACAAACAGTTGATCTATTATCCACATTGTCAATTGTCCAAACTTTATTTCATCTTATTTGGTAATATCTTATAATTTTTTATTTATTAAATATAATTATTGTGTTACACATGCATCACGTGACTGATAGTTTTAACTGACCAAGAATTAATTAGGCAATGTTTTTTTCACGCTTTATGTTAGTGATATGCCAATTCAATTGCGGCATATTGCACATGGTATATTGGCTTAATTACTTAAACTTTTTATCTTTAATTAAACAAAACAACTATGAAACAGACTAATGGGTCTTCTCACCAAAATTAATGGGATTATATCGATATATCTGAAAATCACAATGAGATTATCTAAGAATGAAAACCTGTGAAATAGATCCAATCACATTGCAATATATATATATATATATATATTTTCATGAGGATGGATGATGCAAAATGTTATGACCATATTGCTATGTGTTGCAAGGAAAAAACCAAATTTATGTTTGTAATGAAGAGATTTTTCAATTCATGGATTTTCTTATTATTTATATAAGACGTACATCATCGATTTATTAAAAGATCTATATGGTTACTTATACCTACCATATGATTAGTCTTAATCTCAACAAAAATCCTAGTCTAAGACATATGCATCGATCTATTTTTGATTAACAAAAATGCCCCCGACCTTGACCGTGTCGGTCGGGGGCATTTTTGGACAGCCCTGTGTCCATATAAATGAATACGTCATCAAAGAGCACACATGACGTGTCTCATGCGGAGAAAGTCTGAGCGAGTAGACAAAGAATAAATGGCTGGTCCATTTACGGTGTTATCACATCACAAAAATAATATAAAATAATTACAATAATTTTTTTAAAAAAAAAGAAAGAAAAGAAGAAGAAGAAAGAGTAATGCTATACGCTTAATTTGAACTCCTACCACAATCCCTTTATGAGATTATGTTTTATATTCTCTTTCAATGCATTTGCTTAATCAAACGACCATCATGTTGCATCAATCTCAAATGTGGTCCAACTTGTTCCATTTTTATAAGAAAGTTTGTCAAGGAATTCATTAAGAACAAAACATTTGCAGGACCACTCTAGAGTATGTATAAACGTACACACCACTTATTTAAAGGGAAACCGTAGAACCAAAACAACTTCTTCAAATTAAAAGAACCCTATCAGTAGTTATCCATACGCCATAAAGATCCATGACCTAAAATTTTAAAGGTTCCCACATCAGCAGAATGAAGTAAACTAAAGTGTGAAACAAAGAAAAGTATGCCTTGACCTAACTTGAAAGCTTAAAAAGAGGAATGTGCTGAGTCACATGGCAATGACATTCCATAAGGTTGAGCCCCATCACAATCCTTAATTGGTATGGAAGGAATTTTGGTTTAGGGTTTGGCATTTTCTAACACAAAGATGGCACATATGCCTAACTAAATTTTGCATATGGGAACATGTTGCTAATACATTTGGGACTGTGCTGGGTAAGAGAGACATGTCTCATGATCTCAATTGATCTTAGGTTTATGCTTATGGAGAAGTATTGATATCCATTTATAAATTCTATCAATTGTTTAATAAAAAAAATAATCATAATCTCAATTTCCTAAGTGTCCACAAATTTGTTTCCCCAAAAGATATGCAAACATTGTTGGGTTGTACTAGTTTCAACGGAGAACAAAAGTTTGGAAAAAGAAAAAGAAAAAGAAAAAAAAATATATGTATGATGGTCTGACAGTCAAATTATAATCATTAAAATATACTGCAACGTATATATTTCTCTCTCCACTTTTAACATTTACTCACTCTAGTGATTTGTTTGTCATTACAAAAAATAATGACAACCAATCACGAACTCATGATTGATAATCAGTCCCACTCAAAGTAAAAATAAAAAATAGCATTGTTGGAAGAGGCTTGCATCATTGGGACGAGGTGAACTTAAAAGTTTGAAGTATTTATAAAAGAAAAAAAAAAAGAGAGAGATAAATGCAAATTATTTGTGTATCTATTTACCTTTATTTTTCCTTATAGGAATTTAGATTACATAAAGTTTGAAACATCAAGTGTCCACTCAAAAATTGCTTCCGAATGAACCATTTTGACCATGTACTGGAAATGGAGTTGGGGTGGACGGTGGAGGTAAACCGGAGTTTTCGGCAATGGTTTGCCAATCTTAGGGCATGTTTGGTGTCACTTTTTTCTTTTTAGCTGCATATCTGTCATCACTTAAGAAATTCATAATTTATGTGATCCTCGTCCCAAATTGTGCAATTGTACTTGTCTTCTAGTTAAATCAAGTATCAAAAAGCATTTCTCTGAACCCAAAAAGCCGTTTCAACGTTCGAAAACTATTCATCTTTAGCGAAAAACAACGTAGAAAAAACCATTTTCGTTAAAAAGCAAATGCTAGACAGGCCCTAAATCGCCCCATCAATGTCTCAATGCGACATATTACCGACCACCTAAACGATATGACATTTGTGTATGGTACAAAAACATCAACTGCAATATCAGTATCTCTAGATTTAATTAAATTTAATTCCATAGTCCCACCATCGGATTCCAATTATCAAGCCCTCTAATCATACGAAAATTACGAGACAAAGAAATTAAATACATACCCTTCACATTATTTTGGTAGGGTTGGAGAGGATTAATTTTGAAAACGACTTAAAAAACTCGAACTTTAGTTAAACATGTTGGGACAATGCTCCAATGATAATAACTAGTGGGAAAATGTGTGTTCCTGTCTAGGTAAAAAGAATATCCCAAGATAGAGATGTGTCGAGGGATTGAGATTCGGTGTTCAACAACGACCCCTTTGTCCTTCACGAAAGGCACAAAAGTTCCATGAAGGATTAATCTTTGTAGCCATATACGTTTTTGGAATAATAATGTACCTTTTTCGACAACAATCCATCCCACAACAGTAACTCCAACCTATTCATACTGTTTTTGTTTCTTTTACTTTTAGAAATTAATTGGTTTGTCCATGTCTAGAGAGAAAAAGAAAAGGGGTTAAGGGGGGAAGTTCAAGCGTATGTACCCTATATAGGCTAGTAGAAATCATTCTAATCTACCGACACCTAAGCTAAGATGCACCGACACTCCAAAATATTTGGAAATGCAGTATCCGACACATATTGGAGACGACACTTGTCCGACACACCGACTTCCCGTGTCGGACACATTTGAGAAGGGTCTATAATTTTTTTTTATTTTTTTATTTTTTTATCTGACACTGTCAAGACACTGCTTCGATACTTAACTGACACGTGTAGGACACCCCAACGACGCAACACGGAAATCTTTATGCGTATTTTGATAATTGGAATTAGACAATTGATGACGACGAATTTTTTTCTTTGATGTTTTGTGTGGAAAAAAGAACAATGCTTGAAATTAAATGTCATTGTTACAACTTAATAACTCATTATGACTTATGGAGTTATCGGTGTCTTGTTTCTTCATGTAATTATGGAGTATATATATTTTATTTCTTCATATATCTTAATTCTTTTTTGGTGTGTATAATGGAACTATAAACTATACATGTATATAAATTATAAATATAAATTTATTTATTATTGTGTCCTTAACGTGTCGTATTTTAGTTTTTTTAAGATTTGCCGTATCGTTGTATCAATGTCGTGTCGTACTCACGTCATGTGTCCGTGTCCATGCTTCTTAGATCCTGAGTGTTAAATGATGTAAAGTGAATGGTGTTTTAGGAGATTAGTCAAGCATGCCCTTCCTGAGACTAAGAAAGTTGTCTTTGGAGGTGGGTGGGGAGGGATCACCTTTTTTACAAAATCGAGATTTCAAATCCCTAACTTTCTTCTTATATAAGGGGAAGAGATGCTATCAGACCAACATGGACATGCTTTTTTATATTTTTGATCTTCATTCTTATTGGGTTTAATTAAATAATGGATTCAAATCATGATCCAATCCTTTTAACCATCTTATATATCGCATTCTAGAATTTGTACCATTGGTAGTAAACTTGAATTCCTTGATTCTCTATGCAGCATCAATTACCAAATGCTGGATTCAAAGAAGCATTATTGTACGTGGTGCCTCAAAAAAGAGGAAAAAGAGGGAGAACAACTTTCCAAATGCCCACTAAAGGGGGTCTCTAGATGACGGGGGTTGGAATAATAGATAAATAGCATATGCCATGAAGTTGAATGGAATGGTAGCAGTGAAAGAAGAAAATGAGAGGAATAAATAAAGAAATCAGTCAACTTGTGACCATGCCCAACTTGGTTTGTTTAGGAATATTGCCACCCAACACCACTGGTTGCCCAATATGACTGCAATCATCCTGTTTGCCAAAAAAAACCATTTATCGACAACGCTTTCATATGGTACCACGGACCACAGTTGAGCTTCTTTTGGAAGAAACAATGAAGATGAAATCGGATCTAGTTCATTCCTTTGGCTAAAAAAGAAAACCCAATAATGTAGTTCATTTTATACTTGATGGTCACTATGCCAAGTTGGGTTGTTTGAGAATAACAAACAATATAGGTTGCCCACTATGACTGCAATCCTGTTTGCAAAATCGTGTCTTGTCAAATGCTTTCACGTACATTGTACCATGGACGTTTTGAGCCTTTTTTTTTCTCTCCTTTTGAAGAAAAAGAAGAAATTTTTTATGCGCATAATGTGAACGAGATCGGATCGAGTTCATTCCTCTGGCCAAAAGTAAAAATATACTTCATTTTATACTCTATATGTCCTTGATGATTTCGTGGACAATTGCAAAAGCATTCCATTGTCTAGTTGAAATTGAGGTCACATTTTTCTTTTGTTTGGTCTAGTTGAAAGAGTCCCCATCCATAGTCTAGAAAAATATGACATAATGATTATGGCTCTATTTGTTTTAGTGGAAAATAGAATACTCATCTTTTATTGGTTACCATGTTAGATAAGCTGAATTTAAGTCAATGTTTCACCTTAAAAAAATTAAGGTTAAACTTTGACTTTTAAGGATAGGCATTTTAGTCATTATGGGAATATATGAAAAGTGACCAAGGAAGGAAGAAGTCATTAGAGAACTTAAAGGGGTTAAGAAAATTCCCACTCTTTATTTAGGTTTATCTGTAATATTGTCAAGACAATATATAGAGAATTGATCAAGTTCCGCGATTGCACTGTTGAGATATGTGTGATTATTTCTAAGACGTCTGGGATGTCCCATCAATTTCAGATATGTATGCGTATGTGTGTATATATATATTTCATTTTGTATATATGCCCTGTGTACAATAGAGATTGCACTGTTGAGATATGTGTAATTATTTCTAAGCCGTCTGGGATGTCCCATCGATTTCAGATATGTATGTGTATATATATATATATATATATATATATATTTCATTTTGTATATATGCCCTGTGTACAATAGGGATGTTTGGGTTTAAGGAATCTATGATTGCTTTTATTTTAGTATATTAGAGTTCTAATCACATTGACAAAGGGTCAACAGGCTTTTAGAGGTGTAAGAATGAATGGGGCCTTTTCAAGGCCCAATGTAGAGAGTTGATGTTCACCAACCACAGTATAGTCCAATCACGGCCCTAGCCGATGCATGGACTTGAAAATGAATGAACATCGGCCCATAGTAAGAGCTATGGCTGATATGTTATTTATTTATTTTTTGACTATCGATAGAACCTATCTTTATCCTAAACCCTCAGTGAAAAATCTTATGAAACCAATTGCTTACTCTTATTGATGGCATTAAATTAGTTGTTGTATCAAAACATATAAATGTTGACCAATTTAACTAATAATGAACTTGGTAAAATGAAATGAATGAATGACTGAAAAATGATCAAGAATATATATTGAATGCTGAGATTACACATTAAATTTTTGGTAGTAGATCCATAATAATAAAAAAAGGTGTTTATGATTGTTTCCAATATATATATATATATATATATGTGTGTGTGTGTGTGTGTGTGTGAAACAAAAAATATGGAGGCCCAGAGATAGTCTTAGTTATAAGAGAAGTTTTCAAGGGGAATTACAAATAGATCCGGCTACAGACAAACAATTATAGTTCAATTATAATTAGTAGTCATTCTTAGTTAAGTTAGTAGTCATTTACTATTAACTTAGTAATCATTTGTATTGAATTGTAATTGTTTACCCATAGCTGGACCTATATGTAATTCCCCTAATGACACTGTGCCGTTAGTTAACGTGGTTAATACCAATTAAAAAAAATGCACTTTTTTTTTATTTTAATTAAAGACATAGACAAGGATGCAATTTTATACCTTTTAAATTACGAAACTGCAAAAATGTTTTTTAGATATCAAAGATGTTATATGCTATTCATGAATCCAAATTATTGTAATACTCTTTTTAATTTTTCTGGTTAAATACTCTTTAAAACGTTTTTTATTGGGCGGTGTTTCCATATGAACTGGTAACGCCATTCCATTTAAGTTTTTCTTCTTAGGTAGATAGGTTCTATGGGCATAATATGTCTTGCAAAAGGTAACCCAAGCATGTAAAGTTTTTTTCATTCATGGCTTCTTATCACCGGCTGAAGACTGGGAAATCATCGCTCTTACATAATTGGGCTTACTACAATCCTTCCGAGGCCTAGTGACATTCTTGCTAGAGTTAAAATTACTCTCTTTTCAAGTGAACTTTTTTTTTAAAAAAAACCAAAATCACCATACGTATGCTTCATCAGCTTCATTAGCTTCATCAGCTAGACTGGGAACTTTTTTTTTTTTTAATTTTAAATGGCTTGGTTGAGGTGAACTCTCCAAATAAATAAATAAATGGAAATGAAGAAGCTTCTAAAACCTCTTCCAATACTACCAAACAAGCCATTAAAATTGACCCTCCAATTCTAGTATGTTTTTTTTTTGTTCTCTAAACAATTGGGATTGGAAGGAACAATGGTCAAATGGGCTATAGTCAGATATGAAATCATGGTCTTCAATGGCTGTCATTTGAGTCTAATTTCAACAAGATCCAAGTCACAGTCAGTGTGGGTCTGCTGTAGATTTCTCCATTAGAAGCTTCTTGCTTTAAGCCTTTGGTCAACTCCATTTGTTGCCACCTTTTGGAAAATTTGGAGTCGGACTAAGACAAGTCCCAAATCCTCTGTTTAATCATGATCTTGTTTTGGACCTTTTTGCATTTTCACCCCTTTTGCTGTTTCTCATTTGCGCCTCTCGTGTTTTTCCTTTTTTCTATTATGTCTACCAATTTCAAGTTCCATTCATTTGAGCCCTTGCAATTCATAATGGATACATGTAATTACTTGAAAATTCCAAAAGACCACTATACCCCTTCCATTTAGGAGGAGTGGAGGACACATGAGTAACAATGATTATTGGTCTCCTTTGGGGACAAACGTAAGTGCATTTGAATTTTGAAATACAAAAAGGACCTAGCAAATGCAGTTGGATCATTTTGACTTTTGGGATTCTTTTGAGTTCCGACCGGTAATATTGGAACTCCACTTTTAATGACTTAGAGTTGTCATGATTATTTTTTATTTTGTAATATAAAATACAATATATATATATATATATATATAAAAATTGTTTAAGGATTTGATGGGCATAAGCATAACTAAAGTTGCAAATGAGTCAAGTCATTCGTAAACAATTTACGAACAAGCTCGGTAAGGGTTTGCTTGAGCTTGTTTGTTTATGAGCCAAGCTCAAGTTTATATATATATATATATATATATATATATATATACTAGATATAGCACATGTGCGTTGCACATGAATATTTTTAAATAATATTAGTTATACAAAATAATAAATACATAAACATTTTATTTTTTTTTTCATAAATTTTTTAAAGATAAACATTTTATATATCTTATATATTTTATATTTTATATTTTAAGGCATGTGTTTTAGAATTATAGTTTCCATATTTCTATTTATTTCTATTTATCATATAGAAATTATAGTTTCCGTTTCTTTTAAATTCCTATTTATGTTTTATATATTAAGGTATGTGTTTTAGAATTATAGTTTCCATATTGCTATATTTCCTATGTATGCAGAAGGGTGGGTAGTTGTGTATTTACAAATTAAAATAAGGGTATATTAGTCAATCAAAAGTTTTTCTTACATTCATCTTTTTATAGGTAGTATAGATATATAAATTGTTTAAGGATTTGATGGGCATAAGCATAACTAAAGTTGCAAATGAATCAAGTCATTCGTAAACAACTTATGAACAAGCTCGATAAGGGTTCGCTTGAGCTTGTTTGTTTATGAGCTAAGCTCAAGTTTATATTTAGGCCCTGTTTGGAAAAACTATAACTTTTGCTTTTACACAAAAGCAGAAGAGAATCAGAAGTTACAAGAAGCAAAAGAGAATCAGTCTCTGTTTGGAAACTGTATTTCAAAAGTGCTGTTAGAGCTTAAAGTAATTTTTTGTCTGTTTGGGAAGAACATTTGTTGAAATTGTTATAACCCTAAATTGATTGAACTATCCCTTATAATAAATGTTTTTTTTTTTGTTTTTATTTATATTTTTGATTTGCTCTATTTGGTATTAGTAATGATTTTTTATGTTTTTATTTTTAATATTAATGATTGGGGGTATTCTAGACCATACTCTTATTGAAATTTGAGCTCAGACTATTCCTAATAGTCTAGGTGAGACATCACGTAGCCACACAAATAACAAGAGCGGCGAGGAGTCAAAACGATAACTTTTGGAAAACACATACAAGAGTCCTTGACCTCTCAACCAACCCTATAAAGGTGTATATCTAGGGATTTTGCTCACGTTTTTTTTTTTTTTTTCTTTCTTTTTCTTAAAAGCATGAATCGATATTTTTTTTTTTAAAAAAAAATTATCACAAATCCAAATTTTATGGAATCAATTATTAAAAAAATTCCAACAAGTATAAATCAATGAATATATGAAGGGAGAAAAAAAATATATTTGAAGTTAAATTAGTACTCTACAGATCTAAGTTGATTGAAATTACCAACACATTGATGCCGGCAGGAGAGAAGAGTACAGCCACAAGAGAGAAGAGGAGTTGGGTTTAAAGTGGGGCTATTATCGTTTTGTTAAAGGATATGGGTGGAAAAAAATTGTTTTCATACTCAAATACTAAGGGTAGTTTTGGAAATATGAAAAGTTATTAAAATCCTCTGCAAAAGCTAAAACCAGCTTTTGATTAGAAGTTGGGGACTGACTGCTTATTATAAAATCACTTTTTGAGCTTAAAAGTGATTATGATTTAGGTTGCCAAAGAAGACCAAAAGTGATTTTAGACTATCTAAAAGCTTAGCCAAACAGGGCCTTAGGCTTGCTTATTAAATGAGCCAAGTCCATATAGACCTAAGCTACACTTGATAGAGCCCATAAACAAGCTTATTTAGGAATTGTGAATGATAAAAATATAAAAATAATAATAATAATTAATATTAGTATACTTTGGGGACAAATGTAAGTGCATTTGAATTTTGAAATACAAAAAGAACCTAGCAAATGTATTTGGATCATTTTGACTTTTGGGATTCTTTTGTGAGTTCCAACCGGTGATATTGGAACTCCACTTTTAATGACTTAGAGCTGTCAAAATTATTTTGTATTTTGTAATATAAAATACAATATATATATATATATATATATATATATATATATATATATTGCTTAAGGATTTGATGGGCATAAGCATAACTAAGGTTGCAAATGAGTCAAGTCATTTGTAAATAACTCACGAACAAGCTCGATAAGGGTTCGTTTAAGCTTGTTTGTTTATGAGCCAAGCTCAAGTTTATATTTAGGCTCGCTTAGTAAATGAGTCAAGTCCATATAGACCTAAGCTCCACTTGATAGAGCCGGTAAACAAGCTTATTTAGGAATCGTGAATGATAAAAATATAAAAATAAAAATAATAATTAATATTAGTCTACTTTGGGGACAAATGTAAGTGCATTTGAATTTTGAAATACAAAAAGAACCTAGCAAATGCATTTGGATCATTTTGACTTTTGGGATTCTTTTGTGAGTTCCAATCGGTGATATTGGAACTCCAACTTTAATGACTTAGAGTTGTCAAAATTATTTTGTATTTTGTAATATAAAATACAATATATATATATATATATATATATATATGATGATGATGGTGATCAGGTAAGCACGTGCTAATATAACTTATATCAACACCCGCATTGAAAGTTGTACCTTATGCATTAGTGGGATATGAGGTGCATTAGACCAATGCAAGGGGTATAACCCCCAATGTATGGTGCTAATATAACTTATATCAACATGTGCTGATGGAAACATAACCGTATATATATATATATATAAATTGCTTAGGGATTTGATGGGCATAAGCATAAATAAGGTTGTAAATAAGTCAAGTCATTCATAAATAACTCACAAACAAGCTCGGTAAGGGCTCGTTTGAGCTTGTTTGTTTATGAGTCAAGCTCAATTTTATATTTAGACTCGCTTATTAAATGAGCTAAGTCCATATAGACCTAAGTTCCACTTGATAAAGCCCGTAAACAAGCTTATTTAGGAATCGTGAGTGATAAAAATATAAAAATAATAATGATAATTAATATTAGTCTACTTTGGGGACAAATGTAAGTGCATTTGAATTTTGAAATACAAAAAGAACCTAGCAAATGTATTTGGATCATTTTGACTTTTGAGATTCTTTTTTGAGTTCGACTGGTGATATTGGAACTCCACTTTTAATGACTTAGAGTTGTCAAAATTATTTTGTATTTTGTAATATAAAATACAATCAATATATATATATATATATATATATATATATATATATATATATATGATGATGATGATGATGATGATCAGGTAAGCACGTGTTGATATAATTTATGTCAACACCCGTATTGAAAGTTGTACCTTATGCATTAGTGAGATATGAGGTGCGTTAGACCAATGCAAGGGGTACAACCCCCAATACATGGTGCTGATATAACTTATACCAACACGTGTTGATGGAAATATAACTGTATCTATATTGCTTAAGGATTTGATGGGCATAAGCATAACTAAGGTTGTGAATGAGTCAAGTCATTCGTAAATAACTCACAAACAAGTTCGGTAAGGGTTCATTTGAGCTTGTTTGTTTATAAGCCAAGCTCAAGTTTATATTAAGACTCACTTATTAAATGAGCTAAGTCCATATAGACCTAAGCTTCACTTGATAGAGCCCGTCAACAAGCTTATTTAGGAATCGTGAACGATAAAAATATAAAAATAATAATAACAATTAATATTATTATATTTTAATTAAATATAATTAGCTTACATTTTAAATAATATTTTATGAGCCTAGGTCTTTGGTAAGGTTGCAAATAAATTGTAGATGAACACCACATGAACAAGTTTGACATAGGCTCGTTTGTTTATTGAACAAGTCAAGGTTAAGCAAACCAAAACTAAACTGCTCATAATAAACTTGACTTGAACAAGCTTTTAACGTTAAACATTGGAATAAAATATTCATTCTCATTTTCTTTCCATTTCATTCACAGAAGCTTGAGATTCTTCTCTTTTCGTTTTTGTCCTTTCTCGGTCGGTTAGTCGGTCAGTGAGTAATGGCGGCACCTAATGGATGCTGTCACGTCTTGTTGACATGATATGTAGTCGAAAGTCTACTCTCGATTATCAAAGCAAGTGCTATGGTGGAAATGCACCAGCTGAGTCTACTGGTGTTTGTTAATGCATCGAAGATTAATTCCATGGTGCTTGGCTCATAAACATATCATGATGCTCTTTAGTCGGACTTTTCTGTTTGGTGCAAAATATCATGATGCCTCTCTCTACAATTGAATTCTGGAATACCATTCCTTTTGCACATGCGGAGGAAACAAGCAAATAATTCCGTCACTTAACAAAAGAAAAAAAAAATCCCTTATTTCATACACATGAAGGGAGAATTCAGTATTGAGAAGGGCAAAGGATACCTCACATATTCCATGAGAACAGTCCACCTAAGATTGACATGCATGAGAAAAAATCCATTCTGCCCCAAAAAGGAGGGGGAGAGAGAGAACATCTCAAAAAACCTTACCCAAACTTCTTGGAATTGGCTATACAAATCCTAGGGCTGTTTGAGAATTTTAAAAGCTGGATTAGATTGGGTTCATTCTTTAAAAGCCCCTATTGGAACTAGGAATTGGGGTCCAGAATTGAAATTGGAGGCTTGGATTCAATGATTTTTCACATTAGTAGCCCCAATTCCAATTCTACACCCCAATTCCAAGCTCAACTCCTAGCTTCAATCGGGCCATAATTGCTATCCGGTTTTTAAATAAATCAACTTTCAATTGGTTTGAAAAAAACTATATTTGTCCTATTTTCAACAGAAAGTCGAACAAATTAACAGGAAAAAGAGGCTTACCAAATTGATTAGACTTATCTTTAGTTGACCAGGTTTTTATGTTTGTCAAATAGCCCCTTACTCAATTTGAGAAAAAGATATGATTCAAAGAAGAATCATAAAAAATTAGAAACAAGAATCATGTTCTATCCCTGAACCATCTAGACCCTTAAAATTTGTTAAATAATATGCCCACATCTCTCTTCCCACTACCATCCCAATTGAAAAATTAGAACGATCCGTCAAATGATTTTTCTGGTTCCTAAATTTTAAATTTCTACTAGTTCCTTTGCTTTAAGACTATACAACAGAGTAAAATAATCCTTTTTTTTTTTATAGTTTTATTTTCTCTTTTGGTTACAAGAGGGGAGAAGGCCCAAACCAAACAGTGCAAGTAAGGAATTACACCAGAAAATCAAAATCAGTCAAAAGAACATGGCCAAGGCCTTAATTACCAGCCCGAATAGTATCATGAACACCCAAGCCCAATCAGTCCAAAATAGTGAGGCCCGTGGATGGCTAAGGCTGACATCACTCATCCAATCTGCACTATGATTACTTTGCTGTTGAAGTCGTTCAGCAAGCACACACTATCTCTAGCCAAGAAGCCATACATTCTGGACATGCAAGAAGCCATACAGTCTGAAAACCCCTCAGTAAGCATCTTAATGGACGTCTGTCAATCTGCTTCCACTTCAACTCTTTTAAAACCATTCCTCCATGCCCAAGAAAGCCCATGGACCACAGTATAGTCCCCCAAGATCAGCCAGATCATTGGTACAGATTCCAGCATCACAAAGCTAGTAAACCACAACCCTTCTCCACTCTATCAGAACCCCAACTGCAGCCAAGCCAGGATAACCTTCTGCACATCCATCCACATTCAATTTGAAACAAGACAGATAAAGACTGGACCAACTTAGGATAAAATGTTAATATATGTAGTATGAAGTATGACTAGTAAGGGGAAAAGCAAGCTATTTCACTTACCTGCTACAGATTGGTTGTCTCAAAGCCAGAAAATTCTTTCCCACTTCAGAATAGTTCAGATATCAGAATTCTTCATTTTCGGGGGCTGCTGTTCCACAAGATGGGAGGGGGTTTGGGGTTGGGGGAGCTATTATGCTTACCCGCTGCAGTTAGTGGTCATAGAGCTGGAAACTTTTCTTTCCCAGTTCAGAACTTATCAGAGATTAGAATTGTCCATCTTTCACGGCTACTGTTCGATAATAACCAATCATACTAGCATCCAATCAACTTTCTTCCTAAATAAACATAATAATGTGTTAAATGTGTATCCCACAATCTTGAATACAATATGAGAATTCAATCATCAAACCTTAACAACAAAAATAATTCTAAAAATGATTTTTTTTTCAGCTTAAAACTCGAGTAGCTCTATAGGTATTGAGAAAACTACACTATAGGCCTAGCTGCCAGTATGAAGGTTGACAATACACAAAATAAAATTATAACTCGATGAAATTAAACTAACCAGTTGTGGCCTGTAGAAGAGAATTTTTAGAGCAGCAAAGAAAATTTTTTGAAAGGCATGCAAGATACCTGCGTTGTCCTTGGTTGTTATCATTATATTCTCCAAATCTTGAGCAGCCTTTATCATCCCTTGGGCATTGTAGGCCTGGATCATGGTAGCAAAGGTGATACTATCAGGCTTGCAATTTTTCTCTTTCATTGCTAAGAATAACTCACCCATTTTTTCAACATCACCTGCCTTACCATAGGCACTGATGACACAGTTGAAAAATGGGGTATCCAGAACCACGTCAGAATTCTCCACTTGCCTCAATATGGAATTCACCTTCTCTAAATTCCCAGGTTTACTGTAAGCTCTAACAACAGAGCAGTAGGTAATGGAGTTAGGCTTGATGCCTAGATGTTTCATTTTCTGGAAGAATTCGTCCACTTTCTCAATATTTCCAGCCCTACCAAACACCTCGATAACTATATTAAAAGTAACGATTGTTGGGGAGAAGAACCTTTTCTTCATAAACTCCATAACAGAACCCATCTTCCCATACATGCCTGCTCTCCCGTATGATCTGATCAGGATATTGAATGTCTTAATGTCTGGCATTATCCCCATGAGTTGAAACTCCTCATACCACTTCTCCATCTTCTCAATCTGACCACTATTCCCATAAGCCCAGATGAAAGAATTTAATGTGAAAACATCTGGATGGCATGTACCACTTTCAATCATGTTTGTCAATGAGCTCTCCATCAGTTCAAACATCTCAACCTTACCGTATCCATCAATTATGGTATTGTATGTAACAGTGCTACATTCGATTCCAAGATATGACATCTCAGCAAGAATGTTCTCAATCAAATCGAAATGATGGAGCTTAGTGCAACTATTAATAAGGATAGAATAGGTATATACATCTGGTTTGCAGTCAGAGACTGATTTCATGTCATCAACAATACAAAACGCCTTGTCAAGGAAACCACTCTGGCCATAAGCGCTGACAAGTGCTGTGTAAACATCAAGAGTGGGTTTGAGCCCTTCAGACAGCATGACTTCAAAAAGCAGGCTTGCCTGCTCTGGTTGCCTGCACTTGCCAAGCATCATCAAGAGCTTCGTGTATGTTTGGCATTTTGCCTCGTACCAATGTTGTTTGCGAAGAAGTCTAAAAATCTATGAATAAATATAGATTTCAGAAATAGTTGATAACTAGAAGTTCTACGAGAAGATTCTAAACCATTATCATAGCTAAAGTAGCAGCTATAAAACTCAAAATTGTGCAGAGAATCAACCCAAAGAAATAAATACTATCATATTTTAGTTGAACCCAAACATAGAGATTTTGACATACTGCACCCCAAGAACAAGATGGATTTAAATGTTCAGGAATACTTCTTTTCTTTTCTTTTTTTTAAATGTAGGTTGTTTCACTAACTCTGCAAAAACAAACTCTACCAACACTTTTTGTCTATAAAAAAAAAAAAATGGAAAAACAGCAGATTGCTCAATTATTATAAAAAAGTTCAATTGTGACAGAATAAAATTCCATGTTATAATACTTAACCTTTCTTCCAATATAATAGAAAAAATTGATGTTCTCTGAAGCATTTCAAATTCCACCACAACAAATTCAAGAACCAGAAGTAAAACACATAGAAAGTCATTTTCATAACTCAATCTTATAACAGGAAACCCATTAATTGATTCCACCACCCCCACCCCCCCAAAAAAAAATTTAATTTTTTTTTCCCCCGGTGTAATTATAGAGAATCCAATATATTTATGAAACATCTCAACTTTTATTAAAACACATTACACAGAAGCAGAAGCAGAACAGCATAGGAAGTAACTTTAAGTCTTTGATTGCTCAATCATTAGTAAAACAAACCCATTAACTAAGGGTCTGTTTAGAGTTTAGACTTCCCATGTTACAATTATTTCATTGTGTTTTGTATATAATTTTGTGAACAAATCCATTGTCTTGAATGGGAAACATTCAAGAGAATGAAAGCCATCATCACAAATGAGAGTCAAAATTCAAAATAGAGGCATTTCATGAATTTCTAAATTGAGCCTATTGTATCAGCTATGTTGATGAATTCAACTATTTTAAATGGTCACATTGATGGACTTTTACCTTCAATACAATGTAAAATACACTATAACTATTCAATTTTCATTTGGACGACCAAACAGGGCAACAGGCCCTAAACTGGAACAAAAAAAAAAAAAAAAAAAAAATTCATTTCATGATTCTTCCCATTTCTTCCCAATGTAATAAAAAATAACCAATATTTTTCTGAAACCATCCAATTTATATTAGAATATATTCCACAGACCCAGAAGCAAAAACGCGTACGAAACATTGAAATAACGAAAATTTTAAAACAGATAAAGTAAAAGAAGAAAAACCCATCAACCTTGAGAGCAGACTCCCACCGATTCTCTCGTATTGCTTCATCCAAAGCTTCCAAAACCGCTTTTGGCCACAGACGATTGTGCTTCTTTGAGTTCGCTTTTCTCTCAATGCCTTTAATGGCCGCTTCTGTTCTCAGAATCCGAGACAGGTCCTTCTTGGGTTGCTTCTGAAGCCCTCTTGAAGACGTTTCGGAACTCCGTTTCGCTGCTTTCACCCGAAGAAATGTCGGGTTTGGTGTGTGGGTGTCTTCACTGGGGAATTTTATCGAACGGGTGGTGGAGGTGAAGGAGGATGACCAACGCAGGTTAGCAGCATCGAATAGGTGAAGCTCCATTGCGCAGGGGGTGAAGCGGGATTCTGCAAAGATGGCTCAAGGTTCGAAGGAGGACGACGACCGGCGCATGTTAGCGTTGTCAAGAGAGTGGAGATACATTGCGCTGGTGGCTATGTGCCTTAGGAGCACTGGTAGAGCCTTATGGAAAGTTGACTCCGGCCGCAGCACAGTGTATCTCCAACGGACGTGAATGGGAAGGGAAGGATAAGAGAGTGACGCACGTGAGTGATAACGGAGTTACTTGGGCTGGTCTCGAAATTAGCCCAATAAAAGATTGGTCAAGTTCACTCTTAAGGGTCCATTTGGGATTTTCAAGAATTGGATTAAATTGGAATTTTTTTTTTCTTTTGGTTTGAAGGATATTTATTCAACTAGATTTGATAGTGAAAACGTTTTCAAACAAAAAACTACAAATCCCATGGGGGAGAATTTACAACTTGAAAGTTACCACTAATCTTGGATTTACACTTTAATTTTTATCTGATTTTTAAATAAATTAATTCACAATTATTTTGAAAATAATAATAATTTTGGAGCGCTAGTGTAAAGTAGAGTAAAAATACTGGTTCCTGGATGGGTTTCATGTGTGGATAGAATGTAAGAATCTAGGGTTTGAATTCCCCCTAATATAACCAAAAAATAAAAAAGAGTAAGATAAATAAAGAATTTAAGAATTTTTAACAACTAGTTGGTTTTGGGAGAGGTTTGCGAGTAAAAATATTTCTTATTTTTAAACAATAAATAATATTTCATGATGTTTATGTTCATGGGTATACCTTTTTCGGCCTTTTGGCTAAGATCAGTTTTGTTCACTGATACACTGCAACATTTGAATGAAATCAAATCAATTCAAATATTTCTTATTTTTCTCGTCATTCAAACCGATTAAGAGAGAAAGTAACCCTATGTTTTCAAGTATCATTGTAATATACTCAACAATCAGTGATACTTAAAATTGAAGAATAAGTTTCCACTCCAAGGTAAAAAAATAGATGGCCAAAAGAATGGTGAGGAAAGAGTCCAAGAAATGGTCACAGATCAAACTCCAATTTTGACCCCTTTTTACTTTATCCCTATAATTTATTTATTTATTCCCTAGAAAGTGTGCGATATAGTTTTAGGTTAATATACCCTAATTGATATAAGGAAGAGAAGTGAAACCAACAGCAAACAACCTATCAATGTATAATTGAAAGAGATAAAATCTAGTTTTCAAACTCAAGGTATAAAGTGCAACTTTTCGTGTGTTTTTTTTCCCCCCCTTAACTGGACAACTGGCCCGATGTTCATCTCTTTTCAAGCCCGATGATTAGGCCTTTCTGAGCGAATGGGCCTCACTGTTGGGCCTCTAGAGCTAGAACAACTTTTATCAAATTTATTTCAAAATTTTAAAGCTAAGTATGCAATCATGCATCTCATAATGGGCCATAATAGGGTATTAAAATAGTGTAGGTAATCCCTATTACCAAAAGTTTGCCACCAATACCATTCTCCTAATTGGGATTAGGTGAATTGGTTAACCAGCTATATTGGTATCCATTGATGCTGCCATCTTGATAAACAACTCACTTATTTATTATCATAAATTAAGGTTGGGTTTTCTTAATATGTGTCCGAAGGCACATGCTAAATTGCAATTAATATCCCAATCATTGCATAAAAAAAGTGTGTTTTCACAATTTTCCAAGCATTTTCATATTTTTGCAAGCAACTTTAACCATTTACAATGCATTTTCATCATTTTCGATGCAATAATTGGATTATTAATTATAACTTAACATGTGTCCTTAAGGCACACGTTAAGAAAACCCATTAAGGTTCCATTGAATCTGGGATGTGGTTTTTCAGATTTATGTCTCAAAGTTGTAGAAGACTTATTTTATTTTCATAAATTAAGGTTTTGTTGAATCTTGGCCATGGTTTTTTGAGATTTAAGCCGATCTCAAAGTTAGCCACCATTTTGGTTTATTTTGAGCGGTAATAGATGAAAAATTGGAGGTAGACCTAAACAGGTTCAAATAAATTAGCCGGATCGAAGATCTCGAAACATTGTTGACAATAGAAAAAGAAAAAGAAAAGAGGAAAAATGAAAGATTCCATTGGCAATGGTATTTTTTTTTTATGTACACCGAAAGTTAGAGCCGATTAATGATGAGAGAATCTTCTTCAGCCTCATTGCCGTACGAGAAAGCTACCACACTAATAATTTGACAATAAATAATATTTCATGTTGTTATTAATTAATAGATTTATTTTTTGGATGAGCACATTCCCGTAATATTCCCCCTCTTGCCGCCGCCGCTCCTCCCCCTCCCCTAAACTCACCCAAAAATATATACATATAGATCCAGTCCTACGAGGACAAGATGATATACATTGGATGTTGTATCCTTTGTACTGGGTTTGGATTTGTCTAATGTAATTTCTAAAGCTCACGAGGGCAACACGAAAGATAAGGGATTGTATTTAGAAATTGAAGATCCCGAATTCGATCTTCACTTCTTCATTATTAAATGCATAGATTTATAGATCCGTGTATAGCAGGAGACTAATTTGAACCCAAATTTTGACGGAAGTAAGCCTAGAATACCTACATCTACCCCGTAAACAAGAAAGAAAGCAAAAATGAAGTTGGGGCTTCATACTAAACATGGAGATTATGTTGAAAAGTAAAGAGACTCTCCTAAATACTATGGAATGGGCTTTGCAAACTCCTCATAAAACACAATGAGCTGATTTGGTTTCCATGGTTTCCTTACCAACTCTCTATTTCTATTTTGATTGTTATATTTCCAATTGATAAACTTGCAAAGGTCTTCTTGCCTAATTTACATTGGTAAGACACCCCTTTCTAAGCGCCTGAATAGGGTAGTGGTTTAGAGTTCAAACGTTTTGCCTGTTCCTTTGAAGGAGTCCCTGTTGTCAAGGAAAACTATTCATTTTTGAGTTTAAGACACATTTAATTGAGCTAGTTATTCAAACCATGTTTTGGGAAACTATTCATTGTTGTTCCCATTTGGTAAAATGAAATGAATAAATAATTGAAAAATGATCAAGAATATATATTGAATGCTAAGATTACGCATTAAATTTCTAGTAGTAGATCCATAATAATAAAAAAAGGTGTTTATGATTGTTTCCAAATATATATATATCTGAAACAAAAAATATGGAGGCCCACAGATAGTCTTAGTTATAAGAGAAATTTTCAAGGGGGAATTACAAATAGATCCGGCTACAGGCAAATTAACAATTACAGTTCAATTATAATAGTCATTCTTAGTTAAGTTAGTAGTCATTTACTATTAAGTTAGTAATCATTTGTATCAAACTGTAATTGTTTACCCGCAGCTGGACCTATATGTAATTCCCCCAATGACACTGTGCCGTTAGGCCCGTTAGTTAACGTGGTTAATACCAGTCAATAAAAATGCTTTTTTTTTTTTTTTTTTTAAAGACAGACAAGAATGCAATTTTATTATACCTTCTAAATTATGAAACTGCAAAAATGTTTTTTAGATATCAAAGATGTTTTATGCTATTCATGAATCCAAATTACTCTAATACTCTTATTAATTTCTCTGGTTAAATACTCTTTAAAACGTTTTTATTGGGAGGTGTTTCCATGTGAACTGGTAACGCCTTGCCATTCAAGTTTTTCTTCTTAGGTAGATAGGTTCTATGGGCATGACATGTCTTGCAAAAGGTAACAACCCAAGATTCATGGCTTCTTATCACCTACCGAAGACTGGGAAATCATCGCTCTTACATAATTGGGCTTACTACAATCTTTCCGAGGCCTAGTGACATTCTTGCTAGAGTTAAAATTACTCTCTTTTCAGGTGAACCTTTTTTTTAAAAAAACCAAAATCACCATACGTATGCTTCATCAGCATGTGGTCCACACAAATTGGTTCATTGGCGACAACAAATGAGATGAACACAATCAGATTCAAATTCAAATTGGATGAGGTGAACTCTCCAAATGAATAAATAAATGGAAATGAAGAAGCTTCTAAAACCTCTTCCAATACTACCATACAAGCCATTAAAATTGACCCTCCAATTCTAGTAATTTTTTTTTACTCTAAACAATTGGGATTGGAAGGGACAATGGTCAAATGGGTTATAGTCAGATATGAAATCATGGTCTTCAATGGCTGTCATTTGAGTCTAATTTCAACAAGATCCAAGTCACAGTCAGTGTGGGTCTGCTGTAGATTTCTCCATTAGAAGCTTCTTGCTTTAAGCCTTTGGTCAACTCCATTTGTTGCCACCTTTTGGAAAATTTGGAGTCGGACTAAGACAAGTCCCAAATCCTCTGTTTAGTCATGATCTTGTTTTGGACCTTTTTGCATTTTCACCCCTTTTGTTGTTTCTCATTTGCGCCTCTCGTGTTTTTCCTTTTTTCTATTATGTCTACCAATTTCAAGTTCCATTCATTTGAGCCCTTGCAATTCATAATAGATACATGTAATTACTTGAAAATTCCAAATGACCACTATACCCTTTCCATTTAGGAGGAGTGGAGGACACACGAGTAACAATGATTATTAGTCTACTTTGGGGACAAACGTAAGTGCATTTGAATTTTGAAATACAAAAAGTACCTAGCAAATGCATTTGGATCATTTTGACTTTTGGGATTCTTTTGTGAATTCCGACCGGTGATATTGGAACTCCACTTTTAATGACTTAGAGCTGTCAAAATTATTTTGTATTTTGTAATATAAAATACAATATATATATATATATATATATATATATATATATATATATATATATTGCTTAAGGATTTGATGGGCATAAGCATAACTAAGGTTGCAAATGAGTCAAGTCATTCGTAAATAACTCACGAACAAGCTTGATAAGGGTTTGTTTGAGTTTGTTTGTTTATGAGCCAAGCCCAATTTATATTTAGCCTCGTTTATTAAATGAGAAAAGTTCATAGAGACCTAAGCTCCACTTGATAGAGCCCGTAAACAAGCTTATTTAGGAATCGTGAACGATAAAAATATAAAAATAATAATAATAATTAATATTAGTCTACTTTGGGGACAAGCATAAGTGCATTTGAATTTTGAAATACAAAAAGAACCTAGCAAATGCATTTGGATCATTTTGACTTTTGGGATTCTTTTGTGAATTCCGACCGGTGATATTGGAACTCCACTTTTAATGACTTAGAGCTGTCAAAATTATTTTGTATTTTGTAATATAAAATACAATATATATATAAATATATATATATATAGAGGATGATGATCAGCTAAGCACGTGCTGATATAACTTATATCAACATTCGTATTAAGAGTTGCACCTTGTGCTTTAGTGGAATATGAAATGCATTAGACCAATGCAAGGGGTACAACCCCCAATGCATGGTGCTAATATAACTTATATCAACACGTGTTGATGGAAACATAACCGTATATATATATATATATATATATATATATATATATATATATATTGCTTAAGGATTTGATGGGCATAAACATAACTAAGGTTGCAAATGAGTTAAGTCATTCATAAGTAACTCACAAACAAGCTCGATAAAGGTTTGTTTGAGCTTGTTTGTTTATGAGCCAAGCTCAAGTTTATATTTAGGCTCGCTTATTAAATGAGAAAAGTCCATATAGGCCACTTGATAGAGCCCGTAAACAAGCTTATTTAGGAATCGTAAACGATAAAAATATAAAAATAATAATAATAATTAATATTAGTCTACTTTGGGGACAAACATAAGTACATTTGAATTTTGAAATACAAAAAGAACCTAGCAAATGCATTTGGATCATTTTGACTTTTGGGATTCTTTTGTGAGTTCTGACCAGTGATATTGGAACTCCACTTTTAATGACTTAGAGCTGTCAAAATTATTTTGTATTTTGTAATATAAAATACAATATATATATATATATATATATATAGAGAGAGAGAGAGAGAGAGAGGATGATGATCAGGTAAGCACGTGCTGATATAACTTATATCAACACTCGCATTAAGAGTTGTACCTTATACATTAGTGGAATATGAAGTGTATTAGACCAATGCAAGAGATACAACCCCCAATGCATGGTGCTGATATAACTTATATCAACACGTGTTAATGGAAACATAACCGTATATATATATATATATCTAAATTGCTTAAGGATTTGATGGGCATAAGCATAACTAAGGTTGCGAATGAGTCAAGTCATTCGTAAGTAACTCACAAACAAGCTCAATAAAGGTTCGTTTGAGCTTGTTTGTTTATGAGCCAAGCTCAAGTTTATATTTAGGCTCGCTTATTAAATGAGACAAGTTCATATAGACGGACCTAAGCTCCACTTGATAGAGCCCGTAAACAAGCTTACTTAGGAATCGTGAACAATAAAAATATAAAATTAATATTATTAATTAATATTATTATATTTTAATTAAACATAATTAGCTTACATTTTAAATAATATTTTATGAGTCGGTCCTTGGTAAGGTTGCAAATGAATTGTAGATGAACAGCACATAAACAAGCTCGACACGGGTTCGTTTGTTTATTGAACAAGTCAAGCTCATGCAAATAAAAACTAAACTGTTCATAATAAACTTGACTTGAACAACCTCTTATCGGTATCAAACATTGGAATAAAATGGTGATTCTCATTTTCTTTCCATTTCATTCACATAAGCTCGAGATTCTTCTCTTTTCGTTTTTGTCCTTTCTCGGTCGGTTAGTCGGTCAGTAAGTAATGGTGGCACCAATGGATGCTATCAAGTCTTGTTGACATGATATGTAGTTGAAACTTGAAAGTCTACTCTAGATTAGCAAAGCAAGTGCTATGATGGAAATGCACCACCTGAGTTTATTGGTGTTTGTTAATGCATCGAAGATTAATTCCATGGTGCTTGGCTCATAAACATATCATGCTGCTCTTTAGTCGGACTTTTCTGCTTAGTGCAAAATATCATGATGCTCTCTCTACCATCGAATTCTCGAAAACCATTCCTTTTGCACATGCGGAGTATTAGCTTGATATACATTATTGACCCATTCCCTAATAGCTTAAGCTTTTAGGGTCAAGTGGTGTTCTAACATGGTATCAGAGCTCTGGTTTCTAAGAGGTCCTGGTTTCAAGTCTTCACACCTCTTCCCCCCATTCATTTATACCTTCATACCGTTTATCGGTTCAACTCAGTCTAACTCATTGCCGTGTATCGGTTCATCTCCCCACGTGCGACCTCGCTCGCACGTGAGGGGGAGTATTAGCTTGATATACATTGTTGACCCATTCCCTAATAGCTTAAGATTTTGGGGTCAAGTGGTGTTCTACCAGAGGAAACAAGCAAATAATTCCCTTTCACTTAACAAAATAAATATAAAAAAAATCCCTTATTTCATATACATGAAGGGAGAATTCAGTATTGAGAAGGGCAAAGGATACCTCACATATTCCATGAGAGCAGTCCATCTAAGATTAACATGCATGATAAAAAATCATTCTGGCCCAAAAAGGGGGGGAGAGAGAGAACAATTCATCTCAAAAAAACCTCATCCAAACTTCTTGGAATTGGCTATATACAAATCCTAGGACTGTGAGAATTTTAAAAGCTGGATTAGATTGGGTTTATTCTTTTATAGCCCAATTGGTACTTGAAACTAGGCCAGAATTGAAATTGGAGGCTTGGATGGGAATGGCTATTGCAACCCCCCATTCTTATCACCCCACACCCCCATCCTTTAGGTTTTTAAGGTTTAATGCAAAATATAAAAGGTTTTTATGAAAACCGACCATGATGTCCACTAGAAAACATCATTTTGAACAATTTTGTAGAAGAAAGTTTTTCCTAAATTTATCGTTGAAATATACTTTTTAGCCGTTTATAACCTTTATTTCATTTTTTTGCCAAAAAGTCTGCCTAAACGATAGATTTTGGAAAAACTTTCTTCTGCAAAGTTGTTCAAAATGATGTTTTCTAGTGGACTATGTGATTGGTTTTTGCAAAAACCTTTTATATTTTTCATAAAATCTTAAAAACTAAAAGAAAGGGGTGGGGTTATAAGAATGGGGGGTTGCAATAGCCGTTCCCGGCTTGGATTCAATGATTTTTTACATTAGTAGCCCCATTTCCAAGCTCAACTCCAAGCTTCAATCGGGCCTTAATTATTTTCTAGTTTTTAAATAAATCAACTTTCAGTTGGTTTGAAAAAACTATATTTGTCTTGTTTTCAATAGAAAGTTGAACAAATTAACGGGAAAAAGAAGCTTACCAAATTGATTAGACTTATCTTTAATTGACCAGGTTTTTACATTTGTCAAATAGCCCCTTACTCAATTTGAGAAAAAGATATGATTCAAAGAAGAATCATAAAAAATTAGAAACAAGAATCATGTTCTATCCCTGAACTATCTAGACCCTTAAAATTTGTTAAATAATATGCCAACATCTCTCTTCCCACTGCCATCCCAATTGAAAAATTAGAACGATCCGTCAAATGATTTTTCTGGTTCCTAAATTTTAAATTTCTACTAGTTCCTTTGCTTTAAGACTATACAACAGAGTAAAACAATCCCTTTTTTTTTTTTTTTTTTTTTTTTTTTTCTGTAGTTTTATTTTCTCTTTTGGTTACAAGAGGGGCGAAGGCCCAAACCAAACAGTGCAAGAAGAAATTACACCAGAAAATCAAAATCAGTCATAAGAACATGGCCAAGGCCTTAATTACCAGCCCGAATAGTATCATGAACACCCAAGCCCAATCAGTCCAAAATAGTGAGGCCCGTGGATGGCTAAGGCTGAAATCATTCATCTAATCTGCACTCCAATCTGCACTATGATTACTTTGCTGTTGAGGTCGTTTAGCAAGCACACACTATCTCTAGCCAAGAAGCCATACATTCTGGACATGCATTGACTAATTGGACATGAGAATTATAGTCTGAAAACCCCTCAGTAAGCATCTTAATGGACGTCTGTCAATCTGCTTCCACTTTAACTCGTTTAAAACCATTCCTCCATGCCCAAGAAAGCCCATGGACCACAGTATAGTCCCCCAAGAGCAGCCAGATCATTGGTACAGATTCCAGCATCACAAAGCTAGTAAACCACAACCCATTCTCCACTCTATCAGAACTCCAACTGCAGCCAAGCCAGGATAACCTTCTGCACATCCATCCACATTCAATTTGAAACAAGACCGATAAAGACTGGACCAACTTAGGATAAAATGTCAATATATGTAGTATGAAGTATGACTAGAAAGGGGAAAAGCAAACTATTTCACTTACCTGCTACAGATTAGTTGTCTCAAAGCCAGAAAATTCTTTCCCACTTCAGAATAGTTCAGATATCAGAATTCTTCATTTTCGAGGTCTGCTGTTCCACAAGAAGGGAGGGGGGTCTGGGGGTGGGGGAGCTATTATGCTTACCTGCTGCAGTTAGTAGTCATAGAGCTGGAAACTTTTTTTTCCCAGTTCAGAACTTATCAGAGATTAGAATTGTCCAACTTTCACAGCTAGTGTTCCATAATAACCAATCATACTAGCATCCAATCAACTTTCTTCCTAAATAAACATAATAATGTGTTAAATGTGTATCCCACGATCTTGAATACAATATGAGAATTCAATCATCAAACCCTAACAAAAAAAATAATTCTAAAAATGATTTTTTTTTCAGCTTAAAACTCGAGTAGCTCCATAGGTATTGAGAACACTACACTAAAGGCCTAGCTGCCAGTATGAAGGTTGACAATACACAAAAAATAAAATTATAACTCGATGAAATTAAACTAACCAGTTGTGGCCCGTAGAAGAGAATTTTTAGAGCAGCAAAGAAAATTTTTTGAAAGGCATGCAAGATACCTGCGTTGTGCTTGGTGGTTATCATTATATTCTCCAAATCTTGAGCAGCCTTTACCATCCCTTGGGCATTGTAGGCCTGGATCATGGTAGCAAAGGTGATACTATCAGGCTTGCAATTTTTCTCTTTCATTGCTAAGAATAACTCACCCATTTTTTCAACATCACCTGCCTTACCATGGGCACTGATGACACAGTTGAAAAATGGGGTATCCAGAACCACGTCAGAATTCTCCACTTGCCTCAATATAGAATTCACCTTCTCTAAATTCCCAGCTTTACTGTAAGCTCTAACAACAGAGCAGTAGGTAATGGAGTTCGGTTTGATGCCTAGATGCTTCATTTTCTGGAAGAATTCGTCCACTTTCTCAATATTTCCAGCCCTCCCAAACACCTCGATAAATATATTAAAAGTAACGATTGTTGGGGAGAAGAACCTTTTCTTCATAAACTCCATAACAGAACCCATCTTCCCATACATGCCTGCTCTCCCGTATGATCTGATCAGGATATTGAACGTCTTAATGTCTGGCATTATCCCCATGAGTTGAAACTCCTCATACCACTTCTCCATCTTCTCAATCTGACCACTATTCCCATAAGCCCAGATGAAAGAATTTAACGTGAAAACATCTGGATGGCATGTACCACTTTCAATCATGTTTGTCAATGAGCTCTCCATCAGTTCAAACATCTCAACCTTACCGTATCCATCAATTATGGTATTGTATGTAACAGTGCTACATTCGATTCCAAGATATGACATCTCAGCAAGAATGTTCTCAATCAAATTGAAATGATGGAGCTTAGTGCAACTATTAATAAGGATAGAATAGGTATATACATCTGGTTTGCAGTCAGAGACTGATTTCATGTCATCAACAATACAAAACGCCTTGTCAAGGAAACCACTCTGGCCATAAGCGCTGACAAGTGCTGTGTAAACATCAAGAGTGGGTTTGAGCCCTTCAGACAGCATGACTTCAAAAAGCAGGCTTGCCTGCTCTGGTTGCCTGCACTTGCCAAGCATCATCAAGAGCTTCGTGTATGTTTGGCATTTTGCCTCGTACCAATGTTGTTTGCGAAGAAGTCTAAAAATCTATGAATAAATATAGATTTCAGAAATAGTTGATAACTAGAAGTTCTATGAGAAGATTCTAAACCATTATCATAGCTAAAGTAGCAGCTATAAAACTCAAAATTATGCAGAGAATCAACCCAAAGAAATAAATACTATCATATTTTAGTTGAACCCAAACGTTGAGATTTTGACATACTGCACCCCAAGAACAAGATGGATTTAAATGTTCAGGAATACTTCTTTGTTTTTTTTTTTAAAAATGTAGTTTGTTTCACTAACTCTGCAAAAACAAACTCTACCAACACTTTTTGTCTATATAAAAAAAAAAAAAATGGAAAAACAGCAGATTGCTCAATTATTATAAAAAAGTTCAATTGTGACCGAATAAAATTTCATGTTATAATACTTATCCTTTCTTCCAATATAATAGAAAAAATTGATGTTCTCTGAAACATTTCAAATTCCACCACAACAAATTCAAGAACCAGAAGTAAAACACATAGAAAGTCATTTTCATAACTCAATCTTGTAACAGGAAACCCATTAATTGATTCCCCCCCCCCCCCCCCCCCCCCCCCCCCAAAAAAAAAAAAAAAAATTTTCCCCCGGTGTAATTATAGAGAATCCAATATATTTATGAAACATCTCAACTTTTATTAAAACACATTACACAGAAGCAGAAGCAGAACAGCATAGGAAGTAACTTTAAGTCTTTAATTGCTCAATCATTAGTAAAACAAACCCATTAACTAAGGGTCTGTTTCGAGTTTAGACTTCCCATGTTACAATTATTTCATTGTGTTTTGTATATAATTTTGTGAACAAATCCATTGTCTTGAATGGGAAACATTCAAGAGAATGAAAGCCATCATCACAAATGAGAGTCAAAATTCAAAATAGAGGCATTTCATGAATTTCCAAATTGAGCCTATTGTATCAGCTATGCTGATGACTTCAACTATTTTAAATGGTCGCATTGATGGATTTTTACCTTCAATACTATGTAAAATACACTATAACTATTCAATTTTCATTTGGACGACCAAACAGGGCAACAGGCCCTAAACTGGAACAAAAAAACAAAAAAAAATCATTTCATGATTCTTCCCATTTCTTCCCAATGTGATAAAAAATGACCAATATTTTTCTGAAACCATCCAATTTATATTAGAATATATTCCACAGACCCAGAAGCAAAAACGCGTACGAAACATTGAAATAACGAAAATTTTAAAACAGATAAAGTAAAAGAAGAGAAACCCATCAACCTTGAGAGCAGACTCCCACCGATTCTCTCGTATTGCTTCATCCAAAGCTTCCAAAACTGCTTTTGGCCACAGACGATTGTGCTTCTTTGAGTTCGCTTTTCTCTCAATGCCTTTGATGGCCGCTTCTGTTCTCAGAATCCGAGACAGGTCCTTCTTGGGTTGCTTCTGAAGCCCTCTTGAAGACGTTTCGGAACTCCGTTTCGCTGCTTTCACCCGAAGAAATGTCGGGTTTGGTGTGTGGGTGTGTTCCCTGGGGAATTTTCTCGAACGGGTGGTGGAGGTGAAGGAGGATGACCAACGCAGGTTAGCAGCATCTAATAGGTGAAGCTCCATTGCGCAGGGGGTGAAGCGGGATTCTGCAAAGATGGCTCAACGTTCGGAGGAGGACGACGACCGGCGCAGGTTAGCGTTGTCAAGAGAGTGGAGATACATTGCGCTGGTGGCTGAGTATGTGCCTTAGGAGCACTGGTAGAGCCTTATTGGAAGTTGACTCCGGCCCGAGCACAGTGTATCTCCAACGGACGTGAATGGGAAGAGAAGGATAAGAGAGTGACGCACGTGAGTGATAAGGGAGTTACTTGGGCTGGTCTCGAAATTAGCCCAATAAAAGATTGGGTCAAATTCACTCTTAAGGGACTATTTGGGATTTTCAAGAATTGGATTAAATTGGAATTTTATTTTTTTCTTTTGGTTTGAAGGATATTTATTCAACTAGATTTGATAGTGAAAACATTTTCAAACAAAAAACTACAAATGCCACATGGGGGAGAATTTACAACTTGAAAGTTACCACTAATCTTGGATTTACACTTTAATTTTTATCTGATTTTTAAATAAACTAGATATAGCACATATACGTTGCACGTGAATATTTTTAAATAATATTAGTTATATAAAATAATAAATACATAAATATTTTATATTTTTTTTCATAAAAGATAAAGTTTAAAATTCAAAAGTACATTTTTTTTTAATAATCAAATTTGTCAATGAAAAATTAAAAACTCTTTAAATATACATTCAGATTTTTTTTTTCCTTCATAAAATAGAATATTTAAAGAGTTTATATTTATATATATTATCATGCGACTTGATAGTTGCTCTAGGAAAAAGAATTGAGTAAGAATCTAATTTTTATTTGTTAAGAGTTTGAGTTAAAATCTAATTTTCATTTGTTACTAAATGATGAGAATGTTTACTATGTGTTTCAATTAAAGGAAGGGTAGATATATTTTTTTTTTTTAAAAAAAAATAAGGGAGATTCAGCCCTTTATAGATAAAGACAAAGAGTAAAAAGATAGGCAAATCGTAACAATTTTATATTGCATTAATCCTATTACATAACAGTATGCAAAAAAAAAAAAAAAAAAAAAATGCCATCTACAAACAGGAGAAATAGCAATAGCCTTCATTGCATATAAAAAAAAAATGCTCATCTACATTAAAATATTTTGGAAGAAATAACGTGCCTCGATACTTTGAATAGCTTTTCGAATACAATCCAAAAATTCAATTCATTTTCGGATAGAAATATGAAGACAAAAAGTAAAAAAAATAGGTAAAACATAGTAGTCATATATTGCATTAAATCTATATTACATTATCAATCTTATGTAACAGTATGCATTTAAAAGGATTATCAATCTTACGTAACAATATGCATTTAAAATAATAAAATTCAATTGACAGATAATACTATTTTAATGTAAAATGATGTGAAATATTTAACATACCTCACTATATATTATGAATGACTGTTTGAAAGCACTACAAAAATAAAAGACTATTATTAAATACAAAAATCTATTGGTTCAGTTTGTCTCATTAGGCAACATAAAAAAATCTCTCTTTCTCTCTTCGCTCTCTCTCTCTCTATTTCTCACACACAGACACACACACACAAGCGTGAACCAAATAAAAAAAATCTCTCCAATTTTATTACACACATGCGTGCACACACACACACACATAAAAAAATCTCTCCAATTTTATTACACACACACACGCATGCACACAGATGCACACACACACACATAAAAAAATCAGTGGAGAGATTTTTTTAATCTCTTACACATACACAGACGCACACATACACATAAAAAAAATCTCTTTGTTTCTCTATTTCTCTCTTGTGTCCCTCTCTCTCTCTCTGTCGACCTCATTTCTCACACACACTCATCTCTCTCTCTCTCTTTTCGTTTTTTCAGATTTTTGGTGCTTGATGAATAGCAAGAGTTGGCCATGGGGTCTTGGCAACTATATATTATAATTTGCAGTTCTCTAACAGTACCATATATATATTATAATTATAATTATTGCTTTTCTAATAGTACCATATATAATTTCCTTTTATTTTTGAATTCCTATTTGTGTTTTATATATTAAGGTATGTGTTTTAGAATATATTAAGGTATAGTTTCCGTTTCCTTTGAATTCCTATTTGTGTTTTATATATTAAGGTATGTGTTTTATAATATATTAAGGTATGTGTTTTAGAATTATAGTTTCCATATTGTTATATTTCCTATATATGCAGAAGGGTGGGTAGTTGTGTATTTAAAAATTAAAATAAGGGTATATTAGTCAATCAAAAGTTTTTCTTACATTCATCTTTTTATAGGTAGTATAGATTAATTCACAATTATTTTGAAAATAATAATAATTTTGGAGTGCTAGTGTAAAGTAAAGTAAAAATACTGGTTCCTGGATGGGTTTCATGTGTGGATAGAATGTAAGAATCTAGGGTTTGAATTCCCCCTAATATAACCAAAAAAAAAAAAGAAGAGTAAGATAAATAAAGAATTTAAGAATTTTTAACAACTAGTTGGTTTTGGGAGAGGTTTGTGAGTAAAAATATTTCTTATTTTTAAACAATAAATAATATTTCATGATGTTTATGTTCATGGGTATACCTTTTCTGGCCTTTTGGCTAAGATCAGTTTTGTTCACTGATACACTGCAACATTTGAATGAAATCAAATCAATTCAAATATTTCCTATTTTTCTTGTCATTCAAACCGATTAAGAGAGAAAGTAACCCTATCTTTTCAAGTATCATTGTAATATACTCAATAATCAGTGATACTTAAAATTGAAGAATAAGTTTCCACTCCAAGGTAAAAAAAAAAATAGATGGCCAAAAGAATGGTGTGGAAAGAGTCCAAGAAATGGTCACAGATCAAGCTCCAATTTTGACCCCTTTTTACTTTATCCCTATAATTTATTTATTTTTTCCCTAGAAAGTGTCCAATATAGTTTTAGGCAATGTGAATAGGTTAATATACCATAGTTCATATAAGGAAGAGGAGTGAAACCAACAGCAAACAACCTATCAATGTATAATTGAAAGAGATAAAATCTAGTTTTCAAACTAAATGAGGGGTAAAACAGGTCAAACATTTAGGGGTATAGAGTTCAACTTTTCGAGTGTATTTTTCCCCCCCTAACTGGACAAATGGCCCGATGTTCACCTCTTTTAAAGCCGGATGATTAGGCCTTTGTGAGCGAATGGGCCTCACTGTTGGGCCTCTGGAGCTAGAACAACTTTATCAAATTTATTTCAAAATTTTAAAGCTAAGTACGCATCACCATGCAATAATGCATCTCATAATGGGCCATAATAGGGTGTTAAAAGAGTGGTAGGTAATCCCTATTACCAAAAGTTTGCTACCAATACCAGCTATATTGGTACCCATCGATGGTGGGGATTCGGATTTGGTATAGTTGGCTACTTTTTCCGCATGGTGCAATAAATATAGGATTGATGACATGTGGGTAAGGAGGAGAAATAGAGAGCTATTAGGTATTGGGCGTCAAATGCATTTCTCAAATTTCAACCCTTTATTTCTCTTCCTTGTCACGTGTCATCGATCCTATGTTTACTGCACCAAATCCAAATCCTGATGCTGGCATCTTGATAAACAACTCACTTATTTATTATCATAAATTAAGGTTCCATTGACTCTCGGCTGTGGTTTATGAGATTTATGTCTCAAATAGCAGAAGACTTATTTTGTTATCATAAATTAAGGTTTTGTTGAATCTCGGACAGGGGTTTTTCGAGATTTGTGTCTCAAGTAGTAAAATGTTTCAATTTCGACTTTTCAGTCAAAGTTAGTCACCATTTTGGTTTATTTTGAGCGTCAATAGATGCGAAAGGGGAGGTAGACCTAAACAGGTTCAAATAAATTAGGCAAACCGAAGATCTCAAAACCTTGTTGACAACTGGAAACCTTGTTGACAATTAAAAAGGAAAAAGAAAAAAAAAAAAAAAAGAGGAAAAATGAAAGGTTCAATTGGCAATGGTACTTTTTTTATGTACACCGAAAGTTAGAGCCGATTAATGATGAGAGAATCTTCTTCAGCCTCATTGCATTGGAGACCTTTTCTTATATAACAAATCAAATGCGTATATATATTCTAGTTTGTTTGCGTAGTGACATTTATTTATGAAAAAGGCACCCATGATGTTGGATGATTCCTCCCAAATGGCAGACCACGACGGTTTTGTTTAACGTCATATTCCATTTGTGTGTATATTACTAAATACTAAATCAACTAGTGGAGGTATTCACTAATAGTCGTCCGTACGAGAAAGCTACCGCACTAATTTTTGACAATAAATAATATCTCATGTTGTTATTAATTAATTGATTTATTTTTTGGACGAGCACATTCCCGTAATATTCCCCCTCTTGCCGCCGCCGCCGCCGCCGCCCCTCCCCCACCCCAAACTCACCCAAAAATATATACATATAGATTTAGTCTTACTAGGACAAGATGATTTACATTGGATGTTGTATCCCTTGTACTGCGTTTGGATTTGTTTAATGTAATTTCTAAAACTCACGAGAATAACACGAAAGACAAGAGATTGTATTTGAATTGAAGATCTCGAATTCGAAGTTTTACCTCTTCACTATTAATTGAATGCATAGATTTATAGATCCATGTATAGCATGAGACTAATTTAAACCCAAATTTTAATGGAAGTAAGCCTAGAATATCTACATTTACCCCGTAAACAAGAAAGAAAACAAAAATGAAGTTGGAGCTTCATACTAAACATCGAGATTATGCTAGAAAAGTAAAGAGACTCTCCTAAATACTGTGGAATGGGCTCTGCAAACTCCTCATAAAACACAATGAGTTGAGCTGGTTTCCATGGTCTCCTTACCAACTCTCCATTTCTATTTTGATTGTAATATTTCCAATTGATAAACTTGCAAAGGTCTTCCTGCCTAATTTACATTGGTAAGACACCCCTTTCTAAGCGCCTGAATAGGGTAGTGGTTTAGAGTTCAAACGTTTTGCCTGTTACTTTGAGTAAAACCACCGTTTCACTCCACATGTTTGACATTCAAAATGATATTGATAGATGGCTTTCATGAAGATGGAGTGAAAAATCGAACATAAGACCTTTCCCTCATTGACAGAGGGACTGAGGGAGACCAAGCAACCTCACCCTGCAAACAATAAAAGAAGAAAGAGAAGTCTTAAAATCCCTTTTGCTTATGTTCTGTGTCATGTTATATGAATGCCCCTCAAAATCAAATTTTGTACATTGGCCCCTTCAAATTTATATTTTAATTCCTTGAGAATATAGTTTGTCTTTACTTTAACCCTTTTTAATGTTTTGCAGCTTCATATTAAGCTATTGTTTGGTTGCACTTATTTTAACATCTTTTTTGCTTTTAAAAGCAAAAGGTTGTAAAAGTAAAAAAACAATGTCTGGTTAGAAGAACTAAAAAAGACTTCTATAAAGCAAAAAGCAAAATATTGGATTTTAAGCAAAAGCAATGAAGATATGTTTCTAAAAGTTATTTTTATCTTTCAAACGAGTTTGACTTTAACTTGAAAAATTGGTGATGGAGAGAGGTTGTGCCTGTTCTAAGCTTCCATTTGGGCAATGATGATTCGGTAGAGTTTCCTATAACATTCAAAAGATTACCAACGAAATCAATTTTACCAAACACGTTTTTGTTTTTATTGCTTTTACTTAAAAGCAAAAAGAAAGAAAGTAAAAAATGACTTTTTCTACTTTTGAAAAAAATGATCTTTTTTAAAAGTGCAACCAAACGGTGCCTAAATTTTTCCTCAAAACTCTTGTATTTATTTGTTGTCTTTATAGTTAAAATCAAGAAATGATTTCTTTCACCTTTTAGGCAGGCGCGACCTTATTATATAAAAACTAGATTTTACTTTGATGTGATGTTTGGTACCCACTAAATAACATCCTAGTACAAAGGAAAATTTTTGGAGCCATGCATGATGATTTTGCATTCAGTAAATCAAGTGTAGACAACTCTAATGTAGTTTAATGATTTCATCAATTATCACATTCACCAAAAATAAAAATTGTTTCAAATTAGATGCTTGGAATTTGATAATAATAATTTAAGAAAAAAAAAAAACGGTTTAATCATCAAATCAAATTGATATATTGGTCTGCGGAGTTCATACCACAAAGTTACTTTAAATCAGTTCATGCATTAAAAAATTGTTTCTCATCCACAACTACTTTTATAAATGTCAAAGAAACATTAACATAAAAATCATTTTATCATTTATAAATACATTATTTGAGATTTTAACAATGTACTATTCCAGTTTCCAATGAAAATTTTCTAACTCCGTCCTTACTTTTATTTCAAAATTTTAAAGCCAAGTATGCAATATGCATCACCATGCAATCATGCATCTCATAATGGGCCATAATAGGGTGTTAAAATAGTGTAGGTGATCCCTATTACCAAAAGTTTGCTACCAATACCGGCTATATTGGTACCCATCGATGATGGCATCTTGATAAACAACTCATTTATTATCATAAATTAAGGTTCCATTGACTCTCGGCCGTGGTTCCTGAGATTTAGCATAAGACTTATTTTGTTTTCATAAATTAAGGTTGTGTTGAATCTCGGTCATAGTTTTTTGAGATTTGTGTCTCAAGTAGTAGAATATTTCAATTTCAACTTTTCACTCAAAGTTAGTCACTATTTTGGTTTATTTTGAGCGTGAATAGATGCGAAATGGGAGGTAGATTTAGGTTCAAACAAATTAGCCGAATCGAAGATCTCGAAACCTTGTTGACAATAGAAAAAGAAAAAGAAAAAGAAAAAGAAAAGATGAAAAATGAATGGCTCAATTGGCAATGGTACATTTTTTATGTACACCGAAAGTTAGAGCCGATTAATGATGAGAGAATCTTCTTCAGCCTCATTGCATTGGAGACCTTTTCTTATATAACAAATCAAATGTGTAAATATATTCTAGTTTGTTTGCGTAGTGACATTTATTTATGTAAAAGGCACCCAAGATGTTGAATGATTCCTCCCAAATGGGAGACCACGACGGTTTTGTTTAACGTGATATTCCAATTGTGTGTATATTACTAAATACTAAATCAACTAGTGGAGGTATTCACTAATAGTCGTCCGTACGAGGAAGCTACCACACTAATTTTTTACAATAAATAATATTTCATGTTGTTATTAATTAATTGATTTATCTTTTGGACGAGCACATTCCCGTAATATTCCCCCTCTTGCCGCCACCGCGGCGGCTCCTCCCCCACCCCCAAACTCACCCAAAAATATATACATATAGATCCAATTCCACAAGGACAAGATGATATACATCTGATGTCGTATCCGTTGTACTGGGTTTGGATTTGTTTAATATAATTTCTAAAACTCACGAGAATAACACGAAAGATGAGAGATTGTATTTAGGAATTGAAGATCCTGAATTCGAATCTTCACCTCTTCATTATTAAATGCATAGATTTAATGATCCGTGTATAGCATGAGACTAATTTGAACTCAAATTTTGAAGGAAGTAAGCCTAGAATATGTACATTTACCCCGTAAACAAGAAAGAAAACAAAAATGAAGTTGGGGCTTCATACTAAACATGGAGATTATGTCGAAAAGTAAAGATACTCTCCTAAATACTATGGAATGGGCTCTCCAAATTCCTCATAAAACACAATGAGCTGATTTGGTTTCCATGGTTTCCTTACCAACTCTCTGTTTCTATTTTTGATTGTTATATTTCCAATTGATAAACTTGCAAAGGTGCTCCTGCCTAATTAACATTGGTAAGACACCCCTTTCTAAGCGCCTGAATAGGGTAGTGGTTTAGAGTTCAAACGTTTTGCCTGTTCCTTTGAAGGAGTCCCTGTTGCCAAGGAAAACTATTCATTTTTGAGTTTAAGGCACATTTAATTGAGCTAGTTTTTTTTTTTTTTGATAAGAAAACGGTCAAAAGATTTATTGAATGCTAGTAAATTAACCATTACAGTAAAGCAAATCGTATTGGAAACATTCTTGTATGAAAACTGGGACCTCCTCAATCCAAATTATAATGTCCTCCACCAGCCTAGCATGATGAGCTAAACCATGAGCAGTTGCGTTGCCTTGTCGCCCAACGTGGGTGAAATCCATTTTGGTGAAGTATGTACTGACTTCTTCCCATATATCCTCTATGATTAGGCTCACTGAAGATAGAGAGTCATCCTTCTTGTTGATTAAGCCAATAACCTCCAAGTTATCCCCTTCGAATACCACTGAACGCAGTCCAAGATCCTGCGCAAAACTTACTGCAAATCTCATTGCCATGGCTTCGGCAATCAAAGGTGGAAAACAGCCTGGTAACCTTTTAGAAGCTGCTGCAATTGCTTGGCCCTCGTGATCCCTCACCATTACACCTGCACCCATACTATTCCTGTCAGTGAAAATGGCAGCATCCACATTGATTTTGTACACTCCCTCAACCGGCGCTCGCCATTTTATTGGCCGGGGGACAGCATCTCCCCTATTAATATTCTGCACTTTTAGGAAATCTTCAAGAAGTGTGCATGCCGAAATAGCTATTGACTCTGGATCTGCCCTCGTACCTTCAAAAATGGCTTTGTTCCGATTATTCCAAATGGCCCACATTAACATGAGTGCTAGTGCCAAATTCCCTCTATCCAATACCTTCATCACCTCAAACAACCAGGTGTGTATATCCGTTGCCAAAAATTCGTGACAACGCAAGCCAAGAGGGCTACAAAACCATACCATTTCAGCCACTTTACATTCTTTTAGGCTGTGAATAGTCGTTTCTCTATCTGCACCACATAGCTCACATCTTGGATCAACCTGCACCTTCCTCCTAATCAAATTGCATTTTGTTGGGAGAATATTTTTGCACGTCTTCCACACAAAGTGTTTCACCTTGGGAGGTATATTCTGCTTCCAGATCAAAGCTTCTAGTGATTCTTGGATATTTGTTGTTGAACATTCCCCCGTGTGCCTCTCGCTCGAGGTCCGTAGACATTCCATCTCTAAATGGTAAGCACTCTTAACTGAGAAATGGCCCTTGGGAGTGTAATGCCATATTAACTTATCCTCTGGTAATCGCTGACTTATGGGTATTTGGCATATAGTAATTGCTTCATGAGGGAGAAAGATTGCCTCTACTAGTGGTTTGTTCCATGCCTTCAAGTCATGGTCTATCAATTCACTCACTAAAGCATCTCTGTTCAACACTTTGACTGGCGAGACAACTTTGAAAGTGGTCGGCACAGGTAACCATTTATCTGTCCAAATGTGTACGCCCTTCCCGTCTCCGATGCGCCATCTCACCCCTTTTGCTACAACATCTCGTGCCTCCCATATGCTCCGCCAGGAGTAGCTCGGATTATTCCCCAAACGAGCCGCAAGAAAATTACTATGAGGAAAATACTTAGCTTTGAGCACCCGAGAAACTAAGGAGTTACCGTTCATGAGAAGTCGCCAACCTTGCTTGGCTAGAAGTGCTTTGTTAAATACTTGCAGCTTTCGAAAACCCAATCCCTCTTTTGGTTTAGACATGCAAAGTTTACCCCATCCGATCCAATGAAGCTTCCTCTCTTCCTTTTTTTGCCCCCACCAAAATTTTCGGATCATGGCTTCTATTTCGTCACAGATGGAGGTTGGCATTTTGAAACAACTCATAACGTACGTCGGAATAGATTGGGCCACTGCTTTGATGAGGATTTCTCGCCCCGCCTTGGATAGCAATTTCTCTTTCCACCCTTGGACTCTTTTCCACACTCTTTCTTTGATAGCATTGAAGACTTCCCGCTTGGATTTCCCTATAAGGGTTGGCAAGCCTAAATATTTATCATGATAATTCCCTCCTTGGATTCCAATGGTTCCTCGTACCACCTGACGTTGCTCATTGGTTGTGTTCTTGCTAAAAAAGATGGAGGATTTTTCCAAGTTGAGCTTTTGACCAGAAGCCTCTTCATATTGGCACAAAATATCAACAATTTTCATGCTCTCTTGCCTAGTCGCCCTTCCAAATAAAAGGCTATCATCTGCGAAAAACAAATGTGAGACACTTGGACCTTGTCTACATATTGTTGCACCTGTCAATTCCTTATCCTGCTCAGCTCTTCGAATCATAGCTGACAAACCTTCTGTAACAAGTAGAAAAAGATAAGGAGATAGGGGGTCTCCTTGACGAAGCCCCCTAGAAGGGTGAAAATACCCACATTGGTTGCCATTGAAAATAATTGAATACGATACAGTCTTCACACAATTCATAACTAAATTAATCCATCCCTGTGCAAACCCCATCTTTTCCATAATCTTTTCTAAGAAAACCCATTCAACCCGATCATATGCTTTACTCATATCCAACTTAAGAGCAAACTGACCTGTTTTTCCAGCTCTTTTATTTTTCAAGTGGTGCAGAATCTCAAAAGCTACCAGCACATTATCTGTTATAAGCCTATTTGGTACAAAAGCACTTTGATTTTCACAAATAATGTGTGGTAAAATTCCTTTTAGCCGATTAACTAGAATTTTGGAGATAATTTTATAGGTCACATTACATAAGCTAATGGGCCTATATTGAGTGATATTTTCTGGGCTATCAGTCTTAGGAATAAGCACGATATGGGTATAGTTACACTTTCTAAGCATATGACCCCCATTTAGAAAAGAGAGAGATGCCTTGGTTATGTCAGAACCGACAATATGCCAGTACTTCTGGAAGAAAAGTGCTGGCATACCATCAGGCCCCGGGGCTTTAGTGGGATGCATTTGGAAGAGAGCTTCACGTACCTCCTCGGCATGGAAATCTCGCATGAGAGTATTGTTCATCTCGTCTGTTACTCGCCTATCAATCACTCCGAGGGCCCTCTCAACATTCTGGGGGTTTGAGGTCATAAATAGCTCCTTAAAATATTGCACTGTAACCTCTTCAATTTTCTCTTCCTCTGTTTGCCACACCCCTGCATTATCTTTGATGCCTCTAATTAAATTCTTCTTCCGTCTTTGTGTTGCTTTGGCATGGAAAAACCCCGTATTGCGATCCCCTTCTTTAAGCCATGCTACCCGAGATCTTTGTTTCCACATTATCTCTTCTCTAGCTAGAATTTCATCCATTTTCCCCATCAAAAATTTTTCTTCTTGTATTGTATGCGCATCCACTGGCCTCCCTTTTACATCCCGTAATTTACTTCGAAATTCCTTCAATTGTTTTTGCACATGTCCAAAACTCTGCTTGTTCCAATTCATCAATTGAACTCTTGTAGTTTTAATTTTCTCACTAACACCGTACATGCTGGATCCCTCGGTCTGCCCATTCCAACCTCCACAAATTACCTGCTCACATTCCTCTGTGCGAGTCCACATTTCCTCGAATCTAAAACGTTTTTTCCTCGGCTTAATTCCCATTCGATTCGTCCCCTCAGTGTCCACCAAAATGGGCATGTGATCTGAAGCACTGCATACTATATGCTCTACTGTCACTGTTAAGAAGAGATCGCACCATTCACTCGTCGCCATAGCTCTGTCTAGGCGTTCTTTAACACATTCATCCCCCACCCTGTTGTTACACCATGTGTATTTAGGCCCTTGAAAACCTAAATCCCTGAAATTGCAATGGGAAATAATTTCTCGGAAATTTCTCATTTGCCATTTTGCCCTGGGTCGACAGCCCCATTTTTCATGCGCTCCAACAATTTCATTGAAATCCCCCATACAAATCCACGGAAGTTGTGATTTATCCCTTAGATTGCCAAGCAATTCCCATGATTTCTTTCTATGCATTACTTCAGAACTACCATAAAACCCCGTTAGTCTCCATCTCCTATATTCACCATATTTAATCTGGGCATCCACATGTGTAGAAGAAAAGTTAAGAAGATCTACCTCCACACTTGAGTCCCACATTAAAGCCAAGCCACCAGATCTATTGTTAGCATCTACAAAAAACCCATGAGTAAAACCCAACCGATATTTTATTCTCTCCACCTCAGATTTCCTTTGTTTTGTTTCAATTAAGAAGAGAATGTTGGGAGCTTTCCACTTCACTACATCATGAAGGGCTCGAACTGTTCGAGGGTTCCCAAGCCCTCGACAGTTGAAACTCATGATTTTCATTGTTCCCGGCGGGACTGGAAACCAGTCTCCGCCGATAAATCAAAAGGAATCTGCTCCATACCTTCGAACAAATCCTTGCTACGTGCTTTCTTCTGCCCTTCCCTTCCATTGTCATATTCCTCAAGCTTGCTCGTTAGAGATGATTGCCTCGCCTTTCTTTTACCAATGAGTTCTATGCTGGGCGCACTGACTCCGCCAATTTGAGTGCCCTCTCTTGCCCTTCGTTTCCATTTTTTGTTGTGTGAACAATCCGTTTCATAAAACTGGGAATAAGGCCCATTGGGTTGAACCGTCTGCCTGGCCTCCACATCAACCTGTTGGGTCCAAACCATTGACTGTGGGCCCTCCTCAAGCTGGTTGTTGTCCTTCTCCAAATTTGTCAGCCCGTTTGTATTCAATTCAAAAATCCCGCCCATTCCTTGCCTGTCTTGTTCACCCTCGCTTACCATACCCTGCGCATCTCCTTGAATTACGCTAGGAATCGCCTTTGTTTTCTCCCGATTTTGGTCAGATCCCTTAATAAACTGAATCTCAAAATCCACATCTTCGTCCGAGACGTAACCTCCGCCATCCTTTTTGCTTCTTGTCGCCTCCATCTCCTCCGTTGGATCATTCCCCAGTTGATCTAACACTCTCCTGATGCCCACGTCATCATCCCCTTCCTTGGCGTCCCCTTCCAGTTCAGCCACATCTTGTATCTTAGACTTTCCAGCCATCGTATTTTCTTCCCACCGGTCCTGGCTTGTCGTTGGTTGGGCCCGAAACTGCTTTCGCATGCTCTGCAACTCTTAACCATGCCCCATATTGTAGATTCTCGTGTGATGTACCTGCTGGTTCATCATACTGCTGCATGCAATCCTTATCGGCATGTCCAATCTTGCCACAGTAATAACAAAACAATGGCAATCTTTCATATTTGATGGGCACCCACATCTGCCTCCCTTCCAATATCATAGTGACACCCCGTTTGAGTGGCCGGTTAACATTCAAGCGCACTCTGATACGTAAATATTTCCCCCAACATACTCCTGATTCCCCCTGCTCCATATCCACATAAACCCCAACTTTATCGCCTATCATCTTTCCCACATCTGCATTCATACAGAGCAAAGGTAGATTGTAAACATGAACCCAGAAAAGGGCTGTGTCCATAGTAATTTCAGACGGCTGCAAATTTCCTTCAAATTCTTTCAGCAGAACCAACGATTTATCGAAACTCCAAGGACCATTATCCATCACTCGCTGCCTATCCAAAGGATGATTAAATTGGAACAGGAAAAGGTTTTTCCCTATTTCTGTAACATTCATCCCTCTTGCCGGCCTCCAAACCATTTTAAGTGTGGATTTCATTGCTTCAAAATTGAAAGTTCTTTCTGTCAAAATCTTCCCTATAAGGCAATACGTTGCCCCCTTGTTTCCTGCCTGACGTGTGATTTGTGAGACTTCGATCCCTTCCTTCTCCTCCTCGGTGAGCACTAGCCGTCGCCACATGTCCTCTAGATTTTCCCCCATAGCCGTGTACCAGTTGATGACCTCAAACCTGCCCTTCCTCTCACGAGAACAAACCCCGAAGAGACCTAAGCTTGTACGAGACAAGAAGAACACTCCCACGAGAGAAAAAACCCTCGAGGAGAAAACTTTTTTTAAACAAAGGTTACTATATTAATTGAGCTAGTTATTGAAATCATTTTTTGGGAAACTATTCATTGTTGTTCCCATTTGGTATTGCAAGCCATGCATTACCTTGTCCTTTATTTTATTTTTATTTTTATTTTTTCTCCTTGCTAATAGATATTTAGATTTTCGAGTCATGACTAGAACCACCGTTTCACTTCGCATTGTTTAACATTAAAAATAATATTGAAAGATGATTTTCTTGAAGATGGAGTGAAAAATCAAACATAAGACCTTTCCCTCATTGACAGAGGGACTGAGGGAGACCTAACAACCTCACCCTGCAAACAATAAAAGAAGAAAGAAAAGTCTTAAAATCCCTTTTGCTTATGTTCTGTGTCATGTTATATGAATGCCCCTCAAAATCAAATTTTGTACATTGGCCCCTTCAAATTTATATTTTAATTCCTTGAGAATATAGTTTGTCTTTACGTTTACCCTTTTTAATGTTTTGTATCTTCATATTTAAGCTACTGTTTGGTTGCACTTATTTTAACATCTTTTTTTCTTTTAAAAGCAAAAGATTGTAAAAATAAAAAAGTACTATTTGGTTAGAGGAACTAAAAAGGACTTCCAGAAAGCGAAAAGCAAAATATTGGATTTTAAGCAAAAGCAATGAAGATATGTTTCTAAAAGTTATTTTTATCTTTCGGACGAGCTTGACCTTAACTCAAAAAATTGGTGATCGAGAAAGGTTATGCCTATCCTAAGCTTCCGTTTGAACAATGATGATTTGGTAGAGTTTCCCATGACATTCAAAAGATCACCAACGAAATCAATTTTACCAAAAGCGCTTTTGATTTTATTGCTTCTACTTAGAAGCAAAAGAAAGTAAAAAATGACTTTTTTTACTTTAAAAAAATCTTTTTTTAAAGTGCAGCCAAACGGTGCCTAAATTTTTCCTCAAAACTCTTTTATTTATTTGTTGTCTTTATAGTTAAAATCAAGAAATGATTTCTTTCACTTTTTAGGCAGGCGCGGCCTTATTATACAAAAACTAGATTTTACTTGGATGTTTGGTGCCCACTAAATAACATCCTAGTACAAAGGAAAATTTTTGGAGCCATGCATGATGAATTTGCATTCAGTAAATCAAGTGTAGACAACTCTAATGTAGTTTAATGATTTCATCAATTATCACATTCACCAAAAATAAAAATTGTTCAAATTAGATGCTTGGAATTTGATAATAATAATTTAAGAAAAAAAAAAGGGTTTAATCATCAAATCAAATTGATATATTGGTCTGTGGAGTTCATACCACAAAGTTACTTTAAATCAGTTCATGTATTAAAAAATTGTTTCTCATCCACAACTACTTTTATAAATGTCAAAAAACATTAACATAAAAATCCTTTTATCATTTATATATACATTATTTGAGATTTTAACAATGTACTATTCCAGTTTCCAATGAAAATTTTCTAACTCCATCCTTACTTTTATTTCTTGATGCGTAAATCTTAAAAATCATTGGTTTTCTTCTCTCGTGAGAAGCTTCTTTCTTTGGTTCCATAATTTCTCGAGTGACTCAACCGATTGATCCATATTGTAGATGAAGTTATGCACTTGATAGAAATTATTTGTCTTAAAGATGTTTTCTTTTGTATGAGTGTATGTTTGGACCTCCCATGAAAAAAGTGATGGTTGCTTTAAATTTTGTATTGCAATTGGAACTAAAAATCCATCATATAAAATGAGGTAATGGAAGGGATTACCACACTTGATGAAACGGATCAACTTTAAGATTTCTTAAAGCCTCATATATTCAAATTTTCTTGCTGTCATTAGTTTGAATGGCTGTCATTTTCAGCGTGGCTTATTCTCAATGATGTATAAAATGCATACGCAACAATGTGAAATCACAATGGGGAAAATTAATCAATTTCCCACTGGTCATCCAAAACACGTGCTAAACCATTGCGGTCATTTGTAAAAGCCGAACACCTTTTTTTTTCCCTTCTCGAAACAACTTTTTATTTATTTATTTATTTATTTTTTTAAAAACTAAGGGTAAAATAGAGATACTAAGGGTAAAATAGAGATCATGTATTGGCATGACCCAATAGAGATGATGAAGTAAGCATATAAAACTGACATGCACTACGCATTACAAAATCTTAAGGGGTTGTTTGGCAAACCTAAAAACTTGGCTAGTTTTGATTTTACATTGTTCAATAAAATTAGTTTTGTTCTGAAAATAAGGCATAAACAGACCATTACTGATTGGGTGAATTTTGTAAAAACCCTAGAATAAGCCAAGGTAAGTTTTGTAATTGTCGCAAATTGTAGGGGTATAATAGGCAAAGAAGGCCAACAAGTCAATGACAAAGAACCGTAGTTACTGGCGTTACCAGTCACCAACACGCGGCGAATATTACTCGCGTGTTCAACCTTGACGCGGTTTTTGTACGTTTCCCAAGTTGACATGAAAAAGTAATTGCACCGACGCCCCTTTATTTTTGTCTAATTAAAATATTGCGTGCAATTTTTGTCTAATTAATTCTTTTATTTTTTGAAACTAAAGATGCTCAACATCTGACGCAACTTGAGAAATGATTAACAGAATATGACATAGGTTTGAGAATGAGGAAGTCCGTCCAAAAAAAAAAAAAAAAAAAAAAAATCTCTATCAAAGGGCAAGTTGCAGAAATTTAGACCTCATACCTCATCATGTGGGGGTATAACACTCTCCATGAAAGATTCTAAATTTATAATTAATACAATTGGTTTATTCCCAAACTAATATATATGTGGGTGTGTTCTATCAAAATTGTTAATTTAGTTTTGTTTGTCGAATAGTGAATTAGTGATATATAATTGTGCCATACTGCCATAGCATGCATTACTAAAAAAGAATAGTTTTGGAGTTGGCTATTGTTGCAAACCCAAGTGGCATCATCATCTGCTTGGGATTATGATATCATCAATTTACTAAGTCTTTTATTTTATTTGTTTGGTGATCAAAATTTAAGGGCTTAAAAATCATGGACATTCAGAATTTGACAATTAAATAAAAAATAAATAAAGGATTGAGATTAAAAATTATATTTTAAATCAATCATTCTTCATGAGATAGGACTTGGTGACATTTCTATCAACTTGAATTCTATGTCGACCTAAGGGAATTAGTTCAATTGGTAGGAGAAGAGCTCCTTTCTTCCATTAATTTGGGTTCGATTCCTCTAGAAAGCATTCCAGTAATCAATTCCTGAATGCACCAGGCCAATGAAGGGGAGTGCATCCTTAAAATTGCCTGTGGGGGGATTTAGTTGAAGTGCGCGCAAACTGATTCGGACAGCTAAACCGTCAAATAAAAAAAAAAAAGGAATTCTATGTTGAGTTAACCACATAGAAGATTACATAGCCTAAAAAATGAATTATATAACAAATCCAGTTATTTAACCCATAAAGATAACTCAGATGGTAAAAAAACCACGACTCATGAATTTGATATTTTAAGTTCAAATCTTTGCTCTGTCGTAAGTCATATCGAATGCAAAGATTTGTAAGTAATTTACACATTGTAAGAATTAGTTTGGACCCAAAGTCTGAGATACCTCTCATTTGACAAAAACAAAAACAAAAACAAATTCAGTTATTTTAGCTATGAATTTTTTTTTTTTTTTTCCTTTTGTGTGTAGAAAGAAACCCATCAATATAAAATTCAAAATATACAATTTGTAAATAATAATAATAAGAACAATTTGAGGAGGAAATTTCCAAAATGCACTAGAATATAGGGCACAAGTACAAATATGCTAACAATAAAAGTAAAATGTGAAAGGGAATTAAGAAACCGAAAGAAAGACAGAGAGAATACAGCTATATAAACCAAACACATCGGCCACCCATTCTCCTCACGAAAGATCTCTCTCCAATTTCATGGGCTCTAACATTTGGGACGTCTTCTAACTCATTGTTGCCGTTCCTCCTCTGTCTCCCTTCCTCTTCTTCACCTTTCTCGTCTTTCTTTCTCTCCTGGTCCTAGACAAGACCCAGAAATCAAAGAGAGAGAAAGAGAGATGGGAAAGTATGTGGAGATATTGGATGCAGGGGTGAGAATAGCGGCTAGATTCCATTCTCACTGCCCACACACTGCCCGCATGTACTACCACCCTCCGGCCAATTCTGACGACAACAACCACAACCACCACCACCCACATGGCGGTGCCACCGGCGGCGTTGAGGCCAATGGTGTTTCGACCCGGGTGGGATCTTGCGGTGCCAAGGCGGTTTGGGGCGTTGATTCGACAGAGATCATTCTTCATTCTGTTGTTTAAACGAAAAAATTGATATACAATTAATGGGAATGCTTCATTCTTATGATTTATGGAATTCTTCGTCTATTATTTTCTGATTTGATTGTCCTTTCTCTCTCCTATTATTCTTATGAATGATAAATTGTTTAAGATTGAAATTTATTTTACAATTCAATGTGGTTTTTGAATTTGGATCCTCTATAGGTTTTTTTCCGTAGGGATCTTATAGGGTTTTTCATAACAATGGGTTGGTTTGGTGCATAGGTTTGGACTTTTTTTTATGGCAATTGGATGGTTTGGTGTGTAGGTATTTTTTTTCCGATATTGTAGGGTTTTTCATGGTAATCGGATGGTTAGGCTTGTAAAAGAATAAATAAATAAAGAGCCCTTTCATCATCAAAGAGTGGTTGGATTATCAAAGCTTGTAGGGTTTTTTTATGGCAATTGGATGGTTAGGTGTGTAGGTATTTTTTTCTTATGAGAATCTTGTTTTCATAACAATCGGATGGTTTAAATTACAAGATCTCTACAAGGAAAAAACCTAAGATCAAAGTCTAAGGCCTTTTGTTTTTTTTTTTTTGGTAACAAATAAGGAGGAGGTGGTTTAATTGGTAGTAAAAGAAATTGGTTTTTTTTTTTTTTTTTTTGATGCACTAATATTTCGTATGGACTGTGGATCAATGGGTCTTCTTTTCTCCCATGGCATATTTTTTTTCTCATTTCCTTTGCCTGTGTTGGGAATTTGAAAAAGTTAGAGAGAAGAAAGGAAAAAAAGCACAAAAAAGGAACCCTATTGCTAAGCATTTTAATTTCTTTCCTCTCTTTTTACTCCTATATTTCCGAGATTCACGGGGCCTCATTTGTACTTGGGAGAGTTCTTGCCAAAGCAATATTGACTACATACGTGTAAAAGGAAAAGAAAGGTACAATGCAAAAATCATAATTATAGGTTTTACCCTTCATTAGGTAGAATTTAACTCTTGGTAGTGTTCCTCATCTTCACAGTGACTAGAAATTACCATTAGAATAAAATAATCGTGGTAAAATTGTAATAACTAGATTTGGAAGATATTGTAAGCTGTCATTTTTATGTGTTTCCTTTTATTTCGTGGTGCTTTGTTTTCTCCACCTTTTGGGTCAGCTTGTTTAAATGTGTAAATTTTGGGGGATTTTTACATTTTTAGTACTATATTCATTTTTTTTTTTTTTTTTGATAGGACTATATTTTTTAATGCCCCTGTAAAATTTGGACAGTTCTTCTCTCATAAGTCCCACATGATTCGGTGAGTTTCTTATGATATGAATGATTTAGATCTCACTCAATCATCTAATAAATGGAGAGAATCTCTTCCCTAGTATATACCCCAGTATATATATATATATATATATATTTTTTTTATTGAAATACCCCAGTATATATTTGACCTAGAACATTATATTTACTATTCCATGTATCTCTATTTTACCATTACTTAAAACGAAGACCTTTCCTTTCAAAGGAGGGAGAGATTAGACTATTAGCTGTTGACATATAAAAATTAGTTTAGTTTGATTATTTCATCAATCTTACTTTTGTTCATATTAAAAATAAAAAAATATAAAAAAAAAACTTTCAATAATGTTATTGGAAAAAAATTGTGAAAATTATCCAATCAAAATGAAATTTCTTGATGATAGGTTGCTGTCTACTTTTTGGGGGCAAGTCACCAGTTTAGTTTATCCTATATAATAATCACTAATCGATATGGAGGACAATGATTTAATTGTGACTCAGGGGATTAATGGAATTGAAAGTTTAGATACTCCTACTCGTTACAAGAAAAGAAAAAAAAAAAAGATAATAATGAGATGACAATTTTATTACCAAAAAATTTTGGTAACACTCAACCAAATTAGAACCCATAATTATCAATTGAATTTTTCATGATTCAAAAATAAATAAATAAATAAATAAAGTGCTAGGTTGTCATGCTTACAAGTTTATTTATGATTGAAATTTTCGAAGATTTTAGCAACAATATTGTTACCCCATCAGTGTCGTTATTAAATATCCACGAAGAAAGGCAACTCAACAAATCACATTTTAAAAGAAAATTTTGTTAACAAGATTAATTGACAACACATCAACGTTATTGTTTAATAAACGCAACTAAAGCAAGTCGACTATATTTTTTTAATAATAAGCGGTTAGCTCATCATAATTATTTATCCGATGATTCAATGCGGCTCGTGTAAGGTACTAAGGTGTACGCACACAATTCGAATCCAAAGTTCTCTTCTCTTTTTTCTTCTTTTTCCTCCCTTCTAGGAATAGTAGTTTAGTAACATTTCTTTCACTTATTGAGTGAACGGATTCAAGTTTATGGAATAACATTGATATTAATTTCTTAATATTATGAGGTTTAATTAGAAATAAGGATAGATTTTATCGATTGTCGGGAAAAAAAAAAAAAAAAAAAAATTCCTCACTTATAAGTGTAAAATAGTTGTTCGAGTAAATTTGATCCATGACATCAACCAATTCCTTACGTCAATAACTTCTAGTAAAGAGAGGTCCGAGTTGGCGGAGGGACAGTAAAAATGTTAGGTGAATCCGTTGGTTGGACAGGTTTTTCGACCATTCAAGAAAAAGGGGACGACCTCGTAAGGGTGACTTAGTGAACGGAGTCGGGTTTTCACACCGCGTCTCTGACTAAATTGATCCACTTTTTTTTTGGTAAACCGACTAAATTGATCCACATTAAGTGTATCGGAACCCACCCCCTTTCTATATTTTTTTTATTTTTAAATTTTTGGTTAACAAACATAAAAAAAATCCACGGCATAATCCCTTTGACGGCTATTGCCAACCCTCAACTTCATCTACACTCCCACTAGTTTAGCATTTTCAAGCTTTTATGAAAAGTATAAAAGCTTTTTATAAAAATTGGTTGCATTGTCCAGTAAAAAATATTATTTTAAACAATTTTGTAAAATAAAGTTTTCCTAAAATCTATCGTTCCAAAATTCAAGTAGACTTTTTGGTTATTTACAATTTTTGTTTCTATAAGTGGCCAAAAAGTCTATTTTAATAACATATTTTAGGAAAACTTTTTTTTACAAAGTTATTCAAAATGATGTTTTCTAATAGACAATGTGACTAGTTTTCACAAAAATGTTCTAAATATTTTTCATAAAAACTTGACAAGTTTAAAATAGTGGGGTAGCAATAGTGGGCCAATCCCTTTTAAAGGTTAAGTATCCATTAACTTTATGGGCTCTTGGTCTCTTTTGAGCTGTGTTGGAAGTTTTTGGGTAGGGGCCACTATTGGCATTCGAAGACTTGCTTTGATCCTCGACTTATTTTACACTTGAAGGTTTTATGAAAAATATAAAAGGTTTTTATAAAAACCAAACACACTATCCATTAAAAAACATCATTTTGAATAACTTTATAGAATAAAATTTTTCCAAAACCTATAATTTAAGTGGAATTTTTGGTCATTTATAGTCATGAATGATTAAAAAATCTATTTAAACGATAGATTTTTGAATAGAAGAAAGTTTTTCAAAATGATATTTTTCTAGTAAATTACATGATCAATTTTTATGAAAACCTTTTATATTTTTTTATAAAACTTTAAAATTTAAAATAAGTGAGGATAAAAAGTAAGTCTTGGGTGCCAATAGAAACCCCCTTTTGGATATGCATAGTAATTGGGTTGGGTTGGGTTGGGTTAGGTTGGGTTATGCCCAACCCATTAATGGCACAAATTATATGACCCATTAATGATCCAACCCAACATATTTATGCCTCAACCCAAACCCACCCAACCTGCCCATATTGTCAGGCCTACAAGTTGGAACCCACTTACAATGGTCTGGCTTCCCTGTGTGTGGTGGTTAACTTTTCTTATTATTTTCCTTCGAGGGAGGCTATTACGACCACATAAAATATTCTAAACCCCCTTTAGTTTACATTTTTCTAAGGTTTTATGAAAAATATAAAAGATTTCTTCAAAAACTAGCCGTGTTGTTTATTAGAAAACATCATTCTGAATAACTTTGTAGAAGAAAGTTTTTTCGAAATCTATCATTTTAAAGCAAACTTTTGCCCATTTATAATCTCTATTTCATTTTCCATTAAAATGACCAAAAAATCCACTTAAATTATAGATTTTAGAAAAAAAAATTTCTACAAAATTATCCGGAATAATGTATTGTAGTAGACTATATGACTAGTTTTTATAAAAACTTTTTATATTTTTCATATAACTTTAAAAAATGTAAACTAAGTGCGGGATTATAGTATTTTAAGTGGTGACATAGTCTGGCCCTTTTCCTTTTTATTGCTTGTTGTCCCTCCTCCGGCTTCCTCCGTGTCGTGCTTCCACACACCGTTTTCTATTGTAACCTATTGTTTTTTCTCCAGCAAAGCCACGCCATTTTCGGGTGAGGGGAGAGGACAACTCGCGTGAGATTGTTAGGAAGGGAGACAGAGAGAGAAACAGAGACCATAGTCCATAAATCGTCGTTTTGCAAGAGAGGGTAGTGCTTGGAGAGCATTCAATAAGACCAGATTTTGAGGATAAAAACTGCAGACTATAATAGTATAATCTAGAGGAGAGAGATAGTGAGTGGTGGGAAGTTTAGCCAACGACAGAGAGGCCTAATTTGCTCCATGCAAGAGAGGGGAATCGTGTTGATAGGGGAAAAGAGGATGTAATGGGGCTAGAGTTCTCTGATGGAAGGATTTGCAGCAAATTTGTTGCCCCCAGAACTGTCGATTTGGGATCCTTTGGTGTTCCCTTTCGACATGGCACATTTGACTAGCATGCCCATAACCTGATAACCTGTTGCTCGCTGTCTTGCTGAGGAGAAAAGCAAAGGGAGATCTAAGCACCAAAACACCCGAGAAAAAGCCAATTAAATCAACTTTTCACTGTCATAAATTCCCGGCACCCCAATGAAACCATCCTATAAAGCACTTACACTTCCCAAATACTTTTCATCCTTGTCAAATACACATCAAACACAACATTTCTCCAACACTCTTCGACGCAACACCTCTCACTTTGGACCTTCTTTTTTTCCCCCTTTTTTTAATTCTTTTTCTTTTCTTTTTTGTAATATATTTTTTACAAACAACTAAACTAGAATTTTTAAAAATAATACAAAGATATGCATTTGAAATGATCTATGTGATGTAACATGACATTTTGTAATTATATGTACAAAAACAAATATTTTATTAATGTCATATCTCCTAGTATTGTATCCTAAATTTTGAAAATTTGCTTTATGCATGTCATGTCGTACTTGTGACACATGTCCGTGCTTTTTAAAACCCACATCCTTTACCACCCAAAAATAAAAAATAAAAAACAATATGAACACACACCAGCAAATAGGCAATAAGGGGGAGGAGATAAAACAAGCATTTTCCTAGAAACAAATTGTCCAAACAACAGGGAGCCAAAAAGGTTACAAGGCGCCTAGTCCAAATCAAGTAGTACCAAAGTTACGTAAAACACGTCGCCTGCTTTGAATCACATATCTCCACATATGTAAGTTAATACGTGTGTGTGTATATGCTTGTCGTTTAAAGTTAGTACATACATATATATGAGTCCCCCAACCCCCCCCCCCCCCCCCCCCCGGCAGCGGCGCGGGCAGGATCCTATGCCTATATAGTCTTTTCCCTAGAAGGATAATAACTCAATCTGACGTAGAGTAAGTTTATACAATCCACCCATGCATGAGGTACAATTACACAAAGCATGACCTTATGCAACTTAGATCAAGTTAACGTCACTTGAAATTCTCTATATATATACATGTTCAGGTGCTTGAGGTCGCGGATGCAAGACGCCGATAGTGGCCGTTCATAAAAATCAAGCGTTAGTTCATAACAAACAAACAAAAACATTAGCACAATATCTGTACTAGGCTGACAACATAAATTCATCCTCCATTTGATACAATAGAAGAAATCCAATGGATCAGAAGGCTTATAACATTGCTCAAACAAATAGCAAGCATCAAATGAAACTTGCAGAAAACAAAACAAAAACAAGCAACTTGCAAAGCCAGAAGTCCCCTAGAACAGTCATACCCAGTTTTAGCATAGTTTTCCACCTGTCCAAATCTCCAGGAAGACTAAACAACTACAGCAGCAAGTTAATTAGTATATACCGCTACATCACTGACCGTCCACAAGAGGCTTTCGAGCCAAGAAGAAATACATCGGGGTGAAAATCTCTCTCCTGAATGACCACCCAATCAAAGAACTCAGTCAGTAGCCATTGTCAATTAGCCTCTTGTTCGGAAAAAGAAATGTCACTCACTGATTATTGCCTAGATTAGGAGGTTGGTTCCTACTTAATGGTGGCTCTTGCACCAATGCACATTTTCCATGTGCCAAATTCTAGTATATGAAAATAAAGGGGTCTGAAGTTTGAACAGTGTTATATGCACCAACTCCCTAAACCAACTCACATGATTGATGATGTGGCACTGATTCATTAAAAAGGTATTAAATCATATGGCACCATCTCATCTGCCACATGAGTTGGTGCAAGTAGCATTTTCCAAGTTCTAAACCAAGATATTACAGTAAAATATTTCAGCATAATATTTCCTACAGAAGGCAGATAGATGACAGGCCTGAAAAGAAACAAAATATGTTTGGCTGAAAATAACTCTCACCTTCCACCTTCAACCAGCCCCTCTGCAGCTTTCTCAAGAAAATCTTGAACTCTTTGACTTCCCTTTGGTGCAAGCCCCACAAATTCTAAGGCCTTGACCTACAAAGGCAAAAATAAAAACAAAGCTAACAAACCACTTCCAATATTCTGAGAACAGAAACAATACACAGGTGGCACCCCCCCCCCCCCAAAAAAAAAAAATAATAATAATATAAATAAATAAATAAATAAGAGAATACACAGGGAATAATGAGATATGTGTACCCTGAAAAAAGAAATATAAAAGAGAATATACATGGACTGTCAAATGTCTTGATGCCATACACCACCACTACTGAAGAATGTCAATATTGGGAAGATAATATAAGCAATAAAATGAGGCAGCATATAAACAGATCTTACCATGTTCCTAGTAAGGAAGCGTCCAGCAGCCGTTAGTCGGAAGCTACTTAGTGAGAAGTGACTTGTATCCAAAGGCATGTACCATGGGAGTGGTGAGCCTACGGCAAGATCTTTCTCCCATATAACCTGGGTAGACAAAAAACAAATGTCCCTTTATAACCGGAGTAGATCTTTCTTCCATTTCTAGCAACTTCATATAAAGAGATTCAATAAAGAATAATTATTTACTACTCACCTCAAAGCCTGCTTGTTTCAGAGCTTTAAGACATTGTCCCGTCAACCTGATATCTGGAAGGCCATCACCGAGCTCGATTTCTGCCTGTATCCACGAAATTTTGTTATACTCACAAACGCTTAATAGAAAATCACAAGTAAAATAAACAAATAGAAGGTTTATCAAAATTCTAGCATGTCTAACCTTGATTTTTTGGTGTTCTTGGTTATTGGGATCAAAGGAGTCAGTCATGCACCACTCATATGCAGCAAAATACTGGCCAGGCTTTAATACTCTGTAAATCTCTTTGTAGCATCCAAGCTATTCCAACCAAAAACAAAAGTTAAATCTTTATAAATCAAAGAGGAATATAAAAATCAATATTCAGAAGTAGAAGTAGAAGTGCCATCCAAGCAAAGGGATATGTATCAGCAATTGGAGTTGAGAATGGGTGTTTTAATATAACATACCGCATCCGGTGCATGGCAGGTAGCTTCAATTGCATATACTGCATCAAAAGTATTGTCAGAGAAAGTCATTTTCATAAAGTCAGCCTGCATCATTATGAAACAACAACAGTCAAGAGGTCGTCACCGAAAACAATGTTATCATAAAAATCTACAGTCAAGCAAGTGTTGAAATTATTAATGAAGAATATTACCAGAAGATATAAATGGCAACAAAAAAAAAAAAAAAAGGTGAAAGAATAAGACAGAGGAGTTTCACAACAAGAGAATAAACTTGAACCACATTACAAGTTACAACAAACCTTCACAAAGTTGCAAGTCTTGTCCACTCCTGCAATGCGATTCAGTTCCTGTGGGGCGACAAAAGTTTTCAAGTATCAATGCCATGAAGATAATTAAGCATTTTAAAGGTTCTAAGAGAACAGGAGATAGATTTTGAGACTTCAAAATATGGGAAACCCATATCATGCTTCGTCAAATATCAGTTCAGCATGTTTTTATATTGGCAAATGGATCATCCTGAGGAAACCATCGGTGGATATTGAGAATTAATCAAATCAGATGGTCATGGTCTCAATTGTATTGAGTTATTCTTGTAAAACCAAATACAAAAACTAAATAAATGAACACAACTACTGCTAAAGAACCTCAAAAAATAGAATAAAAACAAAGCATTTACATTTTTATTGCACAGTGAGAGATAATATACCTTTCCTCTTGTTATCTGGTACTCATTGTTGTTCAACCCTGTAACTGACGTTGAGCTGCAAGAAATAACCATAGAAATCATGATTCTCAGGAAAAACTCTCAAAAATAGAAATGCAAAACGTAAAAACAAGTATTGGTACTAATTGCAATACTATCATCGTACTCAAGACTCGACATTATTATTTGTCATAGATATTAACAGAAGCAGGGTGTCAGCCCAACAGGTCTAGTAGCAGTACTCATCAATTGTATACAATAACTTGCATGGAACTCAATCCTAACAACTGAATGCTCTTTACGTTGGTCTAATCAATAATATTATGCCTTAGTCTAATCAATAATATTAGACAGAAAAGTAGAAAACAAATCATCCAACAACTAAATTCAAGCAAAATAATAATGCTCAACTTAAAAATCGTCATACCTAAATCGAGCAATTTCTCTTAGTGGTCCACCAATTCCACATCCTACATCCAACACCTACAGGGACAGTGATTCAAATTACAAATTTGAAATGAACTATTAACTTTAGATCCCCCATTGTTTGGATTACCATGCCATACTGCACAACCAAATGAATAAAACGATACCTTCTGTCCAGGTTTCAGGCCTAGTTGTAAAGCAAGGAAGTGCTCATGTCGCTTGATGCTCTCTCGAAGAGACTCTCCTTTCCATCTGCAACATAGAAAATAATGCTTGTTGTTAGTTTGTATCAGCAGTGCTTTCAGAGACACTGTATACTGCATTGTTTAGGTGTGAAACAAAGAAGGGAAGAAAAGGATACCTGGGTGCAAAATGGAAAGACTCTCCCCAGCCAAACTCATAGAAGCTGGTAACAAGATCATAGTATTTGTTAACCTGAAATTCTCATCAGAAAACTATCCTTCATTAGATGTTCTTGTTTGGACAGACAATCAATTAATTCACTCCCAATAGTAAATCACCAAACTATTACTTATCTTGACTGAATAAGCATCAGATCTTTTTGCATCAAAAAATTTATTATTATTATTGTTTTAAAATCCACCTTGCTAACATAGAAATGATTTTACTTCCCAAAGGTACAGGGAAAGGATGAGGAGTCCTTAGAAGGCCAAGATAAAAATGCCTATAGATATACAACAATATCAAAAAATAAAGATAGCCCTCAACAAAATAAAGCCCTCAAAGGGAGATAAAAAATTCCCTTAAAATAATCTGAAATCACACGAAGCCTAGGGCATGGGCATGACAAAATATATGCAGCTAGCTTCAAGTATAAAAAGGATGAATTGAATCAACATATTGTCAAATGAAGACTACATCACCATGTCAGAGTAATTGGCTTTTCTCTCTTCCTCTTCACCTCCATAACAGACATGATACTTCTCATACCTGAAACATTAAACAGAAACTTTTACCACAATATCACATACACCTCCATTAAACTAACATTATCATGTATGCAATGCCTGAATAAAGTACAACCATTAAGTAATTCTAGATATTTCAAACTACTATCTTATATGCAGTATGCGGCATTAGAAGATCATTAAGATTTATAAATTCAAATGATTTTATGAAATGAAGGAAAAAACTTGTAGCTCCTCAGGATGCCAATTTTCAAGAAAAAATCAGGCCATGCACATCTTATTCAATTCATAAAATGCAAATCCTCTGAGGATGTATTGGGTATCTAGAATCCAAATATTGTGTATTCTAATTCTAGCCTGTCTTGACATTTACTATCACATTATAAGTCTTAATTTATTTGTTTTGTTTGTTGGATGGTTCCAATGTGAAGGTTAGGATTAGGGGACAGAAGATTTGACAAAATTTTATAACTCATCTATGAAACACATTTTGATAAACCCACCATTGGATTCAATAGTCTCCCTATGTAAACCATACATGCAAAAAAACAAGTTGATTCGAGATTAAGAATTGCTTCATCCAAAAATGTGATATTTATATTGATTAGACATATGGTCCCACCATGGATTCATGGACTGAACTTGACAAGCTCCACTACGGAAAGCCTCTCGCTACACAAGTCGCGTGACATTTGTTCAGTCAGGTTGCCAAGGACCTCTCGAGAGCATTAAACATTAAAGGATAGCCCCTAACGATATTGGAAATCAGAAGATAGCAATCTAATGAGGAACTATTCCATAGGATAGGGACAGAGCTCAAGATTTTTCAAGAGAAACCGAAAAATCCAAAGCTAAAGAACTGCTTCATCCATAAAATGTGAGATTTTTTTTTTATTAGAAATATAAGTTTTTGGATCGGATGGCAACCGATCTCAGATCAGCTTGATTTTTGGCATGAATGGTCTATATGGGAAGAATATCTAATCCAACAGTGGATTTCTCAAAATATGCTTCACATATAGAGTTATAAAAACTAATGTCAGAATTTATGTCAAATCTTGTGTCCCCCAATCCTAACCCCCAATGTGATTACCCTATTTCTTCTTCTTCTTCTTGTTTTTTTTAAACATTCTTTCATACATAAAGTTTCGCCCAAGAAGTGATAAAATAACCGCGACCAAGACTTTGAACCATATCTACCAGTTACCCAAACAGAGTATAAACAAGCTTCATGTAAAATGGCAGTGAAAACAATACCAACAATTTTGTGTGTCACAAATTTCATACAAAACTTGGTAGGAAAACTACAGCTGTCTTGACCCCAACACGGATTCAATCCTACCAAATGTTGGGACAAAAAAAATGCCCAAACAAACACATTTCGTCGGCACAAGACAGAAGTACTTCACTCATCCAAGTCCACAGAGCCAGGACCGCGTTACTCTATTCCAATCTCAATACTCCAATCGCAGCCACACAACATTTTGTTTTGCACTGTAAAAATCAGATCTAGCACGATATATTATATATATATTTGTGTGTGTGATTCTGCAGAATAGGAGGGAAATTTGGCAATCATTTTAGAGAGAGAAAGAGATCTGGACAAAATTCTAGAGAGAGAGAGAGACGGGAGTATACTTGTCAACAGCGGAGAGAACTTCGTCTTTCTCAATCTTCCCACCAACACCAGATGCGAGATCCAACGCTCCAGCTTTCGACATCTCTGCGACCGTCGGGAACACGCGAAGATCTAAAAACAAAAAACGAAAAACAGAAACAGAGAAAGCATTAGAATCAATATTTTTTCCATTTCTTCGCAGCAAAATATCGACCAAAACAGCTATCAAAAGCACTTTCGAGCTCAATCAACAAAATGCAGATCATTGACGAACCACAGAGAGAGACAGAGAGTGAGAGAAAGAGATTACGCAGAAAGGAGGCTCGTTGAAGGACCGCAGAAAGGAGAGCTTTACGAGAGAAGAGAGAGGGAAAGAAAGAAAGGAGCCTTTTTTATATATACAAAAATAAAAAATAAAAAAAATGGACGGATATATATGGAAATTAAAGATAAAGAGAGAGGGTGAGAAAATAGAGGAGAGAAAAAGAGGGTGGTGGAGACAGCGCAGGCGGGACGGGAGCGTCTTTTTCATTGACGACGACAAATGAGAACGATGCTTTGTGCTGGCCACGTCAGAAGGTACACGTGAACACGTGGTGAAGGGGACGAAGAAGGAAGGGAGACCAACAAGAGAAAATTCCACTTTGGTGAGTTATTCTTAAAATTGACAGTCAGTTTATAGCAAACTGACGGTGAAAATCTTTTTTTAGTATTGATTTGGTAAGTAGTCACCAGAATGGAATTCTCCCGAACAGGAACCCTGGAAAATTTTGGCTGTGTTGACTGACCTGACCATTCTTTGCCTGACTCATCCCGAGTGGTGTATCAGTCCAGTGCATGGCCCTTTTGTTTTCTGACACAAATGTAAGTGGAGTATATTTTTCTTGGATATGTAGTATCGCAAGTTGGATGTGCCCTCTCGCATTCGTGAATCCGGCTGCCAGAATTTATTAAATAAATTCAAAGGAGATGCAGTCGCATGGTTGGACCGTTGCAATGGATTAATATTGGATTATTACATCATGATTGATGTTGAAATATATGTTATAGGGTAAATTACAATAAGACTCCCTTTAAAATCTGACCATTACAGATACACCTTCTCACGTTTTTAAAATTACGCTGACACCTCCTATTTTACAAAATAAACTACAAAGAGACCCCTCCTATTTTACAAAATAAACTACAAAGAGACCCCTCCTTCTAACTTCCGTCCATTAATCCGTTAAATCATATTCAAATTTTTTCAAAATACCCTAACTACCTTTAGTGGATGATAACTTTCATGTTAAATGCGTACAACTCACCAGTCGAATACTTCATCCAATACTTTTGAATTTTTTAATTATTATTGATAAAGAACTAAAAAATAATATATATATATATATACAGAGGTGATCCCATCAGCACGTGCTGATATAAGTTACATCAACACTATGCATTGGGGGTTGTACCCCTTGCATTGATTCAATGCACCTCACATCTCACTAATGCACAAAGTACAACTCCCAATACAGGTTTTGATATAAAATATATCAGCACGTGATTACCTGATCATCATCCATATATATATATAAGAAAAATGCTAAACACAATTTAAATTTGCTGTCCAACTGATGTGGCAGCTGTCAAATTTGCTGTTTAGAAACAATTATTTATTTAATTAAATTTTTAATTAATTTGCAAAATAAAAAATAAAAAAATTGATTTGCTAAGTTGCCACCTCATTTGAGAAAGTAGATTTGAGTTAAAAAAAAAAAAAAAAAAAAGGGGGCTATGTAGCATTACTCATATGTAGAAATAAATAAAAAGAATTATTACAATGGAGATGCACGTATAGAGGTGGCAACTTGACAAATCAATTTATTTTTTATTTTTACACATCAATTAAATAGATAATTGTTTCTAATGAGCAAATCTGATGACTACCACATCAGTTGGACAGAAATTTAAGCTCTTTGGCATTTTTCTTTTATATATATATAATCTTTTAGTTGTTTATCAATAAAAAAATAAATCAATCAAATGTACTGAATGAATGTGTTGGACTGATGAGTTATATGCATTTAACATGGAAGTTGTCATCCAATAAGGGTAATTAGGGTATTTTAAAAAAAATTGAAAGTGATTTAACGGATTATGGATGGAAATTAGAGAGAGGAGGTCTTAATGTAATTTCAGAAATGTGAGAGGTCTATTTGTAATTGTCAGATTTTAGAAGGGGTCTTAATGTAATTTACCCTATGTTATATTGGACCATTGCAACATGATTGATGTTGAAATGCATGTTTATGTGGGACTTATATTATATGCGCATTATCAAGTACCAATCATAACAGCAGTCTTTTGGGGCCTAAGATGAGCATTTGTGTGCGGCCCCACAATGCGTGCATCTCATGTACCAATCACGATGTGATGGTATGAGATATTTTCTTGTTTGAAGTCAATAGCGCGTGCAATCTCATATACTATAATTACAGTAAAGAGATCAGAGCCGTGCTCTAATTGCTGATTAGCATTCCTCTAAATTCAAATATTTGTCTTTTCCTTTTTTGGCACCTAAAATATCTCAGATTTTTTTTTTTGTTTTGTTATTTTTTTTTTAAAGTTTTTTCTACGTATATATCAATACATATCTAATGGCAAGTATTAATCTACAGAGTTATTGTAAGGAAAAATTTGTCTCTCTTCGAGTTGTTAGTGCTCAGCACTATACCCCTTCACTCCTCCAAATGTTAGATACCCTTTTGAGAGGTTGGTGTGTAGATTAAACTTATGCGTGATTTATGTGTATTAATTCTACTGTCTATTATAAAGTTAAAAATAAAAATAAAGTGTTATTGTGTAGTATTAAAAAAATTATAGCTATTTACACATACTAGTTTAAATATATTTTTTTGGTACATTTTTTTTTTATTATTGAGACCTTTTTTTTTTTTTTTTTTAATTTCCTACTACGACCAAACCACATAGAAGTGAGCTAGACAGTGCTATATTAAGAGCTAATTCTTTTTTCTTTTTCTTTTTTTAATTTCTTGCTACGACCAAACCACACATAAGTAAACTATACAGTGCTATAAAATAACATCATATAACGCATAGAATCTTGAAGGGTGGATCAAGTAGTTTTAGGGCCTCTTAGCAAGCAAGAGGTCTTAGATTCAACTCTCACCACTTTCCTTCAAAGCCACTCCCACAAACTTTGTCATGTAATTATTCGGTTCATGTGGGATGGGAGATCTTATATACTAGAAGGGGTATTAGATAGGTGTAAAGTATCTACTGTATGTGCATTATCAAGTACCAATCGTAACAGCTGTCTTTTGGGGCCTTTGGGGCCTAATATGAGCTACACAGTGTTATATTAAGAGCTAATTCCCTTTTTTTTGTTTCTTTTTTTTTTTTTTTAATTTCCTACTACAACCAAACCACACATAAGTGAGCTACACAGTGCTACCATGCATATAATCTTGAGGGATGGATCAAGTGGTTTTACGGCCTTTTAGCAAGTAAGAGATCTTGAATTCAACTCTCACCACTTCCCTTCAAAGCCACTCCCACAAACTTTGTCATGTAATTGTTCGGTTCATGTGGGATGGGAGATCTTATATACTAGAAGGGGTATTGGACAGGTGTAAAGTATCCACTAGCTGTATGTGCATTATCAAGTACTAATCATAACAGCTGTCTTTTGGAGCCTAAGATAAGCTACACAGTGTTATATTGAGAGCTAATTTCTTTTTCTTTTTTTCTTTTTTTTTTTTTAATTTCCTGCTACGACCAAATCACACATAAGTGAGCTACACAGTGCTACCACGCATACAATCTTGAGGGGTGGATCGAGTGGTTTTAAGGCTTTTTAGCAATTAAGAGGTCTTGGATTCAATTCTTACCACTTCCCTTCAAAGCCACTCCCACAAACTTTGTCCTGTAATTGTTCGGTTCATGTGAGATGGGAGATTTTATATATTAGGAGGGATATTAGACGGGTGTAAAATATCTAGAATCTCACGATATAAAATAAACAAATCATGTAAGGCATGTTGGCAATAAAAAGAAAATGAAATAAAACAAATAATGTCAAAAATATATAAAGACTAAAAAATGGCTAAGAGTTTATTTGACGTTAGAGACTTGTAGAGTAGAGAATGGAAAAGTACCTCTATAAAGTAAAATTACAGCAACACGGCATGATTCAACCAAGATGCGAAGGTGCTATGACATCCTCTTCTTCTTCTCTATTGTCTGATTATTATTATTATTATTATTATTGTATTTTAAAAAAAATGAAATTTCATCACGTGGGGAGTAGCTACATGCGTAGGGAGAAGTTTTGGGGTAGCGAATTTTTTATGTGGCCATATTGAAGACAATTAATTTTACATGCTTCCAATATGAGTGAATATTTCCGCAAATTCACTTCTAATGAAACAAATTGTGGGAATATTGTTTTGCATATAAACACATTTTAAATTATCTACAGTGACTGTCTTAGAAACCAAATCAAACATTCTCAAACTCTGTTTTAACGTATTTGTCAATGGGCGATAGTCCTTGAATTTAATGACATGTCCCCATCTTATAGAGATGTGAGGTTTGCAGAGGTTTTGGTTTTCATTTTGTGTGGGTGTGCATGTACTCTCCTATCATTTGGCTGGAAAGAAAAACCAGGTTTTAATTTTGTAATTTGTATATTTGTATAATACTTATATAAGAAAAGCAAAACTTCTTACAATATTACAAAAGAATATGAAAATTATTCAAATTATTATTTAACGTAAAAACTTACTAACACAAAATTCTAATGGGAAAATTAAAATTACATGTTTTTTACCTTATATAAATGCCAATATATATATATATATATATATATATTTATTTATTTATTTATTTTAATGATAAAAGGAAGTTCATTAAGAAAGCATAAAACTGATATCATGTTGGACTTGGTCCTTGATAATTTTAGGAACTTCCTCCAATCAAATAGAAGTAGCATTTGTGTTACTGGCATGTTTAGCCAGATAGTGAGCTACCTCATTATCCTCCCTATATATATGATTGGAAGTAACAGTGTTGAAATGCCTCCTATCCTCCTTGATGTCTTCGAAGATAAGACCTAAACTAGAGCGGTCTTCCTCCACATTAAGGATATTTTGGACTACCTCAAGACTATCACCCTCCACAATAATTTTTCTCAAACCAATATCCCTAGCAAAAACCAGCCCACCCCGGAAAGCCAAAGCCTCCGCGTATTTGTCTCCTAATGGCCTTGAAAATTTTGTGCCATTGCTGCTATAACCTCCCACTCATCATCCCGAATTACTACTCTTATGCCAGCAACCCTCTTGTCATGTGAGAATGCTCCATCGACGTTGAGTTTGTAGACATCGCTATTTGGAGGACGCCATATCCCAGATCTTTGAGACTCCTGCACCCTCGGCTCAACGATGACTCTTGCTGCTCTAAACTCGCCCAAAAAAGATGAAGCCTACCTGATAACTTCCGTCGGGCTCTTTAAAATCCCATTGAAAATCTTGTCATTCCTTGCTATCCAGATTGCCCATATAAATGCCAATATTTAATTACTAGTATCATGTGCAACGCTACAACGTGTGTGCTTCACTGCTTCCTAAATGCTACAATTATTTTATTTTATTTTTTATGTTTCGTATAAATTTGTTATATACATCACCCCAAATGAAAAAAGGGGTGATGCATATACCTTCATTCTGGTATCACCACTGGATCATGAAAGGTTACGGCTAATAGATTTCATCTCCTTTCTTCCATACTATAAAGATAGACTATTTTTGCTATATTTATTTTATCCCAAAATGTTTGTCCTCAAATAATAAATTTTTTAAACTTTCCTATACTACCCTTTGTTATTTAATAATTACTCTCAACACAGATTCAATACCAAGTAAAAAGGAATACTTTTGGAAAGATGGAGTTTAATAAATGACAAATCAAGACAATGATAATTTTTCTATCGTGGTATCTTAAGATAATTATACCTTTTTATTTTGTGATTTCTTCTATTCGTGGGAGGCTATTTTTGTAACTTTAAGAATGACACCAAATCAAAATTTCATTTTCCTTAATAATTAGAGGTTATAACACGCACATGCACACACAACAACCTAATTGTGCTACTATAATAATGTATGAAAGAAACGTGGATTTATGAGTTGTCAAGATAATGTGTTGGTTAGTTATAAGCAGTTGTAGTGTGTTAAAGATGATGTAACCCTTTATTTTATTATTTCTCTTATTTGTGGAAGGGTATTTTTATATAACTTTGAGAAGTGGAGATCTGTCTACTTAAAAAAAAAAAAAGGGACAGACATCATTCTTAATAGGCAGAAGCCCAGAAGATCGAGGTGATGGCCTACCAGAACCATTGAGCACAACACTTAATTGGGCCCGATCCATGAACACCTCCAAGACTTGAACCTGAGCTGCCTTAAGCCCAGCGCACAAACCGAGTCCCTCCACTACGGCAAACATGGGCTCCACAACAAGGCCTGTCGACTCTTTGGCTAATAATTTATGACTGTAAAATGACCGAGTTTGCTCGACTAAAGTTATATTGTCATAACACTTTCTCTCTCTCTTTTTTCTTTTTTTTTTTTTTGCCTGCTTGCTTGCTGCTAAAGATATTCAAGTTATAACTCATTCAACCCAGTGGGTTGGTCTAGTGGTTGGGCATTTGACCTCAAAATAATCGTCTCGAGTGAAGGTGAAAGATCCCAAGTTCGAATCCTAACACTTTGGAAAAAATCTCTAGGCTAGCGATTTATCATTGTCCACCCATCGCGACAGTAATTAGTCCCTTGATTGTTAGCTTTGGGGATATACTAAGTCAAAGACCAAAAAAAAAGTTACAACTCATTCAGTCATTCCTTAAAGAAGTGAGCCAAACTCAAATAAGATGTAAGAGGGCGGCTATTGCAATCCTTCAACTTTATTTGTAAACCCTACTTCTTTTCACTTTATAAGGTTTTATAAAAAAAATATAAAATGTTTTTATGAAAACTGATTGAGTTACCCACTAAAAAACATCATTTTAAATAACTTTGTGAAAAAAGAAAACTTTTCCAAAATCTATCGTTTATGCAGATTTTTTGGCCATTTATAATTTTCGTTTTTGTAAAAATGAAATGGAGTGTAAATGGCCAAAAAGCGCTCTTAAATGACGGATTTTGAAAAAATTTTCTCTTACAAAATAGTTAAAAATAGTGTTTTCTATTGGACAACGTCGTTAATTTTCATAAGAACTTTTTATATCTTTCATAAAATCTTGAAAACTAAAAATAAGTGTAATTTACAAATAAAATTTAGGGGTTGTAATAACCGCCCTCAAGATATAAAGCTTGTTTACAAAACGAGTTGAGCATGAGCAAAGGCCTACTGGGTTCAATAGTCTCGCAAGTCGCAAGTCTATGCTTGAAAGTTTACATATTTGGCTTAGGATAAGAATACGGCATTTGCTTAGAGATAGTTTAGATATATTTATATGTAGTTGTGATAGCTCTTTCTAATTTATAGTTGAATTTGGTTTTGATTGAATCCTTTGCATTCAAAACTTATTGTTGATTTGTTGGCATTCATTCGAGGTTCTTTTTAAATCTTCAATAATGACTAATATATTTTCTTATGTTATGGCTAGCATTTTTTTTTTTTTTTGGGAGTACTATTTAATTTTATCTGTAGTTCAGTCAGCAACATCATTTTATTATGTAAACAAGAAAATGGATTGTAAGTTATTTATTTATTTTATTTTATTTTATTTATATAAATATTTTTTGAAAAGTTTTTTTTTAAAAAATATTTTTTGCTCCATCAATAGGGTTCCATCACTTTATGTGCAAAATGTTCATATTAAAATCTAAACATTTTCATGGATTGAAATTATTCTCGAATATTTCAAACTTATTCAAACTTTTTTCATCAAGCAAATAAAAATCAAATTATTTCTCATATTTCAATAATTATCGAGTTATTTTTGAAATCTTGAACATTAAATATAAATTTTAAATAATTTTTGAAATTATTGAACTATCCTAATTCTTAAAGAATAATAACTACATCTTTCTTAATTAGTTAATTACGTTTGTTTTCTTATTCACAACTATTTGATAACTTTTCTCAACATTATTTTTAATTTCTTGCGAATTATTTTTATGCCAAATAATTCTTGAATTTTAAATCTATAACTAAGATTGGCATACAAAGTTTTTATTGAAAAATGTCACATGATTGAATTTAGTGTGCCAATTGAAATTTGAAGTTTTCTTTCATTTAATTATGTTTAACCTATATTTTCTATCAAGTTCATTAGCATTTGTGGGTTTATCAAAACAATTTTTTGTTAAATCTATACCAATAAGATGGTTTTAATGTGATAAATCTATACTACCTATAAAAGGTTGAATCTTATAAAAACTTTTGAACGACCAATATATCCTTATTTAAAAAAAAAAAATACATATCTACTATTTTTTTAATTGAAACACATAGTAAACGTTCTTATCATTTGGTAATAAATGAAAGTTAGATTTTAACTCAAACTCTTTACAAATTAAAGTTAAATTCTTACTCAAATTCTTTAAAAAAAATATGTACTTTTAAATTTTAAACTTTATCTTTTATGAAAAAAATATAAAATCTTAATATATTTATTATTTTGTATAACTAATATTATTTAAAAATATTCACATGCACGTGTGCTATATCTAGTAAGATAAAGTAACTGGATTTGTACGTCTAAAATAGCTTAAAAATAAGAGAGCCTATAAAAAAAAAAAAAAGGATGATGTTCACTTGGCAGTTGGCAGCCTTGCCCGAGCCAATTTTTGGAAAATTATAGAGTAGTCCGGTTACAAATAAATAATTACAATTAATAGTATTTTTAGTTAAGTTAATAATCATTTACTACAAAGTTAGTAGTCATTTGTATTGAACTTACCCTGGGCGAATCTATAATTCCTCCCTTTTCTTTTGGCAGCGTTATTGCCCTATCAATTTTTGTTGCTTCCACACCTCTCAAAATTTTAAAGCAGTTGAAAGACAAGTCTGCCCTTTTTAAGTCAAAAGAGATGAAAAGAAGAAAAATGATGTGGAGGAGGAAAAACAAAAGATAGAAGAGAGAAAAAGGAGGAAGGGAGGAAAGAAATCAAGAATGGGAGTCGGCCATGGCTGCCGCCTTCAAGTCCAGCGGTGGGTTGTCGACAAAGAGAGGAACAGAGAGAAGATAGAGAAATAAGAGAAGTGCTACAGACAAAGAAGGCAACTGCTCCAATCCGGTCTCCTCTACACATCATAAATCTCACCTGCTGTCTGCTACCCAAACATCCATCTGTCTTCCCCAATTAACCATCTGATAACTGCAAGTCCACCACCATCGTGACACCCTTCTCAACCCACTACCATAGTTGCTTCTCCATCTTCCTTTAAGCACTCTCATCTTCCGACAACTACCTACAGGCCTTCGCCTGATCCCAAGCCATCGCCATCAACCCCAAAAACTCCTCTGCTCAGCCACCATCAAACCCAAAATAAACCCATCATTCTCCACCTTCAAGCGACCTCCTAAAGACCTAAACCCATTTCAAAAAACACTTCAATATACCCGACGCTACAAGTCTCCCCCTTCCCGATCTGAATGACCCCCCTTCCTTTCTCATCCCTTCTCCTCTTTCCCCTTCTCTCTTGTTAATATGTTGTTTCACAAGAAAAGACTATGGTGACACCACATTCTTCTCTTGCAATTTTATCTTTCTGGTCATTTGGCCATGGCTTCTTGTTTGAAGTTGGGAAATAGTGCAGCACTGCAGCCGTTTGTAACACCCCAAACCGCTGAGGAGAGGTAGCTGAGCAGTGAGCTGAATCACCAAAACCACTGAGGCGATCTTATGCCTTGAAGGAACACTCAATAATTTCTCTCCTGAGAGGGAGGCAAAAAGTGGTCTTTCGACGGCGGCCCGTTCAATCGACTAACCTGGTGGTAGCTTTTTTTCTTTCGGTGTCTTCCCTCATCTATCAGAATGAGATAGTACTATGCCCATACACAATACTAACTCACCTTGATCTAGCATATACGTCGCTTTTTCAGCGGCAACTGACCGAGCCGCATCCTATACTGCGCTCGATGTGGTGGCTAACTTTGATACCAAATGATATGGGTAGAAGTTACCCTTGAAAACCGACTTGCAAGGGTCTCGCCCAAGAGCTAATACACATGGTCAAGCCTATATTTAACCGATTGTGAGATAGTAGGAGAGTAACAACCCCCACATAAGATTATCCATAAACATCATCACCCTCGTCATCGCAACAAGAAAAAACCCAAAAATAAAATGTAAAAAAGGCCAGTACCCCTCAAGTGTCCTCTCCCACTTGCCGAGAATTTTCGTCGGAGTTGGGAAGTTTGTTCCTGTGATGGGATGCTGTGGAGTGCTCAACTTCTTCCACCCCAAGCTCATGATCTTCTAAAACTAAATCCATACAAAAACTCATAAAAATCTCGTGCTAAGGCTCTTTCCCTTCGCCAAGAATATTGAAGGTGAAATGCACCGCAGACCTCTGCAAATCTCTCGCCCCAAATCATATGTTTGGGTCTTCATTTTCGCTGCGAATTGAATTCGGTGCCGATGAGTGATGCGGTGGTGACGGAGAAGTTTGATTTGAGGATGATGATGAGGGCAGTGGAAGAGTTTGAGGTGACACATTTGGCAGTGGCGATGACGAGTTAGACTTAATGGCCGGAGAAGATGACCGCTAAATGTTGAGGGTGATTGGTGAGAACACCCTCTGGCGGTGATCTCTCTTTGCTCCCTTCCGAAAGGACTCGGCTGATTTGGGTCTCTTGGGTGGCTTGTTGCTTAAAGGGTAGTTGTGTCATTAAATGGGATTGAAATAAAAAGGGGGTGGGGGAGGGCAACTGCGGAGTGCGAATAGCGCTGCCCATCTTTATTGATTTTTTTCTTTTTCCCCATTGACCCAAACTGGTAAGAAGAAGAAGAAGAAGAAGAAGAAGAATACGATACCAGTCTTTGACAAAGTGTGTGCATATTCATAGCAAGCCTCGCCATTGCGTAATCTTACAACACCACGACACAAGGCGATAGCTCCAAAGATCACACCAGATTGAAGTAGAGTTTGAGAAGATCCAACTTCAATTCATCTACCCCAGTATGTTTAATTCTTCCTTTTCCCCCACTCTTCCCCTATATATATATATATATTTGATTAATGGATGGTAGAAGTTGTTAATTAGTGTGTAATTTTAAAGTTAAATATATATAGATATATATTTTGTTTTTGTCAAAAGAAAACATTAGCCCTTTTGCTTGGTTGCTGAGAAACCTGAGGAAAATAAGGGAAAATAAGTTTTGTGATATTCTGCTTGTTGTGTTTAGGTTTCTGAAATACGGGCTAAGTTGAGGAAAAAAATTGAATTCAGGCGTAGAGTGATAAGATATAAGGCTTTTTTTTTATTATTTTTATTTTAAAAAATATATATATATATATATATATATATATATATATATATATATATATATATATATATATTTGAAAAGCTAATCGAAGTAACATTTTGTTCCCGTAAGATTTAAGAGAAAAAAAGCATCAATGAAGATATCATTTCCCTTCGAAATAGTTGTGGCCTGTTTTTGCTTGTTTCGATAAATTACGTTTGTCCTGTTTAATGAAGATTTTGTTCCTTGTAATGGAGAAAACAATTGAGGACAAGATGAGGGGAAATGCTTAAGGTGGTTTGGTCATGTGCAACGAAGACCTATGAATGCACCTGCACCCATATAGAAGGATAACTTGATTCAAGTCAAAGGCTTTAGAAAGACAAGAGCAAAGTCCAAAATTATGTGGTTAGTGGTGGTGAGGAAGGACTGGTGTGCCAAGGATTTAACAAAGAATACGACCATTGATAGAACCGAATGGCGTAAAAGGATTTATGTTGCCGATCCTATTTAGTTGGGATCAAGGCTTTGTTGAGTTGAGTGTAGTTGAATTGCTGTGTGGAACAAACATTAAATTAGATAATTTAATAGTGGAAGTTGAAAAATCAGGAGTGGAATTAGGGGTACACAAGTAGAATTTATACATTGTTGAGATGCATTTAATCTGCACTCTTTTTTTGTCTCCAACCATCTTTGCTTATTTGCTGAATGATTTGTATTTGTGAAATAAACTCTTGGTGATCTTTCTGCATTTGATTATCGCAGTCAGTGAAACAGAAAAATTATTGAGAATTGAACCTTTGGACAGGACAGATTGCTCTTAATTGGGAACTTCACTGAGCTTGAAATGGACAATGATGATGATTTCACTTTTTGTCAGGCAAGTTTGAAATATGCATGTTAAGAGTGATCTTACAGTTTCAGGATTTTGTATTGTTAAAATAAGCTCTATTCTGTATGAATTTATTTATATATTATTTTATTTTATTTTTGTTATTTATGATATATGTGAACTTCAAGACTAACAGTTTTTTATTTAGGTTGGTTTACCTGCCAACCAAGATGGTTTTGAGGCACAGAAACTTGTGCCCGAAATTGGTGGCATCACTATAAAAGATGAGATCTCAAATGGCTTCGCTAGTAATCAGAGTAGCGGTTTTCTGTGGAAAGATAAGTTACCATATGATACCACCTCGAAGAAGGAGGAAACAATTAGTTCTTTGTCTTTTAATGTTTTTGATGCATCTTCTTCAAAACAATCGAGTGGATTGCCAAGACAAGCATCATCAGAAAATGTTGAAAATTCAGTTAAGGTTTCACAAGAACAGAAGACTGCTGCAAGGAAGCCTGCACCGTTACCATATGATACCACCTCGAAGAAGGAGGAAACAATTGGTTCTTTGTCTTTTAATGTTATCGATACATCTTCTTCAAAACAATCGAGTGGATTGCCAAGACAAGCATCATCAGAAAATGTTGAAAATTCAGTTAAGGTTTCACAAGAACAGAAGACTGCTGCAAGGAAGCCTGCACCCCGGGCCAAGGTTCCTTTTGAGAAGGGCTATAGCCCAATGGACTGGCTTAAGCTTACTCGAACACATCCTGACCTTGCAGGTAGTATCCAATTTCAAGAGGGGTTTTGTTTCAAATTATAAATCATAATCGATAATTACACAACATCCTTAAAATGCAAAAGTTTTGTGATGTTATTACATCAGTATATCTCTGAGATAACAGTTAATCACATAAGAGGTTATTAAGAACATAGAACCTAGTGTTTAGTATGACCATGAGGCTCTTTTGGTGTTTTTGCCTCTGCTTTCTTTGTAATTGTCTTGATTATAATAAGTTCTAATGCAATATTCTTGATGCTTTATGTCATGAGAGAGAGTAATGAGGAAAGAAGTAATCTACTCAACTAGACAAATTTTTATCCCAACTTCTTGGAAATTGGGATTGGCTACATGAGTCCTTATCCACCATTTAGGTCTTTCTAAGGCCATTTCGTTGCGCATGATTAATTGTCCTTTTTTTATAAGACATGACTAATGATATTTAACAGCCAACTTTCTCTCATGTTGTCTTCAATTCTTATGGTGCATATATTTCTTATTCCATCCCTTTCTTACTTGTCACTCACCCATCTTGACATTTCATTTTGATAATGTGCATTGTATGAACATGTTGATTCTTGATTGGTCAACAGTTTGGACATGGTATTAAATTTCCAACTGTATTTTCCCCCAAAATGTACAAACTGTCTGTAATATTTACATTTCTTAGGAAAGAAAAATCACACCTGAATGTAATTTCAAAATGCCCTAGTTTCCGCCAGATGGCATGTTTTGACTGAAATGACTTTGATTCAACTAAAACATTTCAGTGCATGTTGAGGAGAGCTGTATAAAAAGAATTTATAAAAGCTTCTTTAAAAAAATAAAAAGAATTTATAAAAGATATCTAAGGGACAATAGATTCATGTGTAATTGTGTAACTTGTCAATATTTGCAAATCAAATTATATGCTTGGAGGGATTCTAACTTGGTACTTGGTACTATATCTTCTAGAAAATTTTTTCAAGGTATTCTCTTTGCATTAAATTCATATATTTGCTTTGATTATACTAGATTTATAGATCTCGTGAAATATAATGTAAATTTACGTTTGTGTATTATGTGATTACGTAATTTTATGTGATAATTTAAATTGCTTAGTTTGGTGGTGTTCTCATGGTATATTTAAACATACTTACAAGGTATTCTACTTGAATTTATGCTGTGGATGTTTGATTGTATATGGATTTCAAATAACTGCATGTGTATGTTTTTGTCTATATATATGTATGTGTTTGTGTGTGTGCGCGCGCGCGCGTGTGCATGTGTGCTGTGTATGTATGCTATATTTCTATCATTCTTTCACATGGTTGGAACACTTTAAAATACTTCATTACATTATTTACTCATTATCTGGACTTTAAAGAATGCTAGTTATTATTCAGAGAGGTCGTTGTTTAGGGAAGTGCCTTCCAGTGTGGTTTTGCACTAGTCTCTTCCAATTTGGGTGGATGTATAGGCCTCTGGCATACCCAATTAATTATTTAGTAGACTTGTTTATGCATCTTAATACGTTCTGTTATTGACTTGCATTTTCATTTCAAGGCCAACTGAAACAATACACCTAAATGAAATTTCTAATTTGATTCTGTGCCATGACAATGTGGTGCTCACTATCCCCCCCTCCCCCCGCCCCTCGCCCGCACGGGCTTCCCTTTCTCTTGTTATCTGGGAAATTAGGGACATATTCTGTTGAAAAAATTTCTTTGCTTGAAACTAGATAGCACTGGTGTGCTATGGGGTTACTGTGCACCTTGCTTGCCCATATTGTGAACCTTCCCAAACTACCCCAGTGAATGCACTGGCATGTGTTTATTACTATTCAATTGCTATTAAGAGGTTGGTTGGTTTTGCATGATATTATGAATTAATAAAGTAAAATTCGGTTTGTTACAATGTCTTCTATGTGACAATTGTGATACTAATCATTGTTTGCTTCTTCATTATATGAATTGTGATTCAGGATTAAAGGGACAGTCGAATAAGAGGCTTATTTCTATGAATGAAGTTAAACAACACCAAACAGAAGGTTCCATGTGGACTGTTCTAAAAGGTCGTGTGTACAATTTATCTCCGTACATGAAATTTCACCCGGGAGGTATTTATTCTTCTCAGGTTTCAATCCTCAGTGGAGCAAATTGTTTATTCTTCAATAAATATTTAAGCTTTAATGAGATTAGTAGTCATTTTTGTCAAGTGGTAGCAGTTGTTTTTCCTGTTACTGATGTGGTTATTAGTTTCACTTTTTCCGTTTGTTATTTCCAAATTGTTGATGAATAATATTTATGTTGTTATACATGTTTCAGTGAGTTACTGATAGAACAAGAAAACCTGTGAAGATGCTTTGTGGGATTATTAGTTCTAACTTCTAAGTGTTGTGTGTTAGGGTCATAGCCTAAGTCTTCAGGACCCGTAGTACTTTCTTTTAATAGGTGTCAAGTATTGTAGGAATTCTAATTTTATTTTCGAAGTTTCATTGACATAAAAGCCTATACCCTACCTCCAATTTTCATTATAATATATATATATATATATGTGTGTGTGTGTGTGTGTGTGTGTGTGTGTGTGTGTGTTTTGTTTATGCATAATTTTTTGTTGCTTTACAAAGCAGTAGTGTACTTGCTCAAAAGATCATCGATCACTTAATATTATTGGTTTCTTTGGAGTTGTTCTGTTTACTGTGGTCACAAGGTTGTGTCTCTTATTAGTACAGTGTTGTGACTGAGGATTATAAATGATTATAGAAACATGACATCATAAAAAACAGCATGAGTATTAATGGTTGCTTTGTCAAGTATGCAACTAAGCAGACAATATAAACTTTTTTACATAAAAAATCCTTAGTTAATTTTTAAATTTTCTGAGCATGCAAGCGTGGTTTTATAGCAAAGACTTGAGCATCCATTGTAACATTTCTTATATTATGACTGCTAGATGAAAGCAAGGGGTGTTCATTTCTTGGAGAAAATTCTTTTTTTTTTTTTTTTTGTTGAAGGATTTATGCATTTTTTTTGGAAGAAAGCAAAACAGTAAAACAGTTAAAAGAATGTAGCACACAAATATAGATTTTGACAGGGGGAATTCTCTACCTACAATACACACACACACACACACACAAATATATATATATATATATATATTATTATTATTATTATTATTATGTCATTGTTCAAAATCCCAGCCTTGGTAGCTGAGAGGTTGGAGAAGATACAGCAAGATTTTCTATGGGAAGGGATGGAGGGGGAGAAAGAGATTTATTTGGTAAATTGGAGGACCATTTGCTTGCCTAAGGCAGGTGGAGGATTGGGGTTCAGGCCACTGACTCTGTTCAACCAAGCCTTATTAACCAAGTGGCTATGGTGTTTTGTTGTAGAGCAAAGGGCATTGTGGCAATTGTTGATTAGATGGAAATTTGGTATTCCACAGGAGGGCTGGTGGTCTAGGACTCCGAGGGGCATGTATGGGGTGGGTGTGTGGAAGGCTATCAAGTGGGGGCTTGATTTGTTTGTTGAGGGTATTGGGTTTAATCCGGGAGATGTAAGCAGGGTGAGGTTGTGGTTAGACTGTTGGTGTGAAGATACTCCGTTGGCAGTTGAGTTTCAGCAAATGTTTCAGATTGCTAGAAACCAGCAGGCTCGGGTAGCAGAGATTATGCTCAATGGGGAGAGGTAGGATCTGTGGTGTGGAGCCTAGACTTGATTCAGGATCTGCATGGTTGGGAGGTGGAAAGAGCTATTTTGCTTTTAGAAAATTTGAGTTTGGTGGAGCTTTGGCAAGATGTGGAGGATCGCTTAGTTTGGAGGAGGGATAGGAATGGCAAGTTTACGGTCAAGAATGTTTTTCATACACTGTACAGATTAGATACGAGGGATTTTCCAGCCACGAGAATTTGGAACACTAAGGTTCCTTCCAAGATTGCCTTCTTTGTATGTACAGCAGTACATGGGAAATGTCTTACTCTTGATGTCTTACAAAAAAGAGGTTATAAAATGGTTAATTGGTGCATCATGTGCAAACGTAATGAGGAAACCATTGATATTTTGCTTCACTGCCCTGTCGCTTCAGAACTGTGGTCGTCTTGCTTCAATATTTTTGGACTCATGTGGGTTATGCCTGAATCAATGCTGGGAGTGTTGGAGGGTTGGTATTGCAGAAGCAAATGGAAGGAGCAGAAATTAATTTGGGCAATGGTTCCACATGCTATAAGCTGGGTTTTGTGGAAGGAACGAAATAGAAGGACTTTTGAAGGGAAGGAAAACCCAATACAGAGATTACAACATCATTTTTTTGGTTTCCTATTCGAGTGGGGACACTCGATTTTTTTGACCAATGAGCTGAGTTACACTGAATTTTTGGCTGCATTAAAACTGTAGATTGGAGTATGGCGAGTTTTGGTAGTTCTCTTTTAGTTGAGTGCGTTTTCTGTATACAGCCTGTGTACATGGTTTCCATTTTAATAAAAGAATTTATCTTATTAAAAAAAAGTTATTATTATTTTTTATTTCTTGGTTTCTATGGCTTAGTGAAGTGCATGTATGATATTTAAGAAAAGACTATGTCCTCTCTTCCATCTCTCTTTTTTTTTTTTAATTTTGTTTTTTGTTTTGGGGGGGAATTATGAATGCCTGTAAATTGGCAATTTGTTTATTGCATACTGAAATGTCAGTGACCAATGTGCGGTTGGAGCGCTGATCCTGCTATACTATTTAGACTGTCATAACCGTTATTTCTTCTATTTTCTTTTTCCTTCAGATTTCTGTGAGATTTTACTCCAATTGGTGATTTCTTGTCTTATCTTTTCTAGTCACTCCATCAATCTGTCATAGTATCTTATCTTGTCTAGGCTTATATAGAGATCTGGTTTCTGAGTCCTCTACCATTTTATGTAGAGATCTGGCATTGTCATTCTGTTATAGAATATTTGTTTTGTTGGAATGTGTCTGACACATAAATATCTCAAAGAACATGCCCACATTTCTATAGCAACATCCTTGTCAATGTTTCCTTTTCCCCCTATTTGTGGATATATTATTGAATGTGGTCCCTTTGAGCTTTCCATATAATCCACACCCACGTACACACACACTAATTTCCTGCTAAATGGCATACATTAAGGAATTTCATCTTCTATTTGAGCAATCAATTAATTGAAATTATGTAAGAGTATGGGGAAAAAATGATCCAAGGTTATTAGTATCGAGGATGTTGATAAATATGGAGATACTAGTACAGTTCTTTTCTAAAGATAGGAATTGGATACAATGTATTACCATCATCATCATTTTACATTTGCATTCTTTTGCCATAACTTGGCCATCGCCAAAAAAAAAAAAAATTTATTCTGTTAAAGCATGAAATTCTTTTTATTTATTTATTTACCAACTCTGTCCATACCCTATTTTACATTCCTCTTCCCTCACATCCAGCATATCTCAATTGTCTTCCCTAATGTTAACCAACTAGGGTTGTTCTTAATTCTTCTTGTGGTTTCATACCAGTTAGGAATTATAACTTTTCTTTCTCAAGTCTTATCTTACCTATTTTATAAACATGTGGTTTCTAGGTTACCCAGCATTCTGCATTGTTTGGCATGGGCTGCAGGGATGGTTTAGTTGCTGTTTTGTAGAGTTCTCCATGTAGTTTGATTGAAATTGATGGTCTCATAGAACCTTTGATGCACATTTCTTGGCCTTTGAGCATCCCTCTCAATATATCCCTCAAAAAGAATGTGATTGAGGTATCATAACTGGTGTTTTTGTGATATCTACTCATTATTAATCTTACTATCATTTAATCATGACTGTTGATCTGATTGGAGATTCATCTGACATCCCATGTGGGTTGTCTTGTTGAATAGTCTTTTGTTGTTCTTGGTCTGGACAAATTTTCTTTTCAAATCATTTTCAAATAAGAATGGAGAAATATACCAAATTTGTACTAAAAGTAGTGCAAACCAGTCTAGCTTATGTCATTGTTAGTGTTTATTTTCCCACAATTGTGAAACATCATAAACTTATCATTTTAGTTAAAGCCTTTTGATGCTAATGCAGCATCTCCAAGTTTTAACTCCCGCAGCTTAATGGTGGAATCTGTTACAAGAGTATGTATAGTGCTATCACTAAAATTGTGCTCGTCAGGAATGCATAGTTTATTTTGAGAGCTACTATATGGTGTCTTAATGTGTATCCATTGTATTCTAATCTCACTTTAGAGTTCTTTACACATCTCATCTAGTACAAGATGATTGAGATGACTATTTGTTGTTGCAGGTGTTGATATGCTAATGAAAGGAGTGGGAAAAGACTGCACATCTTTATTCAGTATCCTTTGCTGGACTGTACTTCTGGTTAAGTGTTCAATGTTTAGTGATGTTTCTTGCTGTCCATCCCTTACGATTGGCTTAGTTTTTTTTTGGGAAAACCATGAGTTTGAGCACCCACACCAACCTTTTGGTACATGTGGCTTGCCTAGGAGGGATATATCATGGCCAAAATTAGGATGATCAGATGATTTTAGGGAAATTTTAATTTACACTCACTTGGCAGAATTGTGAAGGCATTAATCAAATCAAATGGTCCAAAATCATCTGATCATTATTCAAGGCCAGGAATAACACTTTGTGAGTCTAGCACCAATAAGTTAATGCCACTTGTTTGCGTAAGGTGCTTGCAAAACCACGCTTTAAGTCAGGGGCTTAGATGCAAGTTGCTCCCTTTTCAGTTTGATACACAACAATTGCAATCCTTATACTTCATTCAGACAAATACCACGCTTGGGTGAATGCTGAATTTTTATTGGAGAAGTGCCTTGTGGGAACCCTAGATGATAGCCAATGAACTGCAGTGACATTTGAGTAATCAATAAGTGGTTCGCCTGACCCATTCATCACACCAAGCAGATTGGGCTCAACATATTTTCTTTCTTCTTTTTTATTTTTTATTTTACGAAGTGTAAGGTGTATGAGCTTAGCTTAACAAAATTGTTAACTTCTTATACCTTCTCAGAAAAAGGTTTATATATATGATTTTGTATGAGAGTGACAATGGGGATGATGTTGTACATCTGAACATAATTATTGCCATAATCAATGTAATTTGAATCATTTATTTTAGCTCCTGTTTGGATGTTGCACTAATCTCTATTTGATTTATTTATTTATTATTATTATTATTATTTATTTATTTTTTTTGGTAAGGAAAGTTTTGAGGCAGAGGGGTCGCTAGCTTCCTAGCTAGGGGCTAGGGCACAAGGTTATTGGCAGCCTATGGAATATGATTAATGCTAGTTTTTCTATTTACCTGACTGTCGCTTCCCAGCTGCGAAAATGGGGGTGTCTACACTGACTAAGGTGTTCAACACGTCTAACACAAATATGGTCATTTCTGCATTGATTTTGCATGATTTTGACGCATCAATAAAATGACTTGGCACATTATTTGGGTTTGATGTGGAAAATTATTGGGTGGAAATAGTAGTTCCTTTTGCAACAACATTGCTCATGATTATTTTGGAATGCTATGGAAAGATTACCTGATTAATTAGTAGGGCTCGTTTGGTGGCTGGAAATAGCGGTTCCTTTAGGGTGTGTTTGGTTGCCTCAATAAATTTGTGTGGGTCCATTTGTATTTGTAAAGAAATCTAAGGTACAAATCTATCTGTCTTGAAGACAGCTATAGGAGAAAAAAAATGTTTGATCAATCCCCAAAGTTGATGGTATAAGAAAAATTTTAAGAATTCATGAACTGCCCATTTCTGATGACTTCCTGTCATTGATGATGACTGCCACTCGCTTGAATTTTTCCATTTACAGTAACAGATTTGTTCACATAATTATGTGAAAAACACAATGAAACAATTCAAATATCTCACCAGGACAACCAAACAAGTCCTTATTCATTGTTCTTGGGTTTCAGTAATGCACAACCTTGCATCTTTCGGGTCACAGAGCTCTTCCCATCTATTATCTACTATATACCCTCTTTCTATTAAACACCATTTTTGATCTACTAATCCCACAATAAGTCAAATCACAGTAGTACAGAACAGTAAAGAGTTCATACATAAATAGAAGTAGAACATGTGCCTCATCAACAGTCCAATTTACGAAAGCAGGATTAAATGACCGTTGCAAAATCTCTACATAATTCAAAATACCTCATCATCCCTAAGTAGTTTGGTGATAATAGCACACACATCTAAGAGATGGGGAGGACCCTAACTTGATCAAGGATAGGGCCACAAAGAGACCCAAAGTCATCAACCCTTGTGTGGTAGAAAGAGCTGTAGAATGTAATTCTGGTCCTGATTGAAGTTGCTTTAAACTTGAAACTAACGGTCTTGAATCCGCCCTTTCCGTGGGATTTGTAGGGGACTTTCATGGTGTCATTGGCGGCGAAAGCTTCAACCATCATGGCTCCATGGCAGCCGTTCTTTGCATCTCCTATGCTGAATGTGAGATTGTAGAATTTGTTGGGAACTGTCCTAAGGATTTGTGCAATGGCACTTTCCCTCCCTGCAACAAGTTCAACTGCAGCAAGGCCGAAGGGGACATTGAAGTGCTTTGAATCAATGAACTTCACAGCTTTAAGTGATTCAATCATCCAGCCGGGAAGTGGGGATGTGAGATCTTCCTGTTTGGGAGGGAGAAGGACACCATTGGAAGTGTTCACTAAACGATGAGGACCCTCCTCAAAGCCACCATTCTTGGCCAAGTTATCTGCAAGAAATCATTAGTAGTTATTGATCAAAGTCATCAAACCCTGAAATTTATGCCTAGGATTGAAGAATAAAAGGCAGAATCCCAGACAGGAAACTTCATCATTTTTAACTAAGCTACCTTCGTGGGATTGTTTAGGATATTTCTACATGAATAATGAATTTGTTATGAAGAAGAAGGCACAATACAGTAGATACAATTACAGAGACAATTTCAGATTAGGTTACAGATCACATCATAGAGATGAATAATCAGCCCAATTGCCTATAATCCTATATCTGAAATAACGACTGTGTGTATGGACAGCAGCTGAAACCAATGACCAAGTATACCTTGGAAACTATAAGAACAGAGGAACCCAGATTGTAGACTAACAAAGAAAATCCGTATCACAAATCAAACATAGCAAACTTGATTGAAGGCATATACATAAACGTACATTTGGAGAAGCAAGAGGGAGAACCCCAGAGAATATCTAAGACCACAGTAATATAGCAAAAAGGTTTTGATTCATACCACAGACAGAACAGAGAATTATACATCAACACCCAATTGCCTACTTATGAAAAATCGATGAGTAATTGGACGGTGCAGATTGTTTGATGTGTTGTATACTTGTATACTGAACAACATCCTAGGGTGATGAAAGATTAACAGAGAAACCCAGATACAGAATCATCCAAAGTATTACACAAATTTCATATAAATTGAAATAAGGAAGCATATAATAACCACATATTCATAACCAACATCATAGGGAGCATAGGCAAACAGATCACAAAATAACAGGGAAACCCATATTCAAAATCATCCAAAGTATTGTAGGAAACAAGAATACACATATTCATATCAAAAAATAAGAAAGCATACGACACATAGTAAAATATTACCTTTTGTTGGCATTGGAGGGAAGAGCTCTTTGATAGCAACTGCATCCAAAAGGGGTCCACAAGCAGGATCCTCTTGAACCCCAGGATTGTGGAATGTCACCTTAGCAACATTAGAAGTGGCTCTAAATCCCCAAGCATAAGTGTCACCTCCATTACTGCTATACAGTGTCTGCAGAGGAAGGTCCCCACTCTGTGGAGGTACTGAGACTCTCAACACCTCATCTTGTGCACAAGTTCTTGATGCTCCAAATGTTAATGCATAGAGAGAGCCTGGTTTTACTGGTATGGTTTGAGAGATTGAGGCATCATTCCCAAGCCTTACGGCATGGATGCCGTGGGCGACAGCGAAGTACATTCCGCCGGGCTGTGGCCCACCAGAGATGTACTCGACGAGGCCGTTGATTTCCCATTTGGGTAGTGAGTGTTTTCCCTGGAGTACTGTTTTCTTGAGGTCAGTTCGTTTTGGTGGTTCTTCAAAGTTGCCATTTGGGAGTAGTCCTGAAGAAAGAAGCAGAGCAATATGCAATGAGAATGGGAGACTTAAAAGGGAAAATAAATAATAATGTGTTTAAGATAGATCTCCCTCTCCCTCCCTCCCTCCCTTCGCCCCCCCCTTTCTCTCTCTCTCTCACACATACACACACACACACACACACACACGCAAAAGGCCAAATGTTTTAACAGATCTCTGTAACAGTGAGCTAATAGCAAAAAGATTGTAACAGTGAGAAGAAGTGAAAATCTTTTAATGATTAAGAGTGAGAGAGCTATTAACATAAAGATGCACACACAGCAAACAGTGTAGACATGAGCAAACATCCAAAATACCAAATCAGATTCTGCACAAAGGCCACCAGAAAAGAATGCAAATGAAAAGAACAAAAAAATGAAGAAACCCAGCTTAATAGAACGGATCAGAACACAATAAACTCCAAAGCTAAGCCAAATGCTCAAATGGGATTAGACATTTGGGAGAGAGAGAGGGAGAGAGCTAAAAACGCAGAAATGGTAAAAAAGAAATCCCCACAGATCATACCAGCTTTTGAACTAAGACCACCGAAAGAGATGCAAAATAAAGAAAAAAAATATAAGATCCAGCTTAGTAGATCAGATAAAATAACACAGGTAGTGAACTGGAAGCTCCAGTGCACAACTAGACCGGCCACATTGTGGGTTCTTCGCCAGTCAAGGACTGGCCCAGATGTGCACTGGAGCATTCAGTTCACTAGAGAGGATCCTGGTATAACATATTTAAATCAAAGGGTATATTAGATGTGAGCTTTGTTACCTTCCATATACGTTGCTGCAAAAGCAGAACCAGTGAATAGTAACAAAGAGAAAGCAAGCAAGTATGAGTGCGCCATTGCCATTTTCACAGAGCAAGAGAGGAGGAGCTGAAATGGGTTTGAGATGGGAGATAGATGAAGGGAGAGAGAGTTTCAATGCTCACATTTATAGTGCAAAAGAAGAAAAAGTGGGTAAGGTAATTGGTGAGGGAAGAGAGAGGGCATTTGGCAGAAATCCGTTGGAAGAGCCACTGAAGCACTCTGATATATTTTGTCTGTTTGTCTTGAGTTTTTTTAATTTTTTCCAAAACCGACTTTTTCTCCACAATTCATGGCAGCGGCATGGTGTTGATCTTTGCAGTAAATTTGTATGACCATATGGCTGTATGGCATGAATTATGACCTGGGTCGCACCCAATTATCCCTTTAATTGGGTTGGGCTCAAGAAAGTAATTTTACATAGACAAATCAATGTCATAACCAAAAAAAAAAAAAAAAGAAAAAAAGTTAAGATTCAAAAAACAGATTAATTTTTTTTAAAAAAAAAAATTGTCCGCAACTTGGCCAATCAGACTATCATGTAAGCATTTTTCCTATTATAATTTAACATTCTAACATTCAAGATAAATAATAATAATAATAATAATAATAATAAATAGAAATTGAATTTGTTGTAGTAAGATAAGAAAATCATGTTATAGAAAAGCTTTTTTTAGTTCATGTTATGGAAAAGTTGACCTTTGTGAACAATGTATTTGTAATTTTGGATGCTCCACCAATGACCAACTTCAAAGATAGTTGGGTTCTCTATCTAACAAAATTTATTCAGTAAACCATTACCAAAAAAAATTTAATCATCTAGATTTGACGTATTTAAATGTTTAATTTTAATTAAATTTTTTAGAAGGTGAAGATGTTAGAGAATTTATTAAAAAAAAGATAATATGCAAATTCGATAGTTAAACTCTTGAGATTTTATAAGAATTATCTTAAAAATAGAATGTACAAGTACTCTTGGTCATTTTGGCCAGCAGAATGCACAAGTTCTAGTTATCTTTTGATTTTTCTTTCAATTTTTTTTTTTCATAGTAGTTATCTTTTGATGTTGATATGGTGAATTATGAAGCTGTGATATGTGATTAGTCATTGGACTTGCAAGGCACTTGTGAGTTGTGAGGATCCAAAGTTTTTCCAACGGCCCCAAAAATCAATTTATAGATCTAGTTATTGGCGTGATTTGCTCTATATCCTTAAACACGATCAAAATAAATCCTCTATGACCCACTAATATGGCCACTCTCCAATGATTGAGTTTTTCCTGCTTTCCATTCCCATTTGAGATTAGGGGAAAAAAAATAAAAAACCAAAAACCAGAAAGGGTGCTGTCATTTTCCAAAGTCTCCTTCAAGGGTATGACTGTCTTTTCATCCCATGTGCTGGGTTACCCTACCTGCTGCTCTTTATCTTCTTCTGAATTATACCAGACCAAAATAGCTGACCAAGATTTGTCAGATTCTGTTTGAGCAATTTATTATGTATTACGTCGGGAGTGGATTCAGTGCTGAGTTTGGAAAACTCAGCACGGTGCCAAACTCATCTCAACTGTTTATCTCGATTTTGGATGGCTGAAATTGAAAGATGAAAAAATTACTTTATAAGAGCATTTTGGTAACTTTATCATCTTTTAATTTCAACCGTTCAAAACTGAGATGGACGGTTGACATGAGCTCGACACCGTACTGAGTTTTCCAAACGCAGCACTGAATCCTCTCCCGTATTACATCTGCTAAAAGAGTTAGCATCCGGCCGTGTGGCATGGGCTCATTGAGAACCGGGACTGGCTTTCATGGTTCTCATTTTTAATTTTCATCTCTCTGGAACAGTTTCAGTAACACTTTAAGAAACTTGGGAAGGCAGTAGCCAGTCCTTTTTTTCTTCCAAACCTAGGTGGGTCCATATGGTGGAGGACATAATTGATCAAGAACTTTGAGGCCACCCTATGGATTTTTTTCTTTTTTGGTTGTGGGGGTACAATATAACCCTATGGAATTTATCCACACCATTCAGCAGAAGGTTCATCATGGTACTGTGGTAGGGTTCTCAATTTTTTTTTTTCCTTTACTGTATTATGTTCCATGCATGGTTCCCATTGGCTAGCCCGTGGTAAAAGGGTAGCTGATCATAAAGTTCTGGGTCTTGTCTGAAAATTTGAAATTAATCGAACAGAGTCCAATACTCCAATCCCATAATACTATCTGGTTTTATGTAACCTAATTTATCGGTGCCATGGATTTGAAAATAATTTATGTTAATGCATTGTGGTCTATAAAAAGGTGAACAACATTTCAAAAAAAAAAAAAAGACTCAAGAAATGATAGTAAAATAATTTTTTTTGAGGTAAATTACTTTTAACCCTAATTTTTTAAAAGGTAAATTACTTCTAAACTATAAAGGTAAAACCCATTTTTTAGTGAAATAATGTCTTGACCCTTCAATACTAACTTCGTGACCCTGTTATTATGGAAGACAATAGCACGATGGTGATAGTAGTGAAAGAATAATGATTGTGGAAGTATTATAGTGTTTCTCCTTTCTTTTTGGGCTCCGACTACAACTTTCAAGGAATATATCATTAGTGGGTTAAATGTTATAGATGAAGATTAGTGTTATTGTAGGGATATAAACCAGATGCGAGGTATAATGTCTTTGAATTTTACCAAATTAAAGGGAACTTAAAAAAGGTGAGAGATAAAGATGCAAAGTTGTAATGGTAGTTTGCCAGACTAAATATAATGCGATGATAGCTTTACTCAAAACACATAAGGTCTCTCAAATTTGTTGAGGAGCTAATTTTGTTTTCGACATAGAAAAACTTATGTAATCTCGACAGTTGCCTTGGATTGGTAATAACAATTTTATAATCATTATAAAGCAAATAATGTGTACTCAAATAATAAGAATTTTAAATAATAAAAGAGTGAAAATTTTAAATGATAAGAAGGGTATCCTATTCATTTTGTATGGTGCAAACATGACTCTCCTTCGCCTAGAATCAACCTTACAAATTACGATTAAATTAATGACATTCATTGTCTACGCCAGCTTAATGGGAGATGTTAGTATTTCAATCCAATTCGTGGGGCCTTCCATCACTCCTAGCTCTGGCATTGTGCTAAGAACCTCATAGTGTCTCAATACTATGTTTTTTGGGTGGAACAATCCCTTCTTGCTAACCCCTCTCTCTCTTTTGGGATAATGATAAAAATTACTAGTACAGTTTACTTGGCGCTATTGTTCATCGGGCTACCTAGCATGACTGTTCACCCAAGAGCTTGTACGCTATCTCCACCACTGTAGCTAGTTCTCTCCAATCACCTCATTGTAGTGCTTTGGACTGTCGGATTAATCATCTCAAGTTGCTCTACCCAATTATCCGGATTTTGCTCTGTTCGTAATCCTTTAAACATTTTCTTTTTATAAGTACTCTCCTCTTTCTTGGAATTTGTTTTTTTTTTTAAAAGTAATTCTTGAAATTACAAACGACATTGTAAATAAATTCAAAAAATTTAAGTTTTAACTTTTCAAATTGGGTAAATATTTTGAGACAACAAAAATAGTAAAAATAGCATATCTTTGTGGAACAGATAGAATATAACTTTTTGACTCTTGGAAAATTTGGTCATCCCGAAAAACTGACTTTTTTTTGGTAGGTGAGATTAATCCTTGCAAATGCCATAGTAGTAAGGATAAGTATAGAAAACCTGTTTTGACTTTTCAAATTGGACAAATATTTTAAGACAACAAAAGTAGCAAAAATTGTTCATCTTTGTGTGACGAAGAGAGTATAACTTTTTGACTCTAGGAAAATTTGAGCATCCCAAAAAAATAACCTTTTCCTTTTTTGGGTGGTGGGTGAGATTAATCCTTGCAAATGCCATAGTAGTTTGTTTTCTGGGCTTACCATTATGGGAGCTATCCACAAATCATGTGCATTGGGTAAGCCTAGAAAACTGTTTTAACTCTAGGAAGTGGGTACCTCCCATAATGGTATTCAAATCTAAGACCTTGTGGGAGGGACCCCTAGCCTAGATTGCACCTACAAGTGGGCCTCCTAGGAGATGAAGCAGGGAATCGGATGAAAGGACTTGTTTGTAATCTGGGCACAACACCAGGACAGATTATGGGCAGGGGGCCTATCCCTCGCTTGGGATATGGATTTAAGAAATCTAATCATAGCATCGATCTTAAAAATTCAGTTAATATTTTCAATTACTCAAGTAGTGTGCTAATTAAGGATTGTATAAAGGGGAAATTAGTAATAACGCCAATTAGAAGATCCACCACCCTTTTCGCGAAGGAAATCGGTGTGCTGATTTCTTAGCTAAAGTAAGGGTATAAAATCTCTTGTAATTTCCTGTTTTTGAACTCTCTCCTTTGGAATTGTCTAATTTGTTGTGTACGAACCCAACGACTATTCGAATCCTTAAGCCCTAACCCTTTGGGCTCCATTTAAACCACCCTCCCCCACAACAGTCAACACCCCCATCCAAAACAAAACCGAAAAAATAAAATAAAATAAAAAATACCTCATAGATTACAAAGAGATCTAGAGGAAAACAAGGGGCACCACCAATAATTGATGTCCCATTCTGTTATTACTCTACTCCAAAAGGTTGCAACACATAATCATGCCTCACCCATATGCACACTTATTGTGGGTCCGATATTACATTATCTCACGTGCACTTGCTGGAATGCTGGATTGAGAATTCTACTTTATGCTATGTAATTGTTATTATGCTATGTGATTGTTATTCATGTTTAATTATTTATATATAATAATGGTACTAAAACCTAGATTCTGTCTAAAGTGTATATCAAGATTAATAATTGTAAACGAGGAGACCAGATAAAGCATGGCTCACTGGGGCCCAATTCAAGTTACCCTGGCCCATTTGGTCACAGTTGTAATATCATTACAGGAAAAGCTTGATATTTAGCACCCAAAATATAAAAATAAAATAAAAATTAAGCTCAAATCGTATACAATTTTGGTACAGATTTAAGGTAGATCATCATTGTGCAAAATGACCAAATTACTTAAAACTTTGTTGTAAACAATTTCAGCATTAAATTAAAGAAGATTTGGCCATAACTCCATAATATAGGATTTATTGTATAATAGGCCTTACAATTTTTCCCTTAACCAAATAGGTCATTTTGTCAGAAAATTTTGTCCCTTTTCTGACAAAATGTCCTTCTATGCAGAAAGGGAGATGATTTAGAGAAGTTAACACAATTACTTAGTTGTCAAAGACCAAGAAGATGATCAAACAGTCATGAACATTTTGTCGCCAGCCCACATAGCCCACTTCTAGATTTCAAACAAATGGGTCCAGATATTGCAATCCCTTCAAGTGATCTCCCCACCCTATGATTTGTTCCAAAACTGTAAAACGTCCCATGCTTAAAAACTCCAAGTACACAAGCTTACATTGGACAGAAGTAATTTTAACAGTTCACTCATCATTATATGCATTGCTGTGCTTGTTGGTCCATAATCCAAAACTGGCAAGAAATGGTAGAAATTATGAGTTTACAATGTCAAAAGACTAAAAACGTAGAAGATCTAAGAATCTGGTGACAATCAACATCAATGTGGACTATTACTCAAGACACGTCTTGCTTATATAAGAAGTTCAAATTCAGTTTTCTGATCAAGTGAAAAATTTCCGGGGCAGGAAATTTTTGTGTGAATCCCACTTGAAAACAGAAATGCAGTCTGATATCATATGAGATTTAACAATGCATAGTTGCCAATGTCTGAATTTCAAGCCAGTTCAGAATTTTCCTCCCTATCACAGTCACCACCATCTCCCCTCTGTTTGATCTTCAATTCTCCTCCTACCATAGTCACTTACCTGCGAATATAAAAAGGAGCTTATATTACAGTTGAACAGTAGTATAAGAGGTAAATTGACTTGTTGCATCATTGGATTATAGTAATTGTCTATATATCTGCTTCGGCATGCGACTTAAATGTTTGCTTCATGCTTGGACACCAATGCACAATAAATACTTCAGAAAATAGAAGAACAAATGAAAGGACATATAAAAGAACAAATGCGAAAGCCAATTGCAAAGCTATGCAGTGGTGTTTAATTACCTTCATGCCCAGTAATCAATACAATTTCCTTGCTGATAGGTATTGAAAACTATGATAAGAGTAAGAATATTCAATTTGTTAATCAATATTTGAATCTCTCTATGAGAGAAGAGATTTTTTTTAATCAAAATAATTGACACACAAACCATTCTTTGAAAGGAGACCACTGAAAAGATCTAGCTTGAAGATCGTTTATATGCAGGATCACATTATATATTAATTCATTTTCATATTTCGGGCCGAAATAATAAAGTAAGGTTTTGTTTGATCAAGCAACTGATTGAGCCATTAAGTTTCTGCCAACAAATGATTCTCATAGAGTCAAAATAAGAAAAAGTAGCCTGAAAGATTCTGAGGAATTAGATAATGCTGGTGGAATATTGGAATGCCTGGCAAAGTGGCGAGGGTGAAACACTTAGAGCTTAAGCGGATGGATTATGTTCCTGAAATAGACATTTGAGGCTCTCCGCAACGCTAATTCTTTAATGAGTTGGTAAAATGGATTTCAAAATTTTGTTTTTGAACTTTATCATCCAAGTGCTAAATGGTGGCTCCATTGAGCAACCTCCTTCGCCTCTTTATTGAAATCAAAACCAATTCAAAAGCATTCATAAATATGGATTTGACCAAAATGGGTGATTATTGCTTAAAAGTCCCCTAGACTCACAATTTAAGTATACTTGATTAAAAAGTCTCTAGTGTAAGGTTTTTTAGTCATCGTCACTATTGTCATGAAATACAACTACACTCCAACCAGACCGATGAATCTTGTCCCAACAAGCTTCAATTGTTCCACTCTTAATTATGACCATCCACCAACAATCATTGCAGAACAAAAATCAACCTATCATGGCAAGAATCGAAGAACCATATCTAGTGCCGCTTCCTTGACGGGTCAGTATTTTTTTAGGATAATTAGTTTAGAGGGTGACTGGACATAGTAAGTACCTAATTATGGGATCTTAACAATGAGTACTAAAAATGCGTCCAATGTGGTGAACTAAAACTGCAAGAAATATAAACTATGCCATGAACTCTCATGGGAAGGCACCAGGGGGAGAAGGGTGCAATGCTGAGAGTTTTTAACTTAATGCATTCTAATCATATAAATCATTTGAAAATTGTATCTTGTAGGATCACATCAAGATAGATCAAAGTCATCAACAAGAAGCCCTTAAATATATATATTTACTATATAATGTCTACGGTTCACAAATAATTTCACAGTTCTAACTTAAAACTTTATGTAACCTTTGTCCATCACATGCTCTATGAAATTCTAAGAGGAGGTCTTAATGGATCTAATGGACTAACTTACATCCAACAATGAGACACCAGGGTCTACTAAGAACAATAACAGAACTCAAATGTACCTTCAATCCTTGCTACCAAAAATTTGCTTATAGGGAATATTGTAGTTGGATAGCTTTGTTTTTTCATTTCTTCCTCTCTAGATATTCATCCAGATGCGGCAAATATTTCCAACTAGAGGCATTCCTTGACACTGAAAAGAACAAAAAGTATTACAAGAATCCAAATAGAAAACTAGGAATTTCATTTTAATGGAATTCAACCAAGGTCCCCACCTTTTATCTTGAATACTGATTCCTTGATAGAAAATCATGTACAATTATATTAGTAAATTGATGAACTTCTTCACACTTGTAGTCATTTCAAAGACCAATTAATACAACGTTCTCTGTCCACCTACAAAGGAGAATAGTAGAATGTGAACAGTGGATAACTACAAGGATCTTAAGTTTACTTCAAAGTGAAACACATACTATACCTAATTAAAAGTCAAAGAAACTACAATGTAGGACCTTTATTACAAAGTCATCTCCATGGGATAATCACAAATTCATCTCCTCAGATTGTCAGTCGAGGATAAATCATATAAAAAAAAATCTCTTCAGTAAGTTTTAACAGCCATTCATGCTCCTTCCTTTTTTTTCTTTTTTTTTCTCCCAGGCAAGCCATTCATGCTTGTAATTATATGGATAAGATCTTTTACTTGCCAACTATGCATCCATGGTCCTCCAGACTTCACAAAAATGTGAAACAACCCTGCCACAGAAAAATAATTGACTTGCTTAATTACAATAAGAGACTTCATCTGATAAATTAAACTCACTTCTGATGCTTATGAGTAGCATTATTTTTCACAAGCAAATGGAACAGAAATGGAACAGAAATTAAAGAAGTCCAGAATGCCATCATTACTAACTTGAAAATGCATAAAACCAAGCTCCAACCACTTTTGAGAAGACGACAAAACATAACAACAAAACAGGTTAAAAAAACGAGAGGACTCTAGAAAATGAATATCAATATATTTTATCGGCCTTTTTGTATAAAAAATACTTACAAAGAAACTCAAAACTATTTTTCATTTCAAACTCTGATGCGTTCTCAAATACCTATTCCCAGGCACACTCCAAATACTAATTTTTTGAAGCCAGTTTTCTCTTTCCCATCTCCCTGTGAAACATCTGTGTTTGAAAGTAGCTAAGATCTTCGAGAGGCAAGAAACTATGTCACAATAAGGTGCTCAAACAATTAAATTTGTTGACAGCCTACAACATATATGATATAAAATATCGAGGAAGCACTAGAATAGCTTCTCATATACACATGAATAACAAATTTTAGCACAGTGAAAATGAATATGACATGGTTTATTTTGGATACAGCTTCTCTTAATAATGGGTTGGAAGTGCTCAAGGAGCACAAAAGTGAATAACCTTGAAATTAAAAATTGTCTGTAAAATTAAACCAAAATGTTGAAGAATTTTCCCCCAAAAACCTTCTACGAACAGAAGTATCCAAGTTTGTAGAGAGCCACCATAATGTTTTGAGCCAGTAAAATCTAATAATTAAGAATGACGAAATTCAACGAGGTTTAAGTGTAGCCCTCACATATTAATGATAAAGGAAAGGTCTTAGAAGCACTGAATGCTTCATGTATAAAGGCAAGGTCATAGAAGCACTGAATGCTCCATATATATGGATGGACTAGATGAAGGTCTTAGAAGCACTGAATGCTTCACGTATGTGGATGGACTAGAAGCAGAACTGATGTGGAATGCAGCACTAAATCTTTTCTCAAGTACGATCGTATTAGACACTCTATTGAACAAGAAATGATCTGTCCCTTCTGGTAATATCACTTTGCTCAAGAACTAAATTGAGAGCTGCAGTAATTAACACAGATTTTTAAAAGGGAGGGTGGATGTCATGATTTACCAGAAAACATGTACAATCAATGTGGATGTCATGATTTACCAGAAAACATGTACAATCAATCTATGTAGAACAGCAAATTCAAAACAACAAATAATTGAGAAAATGGCCATAAAATGTAAACACTTTGGAGAAACCAATGAAAAAAAATACAATGAAAGAGGAATATTGCCTGATTGTGTATGAGAATTGAGAATCAAGGAGAAGTACAAACCTGTAGACGCCAAGGAGGTTTCGTTCATCTCAAATTGTTAGCATGGATCATAATAATTTCCCATTAATATAAATCTCCGGGATGTGAGCAATCTTTGGCCAATCCTTTCCCGTCTCCTTTCGACATGTTTCCGATAGGTTGGGACAGCTCCAAATCCTCAGTTGTTGTAATGCAGTGAGACGATGCATCCCTTCTGGGAGAGACTTTAATTCACTGCAATCGAAAATTTTAAGTTGCCGAAGTGATGTGAGTTTGCCAAACCAGTCTGGTAAAGTCATCAAACCAGGGCACTCCCAAATTTCTAGAGTTTCCAGTGCGGTAGAGTGTTGAAGCACTTTAGGGAGCGCCGCCAACTTTGGAAGATCTGAAAGTTCTAGCGAATGAAGGCTTACAAGGCCAGGCATATCATTATCCTCATCTGAAAACTTAAGCTCCGGGCAGTACCCAATCTCCAGGTGCTCTAGAGAAGTGAGATTTCCCAACCATCCCTCCCCTAGAGACATTTGGTCTTTGCAGTGGCGGATTTGCAGGGACTTTAATTTGGAAAATGTGAAAGAGGTTGCTGCTGCAATCGGGCTTACTGTTGCTGCCATCGTCATTGACTCTATTAGCACCCCACTGACGTCATACAGTTCCATTTCTTCAACATTTGGATGCAATGGCATGGATGTCAATTCCGGGCATACATCAATCTCCAAAATTTCAAGACTGTTGAGTGATAACAATTGTTGTGTTGGTTGCTCTGCTACTGCCTCTGTTTTTGCATTTCTACCATCATTAACTACCCTTGTCCATTCCTTCAACTTGGGCAAGTCTTGGAGGTAGACTTTTTTTAAAGATGGGAACCGTCCTTTGAAGGAAGAAGAAAAAGACGAAGAAGAGTCACTAATATAACTGTCAATGTACTCCAGGGAATCTAACCCGAAGAGCGAGAGCTCCTTAAGGCAAGGGAGATCAGCAAAAAGTGGAAAACGCACACACCTTGGACAGTTAAATAGCATAATTTGAACAAGACATGGGAGCGAATTTCCCATTTTCAACATCCACCTTGGAAACCTAACACCGCCATACCCTTCTATTGTCAAATCCTTCAGATTAGGGTTTGGTCGGAGGGCTTCCAAGGATACAGCATCCTCGACTCCATTAAAGTTACTGAAGTCTAATTTCAAGGTTTGAAGGTATTGTTTCCCCTTTAAGTATGCTTTCCTGGACTCCACTGAAGTAGCTGCGTTTTTACGGATTTGAATCACTAAATAACCTCTGAGGTTGTTTAGGGTTGCCAGCTCACTCAGACCAGCTCCTTCACCCAAAACAAATAATGACAAGGTTTGAATACAAGTCAATTGGCCAATCCCACACGGTATTCCCTTCAATGCGTCACATCGCTTATTTTCAAGATGTCTAAGACTTTTCAATTCTTTAATATCTTTGGGTAACTCCGTAAGATGACGACACTCACGGAGTTTAAGAGTCTGTAAATTTTGCAGTTCACAGACAGAATTTGGGAGCGTTGTAATCTCACTGTAAGACAAATCAAGATACCTTAACTGTTTAAGCTTCCCAATGGGATTGAGCACATTATAATACATAATGAATAGCGCATGTATATCGTCCCACGAACAAAATCCATCTAAACCCAGCACACGCAAGGACTTGAAAGTCAAATCAAAGTTAGCAAAGTCTTCTTTTGAGAAGTCCGTATATATTGTTGAATGAGATCGTGCATTCTGTCTGTGAGCTGCAATGATTATGAATGTACGCAAGTTCTTCGCTTTGAGAATTGAGGTCGGAAATCGGTATAGTGGTCTAGAAATTGATGCATGGATAACACTTTCAGGAATCTTAACCCCATCAACAGCATTCATAATAATAGAGTAGTTGTCCATACCTGCAACTGTTTGTGCAAGGTCATGCATCAGATCGTGCATTTTGCAACTTTTGATATTACCACACACATCCATTTTCTCATCTTCAAAGAAGTTTCGATTCAACAATGTCTCAAAATACTCTTCACCAATATCCTCCAAGATTCTCTTCCTTGAAGGCTGAATGAACTCTTCTTCTGCCATCCACAACTGAATCAATGTGGTCTTCTTGATTTTGTAACCTTTTGGGAAGAGTGCGCAATGAGCAAAGCATTTCTGCAGATTGGATGGCAAGTGATCGTAACTGACTTTTAGTGATGGCAAAATGCCAATATCCTCTGCACCTAGCTCCCAGAGTTGATTTTTAACGTCCAACCACTCGCGGTATGTGCCCTTCACAGACAATAGGCCTCCTACCGTCTTTATTGCCAAAGGATTTCCTCTACACTCTACTAGGATCTTCTCTCCAACACGTCGCAACTCCGGGTTTTCTTCCAGTAGTCTGGGATTACATTTACATGTCTCTTGCTCAAATAAAGACCAACTGTTGTCCTTGGACAGACTTTTTAATATGTAAGGTTCACCTGTTAGAAAGTATGGTTGAAATTTATAAAAAACCAATAAGCAGGACAAAAATTTAACAAGGAAAATGTCATTGAGAATAATAAAACTAAATTAATTGAAATTCATACATATTTTTCCTAAATTTTTGGAAATAATGGTTAGAATTTCAATAAGTTAGATTTAGTTAGTATACAGGACAATAATAATAATAACAATTGATCAAATAAGACAATCGAATAGGGAGATGATTTATGGTTTAGAAAAGCTTGTAAATCGTTCTTTCTTTCTAACAGTTATTTTCCCTATTTTCAGGTACAGCTACGGCGAAAGAGCTTATGCGGCTATGCTATGCTGCTAATTAAAATGGAGACAATTTTATCCGCATTTTTTCTTATAACATTTTGGATACCATTAGATGTTTGGCTAAGATTAAATGTAATATTTGTTCTTATATGTACAGGATTTTAGATCCTCCTATTTCTCTCTCTTAATGTTGATCAAAATGCCTTTGTTATGTACATAGATTGATTTTTTTCTTCTAAAACCAATTGATGTAATTAAAAACTTTAATTAAAGAATGTGTTGTATTGATATTTGTATTAGATTATGTAATGTTCCTAATTTTTTAATAAGGGCATTGCAGATTGATTTTGTCAAATTTGAGATTTTTTTTCTTTATTCTGTAACAAATTGTACTTCTTTCAAAATGTTAGTTAAATTGTTTATAGGCTTCTATTGACATATTTATTAAATTGTGTCATGTCCCAATTAGGTTGTATTTTGTACATTTTTTTCTGGATATTTTATTCTAAATCCAATTATAATACTTTTTTTTTTTTTTTTCTAGATAGGGGATATCCTAGGCCTCTTCGGCCTACTCTAATATTTGAACCCAAACTAATCTCTTGCGATGCATAGGTCACCTGCAAACCTATGCGTATGGGGTAAAATCTGTTCCTTGAGACCCGATGTTGACGAAGGAGCTTGTCCTCGCGTTTGGACTTGCACTCACAAGCTTGGAAATAGAGTCAGAGGGTAGACCAAGGTGGGTTTTGGCCAAGCCCTCTCCAAAGCTTAAGTCAGAAGCCGTTTATGGAAGAGGTAAGGAAGAAGATGAATTTCAGAGAATTAGGGTACTGTAGCTTACCTCATTTGGCTGTATCGTATTCTTTTTATACCCACCTGTACGAATTGACCATGTGAGGTCAGGTAACCGTCTTGGTTAGGTCAGATCTAACCATGGTTAGCTAGTAACCGTCTGATCATGGTTTGTTGATCGTGGTTAGGCAAGGAACCATGGTTTCCAGTAACCGCTGTGTCAGGAATTACAGCTGCTGCAACAGTTTTAGACTGTAGTAAGATTTGGATTGTAGTATGAGTCATAGGACAGGTGTCCTGAGCTGAATGTCAGGCCCCGAGCTGGGAGATCATGTGAGTTGTAACGGGCCTGGTTGAATTGCCTTTGCTACGTGTCAGTATTTCTGGTCTGAGCTCTCTATCCCGAGCTGGATCCTCGGGTTAGAGATATTCCCACACAATTTGCCCCAATTATGACTTTCCCGAGTTAGGACTTGTCATAATTTTACACTTGCTGAGTGCTTTACCCTGTGCCCCTATGTCGTTTGGCTTTCTAGGGTTTAGTTGGCAGAGAGCGGTTACGCCCTTCTGTATTTCAAGGCGCTGACGTCATGTGCCTTGGCGTTGTCTCATTCGCCGTATATGGCATTTAATGCTCCAGAAGCATTATGTATTTCGGGGAAAAACTAATCACTGTTTACTTTACCTTTTGCATTCTTTCTCTCTACTTTCTCTGTTCCTTGCTTTCTCTGCTCTTTGCATCCTGCCTTCACCAAAAATGCACTGTGCACATCATTCTTCTCGCCAAAATCCACTGTTAGCACCGTTTATTTGTTGCAGAAGATCTGTCTTGAGCCTGCTCATCGTCTTGAGACTCATTCTACCGACATTGTTCGATGTTAGGAGGTTGTTCCTACTTCATTCATCTCTCTAAAAGCGATTCTTTGGAGGCTTTCTGCGTCGTGCCGCCATACCTTTCCGGTGAACTTGTTTTTCTGATCGTTGGTTGATATTTTTAACGGTATAACTCTTTCTTTGCTCTTATTTTTTGATATGTATGGTGTTATTTTCTTTGCCTAGGATTGTTGGTGTTGTTCTTGGGGTCTGTTTCGCGATCTTAGGGTTTTCTTCTGGTTTTTGGGGCAAATCGCCAAAATGCCAATTTTCCCGCCTTTTAGGATTTGAAAACCCCACTTCGGGGTAAAACTAAGAGGGTGACTCCTAATCTCCTCTTGTTGACTTTTTCTAACACCAAACTAAGTGACTCCTGAGCTGACACTTAGAAAAATTTTGAGCTTGTCAAAGTAGGGTTAACATACTTGTCAGGACTTTGCTCTGGAGGTTCAAGTCGAGGCATATGAGGAGAGATAGTTATTCTTGGATTTAACCTTCTCCTTTCAAACTTGGCAGATGTCGTCTTTTTATGACATTAAGAATAATCCTGCAAGGATAGCAGAATTTAAGGCCTTGTATAGCTTTGAAGATGGGAAATTCAGTTTTCGGTTTGCTGAGCCTGGAGAGGAAATCTATAGATCAGATAGCCAGGGTGGCCTCCCCATTCCCATTGCTGCATTCATGGAGGGTGGAGTTCACGTCCCTTTCCTCGACCTTCTTAACGGCTTCCTTCTTTATTGTAGCATTGTTCCAACCCAGCTAGGGCTAAATTCCTATAGGATTATCTCGAGCGTCCATGCCCTTAACCAAATCCTAGGGACCTCAGTTAGGGTGCGAGAGATACTCCATCACTACAAAATCTGTGCCCTGAAAAATAAACTTGACCACTATCTTTCTATCAAGCCCAAGAAAAAGTCATTTGTTACACATATCCCTGATTCCAATCCCGGAGCTCACGACCATATTATCTTCGTGTACGGGCCCGTGGATGGGACTCTACTACCAGATAACCCAGTCATCCCTCGTGAAAAAGGCTCTTACTGTAAGCACTAAGTGGGATTCATCATTGTTATGTTTTTATATGCGAAGTGAATATTAAATTGTATGCCGATGCTTGTGCTCTACTTCTTTCTAACAGCTCCACACGCTAACGAGCCTGCAGACAAGTTGAAGAAGGGGGATATCAAGAAGCTGCTGGGCTATCAAGTGAGCCAACACTGCAAGGTGGCTCACATCTTACTCAATTACCTCGCGAGGTACCAGACTTATGGGAAGGCAAGTCTTCCTCATTGGGAACAGCCTGATGACGACTTAACCCATCTGGTAGAGCAAGAAGAAGAAGAAGAAGAAGAAGAAGAGGAAGAAAAGGAAGAAGAAGGGATCCGGCTTTGAGCTGAAGGAGAGGGTGCTGAAGAAGTCAGAGCCCTGGATAAAGCTGGTTGCCCTGCCCCTCTGGTGATTGAGAGCTCCAGTTCTGAGGAGACAGTCTCCCAGTCTATAGAGAGAAGAGGTTCTAACCCCCCTACCAAGAGGCAAAGGATAGACTCTGGCAATCAGAGACCCAAAAAGGATTCGAGGATGAACTTGAGGGCTCTGGTAGCCGAGAGAAGGGTGGCCGAAAAAGAGGCCATGGACAAGAAGATTGCTGTGCAGAAGAGCACCTAGTAGAAGTAGCAGCAGCAGAGGCAGCCCTAGCAGAAAGCCAGCTAAGTGGCCTCTGCCCAAGGCGCTGGGCAGGATGCTGGCAAGAAACCCACTGACCCCAATAGTGGCAAACTCATGGCTAGTGCCATGAGAGGGCAGGATGTTCACAGGCCCGAGGTACCTGAGGTCACGGGGAAGGGGAAGGCCCTAGGTGGTACCCCAAAAAAATAAAAGGCCCACTACGGTCTCCCAGTAGCAGCCCCCCATTTTGAGGTATAGGTAAGGAGGCTCATTCGTTGCTTTTGTCGAAGGGGAGAGCGTTGCCAGCCGAAGCGAGGCTGTCGCTAAATTTCCCGAGGTAAGAGTTTGATTTCTTGAGCCTTCTGTCCGCTTTCTACTCATGAGTTTCTAGTGTGGATCTTGACTAACTCCTTTGCTTGGGTTTACTCAGTTCCCTGTGCCCATAGATGAGGTTGTCACCAGCTCCTTCTATGTGGACTATAACTTCAGGCAGTTGGGCAATCCCATGAGGCTTCCGGCGGATATGGAACATTTTAGGAGGAGATCCACCCCCGAGCTTATTCGCTTCGGGTTCACCAACCTCTACAGAGTAAGCTTTGATGTATATATAATATTCCAGTCTTTTCTGCAATCTTTCAATTCTGTTTTTAACTCGATTATGTCCTTGCAGGGTTGCCAACAGATCTTGCTAGCTGGCGACCTCCTAGCCGAAGAAGACAACAAAATAGAAATCGAGGTCGCCAAGGTTCGGAATGAGCTCAAGCAGAAACTGCAAGAGTTAGAGAAAAATTGCTCTGCCACGGTGTCTGAGATTGAGAAGTGGAAGACTGAATGTAAGACCCATCAATCTAACGCAGAGAGTGCAATCAGTAAACTCGAGCTCACGAGGAAGGACTACGCAGATCTGGAGGCCGAACTGAAGAAGGCGAAGGAGAACAGTGCGGAGCTAGCTCGGGAAAAGCAGGACCTGGCGAGGAAGGTTCGGGCCTTAGAGGCTGATGTGGAGAGGAAGAAGGCTTCTGTTGAGAAGGCGGTAGCTGATGAGAGGAAGAGCGTTTAAGACACTCTTGTTGGGCAGATGGCGAAGGAGCTCGAGGCTACTTACAAGTTCGCATGGAGCACCTTGGTTGAATTGGCTTCTACCTAATTCCCTGGCATTGCTGACATTCCCTTCGAAAGGAGGGAATTACCCCCGGAAGACGACCTCGAGGGTGGTGATGTCGGGGAAGCTGACGTTGAGGTTGAAGGTGAGGATAAGCCTAGGGAGAATGAACCCGAGGTCACATCCCAGCCTAATGCTGATGCGGAAGTCGAGAGGGTCGTTGGCGCTTCTGATGAGACTCCAGCTACTGCCAACGGGGATCAATCTGCTGCAACAACAGAGAATACTACAGAAGCAGTCCCTGATCTACCTCAGGCTCCCGTGGCCCTTCCTACCTCTGTCACTCTTGCCTAGGTGCCTGAAGTTATTGATCCAGCCGTGGTGAACAAGGGAAAGAAGTGATCTTCTTCTTGACACTTTATTTTTTTCCTTTTCGTTGTCGTGGCCAAGGGCCCAATATTGTACAGACATTTATAAAAATTTTTCTTGGAATGAAATATGCCTTTTTCTTCATTATATGTATGTATCCTTTATTTTTGTACTTGCTGTGTGTCTGAGTTTGAGCTCGGGATAAATCCCTTGTTGCCAGGCAATTACTGCTTTATCAATACGCTCATTTAAACCCAATTTAACTTCAATTTTAACTTGGAGCCTCTTCTTTGATTGAGTGGTAGGTTTGAGTCTATTTCCAGATATAGTTTGCTTATACCCTTTCTTAAGCAAGCCTTAAAGCGAAGCCTTTTCTTAGGCCAGTTGTGCTTGGACCTGTTCTTGGGCAAGACTTGGAATTGAGCCCATTCTTAGGCAAATAATTGACCTAGACCCAACCTTGGGCAGGTTCCTTTTTTTTAACCCATTCTTAGGTTTATAATGCTCGAACCTTTTCTTAGGCGAAACTTGTGCCTATTCTTAGGCAGTTTGTGACTTGGACCCGTTCTTGGGCAAATGCTTTTAGTTCAAAGCGATAAATCACTACACCAAAAAAGACCTTTTACAACATTGAAAAAATGTTGTTAAAGACTTTCCACAACATTTTCATATATGTTGTGTCAGCCCCTGTTGTGGTAGATGTGGGACTTTTTACAACATTCATCAAATGTTGTTGAAAAGTAAAATAAAACGTTGTTAATGTCATCTTACCACGTTGAATAAACGTTGGGTTAGAGGTATCGACAACATTTCCAGCAACGTTGTCTTAGATTGAACACATTAACAACATTTTAGAAATGTTGTCGTAGATGGTTAGCTGACACACATCAACAACGTTTTCAAAATGTTGTGTTCTATAGACACATTAACAACATTTCAAAAATGTTGTCATAGATAGTTAACTGACACACATCAACAACATTTCCGAAATGTTGTCTTATATAGACACATTAACAACATTTCAGAAAATGTTGTCTTAGATACACACATCAACAACATTTCCAAAATGTTGTCTTAGATTTTCAACAATTTTATAACAACATTTTGTAAACGTTGTCTTTTCCTTTTTCTTTTTTTTTTTTTTTTTTTGGTTTGTGCTTTCATTTATGGTTGTTTGTACCTATTCCCTGTTCATATAAAATGATGACCAAACACACCATTATTAAAAATGTAAAACCACATTGATTTGATCCCGAACTTCAAACACCTAATAAATCAAATTCATTAAATAAAATCCAGTATTACATGCAATACATTGCAAACAAAGTGTGACTTCAAAAGTGTCATTAACATCAATTGTGTCATTAATTGTCATTACATGTCATTAAGTGTCCATATATTGCAAACAAAGTGTGACTGCAAAAGTGTCAAGCAAATTCTAAAATGCTGTCCAAACACATCTTTTAATTGTCATTACATGTCATATGTTAACATTATCCCATAACATTACATGCAAATTTGGTGGTGAAAACAAAAAAGAGGCCAAAAAGACAAAAATAGAGAAGTTAAGAGCATGCATCCACCACACAAAAAACCAGTAAGTCATCAATCATCTACTCCTGCAAAACATTATAAAAAAAGTGAGTTCAAAAGTGAGCCAACAATTATTATGCTATACTAACAAAGGACTTTGAAGTATTACCTCCACTACAATAGCCTAAATTTATAACTTGATAGGCATAATTTCACATCATTTGAAACTTGGTTTTATATAAACTAGACTCTCGTTAGTAGTGAGTAAAAATACTGGGCTTAGCTAAAAATACATTTGATTATAACAAGAAAGGGATTAAACCCATAACCGAATGCTGTAAAGACAGAATTGAACTTGAGCAACCAACAATGTACGAATTTTTAGGAATAAACTACTATGAATTAGAACTCCAAAACTTTATGGTAGAAACTAGATTCACAAATGAACCTCCTTCTTAAATTGCATAATTTTTCATGAAGGAAAACTATAGTGTAAAAATAATAAAAATCAGTTGTTGAAATCAAGATTTCTGTTTCCAGCAGCTGTTGTTGTCACTTGTAAAATTCAAATAAAATAGTAAAATTGATCTAATCATCATAAAAATTGAAAGAGATATAGATCTATGTGTTAGGAAACCATAGGAGAAAACCTCGCCCAAAAATAAAGTTTTTAGATTCATAAATGAATTTTACACTAAAACGGATCAGGAATAAAAATGAAATTCCAGTTCTCTTTCAACTTATAATCAACCATCATCAACCATCGTCAACTTATAATCCCAGGATTACACAACATGAACCAAAAACTCCACAAACCAAACTAAAGCAAAGACTCCACAACATAAGATAAGTCTGAATTCTAACAAATGCATAAGGCTGAATTTTTGTAGGCTAAACTATTCAATTACCTACTAATAAGTAGAATAGATGATGCACTTAATAAACCTAGAACCACAAAATGAATTATGAAGAGAACAATGTGTATACTCTTTTCCCAACATAACAGATTTATATGAAAATACAATTATATAACCTATTAAAGTTTGTACCTGAGGAGTATTTGTTGGAGATTGCATCATGTCATCATAATTTGTAGAACCTCTATTTAAACCCTATTTCATCAAAAACAAATGTCAAATGTAGACTTCAATAAATATAGGCCAAAAACATGTATATATAGCTGCACAACACACATATATTATTTATTGGAGTTCTACCTGTTGTGCTTGTCCTAACATAATAGCTTTCATTTCCTCGACTTGTTGGGTTAGTTTTTTCATTTAATTTTCATGTTTTTTCACTTCATCCTACTTTTGTAACTGCAACTCAAGTTGTTTAACTTTCACGCAACTTTGTAACACAATGTTTGTACCGTAGGTTTCCACAATCTCTACAGGGGCATACGATTATATCTGAATTCTCACCATTCTTCTTAGCCATATCAACAAATTTATGTGCTGCTATTTTATACTCCTCCGTATTTCTACAAGTCAAAACTCCAAATTTAACTAATCTAACTAACATGGGTGTACATTATATTATAATTTAGCTACAAATCACAGTGCTTAAGGATAGAAACCTTGGAAGCCGCACCCATTCTTTATCCATCTTGAGCAATTTACTTGACAAAACCTCCACTTGACCCTAAAAAAATTCTTACTTAATCCATTTATTAATTGATAAGGAAAAAGAAAAGGTTAAGTGACCAAGTCTATAATATACTACCATATACCATAGTGTAGGACATAGGTGAAGAAACCAAAAAAAACAATATCATCATTACAAAGGAGCAGTTAGATACATTTCAAAGGGGCACTTAATTACGATGATTCATATTAAAAATCTAACTAAATCGATATTAATATCTAATTTTTTAAAAATTATTCTTTCATTTATATTTCATATTTTTGAAAAATAACCACGCGCAGTCTTCGGTCCACAATAATGACCACGCTGTCCATTTTCAACGTCTTACATTTTCAAGGCTCTACTTTAAGTGTTGACAATAATGACCATTTACACTCATTAAATTGAAACACCTGTACAAAACTCAGGGTCGAAGGCTCTAAGCGAAAATGTAAACCTCGTCGTATCCCTTCCTACAATCAGAAAGCATATGAAAACCGAGTTAGTAAATTCATGTGCTAACCAAAATAACACTGCAGTCAAAGGGCAATTTGGGCTTACCCAGCCTTCCCACAATAAGTGGGACTGTAATTGTAAATGAGATTGTTGAGCACTTTTCGAGCAGGTGGCCTGTTTAAGGACTTCCTAGCCTCACTGCACCATAAATCAGAACTGAAGTTAGTTTTCATTTGCTTTTATCTATGCTGGCGAGATATGAAAGTGGTATCATATTATGCTTAGGAAGCAAACCATAAGTGGGAATTTAATAAAAGCCCAATGGTAGTATCACAAAAATTTCAAATAAGTGTGGATTCCAAGACGGTGCTATTGATATGTTAATATATTCGACTGCCTGTGTAGCATCTCATAAACAAATTTATAGCCAAATAATTATTAAATTTTCAGGTACACCAATCCTAACCTGACAAAAAAGTTTGCAACGTGTTGAGTCACTTGAACTGCATCCTCTGAGTGTGGAATCATTGATAAGCCCCATTCAAAAGCATTTTTCTGCAGTGAATTTGGTCAATCTATTCACATTTGGAACGGCACCAGTGGTATTACCACTGGTCTGGTTATGTATAGCAATAATAAGCAGGCAGAAAAAAAAGAAAAAAAAAATGGATATGAGAAGAATAAGAAGATAATACTACACAAACAGGAAAAGTGGAAAACAATCTGGAATTTAGTCTTTGTGCATAAATTGTGACTCAGTTAATCCATAAAATGGTCACATCAGTTGAAGGAGAGTGTGTGATGAAAATAGTATAGTGGCTCAGTGGCATGCAGTGACGTGGTGGTGGTGGTGATGAGTGTAACATTGAAAGCATGGTGATTTTATATATATATATATATATATCTATATATATATATATATGTATGTATGTATGTATGTATGTATGTATGTATGTCTGTAATATGCTCTTCTTAGTTCTTATAAAGAAGAAATGAAGAAGCTCAAACAATTGCAAAAATAATAAACTTCACATTTTAGAAGAGAATATGGAATTAACAAGGGAGTAGTAGGGGAAAAAGCCTGTGTGTCAGAGATAATGGAAAATTAAAAGAGAAGGAAGGGAAAACAGAAAAAGGAAAGCAACATTACAATAGCACCAACAGAAAATCACTCTGCTTTTCATACTGGCTAACGTCTAACAAACTTACAGAACAGAAAAGCACTTTCTATTAATATGCATAAAAAATCAATTAAGCTACTCTATCAATAAAGTTATTGAATGATACAACAGAGTCCATGAAGGTCCTTCATGTGTTTGCAGTAGCAAATCCTTCTTCAAATGGAGAAGAAAGTTTCACTAGTCACCTTATATCAAGGTCTATTTAGTCTCCTTTTAACAGTTGGGTTTCCTTGGGTCCTTGGGTGTTTTGATACCATATTAGTTATTTCTAGGCAACTGAAAATAGATAATGAAATTTATCATTCAAATTTGAATTGGAGAATGACATTGACAACTAAGGCCAAAGATGATCTAGACAATACTTATAAAGATGCAAAGTAAGGAATTTAGCTCAGAAATTTATAATGAAGATAACATCCTTCACTGTTTGAGGTTGGACGCAAACAAAGCTCATCCAAGCGAAGATGAAGGCCCAATTGGTTTACAAATAATCTGCAATCCAGGCATTCCTATCTAATACCAACTCATAAAGATTGGGAAACACCTCTTTAAGTGAGCTGATTGCCAAAACTTGCTACGACTTTCTGTGTCTCTCATTATCTTTTCTGGTTATGCTTTAATGGACTTATATTAACCCATGGGGACTAATTAGAGAATTAATTTGGCACTGAGCAAATTGTCACTACCTAGTTCATTAGAATTAATCATTATCACGGGGACCTCCCAATCTAATCGATCACTGAGCAAGACACAGAAATGATACAATCATACAATGCAACAGCATTTAGAATTTGAGGGATTTTACATTCCTAATGGTGGAGTAGAACATTCGAATGTGTACACAAAAGCTATTAACAGGGGAAGCTGCTTACACTCTTATAACGCTATTTTCATTGTTACATGTAACATGGAACCATGTGCAGGGATTCACTAGCGTAGGATCCCAACTCTGCAGGACACTGTTAGGATCTTGTAAATTTGCCCGTAGGCTGTGCAAAGCATCACCTGTTTACAGAGGCAAGCAAAAAAGCATCAGTGGCTGATTGGAAACACCAATAACATCAAATCATCACTAATATTATATAAGTGGGTCCAATATAATTATATCCAAAGCAAAGAACAATAAGGGAGAAGACTAGCATCTCAGTTTGCCATAAATGGTAACAACAATCAAATTGGTAGACTGAACTTTGAATGGGTGATTGCATTCCCATGTAGGAGCCACATAGTTCCCCCCTAGAATTCTTGTTGGGGTACATTAGTAGAAGAACACAAAATTCTAATCATCTTCATTGCTCTTATCTTAAAAAAATTCTATAGTTAAGCTAGAAATTTCCCTTACAAATGAGGCAGTAATGATTTTTGGATAACTATGTTTCCTTTCCACACACTTGGGTGTCTCAGGGGAATTGAACTTCCCAATTATGTCTTGCATATAATTTCATGTACAAATAAACCATTATCCTAAATGGGGCATTTACAGAATGTGACAGCAAGCAACACAGAAGATGGCTCCCTATCATTTCAATGGCCCCATTCTATAAGCTAATACTACATTAAATACAAAGGAGCCATTCAGACAACCAGCACATACTAAATTACAAAGGTCCTACGAATGTATTCAACACATAATATCACAATTACTCCCCTAATTTTACAGTCATCCACTCTCACTAAATTTTCCACTACTCTGTGAACCCTTTCGAGTCATATTCCACGCCAGTCAACAGGACTCAAAACTCACGAAAACGAAATACAATGTGGACAATAGCAGTCAACGCCCAGAAGTTTGAGATTGGCCCATTAAATAATCCAAAACACAGTGAGCCAAAATAAGTCAACATCTTGCCAAACCCACCCAATTTCTATGCCCGCTACAATTATTTCACAATCAAACACATGTATAAGCGATAAAAAAAAAAATCTTTAAATCGCATAAGGAATAATGGAAAAACCCTCTAAAATCGTGAAAGGAATAATGGAAAAAACCCCTAAAATCGTGTAAGGAATAATGGAAAAAAAACCCTAAACTTATAGTATTTTTCAAGATTGAGGATAGAACATACCAAGTGTTTCGTCCACGAGGTCAGCTGAGTTCACATTTGGAGCAGCTTGGGATGGACTCGATCTGCAGATGGAGAGAGAAAGAGACCAAGAGAAGAGATGAAATACTAATAACAGAGATTGTGTATGCGCGTGAGAGAGATTTACCCACCAATACCTATACAGAGGGTGAGACGTACCTCACAATGAGCAGCGACGAGGGGTGCCGACGACGAACGGAGAGTAGATCTGACAGAGGCCGGATCGGTGAGTGGATGTCAGAGAAAGAGAGATGGGGAGAGAGGGGGTATAGCAATGAAAGAACAAATAAAATAAAACGTAGAAGCACCCAGCGCGGGAATACCAAAAAAAATAGAAAAGAAGGCCCGCTCAGTTGGTATTTCTATTTTTTTTTTTAACAACGTTTGAGGGATGTTGTATAAAGCCCCATTTTCAACAACAAAATATGAAACGTTGTGGAAAATAACAACGTTTGATGACACGTTGTCATTGTGGTTTTTTACCACATTCACAGGCCAACGTTGTTAAATGTGCACATACAAGGCATATTAACAACATTTTCTAAATAAATGTTGTTAAAAGTACCCTTTAACAACATTTTGCCAGAAATGTTGTTAATGTAGTGTTGTGAATGCCCTATATTCTTGTAGTGAATAAGCAATAATCTTCCTGAATAACATCTGTATTTGTATTGAATGACCTTTGCATGTAGTTACAACTTTCTTTAACAGTAAAACAATCTCAAATTAGCTATATTAACTAATCTTGGGAGTTCTTGTCCTGTCTCTAAGCTCTTTAGTCTGTAAGAACCTGTGCCTCTGATATGGATGACCTCGTGAGGCCCTTCCCATGTTGCCCCGAGCTTCCCTTCTGCAGGATTTCTAGTTCCAGAGTTAACTTTCCTGAACAGTAACTCTCCAACTTTAAACTCCTTGGACTTGACCCTTCGGTTATAGTATTTTCTCAACTCTTGCTGGTAAGATGCCATTTTAATTCGAGCTCTTTCTCTTCTTTCCTCTGCCAGATTCAGATCCCGAGACAACACTTGGTCATTTGCCGCTGCATCATACAACTCTGTCCTGAGACCCAGTAAGCCAAGTTCCGTTGGTATAACAGCTTCCATCCCGTAAGTCATCGAAAACGGAGTCTCACCAATGGATCTCCTTGGCGTAGTTCGGTATGCCTATAATACGGAGTGTAACTCATCAGGCCAAGGTCCCTTAGCATTATCCAGCCTTTTCTTTATCCCTGCGACTATGATCTTATTCGTTGCCTCTGCTTGGCCATTACATTGTGGGTAGCTCGGGTTTGAATACCACCATTGGATCCTTTGTTCCGCGTTGAATTCCCTAGTTCTTTTACTATCAAACTGAGTTCCATTATCTGATACGAAAACTCTCGGGGCCCCGAAGTGTGTAATAATATTTTTCCAAAGGAATTTGATAATGTCTGAATCCTTAATTGATGCAAGCGCAATGGCTTCCACCCATTTGGTGAAGTAGTCAGTTGCAATAAACAAGTATTTCCTATTTCCCGAGGCTGCGGGTAATGAACCTACAAAATTTAACCCCCACTGTGCAAAGGGCCACGGGCTGGATATGGGATATAGCTCTTGAGCTGGCTAATGTATCTTGTCAACAAACATTTGACATTTCGGACATTTTCTCACGTATCTAATAACATCTTTCTGCATATATGGCCACCAATTTCCTTGGGAGTTCGCCCTGTGGGCTAATGATCTTCCTCCTGTGTGACCCCCACATGACCCCTCATGAAGTTTAGTTAAAAGTTCTAGCACCTGGTCTGGATGTACACACTTCAAGTATGGTCTTGTGTAAGATCTTTTGTAGAGACTGCCCGAAGGAGATAACCAAAATCTAGCTGCCTTAGCTCGAACTCGGTGACCTTGGTTTCTGCCCTCAGGTAGCTCATCTCTTTGCAAATAAGCAATTATCTCGTCCATCCAACTCGGTGATGAGGTTTGAATGTCCGAGATGACATCTTCTGTCTCGATTCTGGGTTCTTGAATAACTTCAACGCTTATAGTTCAAGGAGTATCCGTTTCCAATGCTGTGGCCAAAGCAGCCAGCCCATCTACATGTCTGTTCTGATCCCTCACGAAACGCCTAAACTCTATGCTTTTGAAATCTGTAGCTAATTCCCAGACTTTGTGCATGTACGCAATCATTCTCTCGTCTTTGGCTTCGTATTCTTTGTTCAACTAATTAACCACGAGTCTAGAGTCACTGTATACCAACAACTCTCTTATTCCAACCGCTTGGGCTACCCCAAGTCCAGCCACAACTGCCTCATACTTAGCTTCATTGTTTGAGGCTGGGAACATAAGCCTTATCGCTTGCTCGATGATCTCTCCCTCGGGGTTTGTCAGCACAATTCTCAGACCTGCTCCTTTCCCGTTCGATGCTCCATCCACTTTAAGC